>CM023857.1:20282615-20957052 GCA_013389735.1 Phaseolus lunatus
ACTTAGTATGTGGTCAAGATGCTGGATCAACCATAGTGGGTTCCAAAAACCACGCGTATCAAGGTGTGGGTTAAGCCTTAGATACGCTGTGCCTGCGAAGATATACCTGAGTCTTTCTCTCTTCTGACGGTTATTCCTCTTGACACGTGGATAACATCTGGTCATACACGTGTCACCATCTGGAGTATCTGCAGCTGAAACGTTACTTCCACTGTGCCCCTACGACTAAGTTATCCACACAGGGAGTAGCTTAGTACACAGGCTACTCTGGGCGCAACCTTAACATGGCGAGCTGGTTAACACTGGGCATCGCAGCTCACACTACACATGGTGGCAGATATGCCACTTATCCTCTGTACTTAGACCATACAACAAGTGCTTGCCAAGTCTTCTCAAACACCCGGCGATGTGCTCTTTCGGCGACTTGCTGACCATCTGATCTCCTAACCTTCACACACGGCGATCATGTGTAATCTAGGCGAGTACTAATCCATACCGGCGATGAGCGATTACTCATCCTCAAGGCGATAGGCGATTACTCATCCTCAAGGCGATAGGCGATTACTCATCATCACAGGCGATAGACGATTACCATTCTGAGTGATCGCCTCCCTGATTTGCCTGCTATCCTCTACCACGTGTTACCCTGTTAATGGTCCACGTGGTCAACTGCTGCTGATGTCATCGACTACCGATGACCGACCGGATCAAGAACAGTTTTCAGAAAAAACTATGCTTCGAAAAATTTGTTATCGAAATTTTATTCCAGACAGAACCGCATCTCATTATGTTCTAGAAAGTTTGTTATAGAAATTTCATTTTAAAAAATTGCTTTTTAAAGTATCATATATGTTCTAGAAATTTTATTTAAAAAAAAAATAGAACAGATAATTTAGAAATCACTTTTACAAAAGTAAAATAATTATTTAAAAATCATGAGGTGACAATTAGAAATTATGTGAGGGTAAAAAGAAAAAGCCTAAAGAGCATTGAGCTAAGGCCCTCTCCTTAACTGATGGGTCAAACCTGGGTTTTCAAAACCGATTTTGAGCAGAATTATTCCATACTGATTCCATACATCGAACTCTACCGAATAAAATAAGGATATTATTAATTTAAATTTGATCCCGCCGCGGACTCGAGCGTGGGGAATGTGCCTCGCGCTCCTTCGTCTAGCCTTCTAACTGCTGCGCGTTCTGCAAGGAGGCTCCAGGAACCTTCGCCGGAACTCCAAATGATGCCTGCAAAACACACAGACGGCACCTCTAGCGGCCGTTGTAGCTCCGACGCTCAAGTCAGGCAACGGGAACACCAAAACTCTCTCTCAGATCTCTCTGTGTGCTCGTGTGTGCGAACCTCAGTCCTCTTTGATTCGAAAACTGAGTGTTCTCGGTTTTGTGTTGTGTGTTCTGTGGCAAAGATTGCGTACCTGGTGTAGTGCTTCTTCTTCCTCATATAATCCCGCGTCGCCCCCTACTGGCTACCTCTAGGCCTCACTTGAGTACCGCTGCACTGCCATCACCCACTCTCTGCGGTATCTTGCGTGTAAGTTTCCTCTACTTGAGTGGAAATTCTGACAGAACGGCCACGTGGGCGCCTCTGCACGCACTCACTCTCTGGGAACATCTTCACGGTGCACGTGCCAGGAATGCAGCCTCACTGGGAACTCTAACCTTGATGGGTTTTCGTCCCAACAGGATTCTGCACCTAACTGTGCCTCCACCGCCTCATGCATGGTCATTCCATGACTAAGGCCGCTCCCTGGCTCTGGGCACCGATGACCGATGTTCCCCCCTGTTGGCGATCTCTCATCGCCCTTGTTCTTGGTGATCGACCCTTTTGAGAGCTCATCGATCTCTCGGCCCCTGGCTGACGTCTGAGGTCTGGCCACTACAATTCCCTTGCGGAGTAACTTAGCGCGTCATTCACATCGTTGTGGCCGACGTCACTCGCCACACACCGATGACCGAGGTATCTCTCATCCTGACCGATGGCCGATGGCGCTTCTTCACGTTGTCGTGCTCTGCTTATGGAATCAGGCGGGGTCCTTGGGTAACGTTCTCGCTGGGAGCCTGGGTCCCAGTTTAACACGTGTTGGCAAGGAACCCCCGACGACTGATCGCTCTGCATGCACCGATGACTGATCGGTGCTTCATCACTTCTCGCGCTCTGCTTCCAGGCGCTCATGTTGGAACTGATCTGCTCGTGGTGGTCACTTGGTAACTGACCACTGATCGCCGTTCTTGAACGATCTCCACCCTGGTTCATCTGCTATCTCATGCCACACGTTGCTCTGTGACTGGCCCACGTGGTCATCTGCTGCTGATGTCATCGACTACCGATGACCGACTGAATCAAAATTTGATGAAGTTTTAACACACTTTAACCAATTCAAATTCATAAAATATATATTCATACTTTCTCACTTTCTCTCTTTACATTAGCTGGCAGAATCATTAGTAAAATGAGAAATTGAATACCCTTTTGGAGAACTATTATTTATTCTTCCCTCTTTAGATACTAAATTATGAGTTAAAATTTGTATTAGGTAGCTCAATATACAATCCTAAACAAATAGCCATGTGACAGAAAACTGACTACAAAATATAATTATTAAAGGAGATGGAAGAAGTTACGTACAAATAATTTGTAGTGTAGGTTGAGACATTAAATTTGTGAGATTCTCATTTGCTATTGACTATTATAAATACACACACGTGACTTTTTATGCCTACAAAGCTAATTAATTGTTTATTAAACCATGGAACCTTGTGAAAAAACCTTCCTTCTTATCCAATGCGCATATAAATGAGGTATTTTAGTTGAATAGTTGGAGGTTAGGCACAAGGCATTACTGATTAGCATGTAAGCTGCATTGGCTCATTGGCAATGGATAAGAGCAAGTGTTAAATCCTTTGGATTAGGTAAACTACTACGTACACGTGGAAAACTACATGAGTCACAATCAAGAATGGTAGCTAAAGTAAGTAAATGTGTATGTAATCAATATAATTATTTATGCAATCGTGCCAACATTTTATGTTCTTGACTAGTCAGAATGCTTGATGAGTCAATTTCTAACAACCAGCAAGTTATTACATCCAATGAAATATGTTGCCAACACGTGTCTTAGAATGTTGGAGAGAAGAGTTTGATAGGCACTTATCTTTATCTGAAATAACGATAAATTATTAAAATAAACAACGTAGTTCAACTTAATCAAATAATATGTTACCTGGTTTGATACTCTTACCACGGTTCTCATATTGTAATAATTTGTGTTTTTTTAATTAAACAATTCAAATTTAACTTCTAGTAGTATTATTTATTGAAGATGTCAGTTTGAATGTTATCAAATTATAATATATGGCTAAATGTCTGTTTTGTAGAATTGGATTAAGTTTAAAGTGCATTTTATAACATATTATTTAGTATTTTTTTAAAAATTATGTTAGCCTAATAGATTTATTACTTCAAAAGGATCCAAACTTTTTGTCCAAGTTCATTTTCACTATTTTTACGTTCTTGATTAATATTTTTTAATTCATCATTATGAAAAAAATATCTTCCAAAACACCACATCAACTTCCACAATAAATTCACCTCTTTTCTTTAACCATATTGTTAGTATTAAGAAGATGGATGAGTCTAACCATTACTCTTCTACTACTGAGCCACTTGTTGCTCCTATATTCTTGAGTAACCTATCTCTAGTGACATTTTCAGACTTATCAACTGGTGTGTGACACACCAATTCATTAGTAATATTGATTGAATGATATACACGTATAATTCATCTGCTTGTCTTTGTCAATCATGTTATCTTGGTCCTTGGGTTATTGATTCTCATGTAACCAATCACATATATAGTAATAATTTTTTTCACTTCTTTTACTAAATGTTAGAGCAAAAGAACAACACCATGTAATCATGATTGAGTTCTTAAAATGACAAAGTATAAAACATGATCATGTTTCATCTGTAAAACAATAGTTTAGTTCAACAACAAATCATGCAAGACGCAAGTGTTTTGTCTGTTTAAAAATATAACATTGTGCAATCTTATTCTATGTTTGACAAAGCATGAACATGCTCAGGCCATAGGTGCGTAGAAGTAAGATTAATGAAAATATATAAATGTTTATTCTATGTTGCAAGAAATGTTTATTACTTCTGTCTTCCAAAGAGATATGTTAGAAAATGACGAGTCACATTAGAAGATCCTTTTAATAAAGAGCTAAACATGTTTTTTCAACAAATTCATTAGTCTTGCATTGCCAACTTTATAATGATTATCTAATTCGTACGACACTGAACTTTAGACAAATTCAAAAAAAGATACACTGTCCAAGAAGAAAAACATACATCTAGCTATAGGGATGTCACATAAAGAAGAAAAGAAAATTTATTGTTGCATGGAGTGCATTTAATGCATCCTTTAGTATCAAGCTCATCAGATGAAAGAAATTGATCCAGCCTCTTGACCAAAGCGTTAGAGCTTCTTCTTCCCGAACCTCATCCTCACCAGCTTCACGCCAAGCACACCAAAGACCTTCACCTGAAAATCCTCCAAGAAACCTGAAAGAACAGTATGGCGCCTCTGCGGCCGGTTGCGCTCCGACGCTCAAGTCAGTGATTGAATCAACAAAGAATCTTAAAGAAAACTCAGAACCGTGTACAAGTGAATCACCACCAAAAAATGAATCCTCCCCCAAATTCCGTTAAGAATTTCGTATATATACCTGAGTCTTTCTCTCTCCTGACGGTTATTCCTCTTGACACGTGGATAACATCTGGTCATACACGTGTCACCATCTGGAGTACGTGCAGCTGAAACGTTACTTCCACTTTGCTCCTGCGACTAAGTTATCCACACAGGGAGTAGCTTAGTGCACAGGCTACTCTCGGCGCAACCTTAACATGATGAACTGATTAACACTGGGTATCACGACTCACACTACACATGGTGGCAGATATGCCACTTATCCTCTGTATTTAGACCATATAACAAGTGCTTGCCAAGTCTTCTCAAATACCAGGCGATGTGCTCCTTTCGGCGACTTGCTGACCACCTGATCTCCTAATCTTCACACACGGCGATCATGTGCAATCTAGGCGATTACTGATCTTCACACACGGCGATAGGCGATTACTGATCTTCACACACGGCGATAGGCGATTACTGATCTTCACACACGGCGATAGGCGATTACTGATCTTCACACACGATGATAGGCGATTACTAATCTTCACACACGGCGATAGGCGATTACTGATCTTCACACACGACGATAGGCGATTACTGATCTTCACACACGGCAATAGGCGATCACTAATCTGTGCTTCTTGCGTAACGCTCTCGCTGGGAGCCTGGGTCCTAACTTAACTGTGTGTTAACAGGAAACCCCCGATGACTGATCAGTGCTTCTTTACTTCTCGCGCTCTGCTTCCAGGCGCTCACTTGACACTGATCTACGGGTGGTGGTCCCTTAGCCACCGACCACCGATCACCATTCTGAGTGATCTCCTCCCTGATTCACCTGCTATCCTCTACCACATGTCACCCCGTGAACGGTCCACGTGGTCAACTGCTGCTGACGTCATCGACTACCGATGACCGACTGGATCACAAGCCCCCTAGTCTCGAGCTGTGAACTGGTCCAGCGAAAAGACTAAGAAATCGTCTTCTGGCGCTCTACAGGAGCGCACACTCTGGTACTAACACTGTTTGTTGATCTGATATTTCACCAACCCCTTTTAATCACATGACACGCGGACACACCAACGACCCTCTTTAACTGTCGTTTCCGCTTCTTATAACGTTCGAAACCCTTAAAACACTCGCGCCATTCACTGTTTCATACCTTCTTCTTCGCCTTCAGACTTTCAAATCATTTCTCTGTGAGACCCCTCGACTTCTTCAATCTCCAACCTCTGTGACGCTTTTCTGATCATCCAAAGGTAACCTTTTTATCTCTTCTACTGATGATTGCTGCATTTTAACCGATTTACATCATCCTTTATCTGTCTGGTGCATACGCTGTGGGATGCCTTCTTATCTTTCTCGTAACTTAGGGTTTTTTTGACGACCCCTGTTCTTATGAACCCTTCGTTTGTTCATTCTTCCTTCTTCTTCGAACCTTTCCTTCGAGTCGCTTGCCCTCATCTCTTCCTTTTTCTTTCTTTGCAGTTTCTTCAATGGTTCACTACTGAACAACTGATAACCCTGCTCCATCGTCGCGGAATCCTCCGCCTAAGACTCGTAGAGCCTTGCCCATAACAAACCCTTCGTCGTCGCGCGTCTCCCCAAGAACCTCTGGGGCTCCAGCAACTCAAGCTGAGAGACCTGCTACCTCCTCTCGCCCTAATCCATCCCCGGCCACGCCTCTCAAGCCGGAGGAGCTGCTCCACCTTCCCATGATTACCAAGCGTTATATCCATGGGCTTCGCCAACGTTGCTGAGGGAGACCTCCTCAGTAACTTCTGCCCTTGAGATTCTGCGTCTCAAGAGAGGGGATAAGCCTAATCTCTCATTCCATAAAGAACACGACGACAACCTCACCGTCGTCCCATGCTTTCCTGGAGAACCCATCTGCGCAGATGACAGAGTTAGCAATGGCGAGCCATTTTGCTTCGTCTACGTGATGATGTTCAAAAAGGTGAAGGTTAGGTTCCCCTTCACCCGATTTGAGAGGGAGCTCTTAACCGAGCTTGACGTTGCCCCTGCCCAGCTTCACCCAAATAGCTGGGCGTTCGTGAGGGCATTCGAGATCCTCTGTGTGCATGTGGGATTACTTGCTTCAGTGGATGTTTTCCTATTCTTGTTCGAAGCCAAAAATCCTGGAGATCACCTCTGGGTAAGCCTGAATGGGATTGCTGGAAGGTCTTTTTTCTCGATATTCCAGCAATCTTATAAGGATTGGAAAGGAAAGTTTGTAAAGGTTTGCAAAAACGATGAGGACCCTTCTTTGCTCGATGGCTTTCCCTTGTACTGGGTGGACAAGGGAAATAGGGGCTCCAAGGATGGCTTCAGGAGGGCAAGGAGCCCTGACAACATGGGAGAACTGGACAAAGACCTCTGCCTTTTCTGGAAAAGCGTAGCCGCCTCCAACATCATTCTTCCCACAGCGTCTATCATCAGCTTTGAGTTTCTCGAAGGCCAGCTAGACAAGCATATAGGTTATCTTTCGCTCTCTTCACTTAGTCTTGTTTCTTAATAATGGTATTGTTCTTCTACTGGGTTTTTCAACTTCTGTACCCTAAGCTTGCATAACTGCTCATATATACCCCGTGCACAACCGTCTTACTCATATTTACTTGAATTGCGAACTACTGTTGTTGTCTGATTGCTCATCTCTTTTGTTCTTGCTTTTGCATTATGCAGACATGATGTTGGGGAAAAACAAAATAGCTCAACTTCGCGCTCTGGCTAAGAAGCACAAACTCGCGGCGGGCTCCCAGACTATCCCTAACTCGGTTGCTGAGGACGCCGCTTTTCATGGGAGAACCCCCCTAGGAGGCTCTTCCCCTGCCCCCCAGAAGGCTCTTCTCCTGCCACAATTCTACCTCCTCAAGCTAGGAAGAAACTGGCTCCCAAAAAGCTTAAAAGAAAAACTCCTCAAGTAGGCATCTGAAGATGAGGAGGAAAATGACACCGAAGATGGCCTTATTACTAAATGCCAAAGGCCCACTGCCTCCAAGCCACCAAACCCCCCGACAACAGCACCATTAGGTCTTCCTCCACCAATTCTCCCAGAAAACAACATACCTACCATAGACCTTCCCTCACTGACCTCACCAGACCATACGATGCCACTACCAGCCCTTCCCGCTCCCTCAGAAATAGTCCAAGCTCCGCCACTAGCCGCCGCTCCACCTTCAACTGAAGGTGGAAGTCCCAACTTTGCAGAACACCCTCCAAGTGCTTCCACTCCTTTCCATTCTGCCGGGGAGGGGGCTCAATCTCAGGCCTCTACTGCTAGCCCCATCCTGATTGAGATTGAGGATACTGAGGCCTCTTCCCTTCCTGCCGCTGGAAAATCTACCTCACCGCCACCCCTAGAAGCCCCCCTTGCCAT
This sequence comes from Phaseolus lunatus, assembly GCA_013389735.1. Classification (NCBI taxonomy): domain Eukaryota; kingdom Viridiplantae; phylum Streptophyta; class Magnoliopsida; order Fabales; family Fabaceae; genus Phaseolus; species Phaseolus lunatus. The sequence goes on from CM023857.1 coordinate 20,290,694, forward strand.
CTAAGCAACAGAGGGTGGTGGTGAGAGTCAGCCTCAGGTGCTTCCAGAAGGCCTAACTCCTGTCTTGCCCATTCCCAGTTTCCTCACCGAGTCGTTGGGGTCTTTATCCTCACAAGTGGGCAAGCTAATAGAAGGGCAAGCTAGTTTGATCTTCAAAGGCATGCAAGAGTTCATCCACAAGCTCCAAAGAGAAAATCTTCGCTTACAGGAGGAACATCACTCCTTGAAAGTTGAAGCAAGCAAGCTTTCTTGTGATATGATGGTGCGAGAACTCGTGCACACAAGACTAGAAGACGCCTTGAATGCTGAAATTCGAGTAGCTCGCCACGAGACAACTGATTTTCGCCAAAGACTCCAAGCCAAAACTATTGAAAACATCGAGCTTGAGAGCAAACTCACTCCCATGCGGCCCAAGTGGCGGACCTGCAAGCTAAATAGAAGGAAGATGCCACGAGGGTAGAAAAGCTGGAAAAGAAGTCAACTGAACGAGAAGTCCTCTTAGGGGTGGTCGAGAGCAATAGGGATAAGGCCCTCGCCGAGCTTGCCAAGGCTCATAAAGAAAATAATAGGATGACCTCAGAACTTGGCAAAGCTCAGGAGGAAAACAAGAGAATAACCATCGGGTTGGACAAGGCCCAAAAAGAAGCTCAAAGACTCACTGCAGAACTTGCCCAGACTCGGGAGGATCAACAGAAAACTGCTGACGATCTCGCTCAGGCTCTCAAGGAGAGAAAGGAACTGACCCAACAGATCAACGAGCTTGACCAGAGTTCTGCACAAATCCTCAACTCAGGGTTCGATGCAGCTTTGGAGCAAATGGCGTGCCAATACCCCGAGCTGGACCTCTCCATGATCTCTATATGCAACGAGGTGGTAGACGGGAAGATTGTACCTTCTGTTGATTAGAAACCCCCTTTATCGCCTTATCTCCATGCCCATGTTTATCTTTTAATTTGCATAACTGTAATTTGAACATTTTTATCAAATTCAACGTTCACCCTTATTACCTTGTCACCGGCCTCACATTTGTCTCTTTGTGCGTTTGACTAATGCAACAGGTGAAACACACTTAACCGAATGTAACTCAATGTAACAGAAACTTTGACCTTTCACGCCCTGCTTGAAACTAAACAAACTACTAATTTAAAATTATCAATTTGTTTAGATATTAATTCTGGGCGATGACATCCAATAGAACTCGTGAACTTAAGGTGAAAAACCTCAACACACAAACCAACTTTTCACTAGGCAACAAACTTTAATCTTATCCGGTATTAAAAATACAACTTACCTGACCTGCCAAGTGTTCTGCATCATTGCCAGAAATTCTTCTGATCTGGTACTCGCCGAATTAAATTTGGGCGATCACCTTTTGCAAACTTCTATTCACTTTTCCACCTGTCGTTCCTTTATATGGACTCTTCTTGCTTGCACCTGCTCGAAGGCAAGGAGGACTTCCTCTGTCGCTTAAACTTGCTCACAGATAAGGAGGACTTCTTCTGTTGCCTACACTTGCTCAAAGGCAAGGAGGACTTCTTCTGTCGCCTACACTTGCTCACAGACAAGGAGGACTTCTTCTGTTGCCTACACTTGCTCAAAGGCAAGGAGGACTTCTTCTGTTGCCTACACTTGCTCAAAGGCAAGGAGGACTTTCTCTGTTGCCTACACTTGCTCAAAGGCAAGGAGGACTTCCTCTGTTGCCTACACTTGCTCAAAGGCAAGGAGGACTTCCTCTGTTGCCTCAAGATGCGCGAGAACATCGAGGACTTTGAACTTTGCTGGATGCCTCCGATCGCCCCAGGGCGATGAGGACTTTAAAAACTTTTCACTTGTGCCCCTAATCGCCTAAGGGCGATGAAGTCTTAAAAACTTTTACTTAAACCGTGCACACTCATTTTACTTCTACCTCGAATCACTTTAGGTGATAAGATTTTTCAAAAAACTTCTTTAAAACGATATGCACACAAACTTTAGCATACTTCAAAATTTCAATTTTGAATATCTTATTTCTTGGGTGGCCTCGTTAAAAACCCTCCTTAGGAAAAAAAGAGTGCCCCCTTGTAACTGTTTTTACAAAATTGTTTATGATTCCCCTGAGTTTGCACTACTTACAAAGCTTCAACTGAAATAAAATTTGAGGTGTGTGGCGTTCCAAGTACAAGGAATCGCCCCTCCTTCTAGTGTCTCCAAGCGGTAGGCGCCATTCCCGAGTGCTTCGGTTATTCTAAACGGTCCTGTCCACTTGGGTGACAACTTATTCTCCATCTCGTACTGGTGGGCCTTCCTCATCACCAGATCACCGCTTCTGAACTGCCTCGGTATTACTCTAGAACTGTACCTTCGTTCTATTCTTCTTTTTACCGCTTCAGCTTTCACTCTTGCTTCCTCTCTGACCTCATCCAGTAAATCCAGGTTCATTCTTCTCTGTTCATTTGATTCTTCTGCTACAAAGTGTTGAAATCTCGGCGAGCTCTCTTGGATTTCAACTGGAATCATCGCATCACAGCCATACACTAAACTAAAAGGGGTTTCGCGGGTGCCTGACTGCTCAGTTGTGTGGTATGCCCAAATTATGCGAGGTACCTCATCAGCCCACGATCCTTTAGCTTTCTCTAATCTCCTCTTCAAACCTCTCAACAGAACCCGATTAGGAGATTCTACCTGGCCATTCGTCTGTGGGTGCTCAACGGATGCAAACACTTGTTGAATTCCCACATCCTCACACAGCTTCTTCAACAGGTGGCTTGCAAACTGAGTCCCATTATCCGATACTAGACGCTTAGGCACCCCAAATCGGCACACAATGTTCTTCCACACAAAGTTTTCAATCTTGGGTGCCGTGATTTGGGCAACTGGCTCTGCTTCAATCCACTTAGTGAAGTACTTGATCGCCACCACCAAGTATTTCCTTTGCCTGATCGCCATTGGAAAGGGCCCCAGAATGTCGATTCCCCATGTATGAAATGGCCAAGGGCTATAAATTGACTTAAGCTCTTCTGGGGGCGCCTTGTGCCAGTCGGCGTGCTGCTGGCACTGCTTGCAGCACTGGGCACACCTCTTGCAATCTTCTCTCATTGTCGGCCAGTAATATCCTGCACGAAGAGTCCTAGCGGCTAGAGCTCGACCCCCGATGTGACTTCCGCATATGCCCTCATGGAGCTCAGCCATAATCCTCGTGCATTTCTCCCCGTGTATACACACCAGGAGTGGGTGTGTGAACCCAAACCTGTACAACTCGCCATCTATCATGGTAAACCTGGTAGAGTTCTTCTTCATCTTCCTGGACTCCACCGGATCTACTGGGAGCAAGCCATCGGCTAAGTAACGCTGGTACTGTGTAATCCACGTATCTGGCTTATGTGTGGCACAGACCTGCGCGACGCTCATTTCATCCACAGGAGATGCCCTTATCCTTGGCGTTCTCAAGGTCTCCTGAGTCAAAGACTTGTGACTCCTCGCCGTTCCCCCTGTCGACTTGCTCACTTGTAGCACCTGGCGATCTGCCACAAACGCCCTTGGTGTCTTCAATGTTTCTTGAATAACAGTCCTCTGTCTGCCCCCCTTGCCCGAACTGGCGAGCTTAGCCAGCAAGTCAGCTCGGGCATTTTGCTCCTTTGGTACATGCACTACCTCAAATAAGGTAAAAGAACTCTTCAACTCCTGCACATATGCCAAGTAAGCCGCCATCTGCGGGTCCTTGGCTTGGAACTCGCCCACTACTTGCCCTGTGACCAGCAACGAGTCACTTTTGGCCACCAACACTTTAGCCCCCATCTCCTTGGCCAACAAGATACCTGCAATCAACGCCTCATATTCTGCTTGATTGTTGCTGGCTTTGAAAGTGAACCTTAGGGACTGTTCTATCAGCACGCCGTTGGGCCCCTCCAGAATGACTCCAGCACCGCTACCCTGCTGGTTCGACGATCCATCTACCGAAAGGACCCAACGAAAGCCATCTCCTTCGACATGAGTTTCCTCTGACGAGAGCTCGACGACGAAATCAGCGAAAACCTGCCCCTTAATTGGCCCTCGGGGTTCATATTGAATGTCGAACTCTGACAGTTCTACCGCCCACTTCATCATTCTTCCAACCACATCAGGTTTCTTCAGAACCTTCTGAATGGGCAAATCGGTCATTATCAGGACTGTGAAGCTCTGAAAGTAATGACGCAACCTCCTCGCCGAAAACACAACCGCTAAAGCAGCTTTCTCCAAGGCCTGATACCTCACTTCAGGACCTTGTAGCACCTTACTCACAAAATAAATAGGCTTCTGGACCTGATCTTGGTCTTGGACAAGCACCGCACTCACCGCTCTCTCAGTCACAGCGAAATACAACCTGAGAGGCACTCCTACTAACGGTTTGCACAGCACCGGCGGGCTTGCTAAATATACTTTAAGCTTCACGAAAGCTTCTTCGCACTCCTTGGTCCAGAAAAACCTGTTGTTTCTCTTTAAACATTGAAAATACGGGTGGCCCTTCTCGCCGCTAGCTGACACAAAGAGTGAGAGAGCAGGCATCCGACCCGTAAGCTGCTGCACCTCCTTCACCATAGCTGGGCTTCTCATCGCCATAATAGCAGCACACTTATCGGGGTTTGCCTTTATTCGTCTTTCAGTCAAAAGAAAACCTAAAAATTTTCCCGCCTCCACACCAAAGATGCACTTCTCTGGATTCAGTTTCAGCTTATATTTGGCTATCATGACAAACAACTCTTCCAGGTCCGAGACGTGGCTGCTCCTCTCTAGGGAAGTCACCACCATATCATCAACATAGGCCTGCACATTTCTCCCCAGCATTGGTGCAAGTACCTTATCCATTAACCTCTGGTACGTGGCCCCAGTATTCTTCATCTTGAATGGCATTACTTTGTAGCAGTAGCACGATCTCTCTGTCATGAAGGCAGTCTTCTCTTCATCCATAGGATGCATCTTGATCTGATTATACCCCGAGAAGGCATCCAGAAAGCTCAACAATTTGCACCCTGCTGCGCTGTCAACCAGGGCGTCTATACTTGGCAAAGGATATGAGTCCTTTGGACAAGCCTTGTTTAAATCCGTGAAATCGACGCACATGCGCCATTTCCCGTTGCTCTTCTTAACCAGTACGACATTAGCGAGCCAATCGGGGTATTGGATCTCCCGAATGTGGCCTGCTGCGAGGAGCTTCTGCGTTTCATCTCTGATCGCCTGCCTCTTCTCCTCGTTGAACTTTCGCCTTCTTTGTCGCACCGGTCTAACCTGGGGGTCCATCGCCAGGTGATGGCACAAGAAATCAGGGTCAATACCAGGCATATCCGAAGCAGACCACGCAAACGCGTCCAGATGCCTCTCTATCACCCTGACGATCTGGTCTTGTGCTTCACGATCCAGAGACTTCCCCAACTTGAAGACCTTGCCTTTTATCTTCCTTTCAATCCACTCTTCCACTGTTGAAGTCTCCTTTCACTGGCGATCACCGCTCTGGTGATCCCTGTCTCCCTAGCCTCTCCTGCTCGATCAGCATTTCCAACTCCTTCCCCAGCACCTACCATACGTGCATCCCCCTCGGCGATCACCTCCATCGCAACATCGACGGCTTGCCCCCCTTCACGCCTAGATTCCACGCCAGGAGGCGGTGTGGTTGTGACGTAGCTTACTGATCGCTTGTTCTTGAGGCTGTTTTCGTAACACTTCTTTGCCTCCTTTTGATCAGATCGTAGGGTTATTACTACACCTTCCATTGAAGGGAGCTTAACCTTCATGTGCCTTGTTGAAGGCACCGCCCCTATCCGGTTGAGAGTTGGCCTCCCCCTAACAAGATGTTGTATGCTGAGGGGGCATTCATGACAAGGTACTTGATTTTCTCCGTTCTTGAAGCCGCTTCATCCGTGAATGTGGTTCTCAACTCAATATACCCCCTGACCTCCACCTGATGGCCAGTGAAACCATACAAACATCCTCCATAAGGTCTCAGCTGGTCAAGGGGCAGTTGTAATTTGTTGAAAGTTGGCCAGAACATAACGTCAGCCGAACTTCCCTGGTCGACCAGCACTCGGTGGATCTTCCTTCCTGGCGTGACAAGCGAGATTACTATAGGATCGTTGTCATGTGGTATAATGTAACATCCCTCCAAATTACTTTGAAATAAATATAAAATGAAAGTAAAGGTGACAAATAGATTCTATGAACAAAATATTATATATATGAAATGAAGTTGCTCCTCTTAGGGAGTTTAATACAATTTCGGTCAAATTTTCCAGAAACATAAACAAAATACAGTAAAAAAAACAAAGCAGGCGATCTCCTATCGGAAGAAACCGATCTCCTATCGGACGAGACCGATCTCCTATCAGAGGAGCCAAAACAGCCGATCACCTATCAGGATAGAAAAAAAAAAAACAGGCGATCACCCGATAGAGGCAGAAACAGGCGATCACCCGATAGAGACAGAAAACCGGCGATCTCCTCCTCGGCGATCACTCACTAAGGAGCTCTACTTCCTGGAAGATCATCTGCTCCCGTGTAAAATACACGATCATCACAGTTTTAAGAGAAAACCACAGAACCAAAATACGCAGGGTAAGCTAGATAATTTAAAGAGAGTTTAAATCATGAACATGACAATCAAAGTAAAACAAGTTTCAAAATATCCATGTAAAACGCAGAGTTGCTCATATCATTCACCTGATCGCCCAAAATCACACATTTCACAACATTCACCCATAGTCATTCCATTTCACAATACTGCATCAAGTGTCTATAAAAATTCAAATTTCTCATTTCACCTGTCAGACTTTCCACTGACTCACCACACAAGACACTTGACACTACTTCCGGATTGACTCGTGCGTTGATTAGACTCAGAGATCTGCACCTGTCATACCACACCACTGTGAAATCCACACAGGGTCGCTGTGAATCCACACAGCATGCGCATATTATCATCTCAATGTCAATAGTTCTCCTGGTATGACAGGGTAAATCCATAGGACAGGCGGAGCTCGTTCTTTTTCACACGAGACGCCCATCATATAGACCTCCTTCGACTCTCAACAACTGAGTAACTTCCTCTACGTGATTCCATTACCTCAGCAGAGTCAGGATATCCCCTTAGGAATCACCGATCAATGCACCTACTACAAGATCTTACACGGTATTTTCTTTCCTGAAAATACTATGCCTCGATCCCACATTCACAGCATTCAAAAACATCATACCACTCGAGTAATTGATTCAAGTCACAGCAACGAATCATTTCAAGGTTCAGATCTTCGAATATTTCATTTAAATCTCAAGTAGTTTCAAAACAACACCCAAAAACAGAGAGTTCACAAACAACGCCAAAACCGGCGATCTAGTTCAAAAACAGGGTGTTTCGAAGACTGTATATAAAACTAGCGACCACGTCGCCCAAGCACACAAACAGAGCATTTTACGCAGATGAAAACAAAAATGGCGACCACGTTGCCCTCACTTCAGAGATAGCTACACTATGGCTTGTATGGAAAAAGAGGTCTAGCTTCCCTTACCTGGACTTGCGCAACCACCAGGAGCTTCGAAATCCAACAGAGCTTGAAGAATGCCTTGGCTCTATTCTTGAGTCTGGTTTTGAAGGAGTTGCAGAGAACTTTCCCAGGTGCTCCAATGGTGTCGCTTCTCGTCGTACTCTTGTGTGGAGGTGCTGAAATCGCAACGCGGAGGGGGTAACTGGAGGAGAAGGGAGGGAACTCACTCTTTCTCTCGTCGAATACAACAATGTTTTCTTTTCTCTCAGCAGTGGATTTTTGTAACTTAAACCAACTTATCCCTCCAAAAGCAGCTGCCACCACATACTCTGCAGGGAAGTTTGCGTGCACGCTTCCCTGAACAGTACTACTAAGCGTGCCTCTGCGCAGGCTACGCTCTGAGGTCACTATTCTGAACCACTCTTTTGTCTACGTGGCGCGCGTGCAGAACATCTCTTGCTGGGAGTCTGGGGCCCACGTTCTCTGGGTGTAACTCAACGTCGCGCGATGACCTTTCGCCGATGACTACTAGCTCGAAGAGAAACCACTGATGACCTCTCGCGCGAAGACAACCACCGATGACATCTTCCTGGCGAACGACCGATGTCTCCTTCGCCCTGGAAGACGACCGATGTCTTCCTCTGGGAGACAACCGATGTCTTCCCTGGCGACGCCCTCATAACTCTCGCGCCTTGGCCACGTCCACATGCCTCGCGCCCTGGCAATGCCCGCGTGCCTCGCGCCCGCGCGATGCCCGCATGCCCCTCGCGCCCGCGCGATGCCTGCATGCCTCTCGCGCCCGCGCGATGCCTGCATGCCTCTCACGCCCGCGCGATGCCTGCATGCCTCTCGCGCCCGCGCGATGCCTGCATGCCTCTCACGCCCGCGCGATGTCCACCTGGCGCTCATGTGTAGCAGGCGACCGGCGACCTCGTAGCCTTCTAAACTTAACTTTTTCCTCCCTTTCTATCCTAAATAAAAACATACTTAGAATTCATTTAAAATATAACTCTTTTATTCCAATTTAATTTTTCAGGTCCTTACATTCTCCCCAACAAGAAAAATTTTCGTCCTCGAAAATTGGATTACAAGGAAAAGAGGTATGGATAAGCCTCCCTCATGGGTTCTTCTAACTCCCAAGTTGAATCCCCCGATCTCTCATCCCACACCACTTTCACCATGTCGATGGTCTTGCCTCTGAGCTGTTTACTTTGCCGATCGTCAATCCTGACTGGTTTTGCTTCAAAGGACAAGTCATCCCTGATCTGCACGTCATCTACATCCAGCACATGACTGGGGTCTGCCATGTACTTCTTCAGCTGTGACACGTGAAAGACATTGTGCAGATTCGCCAGATGGGGAGGTAGGGCGATCTCATACGCCACAGGGCCAATCCTTCTTAAGATCTGATATGGTCCCACGAACTTAGGGGACAACTTCTTTGACCTGATCGCCCGCCCTACACCCTTGGTTGGTGTCACTTTCATGAACACGTGATCTCCAGCAGCAAACTCCAAAGGCTTTCTCCTCTGATCTGCATAGGACTTCTGCCTACTCTGAGAAGCTTTCATTCTGCTTTGTATCTGCTTTACCTTCTCGGTCGTCTGTTGAATCAACTCTGGCCCAACCAAGTCTGCCTCGCCCTCTTGGTACCAACATAAGGGGGTTCTGCATTTCCTCCCATACAGGGCTTCATATGGGGCCATCCCAATACTGGCGTGGTAGCTATTGTTATAGGTAAACTCCACTAGTGGCAACACCTCCTCCCAACTTCCCAATTGATCCAAGACGCACGCCCTCAGCAGATCTTCCAGAGATTGGATCGTTCTCTCTGACTGACCATCTGTTTGGGGATGATATGCAGAGCTCATCCTCAACTTAGTTCCCAAGCATTCTTGTAAGGTCTGCCAAAACCGTGAAGTAAACCTGGGATCTCTATCTGAAACGATGCTGGAAGGCACTCCATGCAACCTTACTATTTCTTGGATGTATAGCTGTGCCAGCTTGACCATAGGCATCTTCATATTCACTGGAAGAAAGTGGGCACTCTTCGTCAGCCTATCAATGATGACCCAGATTGCATCATGACCTTTTGCCGATCTGGGTAAATGAGTGACAAAATCCATGGCGATGCTGTCCCACTTCCACTCAGGGATATCCAGTTGCTGCAACAGCCCGCCAGGTCTTTGATGCTCTACCTTCGCCTTCTGACACGTTAAGCAGGTCGTCACATACTGGGCGATGTCCCTCTTCATGCCCGACCACCAAAATGACTCCTTCAAGTCATGGTACATCTTGTTCATGCCTGGATGAAGGTTAAGGCGACTCTTATGACCTTCCTCTAGGATCATCTTCTTCAACTCATCATTTGCAGGTATGCAAATTCTGCCATCAAACCTCAAGATCCCATCATCGCCCATCTCAAAGCCTCTCGCCTGATCTGTCCCTAGTGACTCTACAGTGCGCTTCAGGCTAGGGTCCTCCAATTGGTTATCCTTCAACATTCCCAGGAAGTCATTAGTTATAGTCAGCTTGCTACAACTAATGTGATTCACGTGAAATTCTACTCCAAGGTTTAAGTCTCTGAACTGCTCGATCAGTTTCTGCTCTTCCATCATCATGGTGGCGACTTGTAGAGACTTCCTACTCAAGGCATCTGCCACTACATTGGCCTTCCCTGGGTGATACATGAGTTGAAAGTCGTAATCCTTTAGGAATTCCATCCACCTTCTTTGTCTCATGTTTAGTTCCTTCTGATCGAACAGGTACTTCAAGCTCTTGTGGTCACTGAACACCTGGAACCGAGCTCCATATAGATAGTGCCTCCAGATCTTCAAGGCAAAAACCACTGCCGCCAACTCCAAGTCATGCATAGGGTAGTTTCTCTCATGAACCTTGAGTTGTCTTGAAGCATATGCAACCACTCTCTTCTCTTGCATTAAAACACATCCCAAGCCTTGATGTGAAGCGTCACAGAAGACATCAAAAGGTCTTCCTACCTCGGGGATCACCAGCACTGGAGCACTGGTCAACCTCTCCTTTAGTTCCATGAAGCTCTGCTCACATCGGTCGGTCCAAGCAAAAGGTTGGTCCTTGCGGGTTAGCTGTGTTAAAGGAGCCACTATCTTGGAAAAATCCTCAATAAACCTCCGATAGTAGCCCGCCAACCCCACAAAGCTCCTTATCTCAGTCACGGTCTTAGGACGTTCCCATTGCAGCACTGCCTCTACCTTGGCTGGATCTACCGAGATCCCTTGGGCAGATATCACGTGTCCTAAGAAGTTGACTTCCCTCAGCCAGAATTCACACTTGGAGAACTTGGCATAGAGCTGCTTCTCTCTCAGTATTTCCAATATTGTCCTCAGGTGTTCCTCATGCTCTCCCTCGGTCCTTGAATAAATGAGGATGTCATCTATGAAGACCACCACAAACTTATCCAAGAAAGGGCGAAAGATCCTATTCATGTAGTCCATGAATAGAGCTGGAGCATTGGTGACTCCAAATGGCATCACTACATACTCGTAGTGCCCATATCGAGACCTAAAAGCTGTCTTCTGAACATCTTCAGCTTTTACCAAGATTTGGTGATACCCCGATCTCAGGTCAATCTTGGAGAACACCGAGGCCCCATGAATTTGGTCCATCAAATCATCAATCCGAGGTAGGGGGTACTTGTTCTTGATGGTCAATTTGTTCAATTGCCTGTAGTCTATACACAACCGAGACCCTCCATCCTTCTTCTTGACTAGGAGCACTGGAGCTCCCCATGGAGATACGCTGGGTCTGATGAATTGCTTCTCCAGTAACTCTTCCACTTGCTTCTTTAACTCCACTAACTCGGCTGGTGCCATCCTGTAAGGTGCCATTGATATTGGTCCAGCTCCAGGTACCAAGTCAATAGAGAATTCCACTTCTCTCTTAGGGGGTAACCCAGGCACCTCTTCTGGGAATACATCTGTGAAATCTTTCACCACTTGTATCCTGTTTACGTCCCCTTTATTCTCCACTTCCAACCGGGCGAGCACCACGAAGCACCTCGCCCCTCCTTCCAGCTCTGATCGCCCTCGTTGAACTGATAACACATCCGATTCTTGGGGGTCTGGAAACGCTACTTTCTGCCTACCATAGTCTATGAGAACGTGATTGGCAGCTAACCAATCCATTCCCAGGATAACATCCAGGTCCTAAAGAGGTAGGCAGATCAAGTTCACCTTGAATCTGCGTCCCTCCACAATTACTGGACATTCGGGGCACACTGTAGAGGTCGACACCTGTCCTGACGCAGGTGTAGAGACCAACAGTTCGAAAGGTAACTCCTTCACTAGGAGGCCCAACTCAGCTACACACAGGCTTGACACAAAGGAGTGTGTCGCTCCAGAATCAAACAAAGCCCTTACACCTCTACCAGCAATAAAACAAACACCTTGGATGAGGTTACCTGACTGAGCTGCCTCTGCTCCAGACATGGCGAACACCCTCCCTGTTGCCTGAGGTCTGTTGCCCTCGTTCCTCAACTGTTGGGAGCCACTGGGTTGGGTCGCCCTATTCCTGCTAGGGCACTCTCTAGCAACGTGCCCTACCTTTTGGCAGACAAAACATCTCCTCTCTGGAATCTTCTTGAAACAAGCATTGGAGGCGTGTGGTCCACCACAGTGAAGACACTTGGGTTTCCAAGGTTGCTGCTGTTGAAATTGGGGAGGTGCTGCTCCTGCCCGATGTGGTGGAGGTCTCGCATAGGGTTTGCTTTGTGGGTGCTGTGCCTTAGCCCTCCCACTGGAGGAACCTCCTTGGTGTGACCTGATCACCCGAGAATCACCCTTTTCCAGGGTCTCCACCATCTTCGCCTTCTCCACTAAGGCGTGGAATTCCCTGATGCACATCGGGGCTAGGGTCCTCTTCAGCCCATGCTTCAGTCCTTCTTCGAATTTTCTACATCTCCAGGCCTCGGAGGTCGCCTGGGTATAAAACCGGGCGAGGTACTCAAAACGAGCAGCATAGGCGTTTACTGACATGTCCCCCTGCTCCAACTTTAAGAACTCAGCTTCCCTTGCAAACTTGGCACTGTCAGGGAAGTATTTCTCCAAGAACTTCACCCTGAAGCTCTCCCAATCCAATACATCCTCTCGTGCCTCCATCATCTGCTGAGCTCCCATCCACCAGAACTCAGCTTCTCCTGATAGCAGATAAGTGGCGAACAGCAGCTTCTTCTCTTCAGGGCAGGAGGTCACCCTAAAGATTTTCTCCAACTCCCTGACCCACTGATCTGCCTGGTCAGGGGTAGCATTCCCACTGAACTTAGGTGGGTTGTGCCTCATGAACTCGGCCAGTCCCATCTGTTCTTGGGGCTGACCGACGTGGGAGTTTGTCTCAGCAGATCGGGCAGTTTCCCAGTGTTGCATTGTGGCTTGATGGTTCTGAGCCATCGCCGCATTCTGCTGCTGAATGGCAGTCGCCATCATCTCGATGGCCTTGGCGATCTGGCTCATCTCTGAGGAAGGTTGGGGTGGGGTAGAAGGTCTACGTGCCATCTTCTTCGTTCTGGATTCTGAATCTATTGGTTTCTATATTCCCTACAACTACAAGAATGAGATCGATCAGAAATCAATTCATTCAGGAGGTACCATCTAGACCTTACAAAGGTCAGCATCTCAAAGTCATTAAGAATTTGAGTTCAACAACAGAATCATAATGCTTATAACATCAAGCATAACACCAGAACAACTACTGGTATGCAGTCATCAATCCAATCAACCATTTTCAATCCATTACAAGGACACTCAAGAAAAAGAAATAGCTCACACCAGAATTCAATATATGCTAAACATCAAACCTTTGGAATTAAGGTTGAGACTCATCCCGATCCAGTTATGAGTGTGCACCCTCACTACTTTATCAGGACCTTCTCGTTCTTAATACTAAGATTTTCAGTTATAACATATATTCACCAAAGCACACACAAAATCTCAATACAAAAACGTTTGAAAACTTTTCACTATAGTTGTTATTTTAAACTCAAATAAATTTCATGAGCAGAAGAAACACAATGGATCCACAGCCCTCAGGTCATCCTAAGGACGAACTGCTCTGATACCATTAATGTAACATCCCTCCAAATTACTTTGAAATAAATATAAAATGAAAGTAAAGGTGACAAATAGATTCTATGAACAAAATATTATATATATGAAATGAAGTTGCTCCTCTTAGGGAGTTTAATACAATTTCGGTCAAATTTTCCAAAAACATAAACAAAATACAGTAAAAAAAACAAAGCAGGCGATCTCCTATCGGAAGAAACCGATCTCCTATCGGACGAGACCGATCTCCTATCAGAGGAGCCAAAACAGCCGATCACCTATCAGGACAGAAAAAAAAAAAACAGGCGATCACCCGATAGAGGCAGAAACAGGCGATCACCCGATAGAGACAGAAAACCGGCGATCTCCTCCTCGGCGATCACTCACTAAGGAGCTCTACTTCCTGGAAGATCATCTGCTCCCGTGTAAAATACACGATCATCACAGTTTTAAGAGAAAACCACAGAACCAAAATACGCAGGGTAAGCTAGATAATTTAAAGAGAGTTTAAATCATGAACATGACAATCAAAGTAAAACAAGTTTCAAAATATCCATGTAAAACGCAGAGTTGCTCATATCATTCACCTGATCGCCCAAAATCACACATTTCACAACATTCACCCATAGTCATTCCATTTCACAATACTGCATCAAGTGTCTATAAAAATTCAAATTTCTCATTTCACCTGTCAGACTTTCCACTGACTCACCACACAAGACACTTGACACTACTTCCGGATTGACTCGTGCGTTGATTAGACTCAGAGATCTGCACCTGTCATACCACACCACTGTGAAATCCACACAGGGTCGCTGTGAATCCACACAGCATGCGCATATTATCATCTCAATGTCAATAGTTCTCCTGGTATGACAGGGTAAATCCATAGGACAGGCGGAGCTCGTTCTTTTTCACACGAGACGCCCATCATATAGACCTCCTTCGACTCTCAACAACTGAGTAACTTCCTCTACGTGATTCCATTACCTCAGCAGAGTCAGGATATCCCCTTAGGAATCACCGATCAATGCACCTACTACAAGATCTTACACGGTATTTTCTTTCCTGAAAATACTATGCCTCGATCCCACATTCATAGCATTCAAAAACATCATACCACTCGAGTAATTGATTCAAGTCACAGCAACGAATCATTTCAAGGTTCAGATCTTCGAATATTTCATTTAAATCTCAAGTAGTTTCAAAACAACACCCAAAACAGAGAGTTCACAAACAACGCCAAAACCGGCGATCTAGTTCAAAAACAGGGTGTTTCGAAGACTGTATATAAAACCGGCGACCACGTCGCCCAAGCACACAAACAGAGCATTTTACGCAGATGAAAACAAAAATGGCGACCACGTCGCCCTCACTTCAGAGATAGCTACACTATGGCTTGTATGGAAAAAGAGGTCTAGCTTCCCTTACCTGGACTTGCGCAACCACCAGGAGCTTCGAAATCCAACAGAGCTTGAAGAATGCCTTGGCTCTATTCTTGAGTCTGGTTTTGAAGGAGTTGCAGAGAACTTTCCCAGGTGCTCCAATGGTGTCGCTTCTCGTCGTACTCTTGTGTGGAGGTGCTGAAATCGCAACGCGGAGGGGGTAACTGGAGGAGAAGGGAGGGAACTCACTCTTTCTCTCGTCGAATACAACAATGTTTTCTTTTCTCTCAGCAGTGGATTTTTGTAACTTAAACCAACTTATCCCTCCAAAAGCAGCTGCCACCACCTACTCTGCAGGGAAGTTTGCGTGCACGCTTCCCTGAACAGTACTACTAAGCGTGCCTCTGCGCAGGCTACGCTCTGAGGTCACTATTCTGAACCACTCTTTTGTCTACGTGGCGCGCGTGCAGAACATCTCTTGCTGGGAGTCTGGGGCCCACGTTCTCTGGGTGTAACTCAACGTCGCGCGATGACCTTTCGCCGATGACTACTAGCTCGAAGAGAAACCACTGATGACCTCTCGCGCGAAGACAACCACCGATGACATCTTCCTGGCGAACGACCGATGTCCCCTTCGCCCTGGAAGACGACCGATGTCTTCCTCTGGGAGACAACCGATGTCTTCCCTGGCGACGCCCTCATAACTCTCGCGCCTTGGCCACGTCCACATGCCTCGCGCCCTGGCAATGCCCGCGTGCCTCGCGCCCGCGCGATGCCCGCATGCCCCTCGCGCCCGCGCGATGCCTGCATGCCTCTCGCGCCCGCGCGATGCCTGCATGCCTCTCGTGCCCGCGCGATTCCTGCATGCCTCTCACGCCCGCGCGATGCCTGCATGCCTCTCGCGCCCGCGCGATGCCTGCATGCCTCTCACGCCCGCGCGATGTCCACCTGGCGCTCATGTGTAGCAGGCGACCGGCGACCTCGTAGCCTTCTAAACTTAACTTTTTCCTCCCTTTCTATCCTAAATAAAAACATACTTAGAATTCATTTAAAATATAACTCTTTTATTCCAATTTAATTTTTCAGGTCCTTACATATAACATCCCTAAGGTCTTCTTTGGTAAACGTGATGTCCACATCAGGCGAGTGGTCCTCGAATGCTTCCACTGCCATCACAGATCGAGCATATTTCTTGCGCTATGACGTGGTGCACCCACCTCCTGAGAAACCCCCAGCTATAGTGTGGATTTCCCCATGGATGGGCACTTCATGTTGTTGGTGCTTGCTGCTCGCCGGCTGGGAGCTCGACGCATTTGCTGCCTTCTTCTCCAGCAAATAGTCCTTCAGAAATCCACTTCTAACCAACTCCTCGAGTTGGTATCCCAGCGACAGGCAGGAGTCAAGGGTGTGGCCAAAACTTTTGTGGAATTCACACCACGCATCTGGCTTTGGCCCCAACACCTTATCCGACACCTTTTCAGGCACCTTCAGCTTGGCAGCTATATTGGGAATGGCGATCAGGTCCGCCAATCCCATCACAAACTCATGCCTCGGAGGGCGCTTGAATTCCCTCTGGCGACCTGGCCCTCTTCCTCTACCACTGCCATCACCTTTTTTTTTCTTCGAATCATAAGGACGATATGTCCTTTGATCCTTCTTCACCGCTGCCGTCTCCAACACCCTCTGAGGCTGAGTCTTGGCTTGGGCGCGTGGTTTCGCAGGAGCCATATTCCCTCTCTTCTCTATCACTTCATTCTCAGCGGCGATGTGAACCACAGCACGTCGCCGAATCTCTGCAAACGTTGCAGGGTGGCTCCTGATTAATGATTCGCTGAAGGGTCCAGGTAGTACGTCCTTCTTGAAAGCGTGCACGAACATCTCCTCGTCTTTACCTGGTAGCCGGACTATCTGAGCTCCAAACCTATTCAGATAGTCCTTCAAATATTCCCCCTGGAATTGTCTTACGTCGAACAAGTCGTACGACACCATAGGCGGCGCCTTATTCACAATGTACTAATCGACGAAAAGCTTGGAAAACTGCTGGAAACTGGAAATGTGTCCAGTAGGTAGGCTCACAAACCAATCCAATGTTGTACTGTGGAGAGTGCTCATGAACATCTTGCAATAGGCCGCATCCGATCCTCCCGACAACATCATCTACGTATGAAACGCGGTGAGGTGAGCCTCTGGATCTTCCACTCCAGTGAAGGAGGCCTTCACCGCCATGATGTTTGTAGGAATCGCAGCATCCATGATCGCCTGCGAAAATAGCATTGGAAAAACTCGTGGTGGAGACGGTGGCGCGCCTCCACTGGTCGCAGCATTCTCCCTCTGCTCGCGAAGAGCCTGACGTAACTCTTTATTAACCTTACTCAGCTCTTCATTCCTGGCCTGAGAAGCGACCAGGTCGTCGTGCATCTTCGTCTGCTCGACGCGCGATGCTGCCACATTTTCTTGCAAAACACGCATCATCTCCAACATTTGCGACATCGTCACGTTATTCTCTCCGGATTGTGGCGCAACTGAACTAGATCTGGTTGTCCTCATTTTCCTCATGAAACTTCTACTAATTTCACACAGTTGCCTTTCAACATGCAAAAGCTATCTCGCAACAACGCTCAAGAAACCTCTCAACTCCCTTCGCACAACGATTGATCTAGGAATCAATCGGTAGAAAAATCCAGAAAACCACTCTTCACCGATTGAACTTCAATTCAAACGGTCAAAACCTCCAGAAAACCACTCTTCACCGATTAAACTTCGATTCAAACGGTTAAAACCTCCAAAAAACGATTGCAGCAGAAAGCAATCGAACAGAAACTACCGGAAACCTCATAAACTCAACTGTGGATGGGAATCACAGTTTACACGGCCCCACGGTGGGCGCCTGATGATCCAGCCTCTTGACCAAAGCGTTAGAGCTTCTTCTTCCCGAACCTCGTCCTCACCAACTTCACGCCAAGCACACCAATGACCTTCACCTGAAAATCCTCCAAGAAACCTGAAAGAACAGTATGGCACCTCTGCGGCCGGTTGCGCTCCGACGCTCAAGTCAGTGATTGAATCAACAAAGAATCTTAAAGAAAACTCAGAACCATGTACAAGTGAATCACCACCAAAAAATGAATCCTCCCCCAAATTCCATTAAGAATTTCGTATATATACCTGAGTCTTTCTCTCTCCTGATGGTTATTCCTCTTGACACGTGGATAACATCTGATCTCCTAACCTTCACACACGGCGATCATGTGTAATCTAGGTGAGTACTGATCCATACCGGCGATGAGCGATTACTCATCCTCAAGGCGATAGGCGATTACTCATCCTCAAGGCGATAGGCGATTACTCATCATCACAGGCGATAGGCAATTACCATTCTGAGTGATTGCCTCCCTGATTCGCCTGCTATCCTCTACCACGTGTTACCCTGTGAATGGTCCATATGGTCAACTGCTGCTGATGTCATCAACTACCGATGACCGACCGGATCACAAGCCCCCCAGTCTCGAGCTGTGAACTTGTTCTTAGTGAAGAGACTAAGAAATGGTCTTCTGGCGGTCTACAAGAGCGCACACTCTGGTACTAACACTGTTTCATTCCTTCTTCTTCACCTTCAAACATTCAAAGCATTTCTCTGTGAGACGCTTCGACTTCTTCAATCTCCAACCTTTGTGACGCTTCTCTGATTATCCAAAGGTAACCTTTTTACCTCTTCTACTAATGACTGATCACCCCTCCCCAAGGAGGCACACCGATGACCGATCACTCGCTAATCCAAGCTGCCTGGGAGGTCCACTCCACGTGCCTCTGGTCCATGCTGTGGGACCCAGCTGACGTGGTTCACCCTTTACTATCTGTTCCTCGGCGTCACGGCTTCCATACTTTTATCTCTCGACATATGGACGCATCAATGGCCCCCACTGAGTGTCGCTACCGTTTCCTTCATTCAACAGAAGCGTGCGCATCTCTCTGGATCATCTAGAGATTCACCTTTTCTGTTTTCTTCTTCTCAACCGCGCTAGGGTTCGCTGCGTTTCTCCTCTTTAACTCTCTGCATGTGACTAACTGTTAACTAGCTTAGGCTTTAGCGCGATCTCACTGCAACCCCTCGAACTTGGCTTCTGACTTGATCGCAGCTAACTGTTACCTTAGCATTGCCTTCATCATAACTTCGTGCTGGATGACTGACTTAACGGGGCCTAAACGCTTCGGCTTCACGCAGCAAAACTTGCTTCTACCACCGACCACCGACTAGCATGTTAGTGCACCACCGATCAGTCATCGCGCTTCTGGCTTCGCTACACTTCTCTGGCACACCAACGCTGAGTGCATAGAGGGCCTGAACACCAACTATGACGCCTGTGTTTTGGGGAAGAGAAGTGCTTCTCGGTGACCCCTCTTGTCTCAACCTCGCTGTAAGAACTCGTGGGTGAGGTCTTGCTTCTCTCACCTCAGCCTCGCTGTACAAAGTCGAGGTGAGGACTTGGTTCTCTTGCCTCAACCTTGCTGTAAGAAGCAGAGGAAGGGGACTTTTCCTCATGCCTCAGCCTCGCTGTACAAAGTCGAGGAGAGGACTTTCTCTGTTGCCTCAACCTTGCTGTAAGAAGCGAAGGAAAAGGACTTTTCTTCTTGCCTCAACCTTGCTGTAAAAAGCAGAGGAAGATGACTTTCTCTCTTGCCTCAGCCTTGCTGTACAAGGTCGAGTTGAGGACTTTCACTCGCCTGCACCTCGCTATACAAAGTCGAGGGAGGACTTTCTTCTTTCTCGCCTGCACTCGCTCAAAGGCAAGGAGGTCTTCCTCTGTTGCCTACACTTGCTCAAAGGTAAGGAGGACTTCCTCTGTTGCCTGCACTTGCTCAAAGGCAAGGAGGTCTTCATCTGTTCTCGCCTGCATTTGCTCAAAGGCAAGGAGGTCTTCCTTTTTCTCGCCTGCACTTGCTCAAAGGCAAGGAGGACTTCCTCTGTTGCCTGCACTTGCTCAAAGGCAAGGAGGACTTCCTCTGTTGCCTGCACTTGCTCAAAGGCAAGGAGGACTTCCTCTGTTGCTTGCACTTACTCAAAGGCAAGGAGGACTTCCTCTGTCTCGCCTGCACTTGCTCAAAGGCAAGGAGGACTTCCTCTGTTGCCTGCACTTGCTCAAAGGCAAGGAGGACTTCCTCTGTCTCGCCTGCACTTGCTCAAAGGCAAGGAGGACTTCCTCTGTTGCCTGCACTTGCTCAAAGGCAAGGAGGACTTCCTCTGTTCTCGCCTGCACTTGCTCAAAGGCAAGGAGGACTTCCTCTGTTGCCTCAACCTTGCTGTAAAAAGCAGAGGAAGAGGACTTTCGCTCTTGCCCCAACCTTGCTGTATAAAGCAGAGGAATAGGATATTCTCTCGCCTGCACCTTGCTGTACAAAGTCGAGGGAGGACTTTCTTCTCTTGCCCCAACCTTGCTGTATAAAGCAGAGGAAGAGGACTTTCTCTCGCCTGCACCTCGCTGTACAAAGTCGAGGGAGGACTTTCTCGTGGGTGCACGCTCCCAGGGGAGCGCCAGGCGTGGCTATCTAAGCGCACTCACCAGGCGCACCCCGCCTGCATGGTCTCACCGCACGTTCTCTGGGTGAGTGCATGCTCCCAGGAGAGCACCTGACGTGGCTGATCTGAGCGCACTCGCCAGGCACATCCTGCCTGCATGGCCTCATCGCGCGTTCTCTATGTGAGTGCATGCACGTCCCCACCGGCGATGAGCTCTTCTTCTGGAATCATGCGAGGTGCATGCTTAACGCTCTCGCTGGGAACTTGGGTCCCAGCTTAACACGTGTTAGCAAGACTCCGATGACCATGCACCGACCGAGCGCTCTGCATGCACTGATGGCTGATCGCGCTCTACATCCAAGCGCTTATCTAGGGGCTGATCTGCGGGTGGTTGCCACTCAGTAACTGACCACCGATCACCTGGACTTGCACCTGGGGGAAGGAGAACTTTAAACTGGGAACACTCACACACTTTATGTACTGAAAATCTTTTATTGGGTGGCATCGTTAAAAAGAGTGCCCCCTGATCTGCTCAACTGTTTAATACACTAAGTGTGTGTACAGCGCGATAGCGCATCTACTTTACAACTTAACCAAAGTAGGAAAGAAGCGTGTGGCGTCCTGGGTTCTGGGAATAGTCGTTCCGTCCAGAGTCACCAGCCGACAAGCTCCATTCTCCAACGTCTCAACCACTCTGGATGGGGTCTCCTTTAACCGGCGATGACCGCCCTGGCGATGCACACACGTGGGGCGATCATGCCTTCCGCTTCAGCCCTAGGAGCCCCCCCAGTGTAGCCTCTTCCATCACTTCACCTCCCCAAACACAAGGAGTTCATGCTGCTGGTCGCCTGCCTGGGACCCCGAAGCGCGATCACCTTGTGTCTTCTGCAGGTAATCGGTCAGGAACCCTTTCTTCACCAACTCAGCAAGCTGACGCCCCAACGCCAGGCAGGTACGGAGTGTATGTCCATAAGCTTGATGGAATTCACACCACTCATCCTTCCTCCCTCTAAGTACCCTATCGGTTTTCTCTGGCACATGGAGTCTTGCTGCCACAGCAGGGATGGCGATCAGCTCCGCCAAACTTCTCACGAAATAATACCTGGAGGGTGTGTTGCTTGCACGCCCCCTGGTCTGGTCCTTCCTGGGTGCATAAGGGCGAGACCTTCCCTGCTCCTTCCTCCCTTCCTTGATCTCATGCACCCGCGCCTGTTGCTGCTGATTCCCTTGACCTCCACGTGGCTTCGACGGTGCAACACTTCCTCTTTTCTCAGAGACCTCTGTCTCTGCTACTATGTGTGCCACCGCGCGTCGTCGTATCTCGGTGAAGGTGGCAGGGTGGCTCCTGATGAGCGATTCACTGAAAGGACCAGGGAGGATACCTTTCTTGAACGCATGCACCAGCATGTCCTCGTCCTTGCTGGGCAATCTCACCACGTGCGCGCCAAAACGGCTGATGTAGTCCTTCAGCGACTCCCCCTGGTGCTGGCGCACGTTGAACAAATCATAGGACACCACTGGTGGCGCTCTGTTGACGATGTACTGCTCCGTGAACAGCTTCACAAACTGATGGAAGGAAGTGACGTGGCCCTCTGGTAGGCTCACGAACCACTCCATAGCCACTTCGCACAGCGTACTCATGAACATCTTGCAGTACACAGCATCTGAACCTCCAGTCAGCATCATCTGAGTGTGGAAGGTTGTCAGGTGTGCTTCTGGATCTTCCACCCCCGTGAACGACGCTTTCAGTCCCACCAGATTGGGAGGCACCACCGTGTTCATGATCTCGGGGGAGAAATGTAAGGACCTAGAAAATTTTATTGGAATGAAAGTGATATATTTTAAGTGAATTCTAAGTATGTTTTTATTTAAAATAAAAAGGAAGGAAAGTGTAGCTTAGAGGTCTACAAGATCGCCGTTGTTGAAGACGGAGGTGACCTCTAACTTCTCTGGTACATGATCGCCAATCGCCTATGGTGCACATGATCGCCAATCGCCTATGGTGTACATGATCGCCGAAAGTGCACTTAGTATGTGGTCAAGATGCTGGATCAACCATAGTGGGTTCCAAAAACCACGCGTATCAAGGTGTGGGTTGAGCCTTAGATACGCTGTGCCTGCGAAGCTCCATGCTTGAGCATAAGAAATCGTCCTTAGTGTTGCATGCATGGGGGCACGAGGAGTAGTGCTGATCTATTCTTGGAAATGTGAAGCTACCGACGTCACCAAGTCATGTGGACGTGATACCTTGGACGTAACATAGTGGGATTAAGAACCTTCAGCAAAGCGTGGCGATGTGTCATCAGTCATCGCCAGGGCGAGTGACATGCGGGCATCGCCAGGGCGAGAGACATGCGGTCATCGCCAGGGATAGACATCGGTCGTCTTCTAGAGAGAGACATCGGTCGTCTTCCAGAGAGAGACATCGGTCGTCTTCCAGGGAGAGACATCGGTCGTCCGCCAGGATGAGTCATCGGTGGAAGGTTATCGCGCGATGTCGTGTTTCACACAGATAAGGTGGGACCCAGGCTCCCAGCATGAGACGTCCTGCACGCGCGACACGTAGACAAAAAGGGTGTTTCAGAATAGTTAGCATCAGAGAGTTGGTATGCGCAGAAACCCACGTGGTCATACTGTTCAAGGAAGTGTGCACGCAAGCTTTCCTGCAGAGTGGGCAGGGGGCAGCGGCATTTCTGGGCAAGTTGGCTTGGATTCAAAACTCACTCCTGGGAGGCAGTGGACGTTGCTGTGGTTCGAGAGTGATTGAGTGAGTTAGCTTTGGTTCCCTGTTTCTTCCCTCTCCTTCTCCATACGTTCAGACGTCTTAGCGCATCAGTTGGCTATCGGCGACTACCATAGAGCACCTGGGAGGTTCTCTGCAAGTTCTCCAAACCAGACGCTAGAACAGAGTAAGTCGTTTTACTTTGTTTTTCGAGTCGAATTTGAGCTAGAGAGGGTTGCCTCTGCATAGGCGTTGCCGGCGACTCCCTTAGCTCCAGAAATCGTCTCTGTTAGCGTAGAAATTGAGTAGTGTAGTCAGTTTTGTGATAAAGGCTCCATGGTGCAGGTTAAGGCATCTTTAAGCTTCGGTGGGTTTTGGAGCTCTTGGTGATTTTGTGCAAGTTCAGGTAAGGGAAGCTAGTAATTTCGTTTATAAAAACTTTAGGCGAGTAGGTTCTGAAGTGAGGGCGACGTGGTCGCCGGTTTCATATTCTTTTTCACGATGCTCTGTTTTTATGTGTGGGGCGACGTGATCGCCGATTTTAAATGTTGATTTCGAACTCCCCTGTTTTAGTGTCGTTTGAAACTGTTTGAGATTGAAATGTGAAATGCACGTGATATTCGAAAATCTGCACCTTGGAATGATTGTTGCTGTGATTGGAATCGTTCATTTAAGTGTTATATGATGTGTTGAATGTTGTGAATGTGGGATCAAGACATAGTATTTTCAGGAAAGGAAATACCGTGTTGAGATTGGTTATGAGGTGTATTGATCAGTGAGTATCCAGTGAATGAGACGATCCTAACTCTGCTGATATAATGGAGTCACATAGATGAAGTCATTCAGTTGGTGAGAGTCGAAGGAGGTCCATATGTATGGGTAAGTCGTTTGAAAGATAACTGACTTGACCTGTTATATGGATTAACCCTGTCATACTGTGAGAGTGAGGATATTGAGATTGAGATCGAGATTATGTTGATGCGCATGGCTGTGGGAACATTACAGCAATGAAGTATGACAGGTGCAGGTCTCTAGATGCTAAGTTCAATGCACGAGTCTTCCGGAAGTAGAGTCATGTGTCTATGTGTTATGAGTCAGTGGAAAGTCTGACATGTGAACCATGAGTATTGAATGTATTGAATAGACACTTGACGAGTTTGTGGAATATGGGGATGTTGATGGTTGAAATTGATATAGTTTATGAATGGTGTGAAGATTTATGCTTTCTATTGATATAAAGTTTCATATTTAAAGTTTTCAAAAATATCTAGCTTACCCTTTGTTTTGTATCGTGGTTGTTTTTCTTAAACCTGTGATGATCGTGTATATTTGCACGGGAGCAGATGAGGTTGCAGGTAGTAGAGCTCCTTAGTGAGCACTTTCTGGAGGAGGAGATCGCCGGTTTTTTAATGCTGTGGTTTTGTTTTATTTTGAAAACTCCTGCATGGAGATGTATTAAAACTTCCTCGAAAAGGGATATTATTTTGAGGCACATTTGTATTAATGGATGAATTATATTATGTATATATCTATGCTTAATTCTTGATATTATTGTTTCACCTTTATTTTATTATATAATAAAAATGAAACACATTTTGAGGGGTGTTACATTAATGGTATCAGAGCAGTTCGTCCTTAGGATGACCTACGGGCAGTGGATCCATTGTGTTTCTCCTGCTCACAAAATTTTATTGGAGTTTTAAATAAAAGCTATAGTGAAAGGTTTTGAAGGTTTTCTTATTGAAGTTTTGTGTGTGCTGTAGTGAATATATGCTCTAACTAAAAATTTTAGTATTAAGAATGAAAGGATCTTGATAAAGTAGTGAGGGTGCACACTCATAACTGGATCAAGATGATTCTCAATCTTAGTTCTGAAAGTTTGATGTTTAGCACATATTGGATTCTGGTGTGAATTATTTCACTTTGTTGAGTGTCTTTGTAATTGATTGAAAGTGGTTGTTTGGACTGATGGTTTTATACCAGTGGGTGTTTTGGTGTTATGCTTGCTGCTGTAAGTATCATGATCGGCTGATAAACTCAAAATTCTTGATGAATTTGAGATGCTGGCCTTTGTAAGACCTAGATGTGGTCTTCTAAATGAATTGATTCCTTATCAAGTTCATTTTATAGGAATATGATTAGAGAATAATAGTTTCCTAAGCTTACACAGAAGATGGCTCCTAGACCGCCTACCCCTCCCCAACCTTCTGCAGAAATGGGCCAGATCGCTAGGGCCATTGAGATGATGGCGAGTGCTATCCAGCAGCAGAATGCGGCGATGGCTCAGAATCATCAAGCTGCAATGCAGCATTGGGAGACCGCCAGATCGGCTGCAACAGCTCCTCACGTCGGTCAGCCTCAGGAGCAGATGGGACTGACCGAGTTCCTCAGGCACAACCCACCTAAGTTCAGTGGGAATGCTACTCCTGACCAAGCAGATAAATGGGTCAAGGGTTTAGAGAAAATCTTCAGGACGACCTCCTGCCCTGAAGATAAGAAGTTGGTGTTTGCTACATATCTGCTGTCTGGAGAAGCCGAGTTCTGGTGGATGGGAACTCAGCAGATGATGGAAACCCGAGAGGAGGTATTAGAATGGGAGAGCTTCAGGGTGAGGTTTCTGGAGAAATACTTCCCAGACAGTGCAAGGTTTGCGAAGAAAGCTGAATTCCTAAGGCTGGAGCAGGGAGATATGTCTGGGAACACCTATGCTGCTCGGTTTGAGTACCTCGCCCGATTCTATATCCAAGCTACCTCTGAGGCTTGGAGGTGTAGGAAATTTGAAGAAGGACTGGAGCATGAGCTGAAGAGGACCATAGCACCTATGTGCATAAGAGAATTTCACGCCTTAGTGGAGAAGGCGATGATGGTGGAGACACTGGAGAAGAGTGACTCTCGGGTGATGAGGTCACACCCAGGGGGTTCTTCCAGTGGGAAGGCCAAGGTGCAGCAACAGCAGAATAAGCCTTATGCGAGACCTCCACAGCATAGGGCAGAAGCAGCACCGCCCCAGTTTTAGCAGCAACAGCCCTGGAAACTCAGATGTTTCCATTGTGGTGGACCACACACATCCAATGTGTGCCCCAAGAGAAATTAAGGGAGAAGATGCTACATCTACCGAAAGACGGGACACCTTGCTAGAGAGTGTCCTAACGGGAATAGGGCGACTCAACCCAGTGGTTCCCAGCAGTTGAGGAACGAAGGCAGCAGACCTCAGGCAGCAGGGAGAGTGTTTGCCATGTCTGGAGCGGAGGCATCTCAGTCAGGTAACCTAGTACAAGGTGCTTGTTTATAGCTGGTAGATACGTTAGAGTTTTGTTTGATTCTGGAGCGACACACTCTTTTGTGTCAAATCGGTGTGCAACCGAACTGGGCCTTCTAGTGAAGGAGCTGCCGTTTGAACGGTTGGTCTCTACACCTGCATCAGGACAGGTTTTGACCTCCCCAGTTTGCTCTGAATGTCCAGTGATAGTAGAGGGACGCAGGTTCAAAGTGAATTTGATCTGTCTACCTCTTCAAGATCTGGATGTTATCCTGGGAATGGATTGGCTATCTGCCAATCACATTCTCATAGATTGCAGTAGGCAAAAAGTGGTGTTTCCAGATCTCCAAGAGTCAGATATGATATCTGCTCAGCATGTATGGTCGGAGTTGAAAGAAGGGGCGACGTGCCTTGTGATCCTAGCTCAAGGGGGAGTGAAGAATGATGAAGATATGGGTTGTATACATGTGGTGAAGGATTTCATGGATGTATTTCCAGAAGAAATACCTGGGCTACCTCCTAAGAGAGAGATGGAATTCCCTATTGTTTTGGTACCTGGAGCTGGACCAGTGTCAATGGCTCCCTACAGAATGGCTCCAGCTGAGTTGATGGAATTAAAGAAGCAAGTGTAAGTTAGATTTAGTTGTACCAAGGTTTAGTTTCAGCTACATATAAGTTATGGAGAGTAAATAAGCAGTATGTTGAGGGTTTAAAGACTTAAGCATGTGTATCCATGGGAAGTACCAGAGTTAAGTTCCAAGAATGAAAGAATGAATTTTCTTTTATTTGAAGCTTGGAAGATGGTTATGTCGATGAAGCAGCATGAGATGGCTCTAGCTTAACCATAAGCTTAAAAGGAAAGATGAGATATTGTATTTATGTCTAAAGTTCAATTAGACAGAGAAATTTACTGAAAAAAAAATACTAGGTAGAGAAGTTACTGGGATAAGAGAGAAAGCTTCGCGCAGAATGGATGCTGTTTTGTTGATCGTGATTTGAAAGATGAGTATGGAAATGGTGGGGTGAGATTAAAGGCTCCTGATGCCGTAAGTCTCTTGAACTTGGCAAATGAGGATGCAGTTCTGCCTGTGAATGTAGAAGGGAATGAGGTAATGGCTATGGATAAGAATAAGGGTAAGCCGTGTTATGATGATGTTGAGTTCTTCTAGTGATGTTAGTATATTGCAGAAAGTTGGATGTGGAAGCAGAACTTTCCGTGCCTTGTGTTTCTAATGGGATGGGATTTGCAGCTAATCCTTTAAATGGGCAATTGTGGTGGTCAGCGTTTCATTTTTGATCCTAGAAACAATGCTGCATTGTCAGCTGTGGCAACAAGTCCTCACCCTGAACACAGTGAGGGATTTATGATCTGCGTGTTGAATACTGAGCACCTTGAGATCCCATGCAATGCTAATATGGATATATCCATTGGAATTCCTGAGTTAGCAGCTCTGAAATCCCAACCATCTGCTAAAGGGGTGGGTTTTTCCTGATATTCTATTAGTAATCAAAGAAGGAATGAACCAGAGGGGTGCCTGAAGAAAGAAACCGTGCTCCCTCAAGCTTTTGCTGCTTCACCATCGGTTTGACAAGAAACGGTGCCTAATGTGAAGTCAAGCTACAAACCGGTTGTTTCTGAACTGAAAAATGAAAATCCTGGAAGAAACTCCATCTCTGCAGTTTCTAGACAGAACAATAATGTTGATGTCAACCCAAGTCATTGCAGATCAGTTCATGCCAATGAAGGACATCTAAAACAAGAGGAATTAGAAGTTTTAAGGATCAAGTATTTGAGAAAGGTTTTCTGGTCTGCAAGTCTCTACTTCAACCAATGAAATGACAGATCAGGGGATTCAACTTGGGAGTTAGAAGAAACCATGAGAGAAGCCTATCCCTACCTCTTTTCCTTGTAATTCAATTTTCGAGGACGAAAATTTTTCTTGTTGGGGAGAATGTAAGGACCTAGAAACTTTAATTGGAATAAAAGTGTTATATTTAAATAATTTCAGAAGATGTTATTATTTAAAATACAAAGAGCTGGTAATAGAAGTTTCGTAGTAGTCGGACCTCGGAAGTCGCCCAAGGTCTGGGGTCAGCTGGTAGAGGTCGATCGGCTGACCATTGTATTAACCAAGTAGTCAGGTGCGATGACTTTATCGCGAGGTAATCACGTGGGTGTGCTCGAGGAAGACATGTGGATCAAGAAGAGTAAAGGAAGAAAAGTGTAGCTTAGAAGTCTACGAGATCGCCGTTGTTGAAGACGGAGGCGACCTCCGACTTCTCTGGTACATAATCGCCTGTCGCCTAGAGTACACATGATCGCCAATCGCCTATGGTGTACATGATCGCCGAAAGTGCACTTAGTATGTGGTCAAGATGCTGGATCAACCATAGTGGGTTCCAAAAACCGCGCGTATCAAGGTGTGGGTTAAGCCTTAGATACGCTGTGCATGCGAAGCTCCATGCTTGAGCATAAGAAATCGTCCTTAGTGTTGCATGCATGGGCGCACGAGGAGTAGTGCTGATCTATTCTTGGAAATGTGAAGCTACCGACGTCACCAAGTCATGTGGAGGTGATACCTTGGACGTAACATAGTGGGATGAAGAACCTTCAGCAAGGCGTGGCGATGTGTCATCAGTCATCGCCAGGGCGAGAGACATGCGGGCATCGCCAAGGCGAGAGACATGCGGGCATCACCAGGGCGAGAGACATGCGGGCATCGCCAGGGCAAGAGACATGCGGGCATCGCCAGGGCAAGAGACATGCGGTCATCGCCAGGGATAGACATCGGTCGTCTTCCAGAGAGAGACATCAGTCGTCTTCCAGGGAGAGACATCGGTCGTCCGCCAGGATGAGTCATCGGTGGAAGGTTATCGTGCGATGTCGTGTTTCACACAGATAAGGTGGGACCCAGGCTCCCAGCATGAGACGTCCTGCACGCGCGACACGTAGACAAAAAGGGTGTTTCAGAATAGTTAGCATCAGAGCGTTGGTATGCGCAGAAACCCACGTGGTCATACTGTTCAAGGAAGTGTGCACGCAAGCTTTCCTGCAGAGTGGGCGGGGGGCAGCGGCATTTCTGGGCAAGTTGGCTTGGATTCAAAACTCACTCCTGAGAGGTAGTGGACGTTGCTGTGGTTCGAGAGTGATTGAGTGAGTTAGCTTTGGTTCCCTGTTTCTTCCCTCTCCTTCTCCATACGTTCAGACGTCTTAGCGCACCAGTTGGCTATCGGCGACTACCATAGAGCACCTGGGAGGTTCTCTGCAAGTTCTCCAAACCGGACGCTAGAACAGAGTAAGTCATTTTACTCTGTTTTTCGAGTCGAATTTGAGCTAGAGAGGGTTGCCTCTGCATAGGCGTTGCCGGCGACTCCCTTAGCTCTAGAAATCATCTCTGTTAGCGTAGAAATTGAGTAGTGTAGTCAGTTTTATGATAAAGGCTCCATGGTGCAGGTTAACGCATCTTTAAGCTTCAGTGGGTTTTGGAGCTCTTGGTGATTTTGCGCAAGTTCAAGTAAGGGAAGCTAGTAATTTTGTTTATAAAAACTTTAGGCGAGTAGGTTCTGAAGTGAGGGCGACGTGGTCGCCAGTTTCATATTCTTTTTCACGATGCTCTGTTTTTATGTGTGGGGCGACGTGATCGCCGGTTTTAAATGTTGATTTCAATCTCCCCTGTTTTAGTGTCGTTTGAAACTGTTTGAGATTGAAATGTGAAATGCACGTGATATTCGAAAATCTGCACCTTGGAATGATTGTTGCTGTGATTGGAATCGTTCATTTAAGTGTTATATGATGTGTTGAATGTTGTGAATGTGGGATCAAGACATAATATTTTCAGGAAAGGAAATACCATGTTGTGATTGGTTATAAGGTGTATTGATCAGTGAGTATCCTGTGAATGAGACGATCCTGACTCTGCTGATATGATGGAGTCACATAGATGAAGTCATTCAGTTGGTGGAGTCGAAAGAGGTCCATATGTATGGGTAAGTCGTTTGAAAGATAACTGACTTGACCTGTTATATGGATTAACCCTGTCATACTGTGAGAGTGAGGATATTGAGATTGAGATCGAGATTATGTTGATGCGCATGGCTGTGGGAACATTACAGCAATGAAGTATGACAGGTGCAGGTCTCTGGATGCTAAGTTCAATGCACGAGTCTTCCGGAAGTAGAGTCATGTGTCTATGTGTTATGAGTCAGTGGAAAGTCTGACATGTGAACCATGAGTATTGAATGTATTGAATAGACACTTGACGAGTTTGTGGAATATGGGGATGTTGATGGTTGAAATTGATATAGTTTATGAATGGTGTGAAGATTTATGCTTTCTATTGATATAAAGTTTCATATTTAAAGTTTTCAAAAATATCTAGCTTACCCTTTGTTTTGTATCGTGGTTGTTTTTCTTAAACCTGTGATGATCGTGTATATTTGCACGGGAGCAGATGAGGTTGCAGGTAGTAGAGCTCCTCAGTGAGCACTTTCTGGAGGAGGAGATCGCCGGTTTTTTAATGCTGTGGTTTTGTTTTATTTTGAAAACTCCTGCATGGAGATGTATTAAAACTTCCTCGAAAAGGGATATTATTTTGAGGCACATTTGTATTAATGGATGAATTATATTATGTATATATCTATGTTTAATTCTTGACATTATTGTTTCACCTTTATTTTATTATATAATAAAAATGAAACACATTTTGAGGGGCGTTACAGTGGCTCGTGAAGAGGATACTTAAGAGGTTAGTTAGAAGTTGCTACAAATTCAAACAATACTCAAGGGGTTAGCTAGGAGGGGTTACAAGACCAAAGAATACACTTATTATACTTCACAACATTAGTCTACTTAGTGGAACTCAATATGTTGATTGAGAAATGGATATAGATTGCATGATGAGACGAACCAGTATAAAAATACCTTGTTCATTTCTTCCTTTCCTTTATCTCTTTACATTGCACATCATTATCATCTATACTAACTTGGGAAGAAGAGTGACTGTGAGAATACATGTTTTAACATACTTCATCCAAGAAAACCGATTAGGCTAAAAGTTATGTTTGTTTTCTCGATTAGATATAAAAGACTTTATCTAACCATTTTTATAACAAAACCATTGTCTAAATATTTATGACCAGACGATATTTACAAACAATTTGCAAAAATAAATTAAAACACAAATTCTCACAATTGGTATCAGAGTTCAACCTCTAAAGGGTTGAACACCTTATAATGTCTAGAGGAAAAGATTCAACACAACAAACATTTCTTTTCTAACAAAAATTGAGGGAGCATCTATCACAATGCCTCTAATATTCTCATACGAAGACTATCCATATTGGAGAGGTAGGATGGAGACGTACAACAAGTCTACTCCTTATCAGTTATGGTACATCATGACGAAAGGAGATTTAGAGGCCAAGTGATGTGAGTTAATTTTAGGACTGCACATTTTAGAGGTTACTCTTTTGTTTATGATTTTTATTTTAGCAATTAAGGTGAGAACCCAAAGAAGATTTCCGTTGGAGACGAACTTAACCAAGTGGTTAAGTAAGTGTGAAGGTTCACTTCTAGAGGGCAAATAGAAAAACACAAATCTATGGTGTGGATGATGCAATGGTGCAAAATTAAAGGACAGATGAAGCAAGGAGTGAATGAAGATGTCCGAATGCTAAAGACATAAACAAGAACATAAAGATAAAAGGAAATGGCGCAAGGAAAGAAGCAAAAGGAATGAAAGGAAAAGATGAAGAGATTAAAGAAAGCTTATGGAGGATGGAGATGGTGGCACGCCACTTGGAGGGTGGAAGGCTCCAAGATAAGTGGTGCAGAGCCGCCACTTGAAGTGCACTGCACTCAAGATAAGACCCAGATAATGGAGTACTCAAACTCACAAAAGCACTGATGCAGGGTTTCTTTACTTAATTCAATTTCAATGTGTGAAATACATGAGACAAGGAACTCTATTTGTAGGAGAGTGTGTCTTGAAGAACAATATAGAGGGGTAGGGGCATCATTTGTGAGAAGCCTTCTAGAAGGTAGGTCAAAGAAACCCTAAACCTAGAAGCAGTTGTCATGAAAGGTGGGCTTGGCAGAAGCCCAAATTACTAAGTACACCCTACTCAAATTACTTAGCACACCCTACTCAAATTACTAAGCATACTCTACTTTAGTTTATTCTTCTATTTGGACCCCCATAGTGAGCCCAATTTATTTACATAACTTCTCTTGTGGAAAGACAAGAAGGAAGAACTTCTAATATTTTGGTTTATATCTAGTTCTTCTTCTACTGACTCTCTCGAGGCTTGGTGGGGTCTGGCTTTGTATACTAAGATGGCTTTGTATACAAAGTACTTGTTACAACTCAACAAGCCAATAGGCTCTATCCTCAATAAATTTAACGATAATGCATTTAAACACCTTTATTATAATTTGTGGTAGATTGCAAGTGGGCATAAGGCACCAACTTCATTATTAAATTCTGATGTTGACTAGCATCTAGAGAATGCAGACCCTGTGAAGTTTGCTTGTAAAAGAGTTCGAGGATTGCATATCAACTTCGATGACAAAGCAAACATTGGAAAAAGGTCTTCATATCCAACTCAATGTTACTCCTTTAACATACCTCCTTTTTCTCCTCAAAGAGCTAGAGCACCAAAACTTCTACCTGAAGGATCAAATGTCATCATGGTGGATTATCTGTCTATGAGGAAGGCTTATCCACAAAATATGGATTATGGACTTCATTCCAAATGATGTCACCCTCTTGGAAGTTCCATTGAGCCTTATGTTAGAATTAATCGCCTAAACAAAAGAGGGGGTGAATTGTTAACAGAAAGATTTTCGCAAATACTGGCTAAGAATGAAGATTTCTAAAGAATTACAGAAAGAGCAATCAGGGAAACCAAGAAATCAAAGCTGTTAAAACTGTTTGCAGAAAAATAATCGATTGAAGTTTCGATTTAACTGGTTGTTTAAAGCAGCAGAGACAAAAACCATAACAAACAGTTTGTAATGAGTGAGAGAGAGAGAAAAGATTACACAAGCAATTTATACTAGTTCACTCCTTACTGGAGCTACATCCAGTCCCCAGAAAACCACTAGGTAGTCAACCATAGATTACAACACACCAAAACCTCAAAGAGGTGATCTTGACCATAAAAGAACATAGACCCTCTTTGACTTTCCACACACACAGTCAAAATAGGCCTTTGACTTGTAGATTTACTGTTTTACAAGAAATACAAATTGAAAACAATTACAGGAATAAAAGGAATAGATTACACCTTGTTTACAGGAAATCATAGAGCTCCTAATCCACTACTTGAACCAATTGCATAGTGATCTCGCCGCGGACTCGAGCGTGGGGAAAACGCCTCGTCACTCCTTCGTCTGGCTTTCTAACTGCTGCGCGTTCTGCAAGGAGGCTCCAGGAACCTTCGCCGGAACTCCGAACGATGCCTGCAAAACACACAGACGGCGCCTCTAGCGGCCGTTGTAGCTCTGACGCTCAAGTCAGGCAACGGGAACACCAAAACTCTCTCTCGGATCTCTCTGTGTGAGACCCGTGTGTGTGCCTTCAGTTCTCTTTGATTCGAAAACTGAGTGTTCTTGGTTTTGTGTTGTGTATTCTGAGACAAAGACCGCATACCTGGTTTGGTGTTCTTCTTCCTCATATAAACCCGCGTCGCCCCTACTGGCTACCTCTAGGGCCACTTGATTACTCTGCACTGCCGTTTCTACTCCCCAGGGCTACCTTGCGTGCCAGCCTTCTTCACTTGAGTGCAAAGTCTGACAGGGGAGGCTGCGTGGGTACCTCTGTACCCCTCGATTTCTGTGCCTATCTGCACTACCTATTCTCTGGGAACATCTTCACGGTCCACGTGGCAGGCATGCAACCCCACTGGGAGGCTTTAACCGTGGTGGGTTCTTGTCCCAGCAGAATTCTGCACCTAACTGCGTCTTCTCATCTTCATGCGTGGTCGTCTCGCGACTAAGGCCGTTCCCTGCCTCTGGGCGCTTTACTGATCTTTGGTTGCGTTGTCAACATCGCGCGGCCGATGTCACCTCAACGCACACCGATGACCGAGGTGTCTCTCATCCTGGCCGATGTTCGATGGCGCCTCTTCACGTTGTCGTGCTCTGCTTATGGAATCAGGCGAGGTCCTTGAGTAACGTTCTCGCTGGGAGCCTGGGTCCCAGTTTAACACGTGTTGGCAAGGAACCCCCGACGACTGATCATTCTGCATGCACTGATGACTGATCACTCTGCATGCACCGATGACTGATCACTCTGCACGCACCGATGACTGATCGGTGCTTCATCACTTCTCGCGCTCTGCTTCCAGGCGCTCAAGTAGGAACCGATCTTCTAGTGGTGGTCACTTGGTAGCTGACCACTGATTGCCGTTCTTGAACGATCTCCACCCTGGTTCATCTGCTGATCTCGCCGCTGACTCGCTCGTGGAGAGATTGCCTCGTCACTCCTTCGTTTGACTTTCTATCTGCTGTGCGCTCTGCAAGGAGGCTCCAGGAACCTTCACCGGAACTCCGAATGGTGCTTGCAAAACACACAGGCGGCGCCTCTAGCGGCCGTTGTAGCTCCGACGCTCAAGTCAGGCAACGGGAACACCAAAAGGTCTCTCTTAGGTTTCTCTGTGTGAGACCGTGTGTGTGTGCCCTCAGTCCTCTTTGATTCAAAGACTGAGTGCCCTTGGATTTGTGTTGTGTGTCTGAGGTAAAGATTGCATACCTGGTTTGGTGTTCTTCTTCCTCATATAAACCCTGCGTAGCCCCTACAGGCTACCTCTAGGTTCACTTAATTACTCTGCAGTGCCGTTTCCACTCCCCAGGGTGCTTTGCGTGCCAGCCTTCTTCACTTGAGTGCCAGGTCTGACAGGGGAGGCCGCGTGGGTACCTCTGGACCCCTCGACTTCTGCGCCTAACTGCTCTACCTATTCTCTGGGAACATCTTTACCATCCACGTGGCAGGCATGCAACCCACTAGGAGATTCCAACCTTAATGGGTTCTCGTCCCAGCGGGATTCTGCACCTAACTGCGTCTTCTCGTCTTCCTGCGTGGTCGTCTCGCGACTAAGAACGCTCCCAGCCTCTGGGCACTTTACTGATCATCGGTTGCGTTGTTCACATCGCGCGACCGATGTCACCTCAACACACACCGATGACCGATGTGATACTTCACGTCCTCGTGCTCTGCTTATGGGATCAGGCGAGGTCCTTGAGTAACGTTCTCGCTGGGAGCCTGGGTCCCAGTTTAACACGTGTTGACAAGGAACCCCCGACGATTGATCATTCTCCATGCACCGATGACTGATCACAATGCATGTACTGGTGACAGATCACTCTGAACGCACCGATGACTGATCGGTGCTTCGTCCCTTCTCGCGCTCTTCTTCTAGGCGCTCAAGTAGGAACTGATCTGCTGGTGGCGGTCACTCGGTAGCTGACCACTGATCGCCGTTCTTGAACGATCTCCACCCTGGTTTATCTGCCTTCACGTGCCACGCGTCACTCTGTGATTGGCCTACGTGGTCATCTGCTTCTGACGTCATCGCCTACCGATGACCGACCGGATCACAAGCCCCCCAGTCTCGAGCTGTGAACTTGTTCTCAGCGAAGAGACTAAGTGGTCTTCGTTGCCAAAGAGAAGAAGGAGCTCGAAGCTGATGTACCTGAGACCATGGCTGTTGGTACCGAGGTTCTGATAGATGGGTTCCACGGGCTTGCAGCAGGTTCACTGCGTCTTGCCAGACCCGGACTCTACCCAATCTACCCTCCACCATTCAGTGGCCGATGGCAGGCCCATTCCTCCTCCTTGAGCTTCTTCCCTTGCCACTTCTCCTTTTGTGTAATTTCTCTTGCTGCTACAAACTTTGTATATAAATCTTTTATGCATAAGTTCATGTTGGATGACTGACCTAATGGCGTCTAAATGCTTCGACTGATCGTCTAAGAGCTTGTTTGGGCAAGCTTTCATACTAAGAGGTTTGCCACCGACCACCGACTAGCATGTTAGCGCACCACCGATCAGTCATCGTGCTTCAGGCTTTGCATTACTTCCGTGTCGCTCCAGCGCTAAGTGCATAGAAGACCCGACCTCTGAAGATGATGCTTGTGTTTTGGGGAAGAGGACTGCTTCTTCATGACCCCTCTTGCCTCAGCCTCGCTGTAGGAAGTCGAGGTGAGGTCTTTCTCCTCTCGCTCTAGCCTCGCTGTACAAAGTCGAGGTGAGGACTTTTTATCTCGCCTCAGCCTCGCTGTATAAATTCGAGGTGAGGACTTTCTCTATTGCCTTAACCTTGCTGTATGAAACAGAGGATAAGGACTTGGTTCTCTCGCCTCAACCTTGCTGTAAAAAGCAGAGGTAGAGGACTTTCTCTGCCTGCACCCCGCTGTATAAAGTCGAGGGTGAGGACTTCCTTTCGCCTGCACCCCGCTGTACAAAGTCGAGGGTGAGGACTTCCTTTCGCCTGCACCCCGCTGTACAAAGTCGAGGGTGAGGACTTCTTCGGTTGCCTTAACCTTGCTGCATGAAGCAGAGGAGAAGGACCTGGTTCTCTTGCCTCAACCTTGCTGTAAGAAGCAGAGGAAGAGGACTTTCTCTCGCCTCAACCTTGCTGTAAAAAGCAGAGGAAGAGGACTTTTCCTGCCTGCACCCCGCTGTATAAAGTCCAGGGTGAGGACTTTCTTCACTGAGTGGGTGCATGCTCCCAGGGGAGCACCAAGGGCGGCTGTCTAAGCGCACTCGCCAGGCGCATCCCTACCTGCATGGTATCACCGCACGCCCTTTGAGTGGGCAACTCCTCTTCTTCTGGTTTGGAATCATGCGGGGTGCATGCGTAACGCTCTCGCTGGGAGCCTGGGACCCAGCTTAACACGTGTTAGCAAGACCCCGATGACCAACCTTCTTCTGGAATCATGCGAGGTGCATGCGTAACGCTCTCGCTGGGAACCTGGGTCCCAGCTTAACACGTGTTAGCAAGACCCCGATGACCAACCTTCTTCTGGAATCATGCGAGGTGCATGCGTAACGCTCTCGCTGGGAACCTGGGTCCCAGCTTAACACGTGTTAGCAAGACCCCGATGACCAACCTTCTTCTGGAATCATGCGAGGTGCATGCGTAACGCTCTCGCTGGGAACCTGGGTCCCAGCTTAACACGTGTTAACATGATCCCGATGACCAATGGACCGACCGAGTACTTACCCCGACATGCACCGACGGCTGATCTTGCTTTGGGTGCACCGATGACTGATCGAGCTCTGCTTCTTGGTGCTTAAACGCGACGGTGATGTCTTGTTACGGGGAAGAAGAGTTTTACTTGTTGACCCCTCTTGCTTGCCCCGAGGTCATAGACCTTTAGGTCTGGTTCCTGTTGGACATTTCTCGACATCTTCCCTTTCCCTCTTTGGTTTTACCCGATCTCCCGAGTTCCCAAACTTTGGCCACCTGTACTCACTCCTGGGGTGAGGAGGACATAGGTCAGTGGTCCGTACTCGCGCCTGGGGCGAGCAGGCTCCAACTGATCCCTTGTACTTGCATCTGGGGCAAGCAGAACTTGAAACTGGGAAACATGTGCACACTTGACATACTGAAATCTTTTTTATTGGGTGGCCTCGTTAAAAACCCTCATTAGGGAAAAGAGTGCCCCCTGATTTGTTCAACCATTTACAGTATATACATTGAGTGTGTACAGTGCAAGAACGCATCTACCTCACAACTTAACTGAAGTAGAAACTTAAGTGTGTAGCGTTCCATGTCTATGGGATAGGTGCTTCTTCCAGGGTCTTCAGCCGATAAGCTCCATTCTCCAGCACCTCAACCACTCTGTATGGGCCCTGGCGATGACCGACCTGGCGAGCACACCATTCTTCCAGCAACGACGAAAAGCTGTCCTTAACTTCAAACTTGTTCGCGCCTCCCAAGTTCTCCATAAGCTCGCTGCTTCCCTTTCGTTACACCATCGCGAGGTGTGTTAAAGCGAACTGACTGGACTTCCTTGAACTTGCGCGGGAAACTCATGACTTCA
The DNA here is from genome assembly GCA_013389735.1 of Phaseolus lunatus. Classification (NCBI taxonomy): domain Eukaryota; kingdom Viridiplantae; phylum Streptophyta; class Magnoliopsida; order Fabales; family Fabaceae; genus Phaseolus; species Phaseolus lunatus. Next base: position 20,329,188 of record CM023857.1, read on the forward strand.
AGCGCTTCTCCAATCCCTCTTTCTCCTGCAAACGTGCAGAAATCCCACACTATCTGGGGTCTGGCGAGGTTCACAGAAGCGTAACCCTCGTTCATCCAGGCCTTGGGATTGAATGGCGGATATACTAAGTCAACAGCTAGAGAACTGGGCCCTTAGCCTTTCTCTTTGCAACTTCCTATCGCTGAGCTTAAAGACTTTGCCTCAGCTTCCACCTGAGCTACCTGGGAGCCCCCCCAGCGTTGCATCCTCCATCACCTCACGTCCCCATGCACAGGGACCTCGTGTTGCTGATCGCCTGTCTGAGACCCCGAAGCGCGATCACCTTGTGTCCCTCGCAGGTAATCGGTCAGGAATCCTGTCTTCACCAACTCAGCAAGTTGACGCCCCAACGCCAGGCATGTGTGGAGTGTGTGTCCATAAGCCTGATGGAACTCACACCACTCGTCCTTCCGCCTTCCAAGTACCTCCTCAGTTTTCTCTGGTACTCGGAGTCTTGCAGCCACGGCAGGGATGGCGATCAGCTCTGCCAACTCTATCACGAAATCATACCTAGGGGGTGTGCTGTCCTCCCTTGCACGCCCCCTGGGCTGGTTCTTGCTGGGTGCATATGGACGAGGCCTTCCCTGTGCCTTCCTCTCCTCCTTGGTCTCATACACCCGCACCTGCTGCTGCTTCCCCTGACCTCCGCGCGGCTTCGTCGGTGCAGTGCTGCCTCTCTTCTCAGAGACCTCTGTCTCTGCTACAATGTGCGCCACCACGCGTCGCTGTATCTCAGCAAAGGTGGCGGGGTGGCTCCTGATGAGCGATTCACTGAAAGGGCCAGGTAGCACGCCTTTCTTGAATGCATGCACCAGCATGCTCTCATCCTTGCTGGGCAATCTCACCACCTGCGCACCAAAGCGGTTGAGGAAGTCCTTCAGCGACTCCCCCTGGTTCTGGCGCACGTCGAACAAGTCGTAAGCTACCAACGGCGGCGCTTTGTTGACTATATACTGCTCCGTGAACAGCTTTGAGAACTGATGGAAGGAGGTGACGTGGCCCTCCGGCAGGCTCACGAACCACTCCATAGCCACTCCGCTTAGCGTGCTCATAAACATTTTGCAGTACACTGCGTCTGAACCTCCAGACAGCATCATCTGAGTGTGGAAGGCTGTCAAATGTGCTTCTGGGTCTTCCACCCCCGTGAACGACGCCTTCACTCCCACTAGGTTGGGGGGCACCACCGTGTTCATGATCTCGGGGGAGAAGGGCATAGGAAATGCTCTAGGGGGCGACGGCGGCATCGACGTTCTGTCTTTGAATACGCGCTCATTCTGCGCCTGCAATTCCCTACGCAACTCCTCGTTCATGCGGCTCAGCTCTTCGTTCCTGCTATGCGATGCAGTCAGCTCTGCATGCATCTTCTCTTGCTCAGCTCTCGATGCCGCGACGTTCTCCTGCAACGCGCGCATCATCTCCATGACCTGTGCCATGGTCACAGTTCCTTCACCAGCAGGTGGTGGAGGTGTCGTTTGTCTGGCTCTTCTACTCATCTGTGCGATTTCTATCCTCGTTCTTGTGTATGGGGGCTTCGTTTTACTTCGTGCCCCACGGTAGGCGCCAAATGATCTCGCCGCTGACTCGCTCGTGGAGAGATTGCCTCGTCACTCCTTCGTTTGACTTTCTATCTACTGCGCGCTCTGCAAGGAGACTCCAGGAACCTTCACCGGAACTCCGAATGGTGCCTGCAAAACACACAGGCGGCGCCTCTAGCGGCCGTTGTAGCTCCGACGCTCAAGTCAGGCAACGGGAACACCAAAAGGTCTCTCTTAGGTTTCTCTGTGTGAGACTGTGTGTGTGTGCCCTCAGTCCTCTTTGATTCGAAGACTGAGTGCCCTTGGATTTGTGTTGTGTGTCTGAGGTAAGGATTGCATACCTGGTTTGGTGTTCTTCTTCCTCATATAAACCCTGCGTAGCCCCTACAGGCTACCTCTAGGTTCACTTAATTACTCTGCAGTGCCGTTTCCACTCCCCAGGGTGCTTTGCGTGCCAGCCTTCTTCACTTGAGTGCCAGGTCTGAAAGGGGAGGCCGCGTGGGTACCTCTGGACCCCTCGACTTTTGCGCCTAATTGCTCTACCTATTCTCTGGGAACATCTTTACCATCCACGTGGCAGGCATGCAACCCACTGGGAGATTCCAACCTTAATGGGTTCTCGTCCCAGCGGGATTCTGCACCTAACTGCGTCTTCTCGTCTTCCTGCGTGGTCGTCTCGCGACTAAGAACGCTCCCAGCCTCTGGGCACTTTACTGATCATCGGTTGCGTTGTTCACATCGCGCGGCCGATGTCACCTCAACACACACCGATGACCGATGTGATACTTCACGTCCTCGTGCTTTGCTTATGGGATCAGGCGAGGTCCTTGAGTAACGTTCTCACTGGGAGCCTGGGTCCCAGTTTAACACGTGTTGACAAGGAACCCCCGACGATTGATCATTCTCCATGCACCGATGACTGATCACAATGCATGTACTGGTGACAGATCACTCTGAACGCACCGATGACTGATCGGTGCTTCGTCCCTTCTCGCGCTCTTCTTCTAGGCGCTCAAGTAGGAACTGATCTGCTGGTGGCGGTCACTCGGTAGCTGACCACTGATCGCCGTTCTTGAACGATCTCCACCTTGGTTTATCTGCCTTCACGTGCCACGCGTCACTCTGTGATTGGCCTACGTGGTCATCTGCTTCTGACGTCATCGCCTACCGATGACCGACCGGATCATCTGCTATCTCATGCCACGCGTCACTCTGTGACTGGCCCACGTGGTCATCTGCTGCTGACGTCATCGGATACCGATGACCGACCGGATCACAAGCCCCCCAGTCTCGAGCTGTTAACTTGTTCTCAGCGAAGAGACTAAGTGGTCCTCTAAAGAGAAGAAGGAGCTCGAAGCCAATGTACCTGAGACCATGGATGCTGGTGCCGAGGCTTTGATTGATGGGTTCCATGGGCTTGCAGCAGGTTCACTGCGTCCTGCCAGACTTGGACTTTGCCCAACCTAGCCTCCACCATTCAGTGGTTGATGGCAAGCCCATTCCTCCTCCTTGAGCTTCTCCCCTTGCGACTCCTCCTTTTGTGTAATCTCTTTTTCTCAGCTGCCTTTCTCTCTCTCTACCTTTAACTCACTCTGCGTGCGGCCAACTGTTAACTGGCTTAGGCTTCGGCGCGATCTCACTGTGACTCTTCAAATGGCATCTAACTTGATCGCGACCAACTGTACCTTAGCATTCTCTTTAACAGTTTTTATGCATAAATTCACGTTGGATGACTGACCTGATGGTGTCTAAAGGCTTTGACTGATCGCCCAAGAGCTTGTTTGGGGAAGCTTTCATACTCATAGCTTTACTACCGACCACCGACTAGCCTGTTAGCGCACCACCGATCAGTCATCGCGCTTCAGGCTTCGCATTACTTCCATGTCACTCCAGCGCTAAGTGCATAGAGGACCCGACCTCTGAAGATGATGCTTGTGTTTTGGGGGAGAGGACTGCTTCTTGATGACCCCTCTTGCCTCAGCCTCGCTGTAGGAAGTCGAGGTGAGGTCTTTCTCCTCTCGCCCCAGCCTCGCTGTACAAAGTCGAGGTGAGGACTTTTTATCTCGCCTCAGCCTCGCTGTATAAAGTCGTGGTGAGGACTTTCTCTGTTGCCTTAACCTCGCAGTATGAAGCAGAGGATAAGGACTTGGTTCCTTTGCCTCAACCTCGCCGTAAGAAGCAGAGGAAGAGGACTTTCTCTCGCCTCAACCTTGCTGTAAAAAGCAGAGGTAGAGGACTTTCTCTAACTGCACCCCGCTGCATAAAGTCGAGGGTGAGGACTTTCTTCTCTGGCCCATGCCTCGCTGCACAAAGTCGAGGGAGAGGACTTTCTCTCGCCTGCACCCTGCTGTACAAAGTCGAGGGTGAGGACTTCCTTTCGCCTGCACCCCACTATACAAAGTCGAGGGTGAGGACTTTCTCTCGCCTCAACCTTGCTGTAAAAAGCAGAGGTAGAGGACTTTCTCTGCCTGCACCCCGCTGTATAAAGTCGAGGGTGAGGACTTTCTTCACTGAGTGGGTGCATGCTCCCAGGGGAGCACCAGGGGTGGCTGTCTAAGCGCACTCGCCAGGTGCATCCCTGCCTGCATGGTATCACCGCACGTTCCCCGATGGGTGCCTGCTCCCAGGGGAGCGCCAGGTGTGGCTGTCTAAGCGCACTCAGCAGGCGCATCCCTGCCTGCATGGTCTCACCGCACGTTCTCTGGTAAGCAATTCTTCTTCTGGAATCATGCGAGGTGCATGCGTAACGCTCTCGTTGGGAACCTGGGTCCCAGCTTAATGCGCGTTAACAAGACCCTGATGACCAATCTTCTTCTGGAATCATGCGAGGTGCATGTGTAACGCTCTCGCTGGGAACCTGGGTCCCAGCTTAACACGTGTTAACAAGACCCCGATGACCAATCTTCTTCTGGAATCATGCGAGGTGCATGCGTAACGCTCTCGCTGGGAACCTGGGTCCCAGCTTAACACGTGTTAACAAGACCCCGATGACCAATGCACCGACCGAGTACTCACTCCCGATAGGCACCAACGGCTGATCTTGCTTTGGGTGCACCGATGACTGATCGCGCTATGCTTCTTGGTGCTTTAACGCGAAGATGATGTCTTGCTTCGGGGAAGAAGAATTTTTCTCGGTGACCCCTCTTGCTTGCTCCGAGGTCATCAACCTTTAGGTCTGGTTCCTGTTGGACGTTTCTCGAAATCTTCCCTTTCCCTCTCTTGGTTTTACTAGAACTCCCGAGTTCCCAAACTTTGGCCACCTGCACTCACTCCTGGGGTGAGGAGAACATAGGTTAGTGGTCCGTACTCGCGCCTGGGGCGAGCAGGCTCCAACCGATCCCTTGGACTTGCATCTGGGGCAAGCGGAACTTGAAACTGGGAAACATGTGCACACTTGACATACTGAAATCTTTTTTATTGGGTGGCCTCGTTAAAAACCCTCCTTAGGGAAAAGAGTACCCCCCTGATCTTCCCAACTAAGACAGTATATTTACTAAGTACGTGTATAGCGCAAGAACGCATCTACTTTACAACTTAACTAAAGTGGAACTTTCAAATGTGTACCGTTCCACGTCTCGGCGATAGCTGCTCCACCTAGGGTCTCCAGACGATAAGCTCCGTTCTCCAACAATTCATCTACTCTGGATGGGCGATGACCGACTTGGGATGCTTTACTCATGAGGGGCGATCATGCCCTCTGCTTCAGCTCCCACCTGAACTACCTGGGAGCCCCCCTAGCGTAGCATCTTCCATCACCTCACTTCCACGTGCACAGGGATTTCATGTTGCTGGTCACCTGCCTGGGACCCCGAAGCGCGATCACCTTGTGTCCCTCGCAGGTAATCGGTCAGGAATCCTGTCTTCACCAACTCAGCAAGTTGATGCCCCAACGCCAGGCAGGTGTGGAGCGCGTGTCCATAAGCTTGGTGGAATTCACACCACTCATCCTTCTTGCTTCCAAGTACCTTGTCGGTTTTCTCTGGTACTTGGAGTCTTGCAGCCACGGCAGGGATGGCGATCAGCTCTGCCAACTCTATCACGAAATCATACCTAGGGGGTGTGTTGTTCTCCCTTGCACGCCCCCTGGGCTGGACCTTCCTGGGTGCATAGGGACGAGGCCTCCCCTGCGCCTTCCTCCCTTCCTTGGCCTCATACACCCGCACCTGCTGCTGCTGCTTCCCCTGAGCTCCACGCGGCTTCATCGGCGCAGTGCTGCCTCTCTTCTCAGAGACCTCTGTCTCCGCTACTATGTGCGCCACCGCTCGTCGCCGAATCTCAGCAAAGGTGGCAGGGTGGCTTCTGATGAGCGATTCACTGAAAGGGCCAGGTAGCACGCCTTTCTTGAATGCATGCACCAGCATGCTCTCATCCTTGCTGGGCAATCTCACAACCTGCGCACCAAAGCGGTTGAGGAAGTCCTTCAGCGACTCCCCCTGGTTCTGGCGCACGTCGAACAGGTCGTAAGTTACCACCAACGGCGCTCTGTTGACTATATACTGCTCCGTAAATAGCTTTGAGAACTGATGGAAGGAGGTGATGTGGCCCTCCGGCAGGCTCACGAACCACTCCATAGCTACTCCGCTCAGCGTGCTCATAAACATTTTGCAGTACACTGCGTCTGAACCTCTAGACAGCATCATCTGAGTGTGGAAGGCTGTCAAATGTGCTTCTGGGTCTTCCACCCCCGTGAACGACGCTTTCACTCCCACCAGGTTGGGAGGTACCACCGTGGTCATCATCTCGGGGGAGAAAGGCATAGGAAATGCCCTAGGAGGCGATGACGGCATCGACGTTCTATCTTTGACTGTGCGCTCATTCTGCGCCTGCAATTCCCTACGCAACTCCTCGTTCACGCGGTTCAGCTCTTCATTTCTGCTATGCGATGCAGTCAGCTCTGCATGCATTCTCTCTTGCTCAGCTCTCGATGCCGCGACATTCTCTTGCAGCGCACGCATCATCTCCATGACCTGCGCCATGGTAACAGTTCCTTCACCAGGAGGTTGTGCAGGTGTCGTTTGTCTGGTTCTTCTACTCATCTGTGCGATTTCCACTCTCGTTCTTGTGTATGGGGGCTTCGTTTTACTTCGTGCCCCACGGTGGGTGCCAAATGATCTCGCCGTGGACTCGAGCGTGGGGAAAACGCCTCGTCACTCCTTCGTCTGGCTTTCTGACTGCTGCGCGTTCTGCAAGGAGGCTCCAGGAACCTTCGCCGGAACTCCGAATGATGCCTGCAAAACACACAGACGGCGCCTCTAGCGGCCGTTGTAGCTCCGACGCTCAAGTCAAGCAACGGGAACACCAAAACTCTCTCTCGGATCTCTCTGTGTGAGACCCGTGTGTGTGTGCCTTCAGTTCTCTTTGATTCGAAAACTGAGTGTTCTTGGTTTTGTGTTGTGTATTCTGAGGCAAAGACCGCATACCTAGTTTGGTGTTCTTCTTCCTCATATAAACCCGCGTCGCCCCTACTGGCTACCTCTAGGGCCACTTGATTACTCTGCACTGCCGTTTCTACTCCCCAGGGCTACCTTGCGTGCCAGCCTTCTTCACTTGAGTGCAAAGTCTGACAGGGGAGGCTGTGGGGGTACCTCTGTACCCCTCGATTTCTGTGCCTATCTGCACTACCTATTCTCTGGGAACATCTTCACGGTCCACGTGGCAGGCATGCAACCCCACTGGGAAGCTCTAACCCTGGTGGGTTCTTGTCCCAGCAGAATTCTGCACCTAACTGCGTCTTCTCATCTTCATGCGTGGTCGTCTCGCGACTAAGGCCGCTCCCTGCCTCTGGGCGCTTTACTGATCTTTGGTTGCGTTGTCAACATTGCGCGGCCGATGTCACCTCAACGCACACCGATGACTGAGGTGTCTCTCATCCTGGCCGATGTCCGGTGGCGCCTCTTCACGTTGTCGTGCTTTGCTATATGGAATCAGGCGAGGTCCTTCAGTAACGTTCTCGCTGGGAGCCTGGGTCCCAGTTTAACACGTGTTGGCAAGGAACCCCCGACGATTGATCATTCTGCATGCACCGATGACTGATCACTCTGCATGCACCGAAGACTGATCACTCTGCACGCACCGATGACTGATCGGTGCTTCATCACTTCTCGCGCTCTGCTTCCAGGCGCTCAAGTAGGAGCCGATCTTCTGGTGGTGGTCACTTGGTAGCTAACCACTGATCGCTGTTCTTGAACGATCTCCACCCTGGTTCATCTGCTATCTCATGCCACGCGTCACTCTGTGACTGGCCCACATGGTCATCTGCTGCTGACATCATCGGATACCGATGACCGACCGGATCACATAGCCTGAGGCAATATAGCAAAGCTTGAATCAAATCCTTCACAAATGTGTTTCTTAATCTCTCTCTTTTATTTTTCTTTTCAAATATGGAGGGTAACCCAGTTTTATAGCTTTTCAAACTAGCCGTTTTAGGCAGTCAATAAAGTCAAAAACAGTTTGAAAACCTTCCAAACAAGCTGGGTGAAAAACAATCGATTAAACTGAGAAATCAACAGGTTATTTTTCACTTAGCTTTGAAAAACACTTTTCATTTTTAAAACTAGATTTATTCAACTGTGCTTTGGATTAAGAATGAATATAACAAATTCTAAACTACCTAAAACTAAACCCCAACCACAGTAACACAATCTTCAAGCTCTTTTCACGGATTTGGAGGCATCAAAGCTTCATTTTCAACACCTTACCAATATGATTGTTGTGGGAGACAAAGTTGGCTTGCTCCTTCCATGGGTTATCTAGTCAAGACCAACCAACATGCATATACCTTTTTAGCTCAATTCTATCCATCTAAAGAATAGCAAAGAATTTGATTAATGGAATGATCATGTGGATTTATTTCAACTTCAAATGATCCTTTAAGAGAAGCATAGATGAAACCAATGCTTTGAAATTATATAAATAACATGCCTCTGGCACTATATTTGGCTTTGGATCTATGCATCCAAACATAACTAAGAAGACAGAGAGTTATCACAGGCTTGATCAACCATACACCTATATGTCTTTCTCAATGTAAAATGGAAAAGAGAAGTAGAAGCTTATAAAGACAAAATCATTCCTCGTCACCTTGCGAGAAATTCCTTGATCTGACCAACAATGCTACAAACGTAAATCATGCTTGAAAGAAGCTTGAATCTTAGTTTGCTTGAGATATTGATAAGTGTCATATTTCAGTAATACTTCATATTAAAAGACAAACAATTATGGATATTTATTGATAAAATAACTATAATTTAATCCCTAATTTATGAATTTAAACCTTTTCACATATTTTGTGATTATAATATGAATAAGATCGATTTATTCCCAAATTTGTGTTAATTTCAGGATTCTAGAGGAAAATGAAGATGAAAGGGCTAAAGAATAATAAACAAGATGAAAAGGGAAAGTTGGAACATTCAAAACTCGCCAAAACTCGCCCAAACAAGCTCACTTCAGAGGATCTCGCTCAAGGCTCATCCAGGCGAGTTCACTCCAAAGAAGTTGGGTGTTTTCTAGTCAAACTCTCCTAAACAAGTAATAGCTTGCCTAGGCGATAAGTGTAACATCCCTCCAAATTACTTTGAAATAAATATAAAATGAAAGTAAAGGTGACAAATAGATTCTATGAACAAAATATTATATATATGAAATGAAGTTGCTCCTCTTAGGGAGTTGAATACAAATTCGGTCAAATTTTCCAGAAACATAAACAAAATACAGTAAAAAAAAACAAAGCAGGTGATCTCCTATCGGAAGAAACCGATCTCCTATCGGACGAGACCGATCTCCTATCAGAGGAGCCAAAACAGCCGATCACCTATCAGGACAGAAAAAAACAGGCGATCACCCGATAGAGGCAGAAACAGGCGATCACCCGATAGAGACAGAAAACCGGCGATCTCCTCCTCGGCGATCACTCACTAAGGAGCTCTACTTCCTGGAAGATCATCTGCTCCCGTGTAAAATACACGATCATCACAGTTTTAAGAGAAAACCACAGAACCAAAATACGCAGGGTAAGCTAGATATTTTAAAGAGAGTTTAAATCATGAACATGACAATCAAAGTAAAACAAGTTTCAAAATATCCATGTGTACCGACCAGTCCTCGGACACCGAGAACAGGTAGTAAAGGGCGAACCACGTCAGCTGGGTCCCACAGCATGGGCCAAAGCCACGTAAGGAATGGACCCCATTAGAGGGTGATCAGTCACCGGTGTGTTCCCTCAGAGTAGGGTGATCAGTCATCGGTGTGTTCCCTCAGAGTAGGGTGATCAGTCATCGGTGTGTTCCCTTGGAGAAGGGTGATCAGTCATTCCCCTCAGAGTAGGGTGATCAGTCGTCGGTGTGTCCCCTGAGAGAAGGGTGATTAGTCATCAGCATTTTCCCGCAGGGAAGGGTGAGTAGTCGTCAGACCACCAGGATGGGCTGAGGTGTCATCGTCACTCAGCAGGTCGAGGAGTCCTCGGCAACAGAGTATGGCGAGATGACATCGGCCTTGGGTGGAGACGAGGTGACATCGGCCTTGGGGGAAGACCAGTTATCAGTAAACCAGTAAACATGCCCAGAGGTAAGGAGAGGCCTGGATCACGAAGTGTCTATGCGGGTAACAGGGAGAGCACAGTTGGGTGTAGAGTCCTGAGGGGACGAGTACTCACCAGAAATAGGGTTTTCCCAGTAAAGCTACATGCATGGCACGTGAACAGTGAAGGCACTCCCAGAACAGGTGGCCCCAGAGACTAGGTGCACAAGGAGGCATCCAGGTGGTCACCCTGTTAAAGTTTGCACTCCAGAGAAGGAAACCTTATGTGCTAGATTACCCTAAGATTGGGTGATAGCAGCACAAGGGTATTCCAGTAAACCCTAAATATGGCTAGTAGCGCAGCAAACCCTAATTAGGGCTAGCGGCGCAGTAAACCCTAGACTATATAAGGGACAGTAAGATACTTCACAAAGGTACGCAGTTTCTAGACCTAAAGACAGTGAGAAACTTATACACTTGGTGTTGCTTGCCCTACACTGACTTGAGCGTCGGAGTGCAAACGGCCTCTAGGGCGCCCCCTTTCTCTTTTGCAGGTGCAGATTGCTTCGAAAGAACCAAGCACGTATCAACGTGGGAAGGGAGGCGTGTGAGTGTCGTGAGTCAACCGACAGGCGAGTCAACCGGCAGGAACACCATGTAAAACGTAGAGTTGCTCATATCATTCACCTGATCGCCCAAAATCACACATTTCACAACATTCACCCATAGTCATTCCATTTCACAATACTGCATCAAGTGTCTATAAAAATTCAAATTTCTCATTTCACCTGTCAGACTTTCCACTGACTCACCACACAAGACACTTGACACTACTTCCGGATTGACTCGTGCGTTGATTAGACTCAGAGATCTGCACCTGTCATACCACACCACTGTGAAATCCACACAGGGTCGCTGTGAATCCACACAGCATGCGCATATATCATCTCAATGTCAATAGTTCTCCTGGTATGACAGGGTTAATCCATAGGACAGGCGGAGCTCATTCTTTTTCACACGAGACGCCCATCATATAGACCTCCTTCGACTCTCAACAACTGAGTAACTTCCTCTACGTGATTCCATTACCTCAGCAGAGTCAGGATATCCCCTTAGGAATCACCGATCAATGCACCTACTACAAGATCTTACACGGTATTTTCTTTCCTGAAAATACTATGCCTCGATCCCACATTCACAGCATTCAAAAACATCATACCACTCGAGTAATTGATTCAAGTCACAGCAAAGAATCATTTCAAGGTTCAGATCTTCGAATATTTCATTTAAATCTCAAGTAGTTTCAAAACAACACCCAAAAACAGAGAGTTCACAAACAACGCCAAAACCGGCGATCTAGTTCAAAAACAGGGTGTTTCGAAGACTGTATATAAAACCGGCGACCACGTCGCCCAAGCACACAAACAGAGCATTTTACACAGATGAAAACAAAAATGGCGACCACGTCGCCCTCACTTCAGAGATAGCTACACTATGGCTTGTATGGAAAAAGAGGTCTAGCTTCCCTTACCTGGACTTGCGCCAAACACCAGGAGCTCCGAAACCCAACGAAGCTTGAACGACGCCTTGGCTCTGTTTTTGCGTCTGGTTGAAGGACTTGCAGAGAACCTCCCAGGTGCTCTAATGGTGGCCGTCGCTCGTCGTACTCTCGTGTGAAGGTGCTAGAATCGCAGCGCGAAGGAGAGAATGGAGGAGAAGGGAGATAAACGCACCCTTTAGCTCTGGAACCACAGCAACGTTTCTTTCCTTCTCCCTCAGAAATGGGTTTTTTGCATCTTAAGCTGACTTCTCCACAAAAACCGCTGCCACCACCCACTCTGCAGGGAGTTTGCGTGTACGCTTCGCTGAACAGTACACCTAAGCGTGCCTCTGCGCAGGCTAACACTCTGAGGTCACTAGCCTGAACCACTCTTTTTGTCTACGTGGCGCGCGTGCAGGGCGTTTCATGCTGGGGGTCTGGGTCCCACTTTACTCTGTGTGAAACTCGACGTCGCGCGATAACTTTCCACTGCTGACTCATCCTGGCGAACGACCGATGTCTCCTTCGTCCTGGAAGACGACCGATGTCTTCTTCTGGGAGACGACCGATGTCATCCCTGGCGACGCCCTCATAACTCTCGTGCCCTGGCCACGTCCACATGCATCGTGCCCTGGCGATGCCCGCACGCCTCTCGTGCCTTGGCCACGTCCACATGCCTCGTGCCCTGGTGATGCCCGCATGCCTCTCGCGCTCTGACGATGCCTCATGCCTCGCGCGCCCTGGCGACGTCCACACGCCTCGCGCGCCCTGGCGACGTCTACATGCCTCGCGCGCCCTTGCATGCAACACTAAGGGTGATCTCTTTTGCTCAAGCGTAGAGCTTCGCATGCACAGCGTATCTAAGGCTTAACCCACACCTTGATACGCGTGGTTGTTGGAACCCACTCTGGTTGATTCAGTATCTTGACCACATACTACGTGCATTCCCGCCGATCACGTACACTCTAGGCGATTGGCGCTCATGTCTCCTCTAGGCGACAGGCGATTATGTGCCAGAGGAGTCGGAGATCGCCTCCATCTTCAATAACGGCGATCTCGTAGGAGACTTCTTAGCTACACATTTCCTCCTTTACTCTTCTTGATCTACATGTCAGCCGACCGACCTCTACCAGCTGACCCCAGATCTTGGGCGACGTCCGAGGTCCGACTACTACGAAACTTCATTTACCAGCTCTTTGTATTTTAAATAATAACATCTTCTGAAATTATTTAAATATACCACTTTTATTCCAATTCAATTTTACAGGTCCTTACAATAAGTCACTTAGCCTAAGCCCAACTAGGTTAAATATGAGGTGTGAGGCGTAACCCTAAACATCATTGGGAGAATAGAAAGAGATAGAAAACCCTAGGGGAGGTAGTCATCAAGGAGAAACATCCTGGATCTTCTTTTCTTACTTTTCATGCTTGTAATCCTCAACATGAGTGGCTAATTCTTTCCTTTGGGATTGGGAGTAATCTATTCAAACTCTTATGTATTGAGGTGATATTTATCTATAATATTTTAGTTATTGATTGATGATTGGTATTATTATTTTATTCTCAAAGCTTTAATTATTCATGATTTTAATCCTTAGATCTAACTGAAAAGTATTTCTAAGAAGAATCTGACCTAAATGATAATGCTTAACATATTTGAATGCTAGGAATGGATTTGAAATGTTAATTGCTTTATAGCATTTGTTCCTGATCTCGCCACGGCCTCGAGCGTGGGGAAAACGCCTCGTCACTCCTTCGTCTGGCTTTCTGACTGCTGCGCGTTCTGCAAGGAGGCTCCAGGAACCTTCGCCGGAACTCCGAAAGATGCCTGCAAAACACACAGACGGTGCCTCTAGCGGTCGTTGTAGCTCCGACGCTCAAGTCAGGCAACGGGAACACCAAAACTCTCTCTCGGATCTCTCTGTGTGAGACCCGTGTGTGTGTGCCTTCATTTCTCTTTGATTCGAAAACTGAGTGTTCTTGGTTTTGTGTTGTGTATTCTGAGGCAAAGACTGCATACCTGGTTTGGTGTTCTTCTTCCTCATATAAACCCGCGTCGCCCCTACTGGCTACCTCTAGGGCCACTTGATTACTCTGCACTGTCGTTTCTACTCCCCAGGGCTACCTTGCGTGCCAGCCTTCTTCACTTGAGTGCAAAGTCTGACAGGGGAGGCTGCGTGGGTACCTCTGTACCCCTCGATTTTTGTGCCTATCTGCACTACCTATTCTCTGGGAACATCTTCACGGTCCACGTGGCAGGCATGCAACCCCACTGGGAGGCTCTAACCGTGGTGGGTTCTTGTCCCAGCAGAATTCTGCACCTAACTGCGTCTTCTCATCTTCATGCGTGGTCGTCTCGCGACTAAGGCCGCTCCCTGCCTCTAGGCGCTTTACTGATCTTTGGTTGCGTTGTCAACATCACGCGGCCGATGTCACCTCAACGCACACCGATGACCGAGGTGTCTCTCATCCTGGCCGATGTCCGATGGCGCCTCTTCATGTTGTCGTGCTCTGCTTATGGAATCAGGCGAGGTCCTTGAGTAATGTTCTCGCTGGGAGCCTGGGTCCCAGTTTAACACGTGTTGGCAAGGAACCCCCGACGACTGATCATTCTGCATGCACCGATGACTGATCACTCTGCATGCACCGATGACTGATCACTCTGCACGCATCGATGACTGATCGGTGCTTCATCACTTCTCGCGCTCTGCTTCCAGGCGCTCAAGTAGGAACCGATCTTCTGGTGGTGGTCACTTGGTAGCTGACCACTGATCGCCGTTCTTGAACGATCTCCACCCTGGTTCATCTGCTATCTCATGCCACGCGTCACTCTGTGACTGGCCCACGTGGTCATCTGCTGCTGACGTCATCGGATACCGATGATCGACCGAATCACAAGCCCCCCAGTCTCGAGCTTGGAACTTGTTCTCAGCGAAGAGACTAAGTGGTCCTCCAAAGAGAAGAAGGAGCTCGAAGCCAATGTACCTAAGACCATGGCTGCTGGTGCCGAGGCTCTGATAGATTGGTTCCATGGGCTTGCAGCAGGTTCACTGCGTCCTGCCAGACTTGGACTCTGCCCAACCTAGCCTCCACCATTCAGTGGTTGATGGCAAGCCCATTCCTCCTCCTTGAGCTTCTCCCCTTGCGACTCCTCCTTTTGTGTAATCTCTTTTTCTCAGCTGCCTTTCTCTCTCTCTACCTTTAACTCACTCTGCGTGCGGCCAACTGTTAACTGGCTTAGGCTTCGGCGCGATCTCACTGTGACTCTTCAAATGGCCTCTAACTTGATCGCGACCAACTGTACCTTAGCATTCTCTTTAACAGTTTTTATGCATAAATTCACGTTGGATGACTGACCTGATGGTGTCTAAAGGCTTTGACTGATCGCCCAAGAGCTTGTTTGGGGAAGCTTTCATACTCAGAGCTTTACTACCGACCACCGACTAGCCTGTTAGCGCACCACCGATCAGTCATCGTGCTTCAGGCTTTGCATTACTTCAGTGTCACTCCAGCGCTAAGTGCATAGAGGACCCGACCTCTGAAGATGATGCTTGTGTTTTGGGGGAAAGGACTGCTTCTTGATGACCCCTCTTGCCTCAGCCTCGCTGTAGGAAGTCAAGGTGAGGTCTTTCTCCTCTCGCCCCAGCCTCGCTGTACAAAGTCGAGGTGAGGACTTTTTATCTCGCCTCAGCCTTGCTGTATAAAGTCAAGGTGAGGACTTTCTCTGTTGCCTTAACCTTGCTGTATGAAGCAGAGGATAAGGACTTGGTTCCTTTGCCTCAACCTTGCCGTAAGAAGCAGAGGAAGAGGACTTTCTCTCGCCTCAACCTTGCTGTAGAAAGCAGAGGTAGAGGACTTTCTCTGCCTGCACCCCGCTGTATAAAGTCGAGGGTGAGGACTTTCTTCTCTGGCCCATGCCTCGCTGCACAAAGTTGAGGGAGAGGACTTTCTCTCGCCTGCACCCCGCTGTACAAAGTCGAGGGTCAGGACTTCCTTTCGCCTGCACCCCGCTGTACAAAGTCGAGGGTGAGGACTTTCTCTGCCTGCACCCCGCTGTACAAAGTCGAGGGTGAGGACTTCCTTTCGCCTGCACCCCGCTGGACAAAGTCGAGGGTGAGGACTTTTTCTCGCCTCAACCTTGCTGTAAAAAGCAGAGGTAGAGGACTTTCTCTCGCCTCAACCTTGCTATAAAAAGTAGAGGTAGAGGACTTTCTCTGCCTGCACCTCGCTGTATAAAGTCGAGGGTGAGGACTTTCTTCACTGAGTGGGTGCATGCTCCCAGGGGAGCACCAGGGGTGGCTGTCTAAGCGCACTCGCCAGGCGCATCCCTGCCTACATGGTATCACCGCACGTTCCCCGAGTGGGTGCCTGCTCCCAGGGGAGCGCCAGGTGTGGCTGTCTAAGCGCACTCACCAGGTGCATCCCCGCCTGCACGGTCTCACCGAACGTTCTCTGGTAAGCAGTTCTTCTTCTGGAATCATGCGAGGTGCATGCGTAACGCTCTCGCTGGGAACCTGGGTCCCAGCTTAACGCGTGTTAACAAGACCCCGATGACCAATCTTCTCCTGGAATCATGCGAGGTGCTTGCGTAACGCTCTCGCTGGGAACCTGGGTCCCAGCTTAACACGTGTTAGCAAGACCCCGATGACCAATCTTCTTCTGGAATCATGCGAGGTGCATGCGTAACGCTCTCGCTGGGAACCTGGGTCCCAGCTTAACACGTGTTAGCAAGACCCCGATGACCAATGCACCGACCGAGTACTCACTCCCGATAGGCACCGACGGCTGATCTTGCTTTGGGTGCACCGATGACTGATCGCGCTTTGCTTCCTGGTGCTTTAACGCGAAGATGATGTCTTGCTTCGGGGAAGAGGAATTTTTCTTGGTGACCCCTCTTGCTTGCTCCGAGGTCATCAACCTTTAGGTCTAGTTCCTGTTGGACGTTTTTCGAAATCTTCCCTTTCCCTCTCTTGGTTTTACTAGTACTCCCGAGTTCCCAAACTTTGGCCATCTGCACTCACTCCTGGGGTGAGGAGAACATAGGTCAGTGGTCCGTACTCGCGCATAGGGCGAGCAGGCTCCAACCGATCCCTGGGACTTGCATCTGGGGCAAGCGGAACTTGAAACTGGGAAACATGTGCACACTTGACATACTGAAATCTTTTTTTTATTAGGTGGCCTCGTTAAAAACCCTCCTTAGGGAAAAGAGTACCCCCCTGATCTTCCCAACTAACACAGTATATTTACTAAGTACGTGTATAGCGCGAGAACGCATCTACTTTACAACTTAACTAAAGTGGAGCTTTCAAATGTGTACCGTTCCACGTCTCGGTGATAGCTGCTCCACCTAGGGTCTCCAGACGATAAGCTCCGTTCTCCAACGATTCATCTACTCTGGATGGGCGATGACCGACCTGGGATGCTTTACTCACGTGGGGCGATCATGCCCTCTGCTTCAGCTCCCACCTGAACTACCTGGGAGCCCCCCAGCGTAGCATCTTCCATCACCTCACTTCCCCGTGCACAGGGATTTCATGTTGCTGGTCACCTGCCTGGGACCCCGAAGCGCGATCACCTTGTGTCCCTCGCAGGTAATCGGTCAAGAATCCTGTCTTCACCAACTCAGCAAGTTGATGCCCCAACGCCAGGCAGGTGTGGAGCGCGTGTCCATAAGCTTGGTGGAATTCACACCACTCATCCTTCTTGCTTCCAAGTACCTTGTCGGTTCTCTCTGGTACTTGGAGTCTTGCAGCCACGACAGGGATGGCGATCAGCTCTGCCAACTCTATCACGAAATCATACCTAGGGGGTGTGTTGTTCTCCCTTGCACGCCCCCTGGGCTGGACCTTCCTGGGTGCATAGGGACGAGGCCTCCCCTGCGCCTTCCTCCCTTCCTTGGCCTCATACACCCGCACCTGCTGCTGCTGCTTCCCCTGAGCTCCATGCGGCTTCGTCGGCGCAGTGCTGCCTCTCTTCTCAGAGACCTCTGTCTCCGCTACTATGTGCGCCACCGCTCGTCGCCGAATCTCAGCAAAGGTGGCAGGGTGGCTTCTGATGAGCGATTCACTGAAAGGGCCAGATAGAACGCCTTTCTTGAATGCATGCACCAGCATGCTCTCATCCTTGCTGGGCAATCTCACCACCTGCGCACCTAAGCGGTTGAGGAAGTCCTTCAGCGACTCCCCCTGGTTCTGGCACACGTCGAACAGGTCGTAAGTTACCACCGGCGGCGCTCTGTTGACTATATATTGCTCCGTGAATAGCTTTGAGAACTGATGGAAGGAGGTGATGTGGCCCTCCGGCAGGCTCACGAACCACTCCATAGCTACTCCGCTCAGCGTGCTCATAAACATTTTGCAGTACACTGCGTCTGAACCTCCAAACAGCATCATCTGAGTGTGGAAGGCTGTCAAATGTGCTTCTGGGTCTTCCACCCCCGTGAACAACGCCTTCACCCCCACCAGGTTGGGAGGCACCACCGTGTTCATGATCTCGGGGGAGAAAGGCATAGGAAATGCTCTAGGGGGCGACGGCGGCATCGACGTTCTATCTTCGAATACGCGCTCATTCTGCACTTGCAATTCCCTACGCAACTCCTCGTTCACGCGATTCAGCTCTTCATTTCTGCTATGCGATGCAGTCAGCTCTGCATGCATCTTCTCTTGCTCAACTCTCGACGCCGCGACGTTATCCTGCAACGCGCACATCATCTCCATGACCTACACCATGGTCACAGTTCCTTCACCAGCAGGTGGTGCAGGTGTCGTTTGTCTAGTTCTTCTACTCATCTGTGCGACTTCTACTCTCGTTCTTGTGTATGGGGCTTCATTTTACTTCAAGCCCCACGGTGGGCGCCAAATGATCTCGCCGCGGACTCGAGCGTGGGGAAAACGCCTCGTCACTCCTTCGTCTGGCTTTCTGACTGCTGCGCGTTCTGCAAGGAGGCTCCAGGAACCTTCGCCGGAACTCCGAACGATGCCTGCAAAACACACAGACGGCGCCTCTAGCGGCCGTTGTAGCTCCGACGCTCAAGTCAGGCAACGGGAACACCAAAACTCTCTCTCGGATCTCTCTGTGTGAGACCCGTGTGTGTGTGCCTTCAGTTCTCTTTGATTCGAAAACTGAGTGTTCTTGGTTTTGTGTTGTGTATTCTGAGGCAAAGACTGTATACCTGGTTTGGTGTTCTTCTTCCTCATATAAACCCACGTCGCCCCTACTGGCTACCTCTAGGGCCACTTGATTATTCTGCACTGCCGTTTGTACTCCCCAGGGCTACCTGTACCCCTCGATTTCTGTGCCTATCTGCACTACCTATTCTCTGGGAACATCTTCACGGTCCACGTGGCAGGCATGCAACCCCACTGGGAGGCTCTAACCGTGGTGGGTTCTTGTCCCCGCAGAATTCTGCACCTAACTGCGTCTTCTCATCTTCATGCGTGGTCGTCTCGCGACTAAGGCCGCTCCCTGCCTCTGGGCACTTTACTGATCTTTGGTTGCGTTGTCAACATCGCGCGGCCGATGTCACCTCAGCGCACACCGATGACCGAGGTGTCTCTCATCCTGGCCGATGTCCGATGGCGCCTCTTCACATTGTCATGCTCTGCTTATGGAATCAGGCGAGGTCCTTGAGTAACGTTCTCGCTGGGAGCCTGGGTCCCAGGTTAACACGTGTTGGCAAGGAACCCCCGACGACTGATCATTTTGCATGCACCGATGACTGATCACTCTGCATGCACTGATGACTGATCACTCTGCACGCACCGATGACTGATCGGTGCTTCATCACTTTTCACGCTCTGCTTCCATGCGCTCAAGTAGGAACTGTAAGGACCTAGAAACTTTAATTGGAATAAAAGTGTTCGATTTAAATAATTTCAGAGGATGTTATTATTTAAAATACAAAGAGCTGGTAAATGAAGTTTCATAGTAGTCGGACCTCGGACGTCGCCCAAGGTCTGGGGTCAGCTGGTAGAGGTCGGTCGGCTGACGTGTGGATCAAGAAGAGTAAAGGAAGAAAAGTGTAGTTAAGAAGTCTTCTACGAGATTGCCGTTATTGAAGACGGAGGCGATCTCCGACTTCTCTGGCACATAATCGCCTGTCGCCTAGAGGAGACATGACCGCCAATCGCCTATGGTGTACGTGATCGATGGGAGTGCACGTAGTATGTGGTCAAGATGCTGGATTAACCATAGTGGGTTCCAAAAACCACGCGTATCAAGGTGTTGGTTAAGCCTTAGATACGATGTGCATGCGAAGCTCTATGCTTGAGCATAAGAGATCGCCCTTAGTGTTGCATGCATGGGCGCAAGAGGAGTGGTGCTGATCTACTCTTGGAAATGTGAAGCTACCGGCGTCACCAAGCCATGTGGAGGTGATACCTTGGACGTAACATAGTGGGATGAAGAACCTTCAGCAAGGTGTGACGATATGACATCGGTGAGCAGAGTAAGGCGATGTGTTCTCGTCACACACAAGGGCGATAAGAGATCGCCAACAGGATGAGAGGAACATCGATCCTCAACCAGGATGGGAGACACATCGGTGGTCTGCCAGGGTGAGACATCGGTGGTCTGCCAGGTTGAGACATCGGTTGTCTGCCAGGGTGAGACATCGGTGGTCCTCCAGGGTGACACATCGGGTGTCTGCCAGGATGAGGAATCAGTCATCACCGGGATGAGGCACGTCAGTCATCGCCGGTATGAGAGACAGACGGTCATCGCCAGGATGAGGGACACATCGGTCGTTTCCCAGGGAGAGACATCGGTCGTCCTCCAGGACGAGGCCTCGGTGGATAGTCATCGCGCGAGCGGTCATCGGTGGAAGGTTATCGCGCGATGTCGAGTTTCACACAGATAAGGTGGGACCCAGGCTCTCAACATCAGACGTACTGCACGCGCGACACGTAGACAAAAAGGGTGGTTCAGAATAGTGACATCAGAGGGTTGGCATGCGCAGAGTCACGCGTGGTCGTACTGTTCAGGGCAGCGTGCACGCAAGCTTCCTGTAGAGTGGGTGGTGGCAGCGGCTTTTGTGGACAAGTTGGTTTAGATTCAAAAACCCACTTCTGAGAGGAAAAGGACGTTGCAGTGGTTCAAGAGTGAAAGAGTGAGCTCACCTTCATCCTTCTCTTTTCTCTCCCTCGTGCTGCGATTCAGGCACCCTCAAGCACCAGTACTGATCTCGCCGCAGACTCAAGCGTGGGGAGTATGCCTCGTCACTCTTTGGTTTGGCTTCCTAACTGTCTATCTGCTGCGCGCTTTGCAAGGAGGCTCCAGGAACCTTCAGCTTCACTTCGTATGGTGCCTGCAAAACACACAGACGGCGCCTCTAGCGGCCGTTGTAGCTCCGACGCTCAAGTCAGGCAACGGGAACACCAAAAGGTCTCTCTTAGGTTTCTCTGTGTGAGACCGTGTGTGTGTGCCCTCAGTCCTCTTTGATTCGAAGACTGAGTGCTCTTGGATTTGTGTTGTGTCTGAGATAAAGATTGCATACCTGGTTTTGGTGTTCTTCTTCCTCATATAAACCCTGCGTAGCCCCTACAGGCTACCTCTAGGTTCACTTAATTACTCTGCATTGCCGTTTCCACTTCCCAGGGCTACCTTGCGTGCCAGCTTTCTTCACTTGAGTGCCAAGTCTGACAGCAGGAACCGCGTGGGTGTCTTTGGGCCCCTCGACTTCTGTGCCTATCTGCCCTACCTATTCTCTGGGAACATCTTCACCATCCACGTGGCAGACATGCAACCCACTAGGAGACTCTAACCTCGGTGGGTTCTTGTCCCAGCAGGACTCTGCACCTAACTGCGTCTTCTCATCTTCCTGCGTGGTCGTCTCGCGACTAAGAACGCTCCCAGCCTCTGGGCACTTTACTGATCATCGGTTGCGTTGTTCACATCGCGCGGCCGATGTCACCTCAACACACACCGATGACCGATGTGATACTTCACGTCCTCGTGCTCTGCTTATGGGATCAGGCGAGGTCCTTGAGTAACGTTCTCGCTGGGAGCCTGGGTCCCAGTTTAACACGTGCTGACAAGAAACCCCCGACGACTGATCATTCTCCATGCACCGATGACTAATCACAATGCATGTACTGATGACAGATCACTCTGAACGCACCGATGACTGATCGGTGCTTCGTCCCTTCTCGTGCTCTTCTTCCAGGCGCTCAAGTAGGAACTGATCTGCTGGTGGCGGTCGCTCGGTAGCTGACCACTGATCGCCGTTCATGAATGATCTCCACCCTGGTTCATCTGCCTTTACGTGCCACGCGTCACTCTGTGATTAGCCCACGTGGTCATCTGCTTCTGACGTCATCGCCTACCGATGACCGACCGGATCACAAGCCCCCCAGTCTCGAGCTGTGAACTTGTTCTCAGCGAAGAGACTAAGTGGTCTTCGTTGCCAAAGGGAAGAAGGAGCTCGAAGCTGATGTACCTGAGACCACGGCTGTTGGTGCTGAGGTTCTGATAGATGGGTTCCATGGGCTTGCAGCAGGTTCACTGCGTCCTACCAGACTTGGACTCTACCAAACCTAGCCTCCACCATTCAGTGGCCGATGGCAGGCTCATTCCTCCTCCTTGAGCTTCTTCCCTTGCCACTTCTCCTTGTGTGTGATTTCTCTTGCTGCTACAAACTTATATAATCTTGTATGCATAAGTTCGTGTTGGATGACTGACCCGATGGTGTCTAAATGCTTCGACTGATCGTCCAAGACCTTGTTTGGGCAAGCTTTCATACTAAGAGCTTTGCTACCGACCACCGACTAGCATGTTAGTGCACCACCGATCAGTCATCGCGCTTCATGCTTCGCATTGCTTCCGCGTCGCTCCAGCGCTAAGTGCATAGAGGACCCGACCTCTGAAGTTGATGCCTGTGTTTTGGGGAAGAGGACTGCTCCTTGATGACCCCTCTTGCCTTAGCCTCGCTGTAGGAAGTTGAGGTGAGGTCCTTTTATCTCGCCTCAGCCTCTCTGTATAAAGTCGAGGTGAGGACTTTTTATCTCGCCTCAGCCTCGCTGTATAAAGTCGAGGTGAGGACTTTCTCTATTGCCTTAACCTTGCTGTATGAAGCAGAGGATAAGGACTTGGTTCTCTTGCCTCAACCTTGCTGTAAGAAGCAGAGGGAGAGGGCTTTCTCTCGTATCAACCTTGCTGTAAAAAGCAGAGGAAGAGGGCTTTCTCTGCCTGCACCCCGCTGTACAAAGTCGAGGGTGAGGACTTCCTTTCGCCTGCACCCCGCTGTACAAAGTCGAGGGTGAGGACTTTCTCTCGCCTCAACCTTGCTGCAAAAAGCAGGGGAAGAGGACTTTCTCTGTTGCCTTGACCTTGCTGTATGAAGCAGAGGAGAAGGACTTGGATCTCTTGCCTCAACCTTACTGTAAGAAGCAGAGGAAGAGGACTTTCTCTTGCCTCAACCTTGCTGTGAAAAGCAGAGGAAGAGGGCTTTCTCTGCCTGCACCCCGCTGTACAAAGTCGAGGGTGAGGACTTCCTTTCGCCTGCACCCCGCTGTACAAAGTCGAGGGTGAGGACTTTCTCTCGCCTGCACCCCGCTGTACAAAGTCGAGGGTGAGGACTTTCTCTACTGAGTGGGTGCATGCTCCCAGGGGAGCGCCAGGGGTGGCTGTCTAAGCGCACTCGCCAGGCGCATCCCTGCCTGCATGGTATCACCGTACGCCCTTTGAGTGGGCAACTCCTCTTCTTCTGGTTTGGAATCATGCGGGGTGCATGCGTAACACTCTCGCAGGGAGCCTGGGTCCCAGCTTAACGCGTGTTAACAAGACCCTGATGACAAACCTTCTTCTGGAATCATGCGAGGTGCGTGCGTAACGCTCTCGCTGGGAACCTGGGTCCCAGCTTAACACGTGTTAGCACGACCCCGATGACCAGCCTCATTTTGGAATCATGCGAGGTGCATGCGTAACGCTTTCGCTGGGAACCTGGGTCCCAGCTTAACACGTGTTAACATGACCCCGATGACCAATGGACCGACCGAGTACTTACCCCGACATGCACCAACGGCTGATCTTGCTTTGGGTGCACCGATGACTGATCGAGCTCTGCTTCTTGGTACTCAAACGCGACGGTGATGTCTTGTTACGGGGAAGAAGAGTTTTACTTGTTGACCCCTCTTGCTTGCCCCGAGTTCATCGACCTTTGGGTCTGATTCCTCTTGGACGTTTCTCGAAATCTTCCCTTTCCCTCTCTTGGTTTTCCCAGAACTCCCGAGTTCCCAAACTTTGGCCACCTGCACTCACTCCTGGGGTGAGGAGAACATAGGTCAGTGGTCCGTACTCGCGCCTGGGGCGAGCAGGCTCCAACTGATCCCTTGGACTTGCATTTGAGGCAAGCAGAACTTGAACTGGGAAACATGTGCACACTTGACATACTGAAATCTTTTTTTATTGGGTGGCCTCGTTAAAAACCCTCATTAGGGAAAAGAGTGCCCCCTGATTTGCTCAACTATTTAACAGTACATACATTGAGTGTGTTTAGTGCAAGAACGCATCTACCTTACAACTTATGGGATCAGGCGAGGTCCTTGAGTAACGTTCTCGCTGGGAGCCTGGGTCCCAGTTTAACACGTGCTGACAAGAAACCCCCGACGACTGATCATTCTCCATGCACCGATGACTGATCACAATGCATGTACTGATGACAGATCACTCTGAACGCACCGATGACTGATCGGTGCTTCGTCCCTTCTCGTGCTCTTCTTCCAGGCGCTCAAGTAGGAACTGATCTGCTGGTGGCGGTCGCTCGGTAGCTGACCACTGATCGCCGTTCATGAACGATCTCCACCCTGGTTCATCTGCCTTTACGTGCCACGCGTCACTCTGTGATTGGCCCACGTGGTCATCTGCTTCTGACGTCATCGCCTACCGATGACCGACCGGATCAAGTACGACGAGCGAAGACTACAATTAGAGCACCTGGGAGGTTCTCTGCAAGTTCTACAAACCAGACGCTAAAACAGAGCTAAGGCATCCTTTAAGCTCGGTGGTTTTGGAGCTCTTGGTGTTTTGCACAAGTCCAGGTAAGGGAAGCTAGCTTTATTTTCAATAAAAGCCGTAGATTAGCTGTTTCTGAAGTGAGGGCGACGTGGTCGCCGGTTTTAAACCCCTTTTTCATGATGTTCTGTTCTTATGTGTTTGGGCGACGTGATCGCCGATTTTAAATACAGATTTCGAAATCCCCTGTTTTTGGACGAGATCGCCAGTTTTGGCTTTGTTTTTCGAACTCCCCTGTTTTTGTGTTGTTTGAAACTGTTTGAGATTTAAATGTGATATTTGAAAATATGAACCATGGAATGATTGTTGTTGTGATTGGAATCATTCATTTAAGTGTTATATGATGTGTGGAATGTCGTGAATGTGGGATCAAGACATAGTATTTTCAGGAAAGGAAATACCGTGTTGAGATTTGGTTATGAAGTGTATTGATCTGTGAGTATCCTGTGAATGAGGCGATCCTGACTCTGCTGAGATAATGGAATCACATAGAGGAAGTTATTCAGTTGGTGAGAGTCGAAGGAGGTTCATATGAATGGGTGAGTCGTGTGAAAAAGAACGAGCTCAGCCTGTTATATGGATTAACCCTGTCATACTGTGAGAGTGATGAAATTGAGATCGAGATTGTGTTGATGCGCATGGCTGTGGAAACATTACAGCAAATGAAGTATGACAGGTGCAGGTCTCTGGATGCTAAGTTCAACGCACGAGTCTTCCGGAAGTAGTGTCAAGTGTCTTGTGTGATGAGTCAGTGGAAGTCTGACGTGAGAAATGAGGAACATTGAATTTGATAGACACTTGATGCATTATGTGATTTGAATGACTCTTAAGGAATTGTGAAATACGTGTTTACTTGATGGTCATGTGAAGAGAATGAGAAAATTGATAGTTTTACGTGGGTGTCTTTAACTTGTTTTATCTTGATTTCAAAGTTCATATCTAAACTCTCTTTCAAATACCTAGCTTACCCTGTGTTTTTGGTGTTGTGTTTGGCTTTTTCTTAAACCTGTGATGATCGTGTATAATTTACACGGGAGTAGATGATGTTGCAGGAAGTAAAGCTCCTCTGTGAGTGGTCGCCGGAAGGAGATCGCCTGTTTCCATTTCTGTCGGGCGATCACCCCTTTTTTCTGTTTTCTGATAGGAGATCGCCGTTTTATGATAGGAGATCGCCTGTCTTTCTATTTTACTGTATTTTGTTTAAGTTTTGGAAAATTGACCGATTATGTATTAAACTCCCTGTGAGGAGAAACTTCATTACATATATAAAATTATGTTCACTTCTTTAATTTGTTTCACCTTTATTTTATTACATAAATATGAAAAGGAATTTGGCGGGATGTTACAGGAACCGATCTTCTGGTGGTGGTCACTTGGTAGCTGACCACTGATCGCCGTTCTTGAACGATCTCCACCCTGGTTCATCTGCTATCTCATGCCACGCGTCACTCTGTGACTGGCCCACGTGGTCATCTGCTGCTGATGTCATCGGATACCGATGACCGACCGGATCAGTTCCTAATGATAAGGAGCTTTATAAATATGCGAGGAATCAATATTTAGGAGACTCTCTTAATAACTTTGTATGCGAGAAATCGATGTGGATGATTTTTATATGTGCACCAATATCAATCAAGATCGAATATTACAATCTTTTGCAAAAATACAGACGAGTGAGAAGGATGAACCCCAATCCTAATTTTTTCAAATGATTCAAACAAATATTTTACTTTACTTTATTTACATTCTTGCAAATTCAAACAACAAACTTCCAACAAACTTTTACATATTGTTTTCTATTTAGTGAATATATACTTGAGAATTCAACTGTTCCTTGTGGGTTCGATATTCGTCCTTAGGGATAAATTTATAACTTTTGACACGGTTCACTTGTCATAAAATAGTCATCAAATATTAGTGGCAGGACTGTTTAAGTCTCACTTCTTTTACTCGGCAAGCAAATTGAGTTAACTGTAGTAAAATTGAGGGTTGTCATATCCTCAGGAAAGTAATGTTTATCATAGTAATTATATCTTTCAAGATGAAGTGATCCATAATCAGAGGTTGATTTCATATATTTTGTAAATAAATATTATAATAATACTACTATGATACTTAGATTAAGAGGTGAAGCTAGACAAATAACTCGACAAGCCACAAATAACAATATAGCACAAGTGTTGGGATTGAAAGAGCTTTGTGAATCCCCTTTATTATTGTTATTTATGAATGCTCTATGTATTCAAACGGTTGAACCAAGTGGTGTCCAAGGTTTTGAAGAATCCAAATCCTTTGAAGGATGATGAAGCTTTTGCTGTGCTTGCTGTTGTTGTGCTGGTTTAGTTAGGATCTGGGTAGTTTGAGTTGTGTAACTCAACCTTTGATTGAATCTAAAGCTCAAGCATCTCAACTTTCAAACAAAGTAAAGTGTTTTTTTCAAACTGAGTTAAAACAACTGATTGTTTTATCGAAACAACCGATTGTTTAAGCTTAGGTGTTTTGAAAACTGTTTTGAAGTGTGAAAATTGGTTAAGTAACAAAACAACCGATTGATTCGAGGAAACAATCGATTGTTTGTTATGTTTTTATAACACAAAACAGTTTTGACTTTGACTGAGCTCTAAATGGTTTTAATTCATACGCTCCAGTCATTAAATGCTTTGACCAATCTTTCTAAAGCAATTAAGAGTTTGTTAAGATTTGATTACAAACATTTTCTTTATATATATACAGAAAAACAGATTTGAGTTTGAAGAATCGAAGTGAATTGAAAAAAGGTTTTTCTAAGAGTTGGAGATTGCTTAGAGTTTTGGTTGATCAAAGTGCTGAGATAGGATTCTCTTGTACTGATTTCAGATTGCTTCTGTAACAAGTGTAATCCTTGTAATTCTGTGAACATTCGTTTGTGCTGTTGCTAAGAAGAGCTGTGTGTTCTTGAGGGGATCAAGATCAGCTTTCTTAGTGTGGTGTGCTGACCAAGGAAAGTGTGTTTCTTGAGGGTGTTCAAGGTCACTTTCTTGGTTGTGTGTAAGTAATCTAGTGTTGATTGCTTAGTGGATTTCCTCAGGGTTTCTGAGAAGACTGGATGTAGCTCTGGGTTGGAGTGAACCAGTATAAACATCTGTGTACAATCTCTCTATCCCTAACTCTTTAATTTCAGTTTGTTTGTTGTTTGCTGGTATAAACAACCGATTGTTTTGAAGAAACAACCGATTGTTTTCCTGGCAGTGTTGTTTTACTTGCTGTTTTACTTGCTGTTTTGGCAAACTGAATTGCTTAATCATTTGATTTCTGAAAGATATTCATTCTAGCTTGGAAAAGTTTGCGAAAACCTCTTTAAACAATTCACCCCCCCCCCCTCTAGTTTAAAGCCATCTTTCCTAACAATTGGCATCAAGAGCTTGGTTCTTGAAAGTCATTCAAGTTGATCCTAAAATCTTTTAAAATGGCTGATAGACTACCTTTTGGGGAAGGTGCTTCAATAAACAGACCACCCTTGTTCTGTGGTTTGAATTACCAGTTTTGGAAAGTTAGAATGAAAATATTCATGGAATCTCTTGACAAAGGAATTTGGGATGCAATTGAAAATGGTCCTTTTATACCAAAGTTTGAAAAAGATGGTTCTGTCATTGAGAAGCCATGGTCTCAATGGACTGATGCAGAAAGCAAAAAGGCCAAATTTGATTGCATTGCCAAAAATATTATAACCTCTGCTTTAAATTCTGATGAGTTTTTCAGGGTATCACAATGTAAATCATCAAAGGAAATGTGGGATACTTTGGAGGTCACTCATGAAGGAACAAATGAAGTTAAAAGAGCTAGAAAGCATGCTCTAATCCAAGAGTATGAAATGTTCAGAATGCTTAAAGGTGAAACAATTGCTGAAGTGCAGAAAAGGTTTACTCATATCATCAATCACCTTATGTGTAAGGACCTATAAAATTAAATTGGAATAAAAAGGGATATATTTTAAATGAATTCTAAGTATGTTTTTATTTAAAATAAAAAGGAAGGAAAGTGTAGTTTAGAAGACTATGAGATCGCCTAGTTAGTACATGATCGCTTGTTGCCTAGGTTGCACGTGATCGCCAGTCGCCTATGGTGCACATGATCGCCGAAAGTGCACTCAGTATGTGGTCAGGATACTAGATCAACCAGAGTGGGTTCCACAAAACCACACGTATCAAGGTGTGGGTTAAGCCTTAGGTACGCTGTGCATGCAAAGCTCTATGCTTGAGCATAAGAAATCGTCCTTGGAGTTGCATGCATGGGCGCACGAGGAGTAGTGCTGACCTACTCTTGGAAATGTGAAGCTACCGACGTCACCAAGTCATGTGGAGATGATACCTTGGACGTAACATAGTGGGATGAAGAACCTACAGCAAGGCGTGGCGATGTGTCGTCGGGCATCGCCAGGCGCGAGGCATGCGGGCATCACCAGGGCGCGAGGCATGCGGTCATCGCCAGGGCGAGACATCGGTCGTCTCCCAGGGAGAGACATCGGTCGTTTTCCAGGATGAGGCATCGGTGGATAGTCATCGCGCGAGCGGTCATCGGTGGAAGGTTATCGCGCGATGTCGAGTTCACACAGATTAGGTGGGACCCAGGCTCTCAGCATCAGACGTACTGCACGCGCGACACGTAGACAAAAAGGGTGGTTCAGAATAGTGACCTCAGAGTGTTTGCCTGCGCAGAGGCACGCGTAGTCGTACTGTTCAGGGAAGCGTACATGCAAACTTCCCTGCAGAGTGGGTGGTGGCAGCGGCTTTTGTGGACAAGTTGGTTTAAGATACAAAAAACCCACTTCTGAGAGGAAAAAGAACGTTGCAGTGGTTCGAGAGTGAAAGAGTGAGCTCACCTTCATCCTTCTCTTTTCTCTCCTTCGCGCTGCGATTCAGGCATCCTCAAGCACCAGTGCGACAAGCGACGACTGCCCTTGGAGCACCTGGGAGGTTCTCTGCAAGTTCTGCTAAGGCATCCTTTAAGCTCGGTGGGTTTTGGAGCTCTTGGTGTTTTGCGCAAGTCCAGGTAAGGGAAGCTAGCCTTATTTCCAACGAAAACTTTATATTAGATGATTGAGATGATGGGGCGACGTGGTCGCCGGTTTTTCAACTGTTAATGCATAATCCCCTGTTTTTGGACGAGATCGCCGGTTTTGGCGTTGTTTTTTCGAACTCCCCTGTTTTTGGTATTGTTTGAAACTGTTGAGATTTAAATGTGGTATTCGAAAATCTGAACCTTGGAATGAGTTTTTCTGTGATTGGAATCGTTCATTAAGTGTTGTATGATGTGTTGAATGTTGTGAATGTGGGATCAAGGCATAGTATTTTCAGGAAAGAAAATACCGTGTAAGATCGTGTAGGATGTGCATTGATCGGTGATGTCTATAATGAGATATCCTGACTCTCCTGAGATAATGAATTCATATAGATGAAGTTATTCAGGCGTTGAGAGTCGATGGAGGTTCACACGTATGGGTAAGTGTTTGAAAGATAACTACTTGACCTGTTGTGTGGATTCACCCTGTCATACTGTGAGAGTGATGAAATTGAGATCGAGATTGTGTTGATGCGCATAGCTGTGGAAACTTTACAGCAGTTTAGTATGACAGGTGCAGATCTCTGAGTCTAGTCAATGCACGAGTCTTCCGGAAGTAGTGTCAAGTGTCTTGTGTGATGAGTCAGTGGAAGTCTGACATGAGAAATGAGGAACATTGAATTTGATAGACACTTGATGCATTATGTGATTTGAATGACTCTTGAGGAATTGTGAAATACGTGGTTACTTGATGGTCATGTGAAGAGAATGAGAAAATTGATAGTTTTACGTGGGTGTCTTTAACTTGTTTTATCTTGATTTTAAAGTTTCATATCTAAACTCTCTTTCAAATATCTAGCTTACCCTTTGTTTTGTATCGTGGTTGTTTTTCTTAAACCTGTGATGATCGTGTATAATTTACACGGGAGCAGATGATGTTGCAGGAAGTAGAGCTCCTCAGTGAGTGGTCGCCGGAAGGAGATCGCCTGTTCCTATTTCTGTTAGGCGATCACCCTTTTTTTGTTTTCTGATAGGAGATCGCCGTTCTCTGATAGGAGATCGCCTTTTTGCTGTTAGGAGATCGCGTGTATTTATATTTTACTGTATTTTGTTTACGTTTTCTGGAAAAGTGACCGATTATGTATTAAACTCCCTGTGAGGAGAAACTTCATTACATATATATAATTATGTTCACTTCAATATAATTGTTTACCTTTATTTTTATTATATAAATATGAAAAGTATTTGGCGGGATGTTACATTATGAGCCTAGACAAGACTTTTGACAAAGAAGAGCTAAACATCAAAATCTTGAAATGTCTTGATAAAGCATGGCAACCAAAGGTAACGGCAATTTCTGAATCTAAAGATCTAACATCCTTAAGTGTTGCTTCTTTGTTTGGAAAGCTTAGGGAACATGAGCTAGAGATGAATAGACTCAATGTTCAAGAGAATCAAGATAAGCACACAAGGAGCATAGCCTTGAAAGCATCCAAACACAAGGGAAAGCAAGATTCAAGTGATGATAGTGATGAGGAAAATCTGAGTTTGCTGTCAAGAAAATTCAGCAAATTCCTAAAGAGAAACCGCAACAAAGACAACAACAAGGATAGGTATGGAAACAAGAAATCCAATTATTTAAATTCAAATAACTATACTTGTTTTGGTTGTGGTGAGCAAGGTCACATAAAGGCAGATTGTCCCAACAAGAGCAAGGAGAAAAAGACAAGCTATAAGGAGAAGAAAGGCAAGACAAAAAGAGCCTATATAGCTTGGGATGAAAATGAAGTGTCTTCATCAAGTTCCTCATCAAGTGAAGATGAAAAAGCCAACATATGTTTAGTGGCTAAGGATGATGATGATGCTTGCAGTTCAAGTGAGGTAAGTTCTTGTGCTTCCTTAAATGAACAAAATTATTGTGAATTGCTTGAAGCTTTTCAAGAAACTCATGATGAAGCTAATCGATTGGTGCTTTCAAACAATCGATTGAGAGATCTTAACAATGGGCTTGAAAAGAGAGTTAAATCACTTGAAGAGGATCTGAGAAAAGCAAAAATTGATTTTGAAAAGATGGAAAATCATTTCAAAAACACCTCTTGTAAGTGTGATACTCTCATTTGTGAAAATTGTGAAAATCTTGAGAAAAAGGTTCAATATCTTGTTGAAACTGTGGACAAGCTTTCAAAAGGGAAATCAAACTTTGAGAATGTCTTGGCATCTCAAAGTTGTGCTTTTGGAAAGGCTAGTTTAGGCTTCAATCCACAGAACAAGCAAGATAGGTTTTCAAAAAGTTTTTTAAGAAAACCAGAAAAACAACCGATTGTTAAGACGAAACAATCGATTGTGACATGCTTTTATTGCATGAAAAAGGGTCATTCGGTTAGATTCTGCAAAATAAGAAAGTTTTCTGTTCCAAGAGGCTACATGAAATGGATCCCTAAAGGATGTGAGGTTCCAAGTGTGAAAAAGAAACCAATTGGACCCACATTTGTGAAAGAACCAAATCTTGTTGCTTGAACTAATGTTTGTGCAGGAAAATAAATAGAAAAAGAGGAGCTGAGCCAACTGGTTAGTGTTGAAGCTGAAGGAAGCTTCTTCCCAACCTTGGCTTAAAGTGTGTTTGATGAAGAAAATTGCTTCGGTACTTTATAGTTTTGTAAAAGGATTTAAGTGAATTTTGGTTTAGGCTTAGGAGGTGAGGAAGTGATGAGGCACCGATCTGTAATCGGTCATTGCGGGAAGTAATGAGGAATCAATCGGTCGTCGGTCATTGGGGAAGTATGAGGAACCAATCGGTCGTCGGTCATTGAAGGAAGTAATGAGGAACCAATCGGTCGTCGGTCATTGAAGGAAGCAATGAGGAACCAATCGGTCGTCGGTCATTGGGGAAGTATGAGGAACCAATCGGTCGTTGGTCATTGGAGGAAGTAATGAGGCACGATCGGTCATCGGTCTTTGAGAAAGTAATGTTGTACGATCGGTCATCGGTCATTTGGAATGTAATGTGGCACCGGTCGGTCATCGGTCATTCTGTTCCAGTTGCCTAAAGCAAGCTTAAACCAAACACAAGGAGTGTTTAAAGTTTTCAAAAATGCTGTTTAAAGTTTTCTCAAAAAGTCTGAATACTGGACAAAAATAAATCTGTTTCCTGGATAATAAATAGATTTATTTTGGTTCTGTTATTCTTAACTGTTTTTCAAACTGTTTTTTGAAAAGTGGTTAGAAACTGGTTTCTTTAAATATAGAAGACTTCTCTCACACAAGATACACAGTGCAATCACGTTTCAATCAGTTTCTGAGTGAGAAGAAGAATTCAAAGGCTTTTGTGAAAGGTTTTCAAAAGGAATTTCAAGTGTGCTTGTTCTAGGAAAACCTTGTGCTTTGTGAAGGTGCTGGTGCAGTTTTTGCAGTAGATTGAACTACTGGTTTGAGTTCTTGCATCTTCTTTTCAGGTGTATTTTTTTCTTTCTCATTTGTTGTAAAGGTGGAAGTGTTAGTCACTTCTTGATAGGGTTTCTTGGAGTGCAAGGTGTGCTGAAATACGTGTTTTTCAGCCTTGTATGTGAGTGTTCTTGTAGGTTTCAAGAACTGCTGTATATGCTGTAATTGTTGTATGTGTTTAGTGAATTCCACCTTGGTGTAAGGTGAACTGGATGTAGCTCTTGATGAGTGAACCAGTATAAAAACTTGTGTGCAATCTTCTCTCCTTTCTTGCATTTATTTTTGGAATTTGAATTGATAACTGTCCAAAATAAATCTGTTCATTTGAAATTGAATCTGTTAATTCTGGGTTTAATAAGAACTGTTCTTCTCTTGGTTGAAACCTTCTTGCAAATATCTGAACAAGTGTATTCTGCTGTTCCTTCTAATTGTATAAAATCTTGTTTGATTAAGTTCTGATTGTAAGAAGGTGATTTGGAAAAATAAATCTGTTTTATTTGAAATCAATCTGTTCTTTTAATCTCTGTTATACAGAAGTCAGTTCCTGTTGCAAAAAATTTTAAAAGATCAATTCACCCCTCCCCTCTTGATCTTCAGACCCTGCTTAACTCTAACAATTGGTATCAAGAGCAAGGGCTTGTAGGTTACTCAAGTTGTGCAGAAATGTCTGAATTCAAGATGCCTTTTGCTGAGGGAGCATCCATCAATAGGCCTCCTATGTTCGGTGGAGTCAACTATGCTTTCTGGAAAATCAGGATGAAGATTTTCATGGAGTCCATTGATATGGGCATCTGGGATGCTGTGGTGAGCGGACCTTTCATACCTATGCAGACTGTGAAAGATGAAACTGTGAAGAAACCATGGTCCGAATGGAGTGAAGCTGAAAGGAAGAAGGCTCAATATGATTCTCTGGCCAAGAACATCATCACCTCTGCACTGAATATGGATGAGTTCTTTAGGGTGTCTCAATGTCAATCAGCTAAGGAAATGTGGGAGATACTGGAGGTAACTCATGAAGGCACAGAAGATGTTAAACGGGCTAGGAAGCACTCATTGATCCAGGAATATGAGTTGTTCAGAATGCAATCTGGTGAGAGCATTGCAGATGTACAGAAACGATTTACACACATTGTAAATCACCTCACGGGTCTTGGCAAGGTTTTTGATAAGGAAGAGCTCAACATAAAGGTATTGAAATGCCTTGATAGGAGTTGGCAGCCAAAGGTAACAGCAATTTCAGAATCAAGGGATCTTTCCAAGATGTCCACTGCAGCACTCTTTGGAAAGCTGATGGAACATGAATTGGAGCTGAAAAGATTGAAAGACCAAGAAACTGTGGAGAAGAAAGTCAAAGGAATTGCCTTAAAGACCACCATGGAGCATGACACAAGTGAAGAAGAAGAAGAGAATCCTGAACAAGATGAAACCTTAAGCTTGCTCACTAGAAAATTCAGCAAATTCCTTAAAAGGAAGACTAGAGACAGAACACAGCAAAGAAAAAGGTATTCAAAACAGAGTGATTCTAATTCTTCTACTTACACCTGTTTTGGATGTGGCAAACCAGGTCATATAAAAGCTGATTGTCCAAACAATCCACATAAAGAAAAATCAGCAAGCAAGAAGAATGAAAAAGGCAAGGGAAAAAGGGCTTACATATCTTGGGAGGATAATGATGTATCTTCAACAAGTGAATCCTCAAATGAGAGTGAAGAAGCAAATCTGTGCTTCATGGCAAATGATGAAGGTTCAACTTCAGACTCAAAAAACAGCAGGAAAAATAAGTGGTACCTTGATAGCGGCTGCTCAAAACATATGACAGGTGATTTGGCCCAGTTCATAAGTTTGAAACTCAAAGCTGAAGGTTATGTCACATATGGGGACAACAATAGAGGAAAAATTCTTGGAAGAGGAGATGTTGGCACTAAAGACTCAACTATAATTGAGAATGTCCTATATGTTGAAGGCTTAAAACATAATCTTCTCAGTATTAGTCAGCTTTGTGATAAGGGATACTTGGTTAATTTTGAAGCCAACACATGTACAATTTCAAATCAGAACTCTGGTAAGGTGCTGTTCACAGGGAAAAGGGTAAACAACATCTATCTCCTAGACATTGTTAATAACAATTCTAAAAATGAATGCTTGTTGTCAAAAAGTGATGAGTCTTGGCTATGGCACAGGAGGTTGGCTCATATTCATACAGATCACTTGAATAAATTGTTGTCTAAGGACCTTGTTTCTGGTCTACCAAAAATATGTTTTAAAAATAACAGGTTGTGTGATGCATGTGTAAAAGGAAAACAGATTAGAACCTCTTTTAAATCTAAAGATATAGTTTCTACAAATAAAATTCTGGATGTATTGCATATGGATTTATTTGGACCATCTAGGACTGCTAGCCTTGCTGGAAATTATTATGCTTTGGTGATTGTTGATGACTTTTCTAGATATACTTGGACTCTATTCATTGCTTCTAAAAATGATACATACAAAGCTTTCAAGAAATTGGCAAAGGTTTTGAACAATGAAAATGAGAACTGCATAAAACAGATTCGTAGTGATCATGGGGGAGAATTTCAAAATGCAAAATTTGATAAGTTTTGTGAAAAGCATGGCATAACACATAGCTATTCTGCTCCTAGGACACCTCAACAAAACGGTGTGGTTGAAAGAAAGAATAGATCTTTGGAAGAATTAGCAAGAACTATGTTAAATGAATCAAATTTACCAAAGTATTTCTGGGCTGATGCTGTTTATACTGCTTGCTATGTGCTTAACAGAACATTGATAAGACCTATTCTTAAGAAAACCCCATATGAACTGTACAAAGGAAGAAAACCTAGCATTAGCCATCTTAGAGTATTTGGGTGCAAATGTTTTATTCTAAATAATGGTAAAGATAATCTTGGGAAATTTGACCCTAAATCTGATGAAGGTATACACCTTGGTTATGCTATAAATGGACATGCTTATAGAGTCTATAACAAAAGATTGCTTGCTGTAGAAGAGTCTATGCATGTGGTGTTTGATGAAACAGATTGTTCTATACCGAAATCTGTTTTGGATGAATCTGGTGTGGATGATTTAAGAATAATTCTGCAGAAAAATCAATCAACTGAATTTGATACAACTAATCCAAATGCTGTCAAAGAGTCTGTTGTGAATGCAGGGTTGCCTAAGGAATGGAAGACTCCCAAGAATCTTACTCTTGACAATGTAATTGGAAAACTAGAGAAAGGAGTCTCAACCAGAAATTCTCTCAACAATTTCTGCAGAACAGTAGCTTTTGTGTCACAGATTGAGCCTAAAAGCCTGGAAGAAGCACTGCAAGACAGCAATTGGATAACAGCAATGCAGGAAGAACTGAACCAGTTTGAATACAATGAAGTGTGGACCTTAGTTCCAAGAAAGCATGAGATGAATATCATAGGAACCAAGTGGGTGTACAGGAACAAGCTGGATGAACATGGAGCTATCACTAGAAACAAAGCAAGGCTGGTTGCTAAAGGATACAACCAAGAAGAAGGTATTGATTTTGGTGAAACCTATGCACCAGTAGCACGCCTTGAAGCTGTCAGATTACTTCTAGCATTTTCCAGCATCAAAGGCTTCAAATTGTTTCAAATGGATGTTAAAAGTGCATTCCTAAATGGATACATAAATGAGGAGGTGTTTGTTTCCCAGCCCCCAGGCTTTGAAGATTACAAAAATCCAGAACATGTGTACAAGCTTAAGAAGGCCTTGTATGGACTAAAACAAGCACCAAGGCAATGGTATGAAAGGTTAAGTGAATTTTTGCTTTCTCAAGGCTATAACCGTGGGAATTCTGACAAGACTCTATTCATTAAGAAGAAAAGGGAAGATATTATCCTGGTACAAGTGTATGTAGATGATATAATCTTTGGGTCAACCAATGAGGAAATGTGTGAAGCTTTTGTCAATACAATGATGAGAGAGTTTGAGATGTCAATGTTGGGAGAAATGAACTTCTTCCTTGGCCTGCAAGTGAAACAGCTCAAGGATGGAGTCTTCATTAGTCAAGAAAAATACTGCAAAGAGCTGCTGAAAAAATTTGATATGGATCAATGTAAGGCAATTAGCACTCCTATTTCAACAAGCTGTCAACTAGACCAAGACTGTGCAGGAAAACCTGTTGACCAATCCAAGTACAGAAGCTTAATTGGATCCCTGCTGTACTTAACTGCCAGTAGACCTGATATTATGTTTGCTGTATGCCTATGTGCCAGATATCAATCTGATCCAAGGGAATCTCACTACAATGCAGTCAAGAGAATTCTGAAATACTTGCAAGGGACAAAATCTGTTGGACTATGGTATCCTAACCATGTTTCCTTATACTTAAACTGTTTTTCAGATTCTGATTTTGCAGGGTGCAAGGTTGACAGAAAGAGCACTAGTGGAACATGTCACATGCTAGGATCAAGCCTGATTTCTTGGCATTGCAAGAAACAAGCTTGTGTTGCCCTCTCTACAGCAGAAGCAGAATACATTGCTGCTGGAAGCTGCTGTGCTCAAACATTATGGCTAAGGCAACAGCTAAGTGACTATGGAATACTGTTAAACAAGATACCTATTAATTGTGATAATACCAGTGCCATAAACCTGTCTAAAAATCCTGTGTTACATTCAAGAACAAAGCACATAGAGATTAGACATCATTTCTTAAGAGAAAATATAGCTAATGGTATTTGTGATATTAAATTCATTAGTACTGAGTTTCAATTGGCTGATCTGTTTACAAAACCTCTGGCTAAAGATAGGTTTTATTTCTTGTTAAACGAATTGGGCATTATCAGCTTAAACTGTTCACTGCAGTGATATTTTAAATCTATAACATGTTATTTCTCTGGTTAATCTGTTTATTTCTGTGCCTAAAATATACATAACTAGGAAAGAGAAATTATACATGCACCTTAACTGCTTTATTGCTTTGACCAGCAGGTTTATGGCTGTTCTGTCTGGATATTCAAACTGGTTTGACTAACTGTATGGAAAGCTATTTCTCACTAAAAGCTAAAACACTTTTTCAAAATGATTTTGCCTCTTTCCAAAAACTGAAACTGCTGCAGGAATAAAATCTGTACTGACTCTGTGTTTTTGATTTGTTTCTTCTTAACACTCCAACTCTGCTAAGCATTAATACAATCTGTTTGATTCTATAAATAATGGTATTCAAAACCTGTAGTTCACACATTCAACTTCTGCTTGCAATCTCTCAGTTTTCTTTTGATAAAGAGGAACAGGTTTCAGAAATGGCATCATTGATATACAAAAGGAAGAAATCCCGTGAGCAGAAGAATAACACTCAAGGTATTTTAGAGAAATGGTTCGATGGTGATGCTGAAGCCATGACCACTTACTTACATGAGATAAGTAGAAAACAGGTAAATGTGCCAAAGATCCTCGAGTTTTCATGGATGAAGAGTGAAAAGCTGACTGAACCCAAAGCACTTCTCAAGCATCAGAGATTGAAGCCATTTCTTGAAATGACTGGCAACATCTATCCAGATCTAGTGAAGGTATTCTATACCAATCTGATCCTTGATGGGAAAAATTTAATTTCCCACGTAAAAGGTGTCCAAATAAAAATAACAAGTGAAGTTTGGAGCAACATCGCTGGAATCAAGTATTCAGGCCTCAAGGTGGGAAAGGGGAACACAACCATGATTCAAGAATTCAATAAAATTCAGTTCTACACAAGCTGCATGAGAGATAAGAATCAACACATAAACAGGTTTCATGCAGGTAATCTGAACCTAACTCCTAGGTTTCTAGCCTATGTTATTGCATGGCAACTGACACCTAGGGGAAGTAATCATGCTACATTACATGAGGAAGACCTCATTTTACTCTACTGTCTCATGCATCGCATAAAAATAAATTGGGTTTGTGTAATGACAGAGCATATGCTCAAATCCAAGAGGCTATCTGATTACAGATTTCCCTATGCAATTTTCATTTCAAAATTAATCGATTGTTTTGAGATTGACACTACTAATGAGAGAAACGAGCCAATCAAAGCAATTAGTGAAATCGACAACTCTACGCTCATGAAGATGGGATTCCTCAAGGAAGGTGAAGAGTGGGTTTTTAAAAGGACAACAGGTCCTAGAATGGAACATGGTACGTCCAACCACAACAACAATGATGATGAAGAAGCTGCTATTCCTATGGAAGATGACAATGTTCATGCTGATCATCAACCGAATCATGATGACTTGGATGCTACAGCACACAATGCACTGGTTGCATATCATTCTCCCGAATTCAGAGGTGAACCTTTGTCTAGTTTTGAAAGGCAAGTACTGCATCGACTTGACAATCTTTCAGAAGACCAGAAAGCCTACTTTGAGATGACTCAAGCCAGGTTCCAGCATCTAGATTATCAACTCGAGGGAGTACAGGAACAACTGGCTGAGCTTTACTACAGGGAATAGTTTTCTTTCTTCCCAATATTGTCTTCTTATGTCTGTTGAACATTATCCTTTTATTTCTGTGTTTTGGTGCCTGTTTCTGGACATTATATTTTCATCTCTATTCTGGAATGTATTCCCCTCTTAAGGACTTTATGAACTATCATGTATGGCTATTATATGCTTCTGTTTTTATTTGCTTCCATGCTGTTTGATGAATCCAAAGGGGGAGAAAAATAGCTGATCTTATAAGCTGCAGTGGTATAGGGAGGTATAAGCTGCAGTGGTATAGGGAGGTATATATATTCTCTACTCTTCTCTTATTCAATATTCACTTTAAATCTGTGTATTGTGGAATCAAGCTTTGTACAGGTATTGATCTTTCTTCAAAGCAATCGAGCTATGGGGATTTGTCTCCATCAAACAGGGGGAGATTGTTGAAGCTGAAGGAAGCTTCTTCCCAACCTTGGCTTAAAGTGTGTTTGATGAAGAAAATTGCTTCGGTACTTTATAGTTTTGTAAAAGGATTTAAGTGAATTTTGGTTTAGGCTTAGGAGGTGAGGAAGTGATGAGGCACCGATCTGTAATCGGTCATTGCGGGAAGTAATGAGGAATCAATCGGTCGTCGGTCATTGGGGAAGTATGAGGAACCAATCGGTCGTCGGTCATTGAAGGAAGTAATGAGGAACCAATCGGTCGTCGGTCATTGAAGGAAGCAATGAGGAACCAATCGGTCGTCGGTCATTGGGGAAGTATGAGGAACCAATCGGTCGTTGGTCATTGGAGGAAGTAATGAGGCACGATCGGTCATCGGTCTTTGAGAAAGTAATGTTGTACGATCGGTCATCGGTCATTTGGAATGTAATGTGGCACCGGTCGGTCATCGGTCATTCTGTTCCAGTTGCCTAAAGCAAGCTTAAACCAAACACAAGGAGTGTTTAAAGTTTTCAAAAATGCTGTTTAAAGTTTTCTCAAAAAGTCTGAATACTGGACAAAAATAAATCTGTTTCCTGGATAATAAATAGATTTATTTTGGTTCTGTTATTCTTAACTGTTTTTCAAACTTTTTTTTTTTGAAAGTGGGTTAGAAACTGGTTTCTTTAAATATAGAAGACTTCTCTCACACAAGATACACAGTGCAATCACGTTTCAATCAGTTTCTGAGTGAGAAGAAGAATTCAAAGGCTTTTGTGAAAGGTTTTCAAAAGGAATTTCAAGTGTGCTTGTTCTAGGAAAACCTTGTGCTTTGTGAAGGTGCTGGTGCAGTTTTTGCAGTAGATTGAACTACTGGTTTGAGTTCTTGCATCTTCTTTTCAGGTGTATTTTTTTCTTTCTCATTTGTTGTAAAGGTGGAAGTGTTAGTCACTTCTTGATAGGGTTTCTTGGAGTGCAAGGTGTGCTGAAATACGTGTTTTTCAGCCTTGTATGCGAGTGTTCTTGTAGGTTTCAAGAACTGCTGTATATGCTGTAATTGTTGTATGTGTTTAGTGAATTCCACCTTGGTGTAAGGTGAACTGGATGTAGCTCTTGATGAGTGAACCAGTATAAAAACTTGTGTGCAATCTTCTCTCCTTTCTTGCATTTATTTTTGGAATTTGAATTGATAACTGTCCAAAATAAATCTGTTCATTTGAAATTGAATCTGTTAATTCTGGGTTTAATAAGAACTGTTCTTCTCTTGGTTGAAACCTTCTTGCAAATATCTGAACAAGTGTATTCTGCTGTTCCTTCTAATTGTATAAAATCTTGTTTGATTAAGTTCTGATTGTAAGA
This sequence comes from Phaseolus lunatus, assembly GCA_013389735.1. NCBI lineage: Eukaryota > Viridiplantae > Streptophyta > Magnoliopsida > Fabales > Fabaceae > Phaseolus > Phaseolus lunatus. Next base: position 20,370,515 of record CM023857.1, read on the forward strand.
AGGTGATTTGGAAAAATAAATCTGTTTTATTTGAAATCAATCTGTTCTTTTAATCTCTGTTATACAGAAGTCAGTTCCTGTTGCAAAAAATTTTAAAAGATCAATTCACCCCTCCCCTCTTGATCTTCAGACCCTGCTTAACTCTAACAGTTAGACTGTTAAAGACAAAGGGCAATCATTGAAGCTGAATCAATGCTTTGCAGAAGGTCAATTCAATGAAAAGAAGCCTTCTTGATCAACAAGCAATTGGCTCATTGAAGAAACAACACAAGGATGAGATTTTTCTTTTACTGTCCTCAATTTTAGTATTAAAGTTCTTTCCTGTGATTAATCCCTCTTTGGTCAATGTTATCTGTTGTTATCTGCTTCTGTTTTTGGTTAAAAAAAATTTCTTAAAATCAAGTTTTAACTGCTGCAGAAAAACAACCGATTGTTTCTTCGAAACAACCGATTGTTTTGAGTCTGACAGCACTGTGAAGAAATTGATTTAATTTTGAATTCTTCTTCTATCCGTTGCAGATCAAATTCAAAAGGTAGAATCTTGGTCAAAATATCTGTATTGAAAGCTGAACGTGCTCAGAAAGTGGTTACAACATTCATAAAGGAATATATTCTAAAATCTTGGAAATTCAAGAGCCTTTATGACTAGTCAAAAGACCATGTGTTTTTCAGTTTCTTTTTCTGACATGTTCTGTGCAGAACAGCCTTCTCTCTCTGAAAATCAGGTACCCATTGAATGGAATTAATCATAAATTGGTTTTCGGATGGTTATAAAATCAGGTGCAGATGAACAACCAATTGCAACATCTCTTGCAACATCTCTTGCACCATCTCTTGAGAAAATCTGTAAAGAAGAGCTGCCCTCTGTTTTCTCATCTCTGCTGCCATGGAATCAACTCCTCCCACTTCTAGAAGAATCAAAACTAGAGCTGTAAGGTCTGGAGGAAGGCTAGAAGGATGGTTTTCTGGAGATAAAGATCTCATAGAAAAATATAGATATGAGACAAGTCTCAAGAAAATCAACAACCCTAAGGTTGTGAGTTTTGATTGGCTAAAAAGTCAAAAGCTGGACAATGTGAGGAAACTTCTCAAAGATCAGTATCTCAGAAGGTTTCTGGAGATGAAGGGCAACATATATCCAGACTTGGTGAAGGTCTTCTACACCAATTTGAAATTTGAGGGAAACAATCTAGTTTCTCATGTAAAAGGTGTGGAAATGGAGATAACCCATGAGGTTTGGGCTGCTGTTGCTGGACTCAAGTTTTCTGGACTGCGAATCAGCAAAGGCAATCTTGGTGTGGTGGAGGATTTCAACAAAATTCAGTTTTACAGAAGCTGTTTGAAAAACACTCAAGCTCAAGTGAGTGCATGCTCAGTTGGAGGGTTGAAACTGGATGAGAGGCTGCTTGCTCTCATTGTGACATGGATTCTAACTCCAAGGGGGAGCAACCATTCTGTTTTGACTGAAGAAGATCTGGTTTACATCTTCTGCATCACCAAGAAGATCAAACTAAATTGGATCCACATCATCAAAGAGCACATGCAAAAAGCAATGAGGTTGGGTGACTATCACTATCCCTATGCTATTTTGATATCTAAATTCCTAAATGTAACATCCCGCCAAATCCTCTTTTCATAATTATAAAATGAAATAAAGGTAAAACAATAATATTGAAGTGAACATAATTATATATATGTAATGAAGTTTCTCCTCACAGGGAGTTTAATACATAATCGGTCAATTTTCCAAAACTTAAACAAAATACAACAACATAGAAAAACAGGCGATCTCCTAACAGAAAAAGACGATCTCCTATCAGGAAAAGGCGATCTCCTATCAGAAAACAGAAAAGGGTGATCGCCTAACAGAAACAGAAACAGGCGATCTCCTTCCGGCGACCACTCACTGAGGAGCTCTACTTCCTGCAACATCATCTGCTCCCGTGTAAATTATACACGATCATCACAGTTTTAAGAAAAACAGCCACATAACGAAACACAGGGTAAGCTAGATATTTGAAAGAGAGTTTAGATATGAACTTTAAAATCAAGATAAAACAAATTTAAGATACCCACGTAAAACCATCAACTTTCTCATTCTCTTCACATGACCATCAAGTAAACACATATTTCACAATTCCTCAAGAGTCGTTCAAATCACATAATTCATCAAGTGTCTATCAATTTCAATGTTCCTCATTTCTCACGTCAGACTTCCACTGACTCATCACACAAGACACTTGACACTACTTCCGGAAGAACCGTGCATAGACTAGACTCAGAGATCTACACCTGTCATGCTGCACCACTGTGAAATCACACACATTCACAGGGTCGCTATGAAATCACACACATTCACAAGCGTATAAATGAATCTCAATATCATCACTATCCTAGCATGACAGGGTTAATCCATACAACGGGTCAAGCTCGTTCTCTTTCAAACAACTCACCCATACATATGAACCTCCTTCGACTCTCAACGCCTGAATAACTTCATCTATATGATTCCATTATATCAGGAGAGTCAGGATATCTCATAAAAACGAATCACCGGTCAATGCACACTCTACACGATCTTACACGGTATTTTCTTTCCTAAAAATACTATGCCTTGATCCCATATTCACAACATTCAACACATCATACAACACTTAATGAATGATTCCAATCACAACAACAATAATTCCCTGGTTCAGATTTTCGAATATCACATTTAAATCTCAAACAGTTTCAAACCACACAAAAAAACAGGGGAGTTCGAAAAACAACGCCAAAACCGGCGATCTCGTCCAAAAACAGGGGATTTATGCAATAACAGTTGAAAACCGGCGACCACGTCGCCCCATCATCTCAATCATCTAATATAAGGTTTTCGTTGGAAATAAGGCTAGCTTCCCTTACCTGAGCTTGCGCAAAACACTAAGAGCTCCAAAACCCACCGAAGCTTAAAGATGCCTTAGCTCTGTTTTAGCGTCTGGTTTGGAGAACTTGCAGAGAACCTCCCAGGTGCTCCAAGGGCAGTCGTCGCTAGTCGTACTGGTGCTTGAGGATGCCTGAATCGCAGCGCGAAGGAGAGAAAAGAGAAGGATGAAGGTAAAATCACTCTTTCACTCTTGAACCACTGCAACGTTCTTTGCCTCTCAGAAGTGGGTTTTTGAATCTAAACCAACTTGTCCACAAAAGCCGCTGCCACCACCCACTCTGCAGGGAAGTTTGCGTGTACGCTTCCCTGAACAGTACGACTACGCGTGCCTCTGCGCAGACCAACACTCTGATGTCACTATTCTGAACCACCCTTTTTGTCTACGTGTCGCGCGTGCAGGACGTCTCATGCTGGGAGCCTGGGTCCCACCTTATCTGTGTGAAACTCGACATCGCGCGATAACCTTCCACCGATGACCGCTCGCGCGATGACTATCCACCGATGTCTCATCCTGGCGGACGACCGATGTCTCTCCCTGGGAGACGACCGATGTCTCGCCTTGGCGATGACCGCATGCCTCGCGTCCTGGCGATGCCCGCATGCCTCGCGCCCGGCGATGCCCGCATGCCTCGCGCCCTGGCGATGCCCGCATGCCTCGCGCCCAGCGATGCCCGACGACACATTGCCACGCCTTGCTGAAGGTTCTTCATCCCACTATGTTACGTCAAAGGTATCATCTCCACATGACTTGGTGACGTCAGTAGCTTCACATTTCCAAGAGTAGATCAGCACCACTCCTCGTGCGCCCATGCATGCAATGTAAGGACCTGTACTTTTGAATTGGAATAAAAAGAGTTATATTTTAAATGAATTCTATGTATGTTTTATTTAAAATAAAAAGGAAGGAAAGTGTAGCCTAGTAGTGCATGATCGCCGGTCGCCTGCTACACATGAGCGCCAGGGCGCGAGGCATGTGGACGTCGCCAGGGGCTGAACTTTTGAAATGATTGTTGCTGTGATTTGAATCATTCATTTGAGTGGTATGATGTTTTGAATGTTGTGAATGTGGGATCGAGGCATAGTATTTTCAGGAAAGTAAATACCGTGTAAGATCGTGTGTAGGTGTATTGACTAGGGGCTTGTCTAGAAGGAGATATCCTGACTCTGCTGATATAATGGAATTACGTAGATGAAGTTATTCAGTTGTGGAGAGTCGGAGGAGGTTCATATGAATGGGCGAGTAGTGTGAAAAAGAACGAGCTCGGCCTGTTATATGAATTAACCCTGTCATACCGGGAGAGTTAATGACATTGAGATTATATATGTGCATGGCTGTGTGGATTTCACAGCGACCCTGTGTGGATTTCACAATGGTATGGTATGACAGGTGCAGATCTCTGAGCCTGAGTCAACGCACGAGTCAATCCGGAAGTAGTGTCAAGTGTCTTGTGTGATGAGTCAGTGGAAGTCTGACGTGAGAATGAGAAACCTTGAATTGATAGACACTTGATATATGTTGTGATTTTAATGATCTTCGAGGGATCGCGCAATATGTGTTTAGTTGATGGTTTATGTGGGTATCTTGAATTTGTTTTACCTTGATTTTAAAGTTCATATCTAACTCTTTTTAAATGTCTAGCTTACCCTGTGTTTCTTTTGTGTTGTGTTTGGCCTTTTCTTAAACCTGTAATGATCGTGTATAATTTACACGGGAGCAGATGATGTTGCAGGAAGTAGAGCTCCTTAGTGAATTGTCGCTGGAAGGAGATCGCCTGTTTTCTATATCTGTTGGGCGATCGCCCCTTTTGCTGCTTTCTGATAGGAGATCGCCCTTCTAATAGGAGATCGCCCTTCTGTCAGGAGATCGCCTATCTTTCTATTGTATTGTATTTCGTTTACGTTTTAATGGAAAAGTGATCGTATTTGTATTAAACTCCCTGTGAGGAGAAACTTTATTTACATATATATAATTTTGTTCACTTCAATCTATTTGTTACTTTTATTTTCATTATATAAATATGAATAGTATTTTGGCGGGATGTTACATTAATGGTATCAGAGCAGTTCGTCCTTAGGATGACCTGAGGGCTGTGGATCCATTGTGTTTCTTCTGCTCATAAAATTTATTTGAGTTTAAAATAACAACTATAGTGAAAGGTTTTCAAACGTTTTTGTATTGAAATTTTGTGTGTGCTTTGGTGAATATATGCTCTAACTGAAAATCTTAGTATTAAGAATGAGAAGGTCTTGATAAAGTAGTGAGGGTGCACACTCATAACTGGATCGAGATGATTCTCAATCTTAATTCCAAAGGTTTGATGTTTAGCATACCTTGAATTCTGGTGTGATTTACTTCATTTTATTGAGTATTTTCGTATTGATTGAAAGTGGTTGTTTGGATTGATGATTGTATCCCAGTAGCTATTTTGGTGTTTTGCTTAAGTTTATAAGCGCTATGATTCTGTTGATGAGCTCAAATTCTTGATGACTTTGAGATGTTGACCTTTGTAAGGTCAAGATGTTACCTCCTGAATGAATTGATTTCTTATCGATCTCATTCTTGTAGTTGTAGGGAATATAGAAACCTGTAGTTTCAAATCTGAAACAAAGAGAGATGGCACGTAGACCTTCTACCCCTCCCCAACCTTCTTCGGAGATGAGCCAGATTGCTAAGGCTATCGAGATGATGGCAACTGCCATCCAACAACAGAATGCAGCGATGGCTCAGAACCATCAAGCTACAATGCACCACTGGGAAACTGCTCGGTCGGCTGAAACAAATTCTCACGCCAGTCAGCCTCAAGAACGGATGGGACTGACTGAGTTCATGAGGCACAACCCACCCAAGTTTAGTGGGAATGCTAACCCTGATCAGGCAGATCAGTGGGTCAGAGAGTTGGAGAAAATCTTTAGGGCGACCTCCTGCCCTGAAGAGAAGAAATTGGTGTTCGCCACCTTTTTGCTATCTGGGGAAGCTGAGTTCTGGTGGATGGGAGCTCAGCAGATGATGGAGGCCCTAGAGGATGTGTTGGACTGCGAGAGCTTCAGGGTGAAGTTCCTGGAGAAATACTTCCCAGACAGCGCAAGGTTTGCGAGAGAAGCTGAGTTCCTAAAGTTGGAGCAGGGGGATATGTCTGTGAACGCCTATGCTGCTCGGTTTGAGTATCTCGCCCGATTCTACACCCAGGCGACCTCTGAGGCTTGGAGGTGTAGGAAGTTTGAAGAGGGACTGAAGCATGGGCTGAAGAGGACCATAGCCCCGATGTGCATCAGGGAATTTCACGCCTTGGTAGAGAAGGCGAAGATGGTTGAGACCCTGGAAAAGGGTGATTCTCGGGTGATCAGGTCACACCCAGGGAGTTCTTCCAGTGGGAAGGCTAAGGTGCAGCACCCACAAAGCAAGCCTTATACGAGACCTCCACCACGTCGGGCGGAAGCAGCGTCATCCCAGTTTCAGCAGCAACAACCTTGGAAACCCAAGTGTTTCCATTGTGGTGGACCTCACGCGTCCAATGCGTGCCCCAAGAAGGCTTCTGAGAGAAGGTGTTTTGTCTGCCAAAGGACGGGGCACGTTGCTAGAGATTGCCCAAGCAGGAATGGGGCAACTCAACCCAGTGGCTCTCAGCAGTTGAGGAACGAAGGCAGCAGACCTCAGGCAACAGGGAGAGTGTTCGCCATGTCAGGAGCAGAAGCGTCTCAGACAGGTAACCTCATGCAAGGTGTTTGTTTTATAGCTGGTAGAGGTGTAAAAGCCTTGTTTGATTCTGGAGCGACACACTCCTTTGTGTCAAGCCTGTGTGTAGCCGAGTTGGGCCTTCTAGTGAAGGAGTTGCCTTTCGAACTGTTGGTCTCTACACCTGCGTCAGGACAGGTGTTGACCTCTACAGTTTGCCCTGAATGTCCAGTGATAGTAGAGGGACGCAGATTCAAAGTGAACTTGATCTGCCTACCTCTTCAGGACCTGGATATTATCCTGGGAATGGATTGGCTAGCTGCCAATCACGTTCTCATAGACTGCGGTAATCAGAAGATAGCGTTTCCAGACCTCCAAGAGCCAGATGTGATATCAGCTCAGCACGGGTTGTCGGAGTTGGAAAGAGGGGCGAGGTGCTTCGTGATGCTAGCTCGGTTGGAAGTGAAGAATGAAGGGGACGTAAGCAGAATCCATGTGGTGAAAGAATTCATGGACGTATTTCCAGAAGAAGTACCTGGGTTACCCCCTAAGAGAGAAGTGGAATTCTCCATTGATTTAGTGCCTGGAGCTGGACCAGTGTCAATGGCACCTTACAGGATGGCACCAGCCGAGTTGGTGGAATTAAAGAAGCAAGTGGAAGAATTGTTGGAGAAATAATTCATCAGACCCAGTGTATCTCCATGGGGGGCTCCAGTGCTCCTAGTTAAGAAGAAGGATGGAGGGTCTCGGCTGTGTATAGATTACAGGCAGTTGAACAAGTTGACCATCAAAAACAAGTACCCCCTACCTAGGATTGATGATTTGATGGATCAAATACATGGAGCCTCGGTGTTCTCCAAGATTGATCTGAGATCGGGGTACCACCAAATTTTGGTTAAAGCTGAAGATGTGCAAAAGACAGCTTTTAGGTCTCGGTATGGGCACTATGAGTATGTGGTGATGCCGTTTGGAGTAACCAATGCTCCAGCTCTGTTCATGGACTACATGAATAGGATTTTTCGCCCTTTCTTGGATAAGTTTGTGGTGGTCTTCATTGACGACATACTCATTTATTCAAGGATCGAGGAAGAACATGAAGAACACCTGAGGACAGTATTGGAAATACTGAGGGAGAAGCAACTCTATGCCAAGTTCTCTAAGTGTGAGTTTTGGCTGAAGGAAGTCAACTTCTTGGGACACGTGATATCTGCCCAGGGGATCTCGGTGGATCCAGCCAAAGTGGAGGCAGTGCTTCAATGGGAACTTCCTAAGACAGTTACTGAAATAAGGAGTTTTGTGGGCCTAGCTGGCTACTATCGGCGGTTTATTGAGGACTTTTCCAAGGTAGTGGCTCCTTTAACACAGCTGACCCGCAAGGATCAACCTTTTGCCTGGACCGACCGATGTGAGCAGAGCTTCAAGGACCTAAAAGAAAGGTTGACTAGTGCTCCAGTGCTGGTGATCCCAGAGGTGGGAAGACCTTTTGAGGTCTACTGTGATGCTTCACATCAGGGTTTGGGATATGTTTTGATGCAAGAGAAAAGAGTGGTTGCATATGCTTCAAGGCAACTCAAGGTTCATGAGAGAAACTACCCTACGCATGATTTGGAGTTGGCGGCTGTGGTGTTTGCCTTGAAGATCTGGAGGCACTATTTATATGGAGCTCGGTTCCAGGTGTTCAGTGACCATAAGAGCCTGAAATACCTGTTCGATCAGAAGGAACTAAACATGAGACAAAGAAGGTGGATGGAGTTTCTAAAGGACTACGATTTTCAACTCATGTATCATCCAGGGAAGGCCAATGTAGTGGCAGATGCCTTGAGTAGAAAATCAGTACAAGTAGCCACCATGATGATGGAAGAGCAGAAACTGATCGAGCAATTCAGAGATTTAAACCTTGGGGTAGAATTCCACGTAAATCACATTAGTTGTAGTAAGCTGGCTATAACTAATGACTTCCTTGGAATGATAAAGGACAAGCAGTTGGAGGACCCTAGTCTGAAGCGTACTGTGGAGTCACTAGGGACCGACCAGGCTAAAGGCTTTGTGATGGGCAATGATGGGGTCTTGAGATTTGAGGGCAGGATTTGCATACCTGCAAATGAAGAGTTGAAGAAGATGGTCCTAGAGGAAGGTCACAAGAGTCGCCTTAGCCTACATCCAGGCATGAACAAGATGTACCATGACTTGAAGGAGTCATTTTGGTGGTCAGGCATGAAGAGAGACATCGCCCAATATGTTACTACCTGTTTGACCTGTCAGAAGGCAAAGGTAGAGCATCAAAGGCCTGGCGGGTTGTTACAGCCATTGGATATCCCTGAGTGGAAATGGGACAGCATTGCCATGGATTTTGTCACCCATTTACCCAGATCAGTAAAGGGCCATGATGCAATCTGGGTCATCACTGATCGGCTGACGAAGAGTGCTCACTTTCTCCCAGTGAACATGAGGATGCCTATGACCAAGTTGGCACAGTTGTACATCAAAGAAATAGTGAGGTTGCATGGAGTGCCCTCCAGCATTATTTCGGATAGGGATCTTAGGTTCACTTCACGGTTTTGGCAAACCTTACAAGATTGCTTGGGAACTAAGTTGAGGATGAGCTCTGCATATCATCCCCAAACAGATGGTAGGTCAGAGAGAACGATCCAGTCCTTGGAAGATCTGCTGAGGACGTGTCTCTTGGATCAATTGGGGAATTGGGACGAGGTGTTGCCACTGGTGGAGTTTACCTATAATAACAGTTATCACGCTAGTATTGGGATGGCACCATATGAAGCCCTGTATGGGAGGAAATGCAGAACTCCCTTATGTTGGTACCAGGAGGGCGAAGCAGTCTTGGTTGGGCCAGAGTTGATTCAGCAGACGACCGAGAAGGTGCAACAGATACAAAGCAGAATGAAGGCTTCTCAAAGTAGGAAGAAGTCATATGCAAACCAGAGTAGAAAGCCTTTGGAGTTTGCTGCTGGAGACCATGTGTTCATGAAAGTGACACCAACCAAGGGTGTAGGACGGGCGATCAGACCGAAGAAGTTGTCCCCTAAGTTCGTGGGACCATATCAGATCTTAAGGAGGATTGGCCCAGTAGCTTATGAGATCGCCCTGCCTCCCCATTTAGCGAATCTGCACAATGTCTTTCACGTATCACAGCTGAGGAAGTACATGGCAGACCCTGGTCATGTGCTGGAAGTGGACGACGTGCAGATCAGGGATGACTTGTCCTTTGAAGCGAAACCAGTCAGGATTGACGATCGTCAAAGTAAACAGCTCAGAGGCAAGACCATCAACATGGTGAAAGTGGTGTGGGATGAGAGATCGGGTGATTCAACTTGGGAGTTAGAAGAACCCATGAGAGAAGCCTATCCATACCTCTTTTCCTTGTAATTCAATTTTCGAGGATGAAAATTTTTCTTGTTGGGGAGAATGTAAGGACCTATACTTTTGAATTGGAATAAAAAGAGTTATATTTTAAATGAATTCTATGTATGTTTTATTTAAAATAAAAAGGAAGGAAAGTGTAGCCTAGTAGTGCATGATCGCCGGTTGCCTGCTACACATGAGTGCCAGGGCGCGAGGCATGTGGACGTCGCCAGGGCGCGAGGCATGCAGGCATCGCGCGGGCGAGAGGCATGCGGGCATCGCGCGGGCGAGAGGCATGCGGGCATCGCCAGGGCGCGAGGCATGAGGGCGTCGCCAGGGATAGACATCGGTCGTCTCCCAGAGGGAGACATCGGTCGTCTTCCAGGGCGAAGGAGACATCGGTCGTTCTCCAGGATGAGTCAGCGGTGGAAAGTTGTCGCGCGATGACGAGCTTCACACAGATAAAGTGGGACCCAGACTCCCAGCATGAAACGTCCTGCATGCGCGCCACGTAGACAAAAAGGGTGGTTCAGAGTGGTGACATCAGAATGTTGGCATGCGCAGGAGACACTCGCGGTCGTACTGTTCAGGGCAGTGGTTGGCATGCACCAGAGACAACAGTGGTCGTACTGTTCAGGGCAGTGGTTGGCATGCACAAGAGACAACAATGGTCGTACTCTTCAGGGCAGTGGTTGTCAGGCTTTCCTGCAGAAGGGGTGGCAGCAGCAGCATACGTGGACAGGTAAGCTGGGATTCAAAAGCCACTGCGGGAAGGCAAAGAGCGTTACAGACTCAAGAGTGTTAGAGTGAGTGCAAACTTCCTCCCTCCCTTCTTCTCTCCTTTGCGTTGTGACTCAGGCAACCTCAAGCATCAGTGCGACAAGCGACGTTTGCCCTTAGAGCACCTAAGAGGTTCCCTGCAAGTGCTACAAACCAGGCACTGAAAACAGAGCTAAGTCATCCTTTAAGCTCGGTGGATTTTTGGAGCTCTTGGTGTTTGCGCAAGTCCAGGTACGGGAAGCTAGCCTTCATTTTCAATACAAGCCATAGATTAGCTGTTTCTGAAGTGAGGGCGACGTGGTCGCCGGTTTCGTTTTCATCTTCGTGAATGCTTTGTTCTATGTGTTTAGGCGACGTGGTCGCCGGTTTTATATACAGACTTCGAAATACCTTGTTTTTGAACCAGATCGCCGGTTTTGGCGTTGTTTGCGAACTCCCTGTTTTTGGTGTTGCTTTGAAGCTGTTTGGGATTTAAATGTGATATACATGTGATATTCGAAAATCTGAACTTTTGAAATGATTGTTGCTGTGATTTGAATCATTCATTTGAGTGGTATGATGTTTTGAATGTTGTGAATGTGGGATCGAGGCATAGTATTTTCAGGAAAGGAAATACCGTGTAAGATCGTGTGTAGGTGTATTGACTAGGGGCTTGTCTAGAAGGAGATATCCTGACTCTGCTGATATAATGGAATTACGTAGATGAAGTTATTCAGTTGTGGAGAGTCGGAGGAGGTTCATATGAATGGGCGAGTAGTATGAAAAAGAACGAGCTCGACCTGTTATATGAATTAACCCTGTCATACCGGGAGAGTTAATGACACTGAGATTATATATGCGCATGGCTGTGTGGATTTCACAGCGACCCTGTGTGGATTTCACAGTGGTATGGTATGACAGGTGCAGATCTCTGAGCCTGAGTCAACGCACGAGTCAATCCGGAAGTAGTGTCAAGTGTCTTGTGTGATGAGTCAGTGGAAGTCTGACGTGAGAATGAGAAACCTTGAATTGATAGACACTTGATATATGTTGTGATTTTAATGACCTTCGAGGGATCGCGCAATATGTGTTTAGTTGATGGTTTACGTGGGTATCTTGAATTTGTTTTACCTTGATTTTAAAGTTCATATCTAACTCTTTTTAAATGTCTAGCTTACCCTGTGTTTCTTTTGTGTTGTGTTTGGCCTTTTCTTAAACCTGTAATGATCGTGTATAATTTACACGGGAGCAGATGATGTTGCAGGAAGTAGAGCTCCTTAGTGAATTGTCGCTGGAAGGAGATCGCCTGTTTTCTATATCTGTTGGGCGATCGCCCCTTTTGCTGCTTTCTGATAGGAGATCGCCCTTCTAATAGGAGATCACCCTTCTGTCAAGAGATCGCCTATCTTTCTATTGTATTGTATTTCGTTTACGTTTTAATGGAAAAGTGATCGTATTTGTATTAAACTCCCTGTGAGGAGAAACTTTATTTACATATATATAATTTTGTTCACTTCAATCTATTTGTTACTTTTATTTTCATTATATAAATATGAATAGTATTTTGGCGGGATGTTACATGCAACACTAAGGACGATCTCTTATGCTCAAGCATAGAGCTTCGCATGCACAACGTATCTAAGGCTTAACCCACACCTTGATACGCGTGGTTGTTGGAATCCACTCTGGTTGATCCAGTATCCTGACCACATACCGAGTGCACTTTCGGCGATCACGTGTAATCTAGGCGACAGGCGATCATGTACTAACCAGGCGATCTCATAGTCTTCTAAACTACACTTTCCTTCCTTTTATTTTTAAATAAAAACATACCTAGAATTCATTTAAAATATATTCCTTTTTATTCCAATTTAATTTTACAGGTCCTTACATTCTCCCCAACAAGAAAAATTTTCGTCCTCGAAAATTGAATTACAAGGAAAAGAGGTATGGATAGGCTTCTCTCATAGGTTCTTCTAACTCCCAAGTTGAATCACCCGACCTCTCATCCCACACCACTTTCACCATGTTGATGGTCTTGCCTCTGAGCTGTTTACTTTGCCGATCGTCAATCCTAACTGGTTTTGCTTCAAAGGACAAGTCATCCCTGATCTGCACATCGTCCACTTCCAGCACATGACTAGGGTCTGCCATGTACTTCCTCAGCTGTGATACGTGAAAGACATTGTGCAGATTCGCTAAATGGGGAGGTAGGGCGATCTCATAAGCCACTGGACCAATCCTCCTTAAGATCTGATATGGTCCCACGAACTTAGGGGACAACTTCTTTGATCTGATCGCTCGTCCTACACCCTTGGTTGGTGTCACCCTCATGAACACATGGTCTCCAGCAGCAAACTCCAAAGGTTTTCTCCTCTGATCTGCATAGGATTTCTGCCTACTTTGAGATGCTCTCATCCTGCCTTGTATCTGTTTCACCTTCTCGGTCGTCTGCTGAATCAACTTTGGCCCAACCAAGACTGCTTCGCCCTCCTGGTACCAACATAAGGGAGTTCTGCATTTCCTCCCATACAGGGCTTCATATGGTGCCATCCCAATACTGGCGTGGTAACTATTATTATAAGTAAACTCCACCAGCGGCAACACCTCATCCCAACTTCCCAATTGATCCAAGACACACGTCCTCAGCAGATCTTCCAAGGACTAGATCGTTCTCTCTGACTGTCCATCTGTTTGAGGATGATATGCCGAGCTCATTCTCAACTTAGTTCCCAAGCAATCTTGTAAGGTCTGCCAAAACCGTGAAGTGAACCTGGGATCTCTATCCGAAACAATGCTGGAAGGCACTCCATGCAACCTCACTATTTCTTTGATGTACAACTGTGCCAACTTGGCCATCGGCATCCTCATATTCACTGGGAGAAAGTGGGCACTCTTCGTCAGCCGATCTACTATGACCCAGATTGCATCATGACCCTTTACCGATCTGGGTAAATGGGTAACAAAATCCATGGCGATGCTGTCCCATTTCCACTCAGGGATATCCAGTTGCTGTAACAAACCGCCAGGTCTTTGATGCTCCACCTTTGCCTTCTGACACGTCAAGCAGGTAGTAACATACTGGGCGATGTCTTTCTTCATGCCCGACCACCAAAATGACTCCTTCAAGTCATGGTACATCTTGTTCATGCCTGGATGTAGGCTAAGGCGACTCTTGTGACCTTCCTCTAGGATCATCTTCTTCAACTCTTCATTTGCAGGTATGCAAATTCTGCCATTAAATCTCAAGATCCCATCATCGCCCATCACAAAGTCTCTAGCCTGGTCGGTCCCTAGTGACTCCACAGTACGATTCAGACTAGGGTCCTCCAACTGCTTATCCTTTATCACTCCAAGGAAGTCATTAGTTATAGCCAGCTTACTACAACTAATGTGATTTGCATGAAATTCTACTCCAAGGTTTAAGTCTCTGAATTGCTCGATCAGTTTCTGCTCTTCCATCATCATGGTGGCTACTTGAATTGATTTTCTACTCAAAGCATCTGCCACTACATTGGCCTTCCCTGGATGATACATGAGTTGAAAATCGTAGTCCTTTAGAAACTCCATCCACCTTCTTTGTCTCATGTTTAGTTCCTTCTGATCGAACAGGTATTTCAGGCTCTTATGGTCACTGAACACCTGGAACCGAGCTCCATATAAATAGTGCCTCCAAATCTTCAAGGCAAACACCACCGCCGCCAACTCCAAATCATGAGTAGGATAGTTTCTCTCATGAACCTTGAGTTGCCTTGAAGCATATGCAACCACTCTTTTCTCTTGCATCAAAACACATCCCAAACCCTGATGTGAAGCATCACAGTAGACATCAAAAGGTCTTCCTACCTCTGGGATCACCAGCACTGGAGCACTAGTCAACCTTTCCTTTAGTTCCATGAAGCTCTGCTCACATCGGTCGGTGCAAGCAAAAGGTTGATCCTTGCGGGTCAACTGTGTTAAAGGAGCCACTACCTTGGAAAAGTCCTCAATAAACCTCCGATAGTAGCCAGCTAAACCCACAAAGCTCCTTATCTCAGTGACTGTCTTAGGAAGTTCCCACTGCAGCACTGCCTCTACCTTGGCTGGATCCACTGAGATCCCCCGAGCAGATATCACGTGTCCTAAGAAATTGACTTCCTTCAGCCAGAACTCGCACTTAGAGAACTTGGCATAGAGTTGCTTCTCCCTTAGAATCTCCAACACTGTCCTCAGATGTTCTTCATGTTCTTCCTCGGTCCTTGAATAAATGAGTATGTCGTCTATGAAGACTACCACAAACTTATCCAAGAAAGGGCGAAAACTCCTATTCATGTAGTCCATGAACAGAGCTGGAGCGTTTGTGACTCCAAACGGCATCACCACATACTCATAGTGCCCATAACGAGACCTAAATGTTGTCTTTTGAACATCTTCAGCTTTTACCAAAATTTGGTGGTACCCCGATCTCAGATCAATCTTTGAGAACACCGAGGCCCCATGTATTTGATCCATCAAATCGTCAATTCTAGGTAGGGGGTACTTGTTCTTGATGGTCAACTTGTTCAACTGCCTGTAATCTATACACAGCCGAGACCCTCCATCCTTTTTCTTAACTAGGAGCACTGGAGCCCCCCATGGAGATACACTGGGTCTGATGAATTGTTTCTCCAACAACTCTTCCACTTGCTTCTTTAATTCTACCAACTCGGCTGGAGCCATCCTGTAAGGTGCCATTGACACTGGTCCAGCTCCAGGTACCAAATCAATAGAGAATTCCACTTCTCTCTTAGGAGGTAATCCAGGTACTTCTTCTGGAAATACATCCATGAAATCTTTCACCACATGTATCCTGCTTACGTCCCCTTCATTCTTCACTTCCAACCGAGCTAGGATCACGAAGCACCTTGCCCCTTCTTCCAACTCTGACCACCCGTGCTGAACAGATATCACATCTGACTCTTGGAGGTCTGGAAACGTTATCTTCTGACTACCGCTGTAAGGACCTGTAAAATTAAATTGGAATAAAAGGGTATATTTTAAATGAATTCTAAGTATGTTTTATTTAAAATAAAAAGGAAGGAAAGTGTAGCTTAGAAGGCTATAAGATTTCCTGGTTAGTACATAATCGTCGGTCGCCTACCACACATGATCGCCAGGGCGCGAGGCATGTGGACGTCGTCAGGGCGCGAGAGACATGCAGGCATCGCCAGGGCGCGAGGCATGTGGACGTCGTCAGGGCGCGAGAGACATGCAGGCATCGCCAGGGCGCGAGGCATGTGGACGTCGCCAGGGCGCGAGGCATGTGAACGTCGCCAGGGCGCGAGAGGCATGCAGGCATCACCAGGGCGCGAGAGGCATGCGGGCGTCGCCAGGGATAGACATCGGTCGTCTCCCAGAGAGAGACATCGGTCGTCCGCCAGGACGAGACATCGGTGGATAGTCATCGCGCGAGAGGTCATCGGTGGATAGTCATCGTGCGAGAGGTCATCGGTGGAAGGTTATCGCGCGATGTCGAGTTTCACACAAATAAGGTGGGACCCAGGCTCTCAGCATCAGACGTACTGCACGCGCGGCACGTAGACAAAAAGGGTGGTTCAGAATAGTGACCTCAGAATGTTGGCCTGCGCAGAGTCACGCGTGGTCGTACTGTTCAGGGAAGCGTACACGCAAACTTCCCTGCAGAGTGGGTGGTGGCAGCGGCTTTTGTGGACAAGTTGGTTTAAGATACAAAAAACCCACTTCTGAGAAGAAAAAGAACGTTGCAGTGGTTCAAGAGTGAAAGAGTGAGCTCACCTTCATCCTTCTCTTTTCTCTCCTTCGCGCTGCGATTCAGGCCTCCTCAAGCACCAGTGCGACGAGCGACGACTACCCTTAGAGCACCTGGGAGGTTCTCTGCAAGTTCTACAAAACCAGACGCAAAAACAGAGCTAAGGCACCTTTAAGCTTCGGTGGGTTTTGGAGCTCTTAGTGTTTTGCGCAAGTCCAGGTAAGGGAAGCTAGCTTTATTTTCAAGAAAAGCCGTAGATTTGTTGTTTCTGAAGTGAGGGCGACGTGGTCGCCGGTTTCATATTCTTTTTCATGATGTTCTGTTCTTATGTGGTTGGGCAACGTGATCGCCGGTTTTAAATACAGATTTCGAAATCCCCTGTTTTAGACGTGATCGCTGGTTTTGGCGTTGTTTTTCGAACTCCCCTGTTTTGGTGCTGTTTGAAAACTGTTTGAGATTTAAATGTGAAATACACGTGATATTTGAAAATCTGAACCGTGGAATGAATGTTGCTGTGACTGAATCGTTCATTCAGTGTGGTATGATGTATTGATTGTTGTGAATGTGGGATCAAGGCATAGTATTTTCAGGAAAGAAAATACCGTGTAAGATCGTGTGTAATGTGTATTGACTAGGGGCTTGTCTAGAAGGAGATATCCTGACTCTGCTGATATAATGGAATCACATAGACGAAGTTATTAAGTTGTGGAGAGTCGAAGGAGGTTCATATGAATGGGTGAGTCGTGTGAAAAAGAACGAGCTCGGCCTGTTATATGAATTAACCCTGTCATACCGGGAGAGTGATGATATTGAGACTATGTATGCGCATGGCTGTGTGGATTTCACAGCGACCCTGTGTGGATTTCACAGTGGTGTGGTATGACAGGTGCAGATCTCTGAGCCTGAGTCAACGCACGAGTCTTCTGGAAGTGGAGTCATGTGTCTATATCTTATGAGTCAGTGGAAAGTCTGACGTGTGAACCATGAATATTGAAAGTAGCGAATAGACACTTGACGAGTTCGTGGAATATGGAAATGTTGATGGTTGAAATTGATCTGGATTATGAATGGCGTGCAGATTCATGTTTTCTATTGGTTTAAAGTTTCATATTTAAGGTTTTTAAAACATCTAGCTTACCCTTTGTATTGTTATAGTCAACAGAGCGCCACCGGTGGTGACTTACGACTTGTTCGACGTGCGCCAGTACCAGGGGGAGTCGCTGAAGGACTTCCTCAACCGTTTCGCTGCGCAGGTGGTGAGATTGCCCAGCAAGGACGAGAACATGTTAGTGCACGCGTTCAAGAAAGGCGTGCTGCCTGGTCCTTTCAGTGAATCCCTCATCAGGAGCCACCCCCGCCACCTTTGCTGAGATCCGGCGACGAGCGGTGGCGCACATAGTAGCAGAGACGGAGGTCTCTGAGAAGAGAGGCAGCACTGTGCCGACGAAGCCGCACGGAGGTTAGGGGAAGCAACAGCAGCAGGTGCGGGTGTATGAGACCAGGGAGGAGAGGAAGGCGCAGGGAAGGCCTCGTCCCTATACACCCAGGAAAGACCAGGTCAAGGGGCGTGCAAGGGAGCACGATGCACCCCCTAGGTACGATTTCATTGTAGAGTTGGCAGAGCTGATCGCCATCCCTGCCGTGGCTGCAAGACTCCGAGTACCAGAGAAAACTGACATGGTACTTGGAAAGAGGAAGGACAAGTGGTGTGAGTTCCATCAGGCTTATGGACACACACTCCACACATGCCTGGCGTTGGGGCGTCAACTTGCTGAGTTGGTGAAGGCAGGACTCCTGACCGATTACCTGCGAGGGACACAAGGTGATCGCCCTTCGGGGTCCCAGGTAGGTGATCAGTAGCATGAAATCCCTGTGCTCGGAGAAATCAGATGATAAAAGGTGCCACACTGGGGGGGCTCCCAGGTGGCTCAGGTGGGAGCTGAAGCAGAGGGCATGATCGCCCCTCATGAGTAAAGCATCCCAGGTCGGTCATCGCCCATCCAGAGCAGATGAATCGTTGGAGAACGGAGCTTATCGTCTGGAGACCCTGGGTGGAGCAGCTATCGCCGAGACGTGGAACGGTACACATTTGAAAGTTCCACTTTAGTTAAGTTGTAAAGCAGATGCGTTCTTGCACTGCACACTCAATGTATATACTGTAAATAGTTGAGCAAATCAGGGGGCACTCTTTTCCCTGATGAGGGTTTTTAACGAGGCCACCCAATAAAAAAGATTTCAGTATGCCAAGTGTGCACATGTTTCCCAGTTTCAAGTTCCGCTTGCCCCAGATGCAAGTCCAAGGGATCGGTTGGAGCCTGCTCGCCCTAGGCGCGAGTACGGACCACTGGCCTATGTTCTCCTCACCCCAGGAGTAAGTGCAGGTGGCCAAAGTTTGGGAACTCGGGAGTTCTAAGAAAACCAAGAGAGGGAAAGGGAAGATTTCGAGAAACGTCCAAGAGGAATCATGTAACATCCCTCCAAAATACTATACAAATGTATATAATGAAAATAAAGGTAACAAATAGATTGAAGTGAACAAAATATTATATATATATGAAATGTAGTTTCTCCTCACAGGGAGTTTAATACAAATTCGGTCAAATTTTCCAGAAACATAAACAAAATACAGTAAAAAAACAAAGCAGGCGATCTCCTATCGGAAGAGACCGATCTCCTATCGGACGAGGCCGATCTCCTATCAGAGGACCCAAAACAGCCGATCTGCTACCAGAACAGATATCAGGCGATCTCCTTCCGGCGACCACTCACTAAGGAACTCTACTTCCTGGAAAATCATCTGCTCCCGTGTAAGTTATACACGATCATCACAGTTTAAAGAGAAAAACAGCCAACGAGCAAAACACGCAGGGTAAGCTAGATATTTTAAAGAGAGTTTAAATAAGAACATTGAAATCAGGGTAAGCAATTTTCAAGATATTCACGTAAAGCCATCAAGTTTCTCATACTCTTCACCTGATCACCCAGAAATCACACATTTCACAATATTTTCCAGAGTCATTCTATTCCACAACTGTATCAAGTGTCTATCAATTTCAAGTTCCTCATTTCACATGTCAGACCACCACTGACTCAGCACACAAGACACTTGACACTACTTCCGGAAGACTCATGCATTGACTAGACTCATAGATTCGCACCTGTCATACTGCCCACTGTGAAATCACACACATTCACAGGGTCGCCGTGAAATCACACACATTCACAAGCGTAGAATGAATCTCAATATCATCACCATCCAAGCATGACAGGGTTAATCCACACCACAGGTCGAGCTCGTTCTCTTTCAAACAACTCACCCATACGTATGAACCTCCCTCGACTCTCAACGCCTGAATAACTTCATCTATATGAATTCATTATCTCAGGAGAGTCAGGATATCATGACGAATCACCGGTCAATGCACATCCTACGCGATCTTACACGGTATTTTCTTTCTTGAAAATACTATGCCTCGATTCCACATTCACAACATTCAACACATCATGCCACACTTAAATGAATGATTTCAATCACAGCAAAACTCACTCCAAGGTTCATGTTTTCAAATATCACATTTACATCTCAAACAGTTTCAAAACAACACCAAAAACAGGGGAGTTCGTAAAACAGCGCCAAAACCGGCGATCTGGTTCAAAAACAAGGTATTTCGAAGTCTGTATTTAAAACCGGCGACCACGTCGCCCAGACACATAGAACAGAGCATTCACGAAGATGCAAACGAAACCGGCGACCACGTCGCCCTCATTTCAGAAATAACTAAACTATAGCTTGTAATGAAAATGAAGTCTAGCTTCCCTTACCTGGACTTGCGCAAACACCTAGAGTTCCGAAACCCAACAAAGCTTGAAGAACGCCTTGGCTCTGTTTTTGCGTCTGGTCGAAGGACTTGCAGAGAACTGCCCAGGTGCTCTAATGGTGGCTGTCGCTCGTCGTACTCTCGTGTGAAGGTGCTAGAATCGCAGTGCGAAGGAGGCAACTGGAGGACAAGGGAGGTAACTCACTCTTTCTCTCTTTGAAGGCTGCAACGTTTCCTTCTCTCAGCAGTGGGTTTTCTGCATCTTAAACCAACTTATCCACCAAAAGTAGCTGCCACCCCCCACTCTGCAGAGAAGTCTGAGAACCACTGCTCTGAACAGTACTGCCACTGTTGTCACTTGTGCATGCCAGCCACTGCTCTGAACAGTACTGCCACTGTTGTCGCTTGTGCATGCCAGCCACTGCTCTGAACAGTACGACCGCGAGTGTCTCCTGCGCATGCCAACATTCTGATGTCACCACTCTGAATCATCCTTTTTGTCTACGTGGCGTGCGTGCACTACGCTTCATGCTGGGAGTCTGGGTCTTACCTTCTTTGTGTGAAACTCGACGTCGCGCGATAACTTTCCACTGCTGACTCATCCTGGCGAACGACCGATGTCTCCTTCGCCCTGGAAGACGACCGATGTCTTCCTCTGGGAGACAACTGATGTCTTCCCTGGCGACGCCCTCATAACTCTCGCGCCTTGGCCACGTCCACATGCCTCGCGCCCTGGCAATGCCCGCATGCCTCGCGCCCGCGCGATGCCTGCATGCCTCTCGCGCCCGCGCGATGCCTGCATGCCTCTCGCGCCCGCGCGATGCCTGCATGCCTCTCGCGCCCGCGCGATGCCTGCATGCCTCTCACGCCCGCGCGATGCCTGCATGCCTCTCGCGCCCGCGCGATGCCTGCATGCCTCTCGCGCCCGCGCGATGCCTGCATGCCTCTCGCGCCCGCGCGATGCCTGCATGCCTCTCGCGCCCGCGCGATGCCTGCATGCCTCTCGCGCCCTGGCGACGTCCACCTGGCGCTCATGTGTAGCAGGCGACCGGCGACCTCGTAGCCTTCTAAACTTAACTTTTCCTCCCTTTTTATTTTAAATAAAAACTTACTTAGAATTCATTTAAAATATAACTCTTTTATTCCAATTTAATTTTTCAGGTCCTTACATTCTCCCCAACAAGAAAAATTTTCGTCCTCGAAAATTGAATTACAAGGAAAAGAGGTATGGATAGGCTTCTCTCATGGGTTCTTCTAATTCCCAAGTTGAATCACCCGATCGCTCATCCCACACCACTTTCACCATGTTGATGGTCTTGCCTCTGAGCTGCTTACTTTGCCTATCGTCAATCCTGACTGGTTTCACTTCAAAGGACAAGTCATCCCTGATCTGCACCTTCTCGGTCGTCTGCTGAATCAACTCTGGTTCAACCAATACTGCTTCCTGGTACCAGTACAAAGGAGTTCTGCATTTCCTTCCATACAAAGCTTCATACGTTGCCATCCCAATGCCAGCATGATCACCGTTATTATAGGTAAACTCTTCCAACTCGGCTGGAGCCCTCCTGTAAGGTGCCATTGACACTGGTCCAGCCCCAGGTACCAAAATCAATAGAGAACTCCACTTCTCTCTTAGGAGGTAATCCGGATATTTCTTCTGAAATTACATCCATGAAATCTTTCACCACAGGTATCCAACTTACGTCCTCTTCATTCTTCACTCCCAACTGAGCTAGGATTCACGAAGCACCTCGCCCCTTCCTCCAACACCGACCACCCTCGCTGAGTAGATATCACGTCTGCCCCTTGGAGGTCTGGAAACGCTATCTTCTGACTACCACAGACTACGAGAACGTGATTGGCAGCTAGCCAATCCATTCCCAGGATAACATCCAGATCCTGAAGAGGTAGGCAGATCAAGTTCACCTTGAATCTGCGTCCCTCTACTATCACTGGACATTCGGGGCAAACTGTAGAGGTCAACACCTGTCTTGATGCAGGTGTATAGACCAACAGTTTCAAACGGTAACTCCTTCACTAGAAGGCCCCAATTCGGCTACACACAGGCTTGACACAAAGGAGTGTGTCGCTCCAAAATCAAACAAAATTCTAACGCATCTACCAGCTATAGAGCAACATTCTGTACTAAGTTACCTGACTGAGATGCCTCCGCTCCAGTCACGGCAAACACTCTCCCTGCTGCCTGAGGTCGACTGCCTCCATTCCTCAACTGTTGGGATCCACTGGGTTGAGTCATCCTATTCTGGGTAGGACAATCTCTAGCAACGTGTCCCGTCTTTTGACAGGCAAAACATCTTCTCTCTGAATCTCTCTTGGGGCACACATTGGCTGTGTGTGGTCCACCACAGTGGAAACATTTAAGTTTCCAGGGTTGTTGCTGCTGAAACTGGGGCGGTGCTGCTTCTGCCCTATGCTGAGAGGGTCTCGAATAAGGCTTGCTTTGTGGGTGCTGCACCTTGGCCTCCCCACTGGAAGAACCCCCTGGGTGTGACCTGATCACCCGAGAATCACCCTTGTCCAGAGTCTCCACCATCTTCGCCTTCTCTACTAAGGCGTGAAATTCCCTGATGCACATCGGGGCTATGGCCCTCTTCAGCCCATGCTTCAGCCCCTCTTCGAACTTCCTACACCTCCAGGCCTCGGAGGTCGCCTGGGTGTAGAATCGGGCGAGGTACTCAAACCGAGCAGCATAGGCGTTTACTGACATATCCCCCTGCTCCAACTTTAGGAACTCAGCTTCCCTCGAAAACTTGGCGCTGTCTGGGAAGTATTTCTCCAAGAACCTCACTCTGAAGCTCTCCCAATCCAATACATCCTCTCGGGCCTCCATCATCTGCTGAGCTCCCATCCACCAGAACTCAGCTTCTCCAGATAGCAGATAGGTGGCAAACAACAGTTTCTTCTCTTCAGGGCAGGAGGTCGCCCTAAAGATTTTCTCCAACTCTCTGACCCACTGATCTGCCTGATCAGGGGTAGCATTCCCACTGAACTTGGGTGGGTTGTGCCTCATGAACTCGGTCAGTCCCATCCGTTCTTGTGGCTGACCGCCGTGGGAGTTTGTCTCAGCCGACCGAGCAGTTTCCCAGTGGTGCATTGTAGCTTGATGGTTCTGAGCCATCGCTGCATTCTGCTGCTGGATGGCAGTTGCCATCATCTCGATAGCCTTAGCAATCTGGCTCATCTCCGAAGAAGATTGGGGAGGGGTAGAAGGTCTACGTGCCATCTCTCTTCGTTTTAGAGTTGAAACTACAGGTTTCTATATTCCCTACAACTACAAGAATGAGATCGATAAGAAATCAATTCATTCAGGAGGTAACATATAGACCTTACAAAGGTCAGCATCTCAAAATCCTTGAGAATTTGATCTCAACAACAGAATCATAATGCTTATAACATCAAGCATAACACCAGCACAACTACTGGTATGCAGTCACCAATCCAATCAACCATTTTCAATCAATTACAAAGACATTCAAGAGAATGAAATAGTTCACACCAGAATTCAATATATGCTAAACATCAAACCTTTGGAATTAAGATTGAGACTCATCTCGATCCAGTTATGAGTGTGCACCCTCACTACTTTATCAAGACCTTCTCATTCTTAATACTAAGATTTTCAGTTATAACATATATTCACCAAAGCACACACAAAATCTCAATACAAAAACGTTTGAAAACTTTTCACTATAGTTGTTATTTTAAACTCAAATAAATTTCATTAGCAGGCGACCGGCGACCTCGTAGCCTTCTAAACTTAACTTTTCCTCCCTTTTTATTTTAAATAAAAACTTACTTAGAATTCATTTAAAATATAAATCTTTTATTCCAATTTAATTTTTCAGGTCCTTACAAATCAGACCCAAAGGTCGATGACCTCGGGGCAAGCAAGAGGGGTCAACAAGTAAAACTCTTCTTCCCCGTAACAAGACATCACCGTCGCGTTTAAGCACCAAGAAGCAGAGCTCGATCAGTCATCGGTGCACCCAAAGCAAGATAAGCCGTCGGTGCATGTCGGGAGTAAGTACTCGGTCGGTGCATTGGTCATCGGGGTCGTGCTAACACGTGTTAAGCTGGGACCCAGGTTCCCAGCGAGAGCGTTACGCACGCACCTCGCATGATTCCAGAAGAAGGTTGGTCATCGGGGTCTTGCTAACACGTGTTAAGTTGGGACCCAGGTTCCCAGCGAGAGCGTTACGCATGCACCTCGCATGATTCCAGAAGAAGGTTGGTCATCGGGGTCTCGTTAACACGTGTTAAGCTGGGACCCAGGCTCCCAGCGAGAGCGTTACGCATGCACCCCGCATGATTCCAAACCAGAAGAAGAGGAGTTGCCCACTCAAAGGGCGTGCGGTGATACCATGCAGGCAGGGATGCGCCTGGCGAGTGCGCTTAGACAGCCACCCCTGGTGCTCCCCTGGGAGCATGCACCCACTCAGTGAAGAAAGTCCTCACCCTCGACTTTATACAGCGGGGTGCAGGCAGAGAAAAGTCCTCTACCTCTGCTTTTTTCAGCAAGGTTGGGGTGAGAGAAAGTCCTCACCCTCGACTTTATACAGCGGGGTGCAGGCAGAGAAAGTCCTCACCCTCGACTTTATACAGCGGGGTGCAGGCAGAGAAAAGTCCTCTACCTCTGCTTTTTTCAGCAAGGTTGGGGCGAGAGAAAGTCCTCACCCTCGACTTTGTACAGCGGGGTGCAGGCGAAAGGAAGTCCTCACCCTCGACTTTGTACAGCGGGGTGCAGGCGAGAGAAAGTCCTCACCCTCGACTTTATACAGCGGGGTGCAGGCAGAGAAAGTCCTCTTCCTCTGCTTCTTATGGCAAGGTTGAGGCAAAGGAACCAAGTCCTTATCCTCTGCTTTATACAACAAGGTTAAGGCAATAGAAAAATTCCTCACCTCGACTTTATACAGCGAGGCTGAGGCGAGATAAAAGGTCCTCACCTCGACTTGTTACAGCGAGGCTGGAGCAAGAGGAGAAAGACCTCACCTCGACTTCCTACAGCGAGGCTGAGGCAAGAGGGGTCATCAAGAAGCAGTCCTCTTCCCCAAAACACAAGCATCATCTTCAGAGGTCGGGTCCGCTATGCACTTAGCGCTGGAGTGACACGGAAGTAATGCAAAGCCTGAAGCGCGATGACTGATCGGTGGTGCGCTAACATGCTAGTCGGTGGTCGGTAGCAAAAGCTTTTAGTATGAAAGCTTGCCCAAACAAGGTCTTGGACGATCATTCGAAGCGTTTAGACGCCATCAGGTCAGTCATCCAACATGAATTTATGCATAAAAGATTATATACAAGTTTGTAGCAGTAAGAGAAATTACACAAAAGGAGAAGTGGCAAGGGAAGAAGCTCAAGGAGGAGGAAAAAGCCTGCCATCGGCAACTGAATGGTGGAGGCTAGGTTGGGTAGAGTCCAAGTCTGGAAGGACGCAGTGAACCTGCTGCCAGCCCATGGAACCCATCTATCAGAACCTCGGCACCAGCAGCCATGGTCTCAGGTACATCAGCTTCGAGCTCCTTCTTCCCTTTGGCAACGAAGACCACTTAGTCTCTTCGCTGAGAACAAGTTCACAGCTCGAGACTGGGGGGCTTGTGATCCGGTCGGTCGATGACGTCAGCAGCTGATGACGACGTGGGTCAGTCGTAGACTAACGCGTGGCACGAGAAAGCAGATGAACCAGGGTGGAGATCGTTCAAAAACGGCGATCAGTGGTCAGCTACCGAGTGACCACCACCAGAAGATCGGTTCCTACTTGAGCGCCTGGAAGCAGAGCGTGAGAAGTCACGAAGCACCGATCAGTCATCGGTGTATGCAAAGTGATCAGTCATCGGTGCATGCAGAGTGATCAGTCGTTGGGGGTTCCTTGTCAACACGTGTTAAACTGGGACCCAGGCTCCCAGCGAGAACGTTACTCAAGGACCTAGCCTGATTCCATAAGCAGAGCACGAGGACGTGAAGAAG
This sequence comes from Phaseolus lunatus, assembly GCA_013389735.1. Lineage (NCBI taxonomy): Eukaryota > Viridiplantae > Streptophyta > Magnoliopsida > Fabales > Fabaceae > Phaseolus > Phaseolus lunatus. The sequence continues at coordinate 20,396,779 of CM023857.1, forward strand.
CACGTCGGTCATCGGTGTGTGTTGAGGTGACATCGGCCGCGCGATGTGAATAACGCAACCAAAGATCAGTAAACCGCCCAGAGGCAGGGAGCGGCCTTAGTCGCGAGACGACCACGCAGGAAGATGAGAAGACGCAGTTAGGTGTAGAATCCTGCTGGGACGAGAACCCATCAAGGTTAGAATCTCCCAGTGGGTTGCATGTCTGCCACGTGGATGGTGAAGATGTTCCCAGAGAATAGGTAGGGCAGATAGGCGCAGAAGTCGAGGGGTGCAGAGGTACCCACGCGGCCTCCCCTGTCAGGCTTGGCACTCAAGTGAAGAAGGCTGGCACGCAAGGTAGCCCTGGGGAGTGGAAACGACGGGACAGAGTAATTAAGTGACCCTAGAGGTAGCCAGTAGGGGCTACGCGGGTTTATATGAGGAAGAAGAACACCAAACCAGGTAGGCAATCTTTACCTCAGATTACACAACACAAATCCAAGAACACTCAGTCTTCGAATCAAAGAGGACTGAGGACACACACACACGGGTCTTACACAGAGAGATCCGAGAGAGACTTTTTGGTGTTCCCGTTGCCTGACTTGAGCGTCGGAGCTACAACGGCCGCTAGAGGCGCCGTCTGTGTGTTTTGCAGGCACCGCTTGGAGTCCCGTCGAAGGTTCCTGGAGCCTCCTTGCAGAACGCGCAGCAGTTAGAAAGTCAAACGAAGGAGTGACGAGGCATTCTCCCCACGCTCAAGTCAACGGCGAGATCAGAGGTCAAGAGGAAAAATCAGATAACAAGACTGAAACAGTAAATGTACATGAGGATGCTATGCAGATACATGGAGTGATGAAAGAGTTAAGGAGGAAGGGTGGTCTACCTATGTACTTTTTCAGGGACACTACATCAAACTCGTGCTTGATGAGAGTAGCAGAGCTGTACTTTACCCCCCGTAGAAGATTGCACAGTTCGCGCTCGTAGGGGGTCAGGGTTTCCAAATCCCTGGGTCTTTTGAACTCGACCCCTGGGACCCAGTAGAGGGGAAATCCTTCGAGCAGAATGGGGTCCCGAGGAGTAGCCGAGATCATGTAAAATCTGCCTTTCCAGTCTTTGAAAGATTGCTGGTATAGGCCCAAGATAACCCTGCCAGCAACCCTGTTTAAACTGACCCAAGACCGGTCCCCTGGTTTCTTCGTCTCAAAGAAATAAAGGAAGACGTCGACCAAGGCAGGGTGACCGAAATGGTCGCACAGAATCTCAAATGCCTGAATGAAGGCCCAGGCATTTGGATGGAGCTGGCAAGGGGCGACGTTCAGTTCCATCATCAACTCCTTCTCAAAGAAGGTGAAGGGCAAGCGTAGCTTCAGTCTCTTGAAGATGGTGGAATATACAAAGGTGAAGGGTACCCCATTGGTAGCCCTGTCGTCAGCACAGACGGGTATCCCTCGTGGAGGATTACGTACGACCACTCGGAAGTCATTCTCCCTGTGAACGGCGCACGTGGGTTCGTCTGGGTCGCTGCTGAGAATGGTCTTTAGGTGGTTTGGAGGGAGTTGTGTGGAGGTCTCAGCCAGGAGCACCAAAGGAGCCCACTCGTACACCCTGGCTTGGTCTGTGGGGAAGGTTGCGTTAGGTTGGGGTGGAGTTGGTGTAGAGGATGACGACGGTGCAGGCCTTGGGGGCTGGGCACCGGAGGAAGAGGCAACGAGGCGTTACGTTTGCCTTACGCGAGCCATTGCCGAAAGCTGCAATGGAGGAAAGGAAGGAGCAAAGTTAGATGAAAGAAAGAAGAGGGAAATAATGAATGGTTCGGTAAAAAATAGAGGGAGAGAGCAAGAAAGAAGGTTCAGGTGAAGAAGAGGAATAAGGAGAAGCAGAGATTGAGAGAAAAGAACAGTGAACCATGGCGCGGGTTTAGAAGAAGAAAATAGAGAAGATGAATGAACAGTGATGAAAAACATGAATGCAAACGGTAGAAATGCTCTAAATACACCAAGGGAGAAGAAAAGACAAACCTTTTGATGATCGGAGAAGAGTGGAAGATCAAAAGGTCGAAGAGAATGTGTGCGCAAAGAGAAGGCTGAGGGTTCTGGGAGACAGATTGAGTATGCTGAAGAAGGTGATGCAACAGTGCTAGCGCGCGCCTCTTTTGAATGAAGGAAACGGTAGCGACACTCAGTATGAGCCATTGATGTGTCCATGTGTCGAGAGATAAAGCGTGGAAGTCATAATGTTAAAGAGCAGACATGTGAGCAGCACATGACGTGGCCTCCCCTGCCACGTGGACCAAGGGTGCGACCACTTAGTCTCTTCGCTGAGAACAAGTTCACAGCTTGAGACTGAGGGGCTTGTGATCCGATCGGTCATCGGTAGTCGGTGACGTCAGCTGCAGATGACCACGTGGACCAGTCATAGGGTAACACGTGGCATGAGATGGCAGGCGAATCAGGGAGGAGTCCATTTAGAATGGTGATTGGTGGTCAGTTACCAAGTGGCCACCACCCCCAGAGCGGTGCCTAGATGAGCGCCTGGAAGCACCGCACGGACGTCGGTGGAAAGTAATGAGACACCGCACGGACGTCGGTGGAAGGTCATGAGGCACCGCACGGATGTCGGTGGAAAGTCATGAGACACCGCATGGACGTCGGTGGAAGGACATGAGCCACCGCACGGTCATCGGTGGATAGTAATGGGGCATCGCTCGGTCGTTGGTGCATGCAGAGCAAGATCGGTCATCGAGGTTCTTGCCAACACGCGTTAAGCTGGGACCCAGGTTCCCAGCGAGAGCGTTACGCATGCACCTCGCATGATGCCCACTCAGAGGACGTGCGGTGAGACCATGCAGGCAGGATGCGCCTGGTGGGTGTGCTTAGAACAGCCACACCCAGTGCTCTCCTGGGAGCATGCACTCACTCAGAGGACGTGTGGAGAGGCCATGCAGGCAGGATACGCCTGGTGAGTATGCTTAGACCAGCCCCACCAGGCGCTCTCCTGGGAGCATGCACTCATTCAGACAGAAGAAACGCGCTAAGTTACTCCGCAAGAGGATAACTTAGTTGCACAAGAGAAACGCGCAGAAGCCTTCCAGGTGTGGCGCGTGTACGGTCAGATTCCAGTTGCATGCCTCCACGTGTCACCATCTGGGAGAGAAGCGTGGCCCAAGTATAAAGGTACTCTACCTTATGTCAGGTACACACAAGTTTTCAGATTACAAGTTTGCACAAATTCACTACACATAGTTTCTTAGTCATTGTGGGAGCGTTTGTTCACATAGCACAGTGATAACAGAATTCAGTTACAGAGAGAGAGAGTGGATCTGAGCACACACGAGTCTCACAGAGAGATTCAATGAGAGTTTTCGGTGTTCTTGTTGCCTGACTTGAGCGTTGGAGTGCACACGGCCGCTAGAGGCGCCGTCTGTGTTGTTTTGCAGGCATTGTTTAGAATTCCGGTGGAGGTTCTTGGAGCGTTCTTGCAGAACGTGCAGTTGCAGAAGGCTAGACGAAGGAGTGACGAGGCTCATTCTCCACGTTCAAGTCCACGGCAGGATCAAATGTAATCCACCACTCCCCAACTCGGCCATCCACCATAAAGGAACCAAACTTTGTAACAGGCTGTAAAACAAGAGCGACCATCATAAGTATTCATGCTCTGAAAAAAATACATAGCGATTCAATTGGTATAGATACAAATGTAGAGAAATCACTCGTTTTTACTACACTCTACTAAACACAAAACATTACGAATTGAATTTTACTGGAAAAAAAGAAAAAAAGTTGTACGCAAAGTGAGGATAATTTCGTGGTTTCAAATCAATTTTATCCAATAGAACTTCAATACTTTCAAATCAAATTGGAGAGAGAGGAAAGGGATAGAAGAACTCATTGATTGAAGGGAGAATGAGAAGAAGAAGCCGGTGAAGAAGAGTTAACAACAAATAGAACCAAGATAAAGGGGTCTAAGACAAGAACGCTGAAGAAGAAGAAGAAGAATTAAAATTAGAATTATAAGAAGGTGAGAAGGAAGACAGGTTCCACGGTAGAAACAGATCCGTGCAATGGTAAAAAGTGAGAGGGAGATGGAATGGTGGTGAAGAAGAAGATTAAAGTGTCTATCCTAGAGAGGCAAGACAAGAGATTGAGATGGATAGCAATCTTGGCAACAATTCACTCATTCATTAATCTTAGAAAAATGAAAGCCAAGCACCTCAATTTATAGGAAAGAGGGTTAAACATTTTGGAGCCAAAATTTGAAAATTCAAAAATAAAACTCTCCAATGAGAAGGTGCCATGTGGAGTCATGCTTTCCATGTTTAGCTCACACCTTCCATGATAAATCCTCTCCACTCCTAGGTTGCCATGTGGATGTCCATGTGCACCATGCCAAGGTGATTTTCATTCTCCAATATACCCTACACGTTTTAGGGTTACATTGGGCTCAAAGAAGCCCAATTGTTACCCTAACTAGTCACTTTTAACCCTAACTAGACCTATTTTACCATTGGCCCAAATACAAGCCCAAAACCCTATGCTACTTGGCCCAAATATTTGGTCCAATTATTTTATGCTAATAGGCCCAATGCATGGCCCATGAAATCCTAAACAACTTTATACAATTTATTTAAGCTAAAGCTTGGCCCAAAAATAATGTTGACTAGTTAGCAGAAACTCAGTCTTCTTGTGTTCTTCTGACCAAAGCTCTAGTTTATGCTTTGATGAGTTGGAGGTCTTCTTGGATATGTTTGTACATTCCTTCACCTTAGAGTTTTTGATACAAACCAAAGCAACCAGCAGATGACTAAGGACACATCAAGCACTTCACAAAAAGGTCAGTCATCTCAGTATACAAAGTCGGACCCTACCAAACCTGGAGAAAGCATTAGCAGAAGAAGAACCCATTATAAACTAGAATATCAGAAGTTCTTCCTTCATGTTTTCCCACAAGAGAAAATTATGTAAATAAATTGGGCTCACTTTAGGGGTCCAAATAGCAAAGATAGGCTAGAATAAGGTGCCTTTAGCATAATAGGGGGTGTAGTTATCATTTTAGCTTGTTCCTAGCCCTTTTGGAAGGCATTTTGACCTAGTTTCTAGAAGGAAAAGCCTAGGACAAGCCTAGGAGCTGAACATTTTGGAGCCAAAATTTGAAAATTCAAAATAAAATTCTCTAATGAGATGGTGCCATGTGGAGTCATGCTTTCCTTGTTTAGCTCACACCTTCCATGTTTAGCTTTCCAGGGTTGCCATGTTGATGAAGACCAACTACAGGAGGCGCATGTGGCCCAAGCCCAAGAAGCCTAAGAAGCCCAAACCCTAGTGGGGGCACAAGCCCAACCCATGAACTCAACATCCTTCATGCCTCAAAGGATTACTAGGAGCAAGGCCAAGGCTTTGGGAGATAAGCATCAATGGATGTCTTTTTTTGTAATTTCTTTTGAGTAGTTTTTTAGTAGAACATAAAAGGAAGGTGTAGATATAGAAATAAAGGGTGCCAATGTACAAAGATAAGTCACACCTACCATGTGACATAAAAAGAAGGTGTTGGGTTATATTTAGGAGGTGCCAAAGAAAGAAACCAAGTCACACTTCCCTTGTGACTTGGAATAGGCGCCGAATTCAAACACCTTGCATTTGAATTTTCCCTCTTCAAATTTAGTCTTCTCACACTATAAATAGAGGTGCTTGGCTCATGTAAAATCACATTGAATTTTGAAGTAAAGAAACTCTACACAAATTGTGAGAGAATTGTGAGAATTGTTTCTCCTAGCTTTGTCTCATCTTGTGAGTGTTTGGGAAGCTCTCAAGTGGCGGCATCTTGCACTTATCTTGGATCAATCACCATCCAAGTGGCGTGTTCTGTAAGGACCTATAAATTTATTGGAATAGAAGTGATAGATTTTAAATAATTTCTGAGTATGTTATTATTTAAAATAAAAAGGACATAAAAATAGAAAAAATTATCATAGTGGTCAGACCTCGGACGTCACCTAAGGTCTGGGGTCAGCTGGTAGAGGGCGGTCGGTTGACCATTGTACCAACCAAGTAGTCAGGTGCGATGATTTTATCGTAAGGTAATCACGTGGGCGTGCTTGAAGGGAGGGGGCACGTGAATCAAGAAGGGTAAGAGAAAGGAAGGTGTAGCTTAGAAGTCAATGAGATCGCCGTTTGTTGAAGAAGGCGGCGGCCTCCGACTTCCCCCGTATGAAATCAGTAATCACCTATTTTGCGCATGAACGCCGTGTGCGAAGATTTCACGTGATCGCCAATCGCCTATGGTGTACATGATTGCCGAAAAGAGCACATCGCCGAGTATTCGAGAAGACTTGGTAAGCACTTAGTATGTGGTCTAAATACAGAAGATGAGTGATATAGAAGACAGGTGGCATATCTGCCACCATGAGTAGTGTGAGCCGTGATACCCCAGACTTAGAGGAATGGGAGGATGAACCTTCAGCAAGGTGTGACGATGTGACATCGGTGACTAGAGTAAGGCGATGTGTTCTCGTCACACACAAGGGCGATAAGAGATCGCCAACAGGATGAGAGGGACATCGGTCATTAACCAGGATGGGAGACACATCGGTGGTCTGCCAGGGTGAGACATCGGTGGTCTGCCAGGGTGAGGAATCAGTCGTCCGTCAGGAAGAGGAATCAGTCATCGCCGGTATGAGAGGCATGGTCATCACGCGAGCAGTCATTAGTGGATGGTTATCGCGCGATGTCGTGTTTCACACAGATATGGTGGGACCCAGGCTCCCAGCATGAACGTTCTGCATGCGCGACACGTAGACAGAAAGGGTGTTTCAGAATAGTTAGCATCAGAGAGTTGGTATGCGCAGAAACCCACGTGGTCATACTGTTCAAGGAAGTGTACACGCAAGCTTTCCTGCAGAGTGGGTGGTGGCAGCGGCATTTCTGGGCAAGTTGGTTTAGATTCAAAACTCACTCCTGAGAGGCAGTGGACGTTGCTGTGGTTCGAGAGTGATTGAGTGAGTTAGCTTTGGTTCCCTGTTTCTTTCCTCTCCTTCTCCCTGCGTTCAGACGTCCTAGCGAACCAGTTGAAGATCGGTGACTGCCCCTGGATTCCTGACGTTGTGCCCTGCATGTTTTCTGATCAAAGCCGTGAAATAGAGTAAGTTCTTCGTGCTCTGTTTTTGGAGTTGTTTATGAACTTGAGAGAGTTGCTTCTGCATGGGCTTTGCATTCAACTCTTTTAGCTTCAGAATTAGCCTCTGTTAACGCAGAATATGGGTAATGTCGTTAGTTTTATGACTAAGGCTCCATGGTGCAGGTTAAGGTATCCTTAAGTTCGGTGGGTTAGAGCTCGTAGTGAGATTTTACGCAAGTCCAGGTAAGGGAAGCTAGATTTATTTTCAATAGAACCTTAAGCTAGAAGATTTTGATGTTGGGGCAACGTGGTCGCCGGTTTTAAACGTTCTTACACGCTGCTCTGTTTTATGTGTGGATCAGAATTTATTTGAGCTTGAAAATGTGATACTTTAAATATGGTAGATGCTGTGAAATACATATGATTGTCGGAATCTTGAACTTTAGTATGATTTGGATTGTTTAGAAACGGTTTTAAAAATATGTATGATTGACTGGTTCAGTTTGGGTGTTGTATGATATATGGAATGATGTGAAAATGTGATCAAGGCATAGTATTTTCAGGAAAGACAATACCGTGTAAGATCGTGTAGAATGTGCATTGACCGGTGATTCGTCTAGAAGGAGATATCCTGACTCTCCTGATATAATGGAATCATATAGATGAAGTTATTCAGGTGCTGAGAGTCGAAGGAGGTTCATATGTATGGGCAAGTTGTTTGAAAGATAACTAACTTGACCTGTTGTATGGATTAACCCTGTCATACTAGGAGAGTGATGATATTGAGATTGAGATTATTGTTTATGCGCATAACTGTGTGGATTTCACAGCGACCCTGTGTGGATTTCATAGTGGTGTAGTATGACAGGTGCAGATCTCTGAGTCTAGTCAATGCACGAGTCTTCCGGAAGTAGTGTCAAGTGTCTATGTGTGATGAGTCAGTGGAAGTCTGACGTGAGAAAGAGAAATATTGAAATTTGATAGACACTTGATGGATTATGTGAAATGAATGACACTTGAGGGAATTGTGAAATGTGTGAATATTGGATGGTTTACGTTAATATCAAGTTTCATGTTTTAAAGTTTTAAAAAATATCTAGCTTACCCTGTGTTTGGTTTTGTGTTTGCTTTCTTAAAACTGTGATGATCGTGTAATTACACGGGAGCAGATGATGTTGCAGGCAGTAGAGCTCCTTAGTGAGTGGTTGGACAAGGAGATCACCTGTTCTTATACTGTAGTTTGTTTTATTTTGAAACACTGGATGGTTATGTATTAAAATTCCCTAGAGAAGGGATATTATTTTTTTTTTGAAATACAATGTATGGGATGAATGTATTTTATTATATATACATATATTAATTTTGATATTATTGTTTTACCTTTATTTTATTATATAAATATGAATAAGATATTGAGGGGCGTTACATTAATGGTATCAGAGCAGTTCGTCCTTAGGATGACCTGAGGTAGTGGGTTCATTGTGTTTCTTCTGCTTACAAAAATTTATTGGAGTTTTGAATTAAAGCTATATTGAAAGGTTTTTAAATGTTTTTCTTATTGAAATTTTGTGTGTGCTTTAGTAAATATATGCCCTAACTGAAAATTTTAGTATTAAGAATGAAAGGATCTTGATAAAGTAGTGAGGGTGCACACTCATAATTGGATCGAGATGATTCTCAATCTTAATTCAAAAGGTTTGATGTTTAGCATATATTGAATTTTGGTGTGAATTATTTCATTTTATTGAGTGTTTTTGTAATTGATTGAAAGTGGTTGTTTGGATTGATGGTTTTATACCAGTAGCTGTTCTGGTGTTATGTTTGATGTTATAAGTATCATGATCTTGCTGATAAACTCAAAATTCTAGATGATTTTGGGATGCTGACCTTTGTAAGACCTAGATGTGGTCGTCTAAATGAATTGATTCTTTATCAAGTTCATTTTATAGGAATATGATTAGAGAATAATAGTTTCCTAATCTTACACAGAAAATGGCTCCTAGACCGCCTACCCCTCCCCAACCTTCTGCAGAAATGAGCCTGATCGCCAGGGCCATTGAGATGATGGCAAGCGCCATCCAGCAGCAGAATGCGGCGATGGCTCAGAATCATCAAGCTGCAATGCAACATTTGGAGACTGCTAGATCGGCTGCAATAGCTCCCCACGTCGGTCAGCCTCAGGAGCAGATGGGACTGACCGAGTTCCTCAGGCACAGCCCACCTAAGTTCAGTGGGAATGCTACTCCTGACCAAGCAGATCAGTGGATCAGGGGGTTAGAGAAAATCTTCAAGGCGACCTCCTGCCCTGAGGATAAGAAGTTGGTGTTTGCTACGTATCTGCTATCTGGAGAAGCAGAGTTCTGGTGGATGGGAGCTCAGCAGATGATGGAAGCCAGAGCTGAAGTGTTAGACTGGGAGAGCTTCAGGGTGAGATTCCTGGAGAAATATTTCCCAGATAGTGCAAGGTTTGCGAAGGAAGCAGAATTCCTCAAGTTGGAGCAGGGGGAGATGTCAGTGAATGCTTATGCTGCTCGGTTTGAATACCTCGCCCGATTTTATACCCAAGCTACCTCTGAGGCTTGGAGGTGTAGAAAGTTTGAAGAAGGTTTAAAACATGAGCTGAAGAAGACCATAGCACCTATGTGCATCAAGGAGTTTCATGCCTTAGTGGAGAAGGCGAAAATGGTGGAGACCTTGGAAAGGGGTAATTCTTGGGTGATCAGGTCACACCCAGGGGGTTCTTCCAGTGGGAAGGCCAAGGTGCAGCAGTAGCAGAATAGGCCTTATGCGAGACCTCCACAGCATAGGGCAGGAGTAGCACCGCCCCAGTTTCAGCAGCAGCAACCATGGAAGCCTGGATGTTTCCATTGTGGTGGACCACACACGTCCAATGTGTGCCCCAAGAGGGCTTCAGAGAGAAGATGTTTTGCATGCCAAAAGACAGGACACGTTGCTAGAGATTGTCCTAACCAGAATAGGATGACTCAATCTGGTGGTTCTCAATAGTTAAGGAACGAAGGCAGCAGACCTCAGACAGCAGGGAGAGTGTTTGCTATATCAGGAGCTGAGGCATCTCAGTCAGGTAACTTGGTGCAAGGTGTTTGTTTTATAGCTGGTAGAAGTGTAAAAGTCTTGTTTGATTCTGGAGCGACACACTCTTTTGTGTCAAGTCTGTGCGTAGACAAGTTGGGCCTTCTAGTGAAGGAGCTGCCGTTTGAACTGTTGGTCTCTACACCTGCATCAGGAAAGGTTATGACCTCCACAGTTTGCTCTGAATGTCCAGTGATAGTAGAGGGACGCAGGTTCAAAGTAAATTTGATCTGTCTACCTCTTCAGGATCTGGATGTTATCCTAGGAATGGATTGGCTATCTGCCAATCACATTCTCATAGATTGCGGTAGGAAGAAAGTGGTGTTTCCAGATCTCCAAGAGCCAGATGTGATATCTGCTCAGCATGTGTGGTCGGAGTTGAAAGAAGGGGCGAGGTGTAACATCCCGCCAAATTTCTTTGAAAATAAATATAAAACGAAAATAAAGTGACAAATAGATTGAAGTGAGCAAAATCTTTATATAAAATAAATAAGTTTCTCCTCACAGGGAGTTTAATACAAACGATCACTTCTCCATTAAAAACGTAAACGAAATACAATACAAAAGACAGATAGGCGATCTCCTGGCAAAAAGGGCGATCTCCTATAAGAAGGGCGATCTCCTTTCATATAGGCGATCTCCTATAAGAAGGGCGATCTCCTTTCATAAAGGCGATCTCCTATTATAAAGCAGCAAGAGGGGCGATCACCCAACAGAAAAGAAAACAGGCGATCTCCTTCCAGCGACAATTTTCTAAAGAGCTCTACTTCCTGCAACATCATCTGCTCCCGTGTAAATTATACACGATCATTACAGGTTTAAGAAAAGGCCACAACACAAACGAAAACACAGGGTAAGCTAGACATTTAAAAAGAGTTTAAATAAGGATACTTAAAATAAAATCAAGGTAAACAATTTCAAGATATTCACGTAAAGTTATCAAGTTTCTCATACTCTTCACCTGATCACCCAGAAATCACACATTTCACAATATTTTCCAAGAGTCATTCTATTTCACAAAACTGCATCAAGTGTCTATCAATTCCATGTTTCTCATTTCTCACGTCAGACTTCCACTGACTCATCACACAAGACACTTGACACTACTTCCGGATTGACTCGTGCGTTGATTAGACTCAGAGATCTGCACCTGTCATACTGCCCACTGTGAAATCACACACATTCACAGGGTCGCCGTGAAATCACACACATTCACAAGCGTAGAATGAATCTCAATATCATCACCCTCCAAGCATGACAGGGTTAATCCATAAAACAGGCGGAGCTCGTTCTTTTTCACACGAGACGCCCATCATATAGACCTCCTTCGACTCTCAACAACTGAGTAACTTCCTCTACGTGATTCCATTACCTCAGCAGAGTCAGGATATCCCCTTAGGAATCACCGATCAATGCACCTACTACAAGATCTTACACGGTATTTTCTTTCCTGAAAATACTATGCCTCGATCCCACATTCACAGCATTCAAAAACATCATACCACTCGAGTAATTGATTTAAGTCACAGCAACGAATCATTTCAAGGTTCAGATCTTCGAATATTTCATTTAAATCTCAAGTAGTTTCAAAACAACACCCAAAAGCAGAGAGTTCACAAACAACGCCAAGACCGGCGATCTAGTTCAAAAACAGAGTATTTCGAAGACTGCATTTAAAACCGGCGACCACGTCGCCCAACCCATAGCACAGAGCATTTTACAAGGATGAAAACGAAAACCGGCGACCACGTCGCCCTCACTTCAGAAAATAGCTAAACTATGGCTTGTATTGAAAATGAAGTCTAGCTTCCCTTACCTGGACTTGCGCAAACACCTAGAGTTCCGAAATCCAACAAAGCTTGAAGAACGCCTTGGCTCTGTTTTTGCGTCTGGTCGAAGGACTTGCAGAGAACTGCCCAGGTGCTCTAATGGTGGCTGTCGCTCGTCGTACTCTCGTGTGAAGGTGCTAGAATCGCAGCGCGAAGGAGGCAACTGGAGGAGAAGGGAGGTAACTCACTCTTTCTCTCTTTGAAGGCTGCAACGTTTTTTTTTCTCAGCAGTGGGTTTTCTGCATCTTAAACCAACTTATCCACCAAAAGCAGCTGCCACCACCCATTCTGCAGAGAAGTCTGAGAACCACTGCCCTGAACAGTACGACCACTGTTGATGGAGATCAAGTAGAAGAGGATTTCACTAATGGAGGAAGAGGTCATCCATCCAAGCATTTAAAATTCTTCTTACTAGTCTTCTTAAAAAGTAGAACATTTTGGGTTCTCTTGAAAATTCAAAAGATAGTAGTATAAATAAATCTTTGTAAATAATCTTGTATAAATTTGTAAATAATATAGAAATATCCTTAGGAGTATGCCAAAGAGGAAAACCAAAAGAAACCTCTAAATGTAAGGCATTTTAGGCACTTTCTTTAGGAAAAAGTGGAAAAAGTGACTTTTCTACTCCTTTCTCTCTTAGGCACTAGAAGGAGCTAGAAGAGTGACTCTTCCCACTCCTTCCCCTTTGTAACATGACCAGCCCTCTCCATTATAAATAGGGGTGCTTGGTACTTTGAATAAAAAAAGTTGAAAGTTAGAAGAAAAGAAACTATCTTGAAATTGAGAGAGAGTGAGTTTGTGAGACTTGTCTCTTCTTCTCCTCCATGTCTTATCTTGTGAGCTTTGGAGACTCTCAAGTGGCGGCACCACCCACTCATCTTGGAAGAACCACCCTCCAAGTGGCGTGAATCACATCTCCAAAAGGCTACAACCACATAAGTCATTTCTATTCATCTTCTAAAAATACCCATTTGTGTTTTCTTGTAGTTTTTTCCATTTTTAATCGGTTCAATCTTTTCCATGAGTTGTTTCCTTTCATTTGCTGCCATTGTTCTGCACTTTGTTTGGTTTATTTCCTTGTTTTCTTGCTGTTTTAATTTCGTCCAAACCATGGGTTTCCATATACATGTGTTGTTCTTGTTTTCCATCCATGGGTTTTTTGTTCTTTGATGAGTTTCTTGTGATTTTCTAATTCCTATTGAATTTCAATCAGTATTTTCACTTCTTCTTGGTGTTCTTATGATGTTCTTGTGTTTCCTTTGAAGTTTGGTACTGTTCTTGAATTACCCATTCATATTCCATTGTTATCTTACACTACAAGTTACCTATTCATGTGTTTTTAGTATGAACCTTTGTTTTCTTGAGTAGAAACTCTATTAATTGCTCTTTAGAATTTTGATCCTAATTCTTGAAAGTGTCATGAATACAATGAAATCTATATCAACTCAACCCAAACCAAGAAAGGTTCATAATGAGAGACTCACATCAACTGTTGTCTCTGGTGCATGCCAACCACTGCTCTGAACAGTACTGCCACTGTTGTCGCTTGTGCATGCCAGCCACTGCTCTGAACAGTACGACCGCGAGTGTCTCCCGCGCATGCCAACATTCTGATGTCACTATTCTGAACCACCCTTTTTGTCTACGTGGCGTGCGTGCACTACGCTTCATGCTGGGAGTCTGGGTCTTACCTTTAAGGTGTGAAACTCGACGTCGCGCGATAACTTTCCACTGCTGACTCATCCTGGCGAACGACCGATGTCTCCTTCGCCCTGGAAGACGACCGATGTCTTCCTCTGGAAGACGACCGATGTCTTCCTCTGGGAGACAACCGATGTCTTCCTCTGGGAGACAACCGACGTCTTCCCTGGCGACGCCCTCATAACTCTCGCGCCTTGGCCACGTCCACATGCCTCGCGCCCTGGCAATGCCCGCGTGCCTCGCGCCCGCGCGATGCCCGCATGCCTCTCGCGCCCGCGCGATGCCTGCATGTCTCTCACGCCCGCGCGATGCCTGCATGCCTCTCGCGCCCGCGCGATGCCTGCATGCCTCTCGCGCCCGCGCGATGCCTGCATGCCTCTCACGCCCGCGCGATGCCTGCATGCCTCTCACGCCCGCGCGATGTCCACCTGGCGCTCATGTGTAGCAGGCGACCGGCGACCTCGTAGCCTTCTAAACTTAACTTTTTCCTCCCTTTCTATTCTAAATAAAAACATACTTAGAATTCATTTAAAATATAACTCTTTTATTCCAATTTAATTTTTCAGGTCCTTACACGAGGTGCTTTGTGATCCTCGCTCAAGGGGGAGTGAAGAATGAAGAAGATATGGGCAGTATACATGTGGTGAAGGATTTCATGGATGTATTTCCAGAAGAAATACCTGGACTACCTCCTAAGAGAGAAGTGGAATTCTCTATTGATTTGGTACCTGGAGCTGGACTAGTGTCAATAGCACCCTACAGAATGGCTCCAGCTGAGTTGATGGAATTGAAGAAGCAAGTGGAAGAATTGTTGGAGAAACAGTTCATCAGGCCTAGTGTATCTCCATGGGGGGCTCCAGTGCTTCTAGTTAAGAAAAAGGATGGAGGGTCTCGGTTGTGTGTAGATTACAGGCAGTTGAATAAGTTGACCATCAAGAACAAGTATCCTCTGCCTAGAATTGATGATTTGATGGATCAACTGCATGGAGCCTCGGTGTTCTCAAAGATTGATCTGAGAATGGGATACCACCAAATTTTGGTAAAAGCTGAAGATGTTCAGAAGACGGCATTTAGGTCTCGTTATGGACATTATGAGTATGTGGTGATGCCGTTTGGAGTGACAAATGCTCCAGCTCTGTTCATGGACTACATGAATAGAATTTTTCGTCCTTTCTTGGATAAGTTTGTTGTAGTCTTCATAGACGACATACTTATTTATTCAAGGACCAAGGAAGAACATGAGGAACATCTAAAGACGGTGTTGGAGATCCTGAGGGAGAAGCAATTATATGTTAAGTTCTCCAAGTGTGAGTTCTGGCTGAAGGAAGTTAACTTCTTGGGACATGTGATATCTGCTCGGGGGATCTCAGTGGAACAGCCAAGGTAGAGGCAGTGCTCCAGTGGGAACGTCCTAAGACAATCATAGAGATAAGGAGTTTTGTGGGTCTAGCTGGCTACTATCGGAGGTTCATTGAGGATTTTTCCAAGGTAGTGGCTCCTTTGACTCAGTTAACTCGCAAAGACCAACCTTTTGCTTGGACCGACCGATGTGAGCAGAGTTTCATGGAACTAAAGGAAAGATTGACTAGTGCTCCGGTGCTAGTGATCCTGGATGTAGGAAGACCTTTTGATGTCTACTGTGATGCTTCACATCAGGGCTTGGGATGTGTTTTGATGCAAGAGAAAAGAGTAGTTGCATATGCTTCAAGGCAACTCAAAGTTCATGAGAGGAACTATCCTACTCATGACTTGGAGTTGGCGGCTGTGGTGTTTGCCTTGAAGATTTGGAGGCATTATTTGTATGGAGCTCGGTTTTAGGTGTTTAGTGATCATAAAAGCCTGAAATATCTGTTTGATCAGAAGGAACTAAATATGAGACAAAGAAGATGGATGGAGTTTTTAAAGGACTGTGATTTCCAACTTATGTATCATCCAGGGAAGGCCAATGTAGTGGCAGATGCTTTGAGTAGAAAATCAATGCAAGTATGATTGAAGAGCAGAAGCTGATTGAGCAGTTCAGAGATTTAAACTTGGGAGTGGAATTTCATGTTAACCATATCAGTTGTAGTAGGTTAACTATAACTAATGATTTCATTGGAATGATAAAGGATAAACAATTAGAGGACCCTAGTCTGAAACGTATTGTGGAATTGCTAGGCACCGATCAGGCTAAGGACTTTGTGATGGGAGATGATGGGATCTTGAGATTTAATGGCAGAATGTGCATACCTGCGAATGAGGAGTTGAAGAAGATGATCCTAGAGGAAGGCCACAAGAGTCATCTTAGTTTACACCCAGGTATGAATAAGATGTACCAGGACTTAAAGGGGTCATTTTGGTGGTCGGGCATGAAGAAAGACATCGCTCAGTATGTTACTACCTGCTTGACATGTCAGAAGGCAAAGGTAGAGCATCAAAGACCTGGCGGGTTGTTGCAGCAATTGGATATTCCTGAGTGGAAATGGGACAGCATTGCTATGGATTTTGTTACTCAATTACCTAGATCGGTAAGGGGTCATGATGCAGTCTGGGTCATAGTTGATCGGCTGACGAAGAGTGCCCACTTTCTTCCAGTGAATTTGAGGATATCCATGGCCAAGTTGGCTCAGTTGTACATCAGAGTAATTGTGAGGCTGCATGGAGTACCTTCCAGCATTGTTTCGGATAGAGATCCCAGGTTCACTTCACGGTTTTGGCAGACCTTACAGGATTCTTTGGGAACTAAGTTGAGGATGAGCTCTGCATATCATCCTCAAACCGATGGACAGTCGGAGAGAACGATCCAGTCCTTGGAAGATCTGCTAAGGACGTGTGTCTTGGATCAATTGGGAAGCTGGGATGAGATGTTGCCACTGGTGGAGTTTACTTATAATAACAGTTATCATGCCAGTATTGGGATGGCACCATATGAAGCCTTGTATGGGAGGAAATGCAGAACTCCTTTATGTTGGTACCAGGAGGGCGAAGCAGTCTTGGTCGGGCCAGAGTTGATTCAGCAGACGACCGAGAAGGTGAAACAGATTAAAGACAGAATGAAAGCTTCTCAAAGTCGGCAGAAATCTTATGCAGATCAGAGGAGAAAACCTTAGGAGTTTGCAGTGGGAGGTCATGTATTTATGAGAGTGACACCGACCAAGGGTGTAGGACGAGCTATCAGATCAAAGAAGCTATCCCCTAAGTTTATTGGGCCATATCAGATCCTAAGGAGGCTCGGTCCAATGGCTTATGAGATCGCCCTACCTCCCCAATTAGCAAACCTGCATAATGTCTTTCATGTATCACAGCTGAGGAAGTACATGGCAGACCCAAGTCACGTGCTGGAAGTGGATGAGGTGCAGATCAAGGATGACTTGTCTTTTGAAGCAAAACCAGTTAGGATTGACGATCGGCAGAGTAAACAGCTCAGAGGCAAGACCATCAACATGGTGAAAGTGGTGTGGGATGACAGATCGAGTGATTCAACTTGGGAATTAGAAGAAACCATGAGAGAAGCCTATCCCTACCTCTTTCCTTAGTAATTCAATTTTCGAGGACGAAAATTTTTCTTGTTGGGGAGAATGTAAGGACCTATAAATTTATTGGAATAGAAGTGATAGATTTTAAATAATTTCTGAGTATGTTATTATTTAAAATAAAAAGGACATAAAAATAGAAAACATTATCATAGTGGTCAGACCTCGAACGTCGCCTAAGGTCTGGGGTCAGCTGGTAGAGGGCGGTCGGTTGACCATTGTACCAACCAAGTAGTCAGGTGCGATGATTTTATCGTAAGGTAATCACGTGGGCGTGCTTGAAGGGAGGGGGCATGTGAATCAAGAAGGGTAAGAGAAAGGAAGGTGTAGCTTAGAAGTCGATGAGATCGCCGTTTGTTGAAGAAGGCGGCGGCCTCCGACTTCCCCCGTATGAAATCAGTAATCGCCTATTTTGCGCATGAACGCCGTGTGCGAAGATTTCACATGATCGCCAATCGCCTATGGTGTACATGATCACCGAAAAGAGCACATCGCCGAGTATTCGAGAAGACTTGGTAAGCACTTAGTATGTGGTCTAAATACAGAAGATGAGTGATATAGAAGACAGGTGGCATATCTGCCACCATGAGTAGTGTGAGCCGTGATACCCCAGACTTAGAGGAATGGGAGGATGAACCTTCAGCAAGGTTTGACGATGTGACATCGGTGACCAAAGTAAGGCGATGTGTTCTTGTCACACACAAGGGCGATAAGAGATCGCCAACAGGATGAAAGGAACATCGGTCATCAACCAGGATGGGAGACACATCGGTGGTCTGCCAGGGTGAGACATCGGTGGTCTGCCAGGGTGAGGAATCAGTCGTCCGTCAGGAAGAGGAATCAGTCATCACCGGTATGAGAGGCATGGTCATCGCGTGAGCAGTCATTGGTAGATGGTTATCGCGCGATGTCGTGTTTCACACAGATAAGGTGGGACCCAGGCTCCCAGCATGAACGTTCTGCATGCGCGACACGTAAATAGAAAGGGTGTTTCAGAATAGTTAGCATCAGAGAGTTGGTATGCGCAGAAACCCACGTGGTCATACTGTTCAAGGAAGTGTGCACGCAAGCTTTCCTGCAGAGTGGGTGGTGGCAGCGGCATTTCTGGGCAAGTTGGTTTAGATTCAAAACTCACTCCTGAGAGGCAGTGGACGTTGCTGTGGTTCGAGAGTGATTGAGTGAGTTAGCTTTGGTTCCCTGTTTCTTTCCTCTCCTTCTCCCTGCGTTCAGACGTCCTAGCGAACCATTTGAAGATCAGCGACTGCCCCTGGATTCCTGACGTTGTGTGTAACATCCCGCCAAAAACTATTCATATTTATATAATGAAAATAAAGGTAAACAAATAATGCTGAAGAGAACATAATTATATATATAAGTAATGAAGTTGCCCCTCACAGGGAGTTTAATACATAACCAGTCAAATGTTTTTCAAAACTTAACGAAATCAATCAAATACAACGAAAACGGCGGTCTCCATACATAAACCGGCGATCTCCTAACAGAAGACCCCAAAACAGGCGATCTGCTATCAGGACATAAATCCGGCAATCACCACCAAGAGATAGAAACAGGCGATCTCTTCCCCGGCGACCACTCACTAAGGAGCTCTACTTCCTGGAAGATCATCTGCTCCCGTGTAAAAATTACACGATCATCACAGTTTTAAGAGAAAAACAGCCATAGAGCAGAACACGCAGGGTAAGCTATATATTTTAAAGAGAGTTTAAATATGAACATAAAAATCAGAATAAAACAAATTCAAGATACCCACATAAAACTATAAAGTTTCTCATTCCCTTCACCTGATCGCCAAGAAATCACACACTTTACAATATTTGCACAGAGTCATTCTATTTCACAAACTGCATCAAGTGTCTATCAATTTCAAGGTCCCTTATTTCTCACGTCAGACTACCACTGACTCAGCACACAAGACACTTGACACTACTTCCGGAAGACTCGTGCATTGATTAGACTCAGAGATTTGCACCTGTCATACTAAACAGCTGTAATGTTTCCCCAGCTATGCGCATCAACACAATCTCGATCTCAAGTTCATCATTCTCACAGTATGACAGGGTTAATCCATGGAACAGGCCGAGCTCGTTCTTTTTCACACGGCTCACCCATTCATATGAACCTCCTTCGACTCTCACCAACTGAGTAACTTCCTCTATGTGATTCCATTATCTCAGCAGAGTCAGGATATCTCATTAGGAATCACCGATCAATGCACATCCTACACGATCTTACACGGTATTTTCTTTCCTGAAAATACTATGCCTTGATCCCACATTCACCACATTCAACACATCACATAACACTTAAAGGAATGATTTCAATCACAGCAAAACTCACTCCAAGGTTCTTATTTTTGAATATCTCATTTAAATCTCAAACAGTTTCAAAGCAACACCAAAAACAGGGAGTTCGCAAACAACGCCAAAACCGGCGATCTGGTTCAAAAACAAGGTATTTCGAAGTCTGTATATAAAACCGGCGACCACGTCGCCCAAACACATAGAACAGAGCATTCACGAAGATGAAAACGAAATCGGCGACCACGTCGCCCTCACTTCAGAAACAGCTAATCTATGGCTTGTATTGAAAATGAAGGCTAGCTTCCCTTACCTGGACTTGCGCAAAACACCAGGAGCTCCGAAACCCAATGAAGCTTAAAGAATGCCTTGGCTCTGTTTTTGCGTCTGGTTTGAAGGACTTGCAGAGAACCTCCCAAGTGCTTTAATGGTGGCCGTCGCTCGTCGTACTCTTGTGTGAAGGTGCCAGAATCGCAGTGCGAAGGAGAGAATGGAGGAGAAGGGAGGTAAACTCACTCTTTCGCTTTTGAACAACTGCAACGTTCCCCTCTCTCAGAAGTGCGTTTTTGCATCTTAAACCAGCTTGTCCATAAAAGCAGCTGCCACCACCCACTCTGCAGAGAAGTCTGAGTGTACGTTTCTCTGAACAGTACGACCACGTTTGTCTCTTGCGCATGCCAACCACTTCCTGAACAGTACGACCGCGAGTGTCTCCTGCGCATGCCAACATTCTGATGTCACTATTCCGAATCATCCTTTTTGTCTACGTGGAGTACGTGCAAGACGTTCCATGCTGGGAGTCTGGGTCCCACCTTCTCTGTGTGCAACTCGACATCGCGCGATAACCTTTCACCGATGACCTCTCGCGCGAAGACTATCCACCGATGACCTCTCGCGCGAAGACTATCCACCGATGACCTCTCGCGCGAAGACAATCCACCGATGACCTCTCGCGCGAAGGCTATCCACCGATGACCTCTCGCGCGAAGGCAATCCACCGATGCCTCATCCTGGCGGACGACCGATGTCTCCCCCTGGAAGATGCCCGCATGCCTCGCGCCCTGATATGCCCGCATGCATCGCGCCCTGGCCACGTCTGCATGCCTCGCGCCCTGGCGATGACGTGTAGTCTAGGCGACCGACGATTATGTACTAACAAGGAAATCTTATAATCTTCTAAACTACACTTTCCTTCCTTTTTTTATTTTAAATAAAAACATACTTAGAATTCATTTAAAATATATCCTTTTATTCCAATTTAATTTTTCAGGTCCTTACATTGTGCCCTGCAAGTTTTCTGATCAAAGCCATGAAACAGAGTAAGTTCTTCATGCTCTGTTTTTGGAGTTGTTTCTGAACTTTAGAGAGTTGCTTCTGCATGGGCTTTGCATTCAACTCTTTTAGCTTCAGAATTAGCCTCTGTTAACGCAGAATATGGGTAATGTCGTTAGTTTTATGACTAAGGCTCCATGGTGCAGGTTAAGGTATCCTTAAGTTTCGTGGGTTAGAGCTCGTTGTGAGATTTTACGCAAGTCCAGGTAAGGGAAGCTAGATTTATTTTCAATAGAACCTTAAGCTAGAAGATTTTGATGTTGGGGCGACGTGGTCGCCGGTTTTAAACGTTCTTACACGCTGCTCTGTTTTATGTGTGGATCAGAATTTATTTGAGCTTGAAAGTGTGATACTTTAAATATGGTAGATGCTGTGAAATACATGTGATTTTCGGAATCTTGAACTTTAGTATGATTTGGATTGTTTAGAAACGGTTTTAAAAATATGTATGATTGACTGGTTCAGTTTGGGTGTTGTATGATATATGGAATGATGTCAAAATGTGATCAAGGCATAGTATTTTCAAGAATGAAAATACCGTGTAAGATCGTGTAGAATGTGCATTGACCGGTGATTCGTCTAGAAGGAGATATCCTGACTCTCCTGATATAATGGAATCATATAGATGAAGTTATTCAGGTGTTGAGAGTCGAAGGAGGTTCATATGTATGGGCAAGTTGTTTGAAAGATAACTAACTTGACCTGTTGTATGGATTAACCTTGTCATACTAGGAGAGTGATGATATTGAGATTGAGATTATTGTTTATGCGCATAGCTATGTGGATTTCACAGCAACCCTGTGTGGATTTCACAGTGGTGTAGTATGACAGGTGCAGATCTCTGAGTCTAGTCAATGCACGAGTCTTCCGGAAGTAGTGTCAAGTGTCTATGTGTGATGAGTCAGTGGAAGTCTGACGTGAGAAAGAGAAATATTGAAATTTGATAGACACTTGATGGATTATGTGAAATGAATGACACTTGAGGGAATTGTGAAATGTGTGAATATTGGATGGTTTACGTTAATATCAAGTTTCATGTTTTAAAGTTTTAAAAAATATCTAGCTTACCCTGTGTTTGGTTTTGTGTTTGCTTTCTTAAAACTGTGATGATCGTGTAATTACACGGGAGCAGATGATGTTGCAGGCAGTAGAGCTCCTTAGTGAGTGGTTGGACAAGGAGATCACCTGTTCTTATACTGTAGTTTGTTTTATTTTGAAACACTGGATGGTTATGTATTAAAATTCCCTAGAGAAGGGATATTATTTTTTTTTTGAAATACAATGTATGGGATGAATGTATTTTATTATATATACATATATTAATTTTGATATTATTGTTTTACCTTTATTTTATTATATAAATATGAATAAGATATTGAGGGGCGTTACATGTTCTTCCCTTCCATGGCTTCAACCACATAAGTTCTTCTTGCTTTCATCTTCCATTTCCATTTCCGCACCTATAACTCAATTTCAATCGGTTGTTTGTGTTGTTCTTCAATTTGATTGATTGAATTGTCTCCATTTATGTTTCTATTTGGTTTAATGTGTTGTACTTTTGTTTTCTTTTAGTTTCCACATCCTATCCTAGTTTCTATTCGGTTATTCCTTTGTTAATTGCTTGTTCTTGTTTTCCTTTCCATTCAATTGTTGTGTAAGGAGATGGCACTCATGTTCATGAGTTTGGTTCATTATTTGGAAGCATTGAACTCCATTGATGTTTCCTTAAGCCTCCTTGTTTGTGCTGCATATAATTTGTCATCATCCATCACCTATAATTGTGTTTTTACCTTTGGTCTTTGGAAATGAACATTCACATCTACTTAACACTTGTTAAGTTAATGTCCAGTGGGGATTTTCCTTAGACTTCTCACTTTAAATTGCTAAAAATCTTGATCCTAATTCTAAGAAAGTGTCACCAAATTAAGGAATCTAAAATCAACTCACATCATGTGGTATCATGAGCTATGGTGGTGTTTAGTTGTTGTTGAGTTTAAGCGACACTTTACTTTCAAGCAATTTAAATTCTAGCACATTTACATTCAAGTTCCTTTTAATTCATGTCTTTATCTTCTTGTTCTTTAATTTTACAGCACCTATTTCTTGCAAAAAAAAAAAACATTCAGCACCTTATATTCATTGCTTATTTTGTTTTGAATATGTTTCTAGTATATGCCTTTCTTTGATCTTGCCTTTTACTTTGAGTTTTATGTTCAATAGTGTGCTAGGTGTTCTTGTCTTTGCTTCTACTTACTTGCTTTTAATTTTGAAAGTGTGCATTGTCTTTAGAGATTTGTTTTGGTAGAAGTTGATTTAGAGTTCCAAACATTCGATTTCAAATGTTCAATGATCTTGAATCCATTCCAAAAATTTCTGGACAAATTGAATGTTGTTAAAAATTGTTATGATGTAAACTATGGAGTTTTTCCTTCCATATGTTCATGTAGTATATAAAAAAAAATAGTGAGCAATTACTCAAAACAATATCGTTTTTAATTCCAAACAGATTGGTACTGCACATAGTTCTTTAATTTGCACATTAATTCCATTTTCCAAATTGGATTCAAATTGATTGGCAAATTGTTATCTACCTTGTGGAATTTTTTATCCTTTTACTTTTACAAGTTCTAAACACTATCATATCTTTCTTCATTAAAAGTTTAGTAGGTTTCCTTGAGTTTTATTTTGTGCCTTTTTACTTGCTTGTCTTCCTTTCTTCAAAGTTTT
Organism: Phaseolus lunatus; assembly: GCA_013389735.1. Lineage (NCBI taxonomy): Eukaryota > Viridiplantae > Streptophyta > Magnoliopsida > Fabales > Fabaceae > Phaseolus > Phaseolus lunatus. Next base: position 20,420,377 of record CM023857.1, read on the forward strand.
GTCAAACTCTCTTTTCACACTTTTGTTTAGCTTTCTTGCTTATACCTTTTCTTGCTTGTCTTTTCCTTGTTTCCTCAAGTTTTGTGGTGTATTGTTCTTTGAGTAAGTGTAGTTTGCTTTGGCATCTTTTACTTGAGGCTCATCCAATCCACAAGAGAGGCTTAGTTAAGGAAAGGAAAATTTTCTTGGAGTAGTTTGAGTGCTCTTTTACTCTTTGACGCAAGCTTTCTTTTATTCTAACAAGTTTCTTTAATTGTTTGCTCTTTGTATTTTGTGTTTCTTTCATATAATGGCTAATCTTTTTAGTGGAGAATCCTCTAAGCCTCATTCTCCTCAAAAAGATTTCTTCATTGGTGAATTAAAGGAAGCTAAAAGAACTATTGCACAAAGAGGGGAGGAAATAAGACAAATGGAGGCAAGACTCCAAAGATTGGAGATGGATCATGAAAGACCTCACCACAACCGTGAAAGGAGACACCATCATCATAGGCATACCTCACGGAGTTCTCAAAGTTTTCATAGAAATGATGAAGAAGCCAATTGGAGGATGAATCATTATGAAGATAGGTGCCAAAATGTGGCTAAGCCTTATTTTCCATATGTAAAATTGCCTAGTTTTAGTGGTGAAGGAGATCCTAATGTGTTCTTAGGTTGGGAGGCCAAAGTTGAGCAAATCTTTCATGTACATGAGGTCTAAGAAGATCAAAGAGTTAGGCTAGCCTCCCTAGAATTTATGGACTATGCCATGCAATGATGGCACAAAACTCTCATGGACATTGGGCTAAACATGAGACCTCCCGTGGTCTCTTGGGATGATTTAAAAGTTTGTATGCATGCTAGATTTGTGCCTCCACACTATAGGAAAGACCTTTTGTTAAAGCTCCAACAGGCGCGCAAAGTGTGAATGGTTATTTTAAAGAATTTGAAACGCTTTTAATTAAGGTTGATATGCATGAGAGTGATGAAGCTAAAATGGCTAGATTTGTTAGTGGTCTTAGAAGAGATATCCAAGATGTGGTGGAACTTTTTGTGTATTCTTCTTTAGAAACATTGGTTCACCTTGCCATCAAGGTAGAATCTCAAATTTCAAAGAAAAACTCTTTCAAAAATTCTCATAATGATGGCTATTACCACTCTTCTTGGAAAAACAAAAATAAATATTTTTCAAAATATCCTTCAAAAGACTTTACTTTCAAACCTAGAGATTCTTAGCCTTCCACTTCTACTCCTAAATCACCAACTAAATCTTCAAGTAAAAAGTGCTTTAAATGCTTAGGTTATGGTCATATAGCTTCTAATTGTCCTTCAAAGAGAAATATGATGATGCATGATAGGGTAGTTATGAGTGAACATAGTTCCAATTCCTCTGGATCTTCCACACCTATTAGGTCCCCAAGTGAGAAAGAGAGTGAAAGTCCACATGAAGGCGACTTATTAGTTGTGAGACGAATGCTAGGAAATGTTTTGAAACCCTTTGATGAAAGTCAAAGAGAAAATATTTTCCATAATAGATGTCTCATTAATGATAAGTTATGTTCTTTAATTGTGGATGGGGGAAGTTGCGCTAATTTGGCAAGCACAAGAGTAGTAGATAAACTTGGATTGTCTACTATCTCTCATGCTAAGCCCTACAAGCTTCAATGGTTAAGTGAGGTGGGAGAAATATTGGTTAACAAAAAAGTCCTCATTGCTTTTTCCATTGGCAAATATAAAGATGAGGTCTTATGTGATGTTGTCCCAATGGAAGCAACTCATATTCTTTTAGGTAGGCCATGGCAATATGATCAAAAAAACTTTCATGATAGCTTTACCAACAAAATTTCTTTTAACTTTCATGGGCACAAGGTCATACTCAAATCTCTCTCACCAAAGGAAGTCCATGAGGACCAAATTAAAATGAAGTAAAAGAGAGAGAAAGAAAGTGATAAAAAAAGTTCCAAGAGAAGCCTTCTCATGTCCACCCAAGAGGTCAAAAAGGTATTAGTTGCTCAAAAGCCTATTTTTTTAGCTATTCCTAAGACCCTTGAGAGTGATTCGGCTAAGGATAGTCCCACATGTTTGGAAAATTTGGTAAAGGAATTTGAATATGTGTTTCAAGATCCTCCTAAAGGCTTACCACCTCTAAGAGGCATTGAACACCACAATGACTTCATTCCCGAGGCTTCTTTACCAAATCGCCCAGCATATAGGACCAATCCCACAAAGGCCAAAGAGATTCAACAACAAGTTGAGGACTTAATAGCTAAAGGGTGGGTACAAGATAGCATGAGCCCATGTGCCATGCCTATTATCCTTGTCCCTAAAAAGGATGGGTCATGGAGGATATGTACGGGTTGTCGAGCCATAAACAATATAACCATCAAATATAGGCATCCCATTCCCTGGTTAGATGACTTGTTGGATGAATTGCATGGGTCTCAAATATTTACTAAAATTGATCTTAAAAGTGGTTATAACCGAATCCAAATTAAACTGGGGGATGAATGGAAAATTGCTTCTAAGACCAAATTTCGTTTATATGAGTGGTTAGTCATTCCTTTTGGCTTGACTAATGCTCCAAGTACCTTTATGCGACTCATGCATCATGTCTTAAGAGCACTCATTGGCAAGTTTGTGGTGGTTTATGTACTGAACCAGAACTCGCTGGTCGGACCTCGGCATTTTCTCTTAGGCAGGTTAGCTCGGCATATGGGCCTCACTTACCATGTGACTGGGCTCCAGGTATGCATATATATTAAAATCTGATGCATGCATATGGTATAATCATCCACGAATAAGATTACTTACTAAAGAACAGAAATGTAATGGACTTAGGGTCGCACACAATGTATTCAGGTCTATGATAAGTGAAGTATTAACTGTAAGGCCCAAGCCCAGTAACGCTAAGGCAACCCAGGTAAAGCTATATGCATGGCACGAAATAGTGTATGAATGGGTGGGTATTGGCGTGAATGCAAGGGCGAATGATTATAGTCAGGATCCTGCGCCAAGGTTGCGACGCTGACCCAATCTGTTTAATGGGCTCGAAGCACGTAACAAAGTTGCTATGTACTGATAATGTGACATGCGCTTAAAGATAAAGATGCTTATATATTTATGTATATATGTATGGTTATTCATATGTTTGTTACAACTACATATTGATATGTTTGTTAATATCACGTAAGATTTTCCTGTTATGTGTATATGTTTGTTGCACATGAAATACCCTTGGATAGTGCTAACCCTAAAAAGATAGGGATAGGCGTGTACATATAACAGAAGGAACAACTGTAGTCTGGGACCTAAAGATTATTGGTGCCTGTGGCAGGGGTTTTCTGTTAGAGATATAAGATGATGTGTTTATTTTAAGTTAATATTTGTTTATCTCAAGTGCAACAGGAACATGGTACGCTATAAAAAGGGGCTTAAGGTCCCAGGTGAAGGTATGCAATTCTGAATACACTTTTAGATATTGAAACTACTTGTTTATGATTTGTTCACAAAGCCCTTACTGACTTGAGCGTTGGAGCGTGACCGGCCATGAGGGCGCCCTTTGTCTCTCTGAGGTAAAGCATCCAATAACCAAGGAAGGTGCAATTTCCAGGGGAGATAGGTGGTGATAGCCTTCCTATGAGCTCTTCTTTGGATTTTGGAGTTCCTTGGTGATGATGGATGCGGAAGCTTATGGAGGAGGTGAGCAAGGCCTTCCTAGGAAGCATGGGTGCCTCGAAGGTTCATGAAGAGTGAGGAAATGGGGAGGTTCGGCTAGCCCCTTTGGTAGTGATGAATTGAAGACTAAAACCTAAGTGTTAGGCAATGAGTAGTGTATGGCACAATTTGGGCAGCATAACAATACTCTATTTAATCTTAAAAATACAATAGGTTGGCTCCTCCTTTTATAGGCTAAGGAGGACCATAAAGGTTAACCTAATGCTAAGCAAATGTACTAAAAATGAAATGCAAATGCCAACACCTAAGACTCATGGCCGGCCCTAGTTTTTAGGAATGCTTCTAGAAATGTAACAAAATCTAGTTTAAACCCTCATGGAATCAAGTTTGTGCTATTTACACCACAACTAAAACTAAGCTACTCTTGATGGGCCTTCATGTAATATGTACAAATATCTTTCTCTCCCATCCTTAGCTAAGTCAACGTCTTCATGTAGTCTTTTGGCCATGGACCTAGTAAATGGTCCTAGACACTCTTCCCATGGCCCTAGACGCTCCTTCCATGGCCCTAGACGCTCCTCTTCTTGCCCTAGACGCTCTTGGTGTGGCTATGGATGCTCTTGTCTTGGCTCTTGTGTGGTTGTGCTTGGCCCTCTTCCATCATCCCCTCCTCCTTGGAAAGGATTTGTCCTCAAATCAAAGTCTTCCTTGTCTTCATTGGTACCTACAAATGGAGATAAGTCAATTACATTGAAAGTATCATGCACTCCATATTCAAGAGGTAGGTCCAATTTGTAAGCATTTTTGTTGACTCTCTTGAGGATTTGAAAGGGTCCATCACCTCGGGGACTTACTTTGGACTTCCTTTTAGTTGGAAATCTATCTTTTCAAAGGTGAAGCCAAACTAAGTCTCCTTCCTCAAAAATTATTTCTTTCTTCCCCTTATTGTTGTATCTTGCATACTTTTCATTTTGTTGTTGTATTTGGGTTTTAATCTTCTCATGAATTTTCTTAACAAAGTTGGCTTTGATTACTCCTTCCTTATGGACAAATTCTTGTAGGTTAGGAAGAGGCAGCAAATCCATAGGTGTGAGAGGATTAAACCTATACACAACTTCAAAAGGAGAAGCATTAGTAGCATTGTGGACTACTCTATTTTAAGCAAACTCAATGTGGGGAAGATACTCATCCCAAGACTTGTGGTTCCCCTTCATGATAGCCCTAAGCATAGTTCCAAGAGATCTATTGACTACTTCGGTTTGGCCATCTGTTTGAGGATGACAAGAAGTTGAAAATTGTAGTCTTGTTCCAAGTGTTCCCTAAAGAGTTTTCCAAAAGTGGCTTATAAACTTGGGACCTCTATCGGATACTATACTTTTAGGTATACCATGGAGTCTCACTACTTCTCTAAAGAAGAGCCTAGAAATATTTTGAGCATCATCTACCTTGTGGCATGGAATAAAATGGGACATTTTGCTAAAACGGTCTACTACCACAAAGATAGAGTCATGGCCTCTTGCAGTCCTAGGGAGTCCTAAAATGAAGTCCATGCTAATGTCTTCCCAAGGAGCATTTGCAATCGGCAAGGGGGTGTAGAGTCCATGAGGCATTGCTCTAGACTTTGCTTTTAAACATGATATGCATCTAGAGCAATGTCTTTGGACATCCTTTCTCATGTGTGGCCAATAAAATTTTTCTTTTAAAAGATCTAGAGTCTTATCAACTCCAAAGTGACCCATGAGACCCCCTTCATGTGATTCCTTTACAAGGAGCTTCCTATGTGTGCCTTGGGGAATACAAAGTTTTCCTTCCTTAAAAAGATATCCCTCGGCCACATAGTAACCTCCTTGTGCTCTATGTCTACACTTAGCATAGATGGATGAAAATTCTTGACCTTCTTGATAAAGCTCTTTTATGTGATCAAATCCAAGAATTTGGGCACCTAATTTTGAAAAGAGCAAATGCCTCCTTGAGAGTGCATCGACCACTATGTTCGTTCTTCCTTTCTTGTATTTGATTACATAAGGGAATTGCTCAAGAAACTCCATCCACTTAGCATGTCTTTTGTTTAGTTTGTGTTGGCCTTTTAAGTACTTTAGGGACTCATGATCACTATAGATAACAAATTCTTTGGAAATAAGATAATGTTCCCAAGTCTTTAAGGCCCTCACAAGTGCATAGAGCTCTTTGTCATAAGTGGGGTAGTTAAGGGTGGCACCATGAAGCTTTTCACTAAAATATGCAATGGGGTGACCACCTTGTAACAATACCGCACCTATGCCCACGCCCGATGCATCACATTCTATCTCAAAAGTTTTAGAAAAATTTGGAAGAGCTAGAATGGGTGCATCGGTGAGTTGAGCTTTTAACCTTTGAAAGGCTTGCTCATGCTTTTCACTCCAACAAAATGCAACATCTTTTTTAACAAGTTCATTGAGAGGGGAAGCTAAGCTTGAAAAATTGGGTACAAACCTTCTATAGAAGCTAGCTAACCAATGAAAACTTCTTACTTGACTTACATTTTGAGGAGTGGGCCACTCTTTGATGGCTTGGATTTTCTCGAGGTCAACATGCACCCCCCTTTGGTGAACTATGAACCCTAAGAAAACTATGCTATCTACACAAAAGGTGCACTTATCCCTATTGGCAAACAATCTATTTTTCCTAAGCACTAGAAGAACTTCCCTAAGGTGACTTGTAACATCCCGCCAAATTGCTTTTCATATTTGTAAAACGAATTAAAGGTAAAACATTAATATTGAAATGAACATAATTATATATATGTAATGAAGTTTCTCCTCACAGGGAGTTTAATACATAATCGGTCAGTTTCCAAAGGCGTAAACAAAATACAGCAAATAAAAAGACAGGCGATCTCCTAACAGGAAAAGGCGACCTCCTATCAGAAAAGGGCGATCTCCTATCAGACAACAGAAAAGGGTGATCGCCTGACAGAAACAGAAATAGGCGATCTCCTTCCGGCGACCACTCACTGAGGAGCTCTACTTCCTGCAACATCATCTGCTCCCGTGTAAATTATACACGATCATCACAGGTTTAAGAAAAAGCCAAACACAACACCAAAAATCACAGGGTAAGCTAGATATTTGAAAGAGAATTTAGATATGAACTTTAAAATCAAGATAAACAAATTTTAAGACACCCACGTAAAAACCATCAACTTCCTCATTCATGTCACACAGCCATCAAGTAATCACATATTTCACAATTTCCTCAAGAGTCGTTCAATTCACATAATTCCATCAAGTGTCTATCAATTCAAAGTTTCTCATTTCTCACGTCAGACTTCCACTGACTCATCACACAAGACACTTGACACTACTTCCGGAAGACTCGTGCGTTGAACTTAGCATCCAGAGACCTGCACCTGTCATACTGCCCCACTGTGAAATCACACACATTCACAGGGTCGCCGTGAAATCACACACATTCACAAGCGTATAAATGAATCTCAATATCTTCACTCTCCTAGTATGACAGGGTTAATTCATATAACAGGCCGAGCTCGTTCTTTTTCACACGACTCACCCATTCATATGAACCTCCTTCGACTCTCACCAACTGAATAACTTCCTCTATGTGATTCCATTATCTCAGCAGAGTCAGGATCGCCTCATTCACAGGATACTCACAGATCAATACACCCTCATAAATCTCCACACGGTATTTTCTTTCCTGAAAATACTTTGCTTTGATCACTCTTTCACATTCATCCAATGCATCATTCAACACGTAAAAGCACAATACCATCATATAACATTTTGAATCTTTTCTCAAACAATCCCAATCACAGTAACAAGCATACCATCGATCAGGTTTTCGAATAGCATATACATTTTTCATTTCAATCTCGACAAGTTCAAAGCGACACTAAACAGGGGAGTTCGAAAAACAACGCCAAAACCGACGATCACGTCCAAAACAGGGGATTTCGAAATCTGTATTTAAAACCGGCGATCACGTCGCCCAAACACATAAGAACAGAACATTATGAAAAAGGGGTTTAAAACCGGCGACCACGTCGCCCAAACACATAGAACAGAGTATCACGAAAAAGAATATGAAACCGGCGACCACGTCGCCCTCACTTCAGAAACATCTAATCTACGGCTTTTCTTGAAAATAAAGCTAGCTTCCCTTACCTGGACTTGCGCAAAACACCAAGAGCTCCAAAACCCACCGAGCTTAAAGGATGCCTTAGCTCTGTTTTAGCGTCTGGTTTGTAGAACTTGCAGAGAATCTCCCAGGTGCTCCAAGGGCAGTCGTCGCTCGTCGCACTGGTGCTTGAGGATGCCTGAATTGCAGTGTGAAGGAGAGAAAAGGAGAAGAATGAAGGTAAACTCACTCTTTCACTATTGAACCACTGCAACGTCCTTTGCCTCTGAGAAGTGGGTTTTTGAATCTTAAACCAACTTGTCCACAAAAGCCGCTGCCACCACCCACTCTGCAGGGAAGTTTGCGTGTACGCTTCCCTGAACAGTACGACTACGCGTGCCTCTGCGCAGTCCAACACTCTGAGGTCACTATTCTGAACCACCCTTTTTGTCTACGTGTCGCGCGTGCAGTACGTCTGATGCTGAGAGCCTGGGTCCCACCTTATCTGCGTGAAACTCAACATCGCGCGATAATCTTCCACCGATGACCGCTCGCGCGATGACTATCCACCGATGTCTCATCCTGGCGGACGACCGATGTCTCTCCCTGGAAAGCGACCGATGTGTCCCTCATCCTGGCGATGACCGTCTGTCTCTCATACCGGCGATGACTGACGTGCCTCATCCCGGTGATGACTGATTCCTCATCCTGGAAGACAACTGATGTCTCACCCTGGAGGACCACCGATGTCTCACCCTGGCAGACCACCGATGTCTCACCCTGGCAGACCACCGATGTGTCTCCCATTCTGGTTGATGACCGATGTTCCTCTCATCCTGTTGGCGATCTCTTATCGCTCTTGTGGGTGACGAGAACACATCGCCTTACTCTGGTCACCGATGTCACATCGTCACACCTTGCTGAAGGTTCATCCTCCCATTATGTTACGTCCAAGGTATCACCTCCAGATGGCTTGGTGACGTCGGTAGCTTCACATTTCGAAGAGTGGATCAGCACTACTCCTCGTGCGCCCATGCATGTAACACTAAGGACGATTTCTTATGCTCAAGCATAGAGCTTCGCATGCACAGCGTATCTAAGGCTTAGCCCACACCTTGATACGCGTGGTTTTTGGAACCCACTATGGTTGATCCAGCATCTTGACCACATACTACGTGCACTCCCGTCGATCACGTACACCATAGGCGATTGGCGGTCATGTCTCCTCTAGGCGACAAGCGATTATGTGCCAGAGAAGTCGGAGATCGCCTCCGTCTTCAATAATGGCGATCTCGTAGAAGACTTCTTAGCTACACTTTTCTTCCTTTACTCTTCTTGATCCACATGTCTTCCTCGAGCACATCCACGTGACTACCTCACGATAAAGTCATCGCACCTGACTACTTGGTTAATACAATGGTCAGCCGACCGACCTCGACCAGCTGACCCCAGACCTTGGGCGACTTCCGAGGTCCGACTACTACGAAACTTCATTTACCAGCTCTTTGTATTTTAAATAATAACATCTTCTGAAATTATTTAAATATAACACTTTTATTCCAATTTAAAGTTTCTAGGTCCTTACATTCTCCCTAACAAGAAAAATTTTCGTCCTCGAAAATTGAATTACAAGGAAAAGAGGTAGGGATAGGCTTCTCTCATGGTTCCTTCTAATTCCCAAGTTGTATCACCCGATCTGCACATCGTCTACTCCCAACACATGACTAGGGTCTGCAAAGTACTTCCTTAGCTGCAACACGTGAAAGATATTATGCAGATTTGCTAATTGTGGAGGTAGGGCGATTTTATAAGCCATTGGACCGATCCTCCTTAAGATCTGATATGGCCCGACTAACTTAGGAGACAGCTCCTTTGATCTGATAGCTCGTCCTACACCCTTGGTCGGTGTCACTTTCATAAATGCATGATCTCTAACTACAACTCCAAAGGTCTTCTCCTCATCGTCAACATCATCACTGTCTCAACAAGAGTTATTATCCTTGTGTTCATTTAAGGCCATAAGTGTTTTCACAGCCTTGTCAGCTTCGTCCTCCTAGCCACCACTAGAGTTGTTATCCTTGTCCTCAGGAGCGACATAGAGTGGCTCCCTCAAAGTTATTCCCTTCGTATTTTCCAGATCCACATGGATTCCCAACCAAACAATTCTTGCTCACCTTCTTAGCAACTTCAACTTTGGGGATGGATGATGATTCACTTTCTAAGGCAGAGCCATCTGACGAAGATCCCTCTACCACTGACATTGGCTGCAGTTACAACACCTTCCCACCACCCATCATACCACCAGGCATACACTGCTGATTCAAACTCAAGAGGGCGACCTGAATGGCGTTCAGGAGAGCATGGCTTGACTATTAAGCGGTCTGATCATTGTATACTCAATTAATCAGTAGCTGTCCCTCTAGATGAAGAGACCCATTCCTCTAGTTTCTGCGGTCCCTCTTTATCAAGCAAATCATCGTACTGGACCTTCAGCAGCCTTGGAGACACACTCCAGATTTTTCATCTAAACCAACATTCTCTAACGCCACCATCACGCCAGAGTACCCCTATACTAGCACCGACCTGGAAGAACAGATTAGGCTTTGGTCCACATTTTGTCATTTCATTGGTAGGAGTAGAGACTTGCAGACCAGAAAACCCCCCCCTCAAAATTTTGATCCTTAACTTCTAATTTCTCTTGTTTCAGATGTCCATCATTGGCACGAACTGATTTTCCATGACTTGGGTTGGCATCCACATTGTTATTCTATCTAGAAACTGCAGAGATAGAGTTCCTTCCAGGATTTTCACTTTTCAGTTCAAAAACGACAGGTTTGTAACTTGAATTCACATTAGGCACCGTTTCTTGTCGAACCGATCTTGAAGCAGCAAAAGACTGAAAGAGAACGGCTTCTTCCCTTCAGGCGCCCATCTGGTTCATCTGTTCTTTGATTACTAATAGCAGATTATGAAAAACCCACCTCTTTAGCAACTGGTTGGGATTTCGGAGCTGCTCACTCAGGAATTCCAATGGATACATCCATATTAGCATTGCATGGGATCTCAGGGTGCTCAGTGTTCAACACACAGATCATAAATCCCTCACTGCGTTCAGGGTGAGGACTTGTTGTTACGGCTGACGATGCAGCATTGTTTCTAGGATCAGAAATGAAACGCTGACCACCACAACTGCCCATCTAAAGGATTAGCTGCAAATCCCATCCCATTAGAAACACAAGGCACATAAAGTTTTGTTTCCACATCTAACTTTTTGCAATTCCCTAACATCACCAGAAGAACTCAACGGAAGTGAATCAACACTATCATAACATGGCTTATCCTTATTCTTATCCGTAGCCATTACCTCCTTCCCTTCTACATTCATAGACAGAGCTGCATCCTCATTTTCCAAGTTCAGGAGCCTTTAACCTCAACCCACCATTCCCACACTCATCTTTCAAATCCCGATCAACAAAACAACCCCCATTCTGCGTGAAACCTTCTCTCTTAGGAGGTAGTCCAGGTATTCCTTCTGGAATTACATCCATGAAATCTCTCACCACATGTATCCTGCTTACGTCCTCTTCATTCTTCACTTCCAACCGAGCTAGGATCATGAAGCACCTCGCCCCTTTTTCCCAACTCCGACCACCCATGCTGAGCAGATATCACATCTGACTCTTGGAGATCTGGAAACGCTAATTTTCTGCCTACCGCAATCTATGAGAATGGGATTGGCAGATAGCCAATCCATTCCTAGGATAACATCCAGATCTTGAAGAGGTAGGCAGATCAAACTTACTTTGAACCTGCGTCCCTCTACCATCACTGGACATTCAGAGCAGACTATGGAGGTCGCAACCTGTCCTGATGCAGGTGTAGAGACCAACAGTTCAAACGGTAACTCCTTCACTAGAAGGCCCAACTCGGCTACACACAGGCTTGACACAAAAGAGTGTGTCGCTCCGGAATCAAACAAAATTCTAACGCATCTACCAGCTATAGAGTAAACACTTTGTACTAAGTTACCTGACTGAGATGCCTCAGCTCCCGACATAGCAAACTCTCTCCCTGCTGTCTGCGGCCTACAGTCTTCATTCCTAAACTGCCGAGAACCACCAGGTTGAGTCATCCTATTCTTGTTAGGACACTTTCTAGCAATATGTCCCATCTTTTGGCATTTGAAGCATCCTTTCTCTGAATTCCCCTTGGGGCACACCTTGACGTTATGTGACCCACCACAACGGAAACATCTTGGTTTCCATGGTTGTTGCTGCTGAAACTGGGGCAGAACTGCTCCTGCCCGATGTGGTGGAGGTCTCGCATAAGGCTTGCTTTGTGGGTGCTGCACCTTGGCCTTCCCACTGGAGGGACCCCCTGGGTGTGATCTGATTACTCTGGAATCACTCCTCTCCAGGGTCTCCACCACCTTTGCCTTCTCTACAAAGGCATGAAACTCCCTGATCTACGGATCTGCTTGATCAGGGGTAGCATTCCCACTGAACTTGGGTGGGTTGTGCCTCATGAACTCGGTCAGTCCCATCTGTTCCTGAGGCTGACCGACGTGGGAAACTGTTTCAGCCGACCGAGCAGTTTCCCAATGATGCATTACAGCCTGATGAATCTGAGCCATTACCGTATTCTGTTGTTGGATAGCACTTGCCATCATCTCTATAGCCTTGGCAATCTGGCCCATTTCCGAAGAAGGTTGGGGAGGGGTAGGAGGTTTACTTGCCATCTTTCTTCGTTTCAGATTTTGAAACTATAAGATTCCTATATTCCCTACAACTACAAGAATGAGATCGATAAGAAATCAATTCATTCAGGAGGTAACATCTAGACCTTACAAAGGTCAGCATCTCAAAGTCATTAAGAATTTGAGCTCATCAACAGAATCACAATACTTATAACCTCAAACAAAACACCAGAACAGTTACTGGTATACAACCTTCAATCCAAACAACTACTTTCAATCAATTACAAAAACACTCAATAAAATGAAATAAATCACACCAGAATTCAATGTATGCTAAACATCAAACCTTTGGAATTAAGATTGAGAATCATCTCGATCCAGTTATGAGTGTGCACCCTCACTACTTTATCAAGATCCTCTCATTCTTAATACTAAGATTTTCAGTTATCGCATATATTCACTAAAGCACACACAAAATCTCCATACAAAAACGTTTGAAAATCTTTCACTATAGTTGTTATTTAAAACTTGTACTGACCAGTCCTCGGACATCAGCTGGGTCCCACAGCATGGGTCAAAGCCACGTGGAATGGACCCCACAGGGGGTATTGAACAGAGAGGGGTGACGAGTCATCAGCCTACAGAGAGGGGTGACGAGTCATCAGCCTACAGAGAGGGGTGATGAGTCATCAGCCTACAGAGAGGGGTGACGAGTCATCAGCCTGCAGAGAGGGGTGACGAGTCACCAGCCTATAAAGACGGGTGAGTAGTCGTCAGATTACCAGGATGGGCGGAGGTGTCATCGTCACTCAGCAGGTCGAGGAGTCCTCGGCGACAGTGTGTGGCGAGGTGACATCGGCCTTGGGTGATTTGAACAGCATAAACAAAACGGTTAAGATTGGTTCCCAGAGGGGGCCAATGACCAGTTGAATACCCAGAATTAGGGAGAGGCCTGGATCACGAAGTGCCAATGCGGGTAGCAGGGAGAGCACAGTTGGGTGTAGAGTCCTGAGGGGACGAGTACTCACCAGAGCTAGGGTTTTCCCAGTGAAGCTACATGCATGGCACGTAAACAGTGAAGGCACTCCCAGAACAGGTGGCCCCAGAGACTAGGTGCACAAGGAGACACCCAGGTGGTCATCCTGTGAGAGTTTGCACTCCAGAGAAGGAAACCTTATGTGCTAGATTACCCTAATATTGGGTGATAGCGGCGCAAGGGTATTCCAGTAAACCCTAAATATGGCTAGTAGCGCAGTGAACCCTAATTAGGGTTAGCAGCGCTGTAAACCCTAGACTATATAAGGGACAGTAAAATACTTCACAAAGGTACGCAGTTTCTAGACCTAAACACAGAGAGAAACTCAATACACTTGGTGTTTCTTGCCTTACACTGACTTGAGCGTCGGAGTGCAAACGGCCTCTAGGGCGCCCCCTTTCTCTTTTGCAGGTGCAGATTGCTTCAAAAAAACCAAGCACGTATCAACGTGAGGAAGGAGGCGTGTGAGTGTCGTGAGTCAACCGACAGGCGGGTCAACCGGCGAGAACAAAACTCAAACAGATTTTATGAGCAGAAGAAACATAATGGATCCACAGCCCTCAGGTCATCCTAAGGACGAACTGCTCTGATACCATTAATGTAACATCCCGCCCAATTGCTTTTCATATTTGTAAAACGAATTAAAGGTAAAACATTAATATTGAAATGAACATAATTATATATATGTAATGAAGTTTCTCCTCACAGGGAGTTTAATACATAATCGGTCAGTTTCCAAAGGCGTAAACAAAATACAGCAAATAAAAAGACAGGCGATCTCCTAACAGGAAAAGGCGACCTCCTATCAGAAAAGGGCGATCTCCTATCAGACAACAGAAAAGGGTGATCGCCTGACAGAAACAGAAACAGGCGATCTCCTTCCGGCGACCACTCACTGAGGAGCTCTACTTCCTGCAACATCATCTGCTCCCGTGTAAATTATACACGATCATCACAGGTTTAAGAAAAAGCCAAACACAACACCAAAAATCACAGGGTAAGCTAGATATTTGAAAGAGAGTTTAGATATGAACTTTAAAATCAAGATAAACAAATTTTAAGACACCCACGTAAAAACCATCAACTTCCTCATTCATGTCACACAGCCATCAAGTAATCACATATTTCACAATTTCCTCAAGAGTCGTTCAATTCACATAATTCCATCAAGTGTCTATCAATTCAAAGTTTCTCATTTCTCACGTCAGACTTCCACTGACTCATCACACAAGACACTTGACACTACTTCCGGAAGACTCGTGCGTTGAACTTAGCATCCAGAGACCTGCACCTGTCATACTGCCCCACTGTGAAATCACACACATTCACAAGGTCGCCGTGAAATCACACACATTCACAAGCGTATAAATGAATCTCAATATCTTCACTCTCCTAGTATGACAGGGTTAATTCATATAACAGGCCGAGCTCGTTCTTTTTCACATGACTCACCCATTCATATGAACCTCCTTCGACTCTCACCAACTGAATAACTTCCTCTATATGATTCCATTATCTCAGCAGAGTCAGGATCGTCTCATTCACAGGATACTCACAGATCAATACACCCTCATAAATCTCCACACGGTATTTTCTTTCCTGAAAATACTATGCTTTGATCACTCTTTCACATTCATCCAATGCATCATTCAACACGTAAAAGCACAATACCATCATATAACATTTTGAATCTTTTCTCAAACAATCCCAATCACAGTAACAAGCGTACCATCGATCAGGTTTTCGAATAGCATATACATTTTTCATTTCAATCTCGACAAGTTCAAAGCGACACTAAACAGGGGAGTTCGAAAAACAACGCCAAAACCGGCGATCACGTCCAAAACAGGGGATTTCGAGATCTGTATTTAAAACCGGCGATCACGTCGCCCAAACACATAAGAACAGAACATTATGAAAAAGGGGTTTAAAACCGGCAACCACGTCGCCCAAACACATAGAACAGAGTATCACGAAAAAGAATATGAAACCGGCGACCACGTCGCCCTCACCTCAGAAACAACTAATCTACGGCTTTTATTGAAAATAAAGCTAGCTTCCCTTACCTGGACTTGCGCAAAACACCAAGAGCTCCAAAACCCACCGAGCTTAAAGGATGCCTTAGCTCTGTTTTAGCGTCTGGTTTGTAGAACTTGTAGAGAATCTCCCAGGTGCTCCAAGGGCAGTCGTCGCTCGTCGCACTGGTGCTTGAGGATGCCTGAATCGCAGCGCGAAGGAGAGAAAAGGAGAAGAATGAAGGTAAACTCACCCTTTCACTCTTGAACCACTGCAACGTCCTTTGCCTCTGAGAAGTGGGTTTTTGAATCTTAAACCAACTTGTCCACAAAAGCCGCTGCCACCACCCACTCTGCAGGGAAGTTTGCGTGTACGCTTCCCTGAACAGTACGACTACGCGTGCCTCTGCGCAGTCCAACACTCTGAGGTCACTATTCTGAACCACCCTTTTTGTCTACGTGTCGCGCGTGCAGTACGTCTGATGCTGAGAGCCTGGGTCCCACCTTATCTGCGTGAAACTCAACATCGCGCGATAATCTTCCACCGATGACCGCTCGCGCGATGACTATCCACCGATGTCTCATCCTGGCGGACGACCGATGTCTCTCCCTGGAAAGCGACCGATGTGTCCCTTATCCTGGCGATGACCGTCTGTCTCTCATACCGGCGATGACTGACGTGCCTCATCCCGGTGATGACTGAGTCCTCATCCTGGCAGACAACTGATGTCTCACCCTGGAGGACCACCGATGTCTCACCCTGGCAGACCACCGATGTCTCACCCTGGCAGACCACCGATGTCTCACCCTGGCAGACCACCGATGTGTCTCCCATTCTGGTTCATGACCGATGTTCCTCTCATCCTGTTGGCGATCTCTTATCGCTCTTGTGGGTGACGAGAACACATCGCCTTACTCTGGTCACCGATGTCATATCGTCACTGTAAGGACCTAGAAACTTTAATTGGAATGAAAGTGTTACATTTAAATAATTTCAGAAGATGTTATTATTTAAAATACAAAGAACTGATAAATGAAGTTTCTCAGTGGTCGGACCTCGGACGTCGCACAAGGTCTGGGGTCAGCTGGTAGAGGTCGGTCGGCTTACCATTGCAGTAACATAGTAGTCAGGTGCGATGACTTTATCGTGAGGTAATCACGTGGATGTGCTCGAGGAAGACATGTGGATCAAGAAGAGTAAAGGAAGAAAAGTGTAGCTAAGAAGTCTCCTATGTGATCGCCTGGTTAGTGCATGATCGCCTGTCGAGTAGGTTGCACATGATCGCCTGCCGCCTATGGTGCACATGATCGCCGAAAGTGCACTCAGTATGTGGTCAAGATACTGGATCAACTAGAGTGGGTTCCAACAACCACGCGTATCAAGGTGTGGGTTAAGCCTTAGATACGCTGTGCATGCGAAGCTCTATGCTTGAGCATAAGAAATCGTCCTTAGTGTTGCATGCATGGGAGCACGAGGAGTGGTGCTGATCTACTCTTGGAAATGTGAAGCTACCGACGTCACCGAGTCATGTGGAGATGATACCTTGGACGTAACATAGTGGAATGAAGAACCTCCAGGAAGGCGTAGCGATGTGTCATCGGGCATCGCCAGGTGAGAGGCATGCGGTCATCGCCAGGGCGCGAGGGGCATGTGTAACATCCCGCCAAATTACTTTGAAAATAAATATAAAACGAAAATAAAGGTGACAAATAGATTGAAGTGAGCAAAATCTTTATATAAAATAAATAAGTTTCTCCTCACAGGGAGTTTAATACAAATGATCACTTCTCCATTAAAAACGTAAACGAAATACAATACAAAAAAAACAGATAGGCGATCTCCTGGCAGAAAGGGCGATCTCCTATAAGAAGGGCGATCTCCTTTCATAAAGGCGATCTCCTATTATAAAGCAGCAAGAGGGGCGATCACCCAACAGAAAAGAAAACAGGCGATCTCCTTCCAGCGACAATTTTCTAAAGAGCTCTATGTAAGAACCTAGAAGTTTATATTGGAATAAAAGTGTTATATTATAAATAAATTCGAAGCACGTGTTTATTTAAATATAAAGGAAGGAATGTATAGCTGAGAAAACTACGAGATCGCCGTTATTAAGCGGGTAGGCGATCTCCAACTTCTCTGGCACTTGAACGCCTATCGCCTAGCTTATGCTTGAACGCCTATCGCCTGTGTGTACCTAGTAGCCTGTCACCTAGAGTACACCTAATCGCCGAAACTACACTTAGTGTGTAGCCAAAATGTTGGATCAACCCTGGTACGTCCCAAAAGCCACGCGTATCAAGGTGTGGGTTAAACCTTGGATACGCTGGGCAGGCGAAGCTCTATACTTGAGCATAAGAGAATCATCCTTAACGTTACACGCTTGGGCGCACGAGGACTTGTGCTAATCAACTCTTGGAAGTGTGAAGCTACCGACGTCACCAAGCCTTGTGGAGAGAATACCTTGGATGTAACATAGTGGAATGAAGAACCTCCAGGAAGGCGTGGCGATGTGTCATCGAGCATCGCCAGGGCGCAAGGCATGCAGGATCGCCTGGGCGCGAGGGGCATGCGGGCATCATCAGGGGGAGAGGTCATCGGTTGCTAGCCCTCGCGCGAGAGGTCATCGGTTGCTAGCCCTCGCGCGAGAGGTCATCGGTTGTTAACCTTCGCGCGAGAGGTCATCGGTTGTTAGCCTTCGCGCGAGAGGTCATCGGTTGTTAGCCTTCGCGCGAGAGGTCATCGGTTGTTAGCCTTCGCGCCTGTGGTCATCGGTGAAAAGGTCATCGCGCTACGTTAAGTTATACACAGAGAACGTGGGACCCAGACATCCAGCATGAGACGTTCTGCACGCGCGCCACGTAGACGAAAAGGGTGGTTCAGAATAGTGACATCAGAATGTTGGCATGCGCGGGAGACACTCGCGGTCGTACTGTTCAGAGCAGTGGTTGGCATGCACCAGAGGCAACAGTGGTCGTGCTGTTCAGGGAAGCGTGCACGCAAACTTCCCTGCAGAGTAGGTGGTGGCAGCTGCTTTTGGAGGGATAAGTTGGTTTAAGTCACTGAAATCCACTACTGAAGAGGAAGAAACGTTGCAGCCTTCGAAGAGAGAAAGAGTGAGTTACCTCCCTTCTCCTCCAGATATATCCTTCGCGCTGCGGTTCTAGCACCTTCACACGAGAGTACGACGAGCGACGGCCACCATTAGAGCACCTGGGCAGTCCTCTGCAAGTCCTTCAACCAGACGCAAAAACAGAGCCAAGGCGTTCTTCAAGCTTTGTTGGGTTTCGGAACTCTAAGTGTTTGCGCAAGTCCAGGTAAGGGAAGCTAGACCTCTTTCCCATACGAGCCATAGTTTAGCTATTTTCTGAAGTGAGGGCGACGTGGTCGCCATTTTCGTTTTCATCTGCGTAAAATGCTCTGTTTGTGTGCTTGGGCGACGAGGTCGCCGGTTTTATATACAGTCTTCGAAACACCTCGTTTTTGAACTAGATCGCCGGTTTTGGCGCTGTTTTGCGAACTCCTTGTGTTTGATGTTGTTTTGAGAACTGCTTGAGATTTAAATGGGATATTCGAAAATAAGAACCTTGGATTGAGTTTTGCTGTGATTGAAATCATTCCTTTAAGTGTGGCATGATATGTTGAATGTTGTGAATGTGGGGTCGAGGCATAGTATTTTCAGGAAAGGAAATACCGTGTAAGACCATGATAGATGTGCATTGATCGGTGATTCCTAACGAGATATCCTGACTCTGCTGATAATGGAATCACATAGAGGAAGTTACTCAGTTGGTGAGAGTCGAAGGAGGTCCATGTGATGGGCGCCTCGTGTGAAACAGAACGAGCTCCACCTATCCAGGATGGGCGCCTCGTGTGAAACAGAACGAGCTCCACCTGTCCATGATGGGCGCCTCGTGTGAAACAGAACGAGCTCCACCTGTCTTGTGGATTAACCTTGTCATGCTGTATGGTGATGTGTTGAGATTCATCGTACGCTTGTGAATGTGTAAGATTTCACGGCGACCCTGTGGATGTGTGTGATTCCACAGTGGGCAGTGTGACAGGTGCAAATCTCCGAGTCTAATCAATGCATGAGTCAATCCGGAAGTAGTGTCATGTGTCTATGCTTTGTGAGCCAGTGGAAAGTCTGACATGTGAAATGGTGAAATGAGAAACTTGAATATTGATAGACACTTGATGCTGTATTGTGAAATGGAATGACTATGGGTGAATGTTGTGGAGTGTGATTTTGGGCGATCAGGTGAATGAGATGAGTAGCTCTACGTTTTACATAGATATTTGAAAAATGTTTTACCTTGCTCTACTATGTTCATGATTTTAATGCCTTATTCTAAACTCTCTTTAAAATGGCTAGCTTACCCTTTTATCTGTTATTGTGGTTGTTTTCTCAAAACTGTGATGATCGTGTAATTGTTACACGGGAGCAGATGATCTTCCAGGAAGAAGAGCTCCCTAATGGGTGGTCGCCGAGGGCTGAGATCGCCCATTTCCACCTCTCGGTGGTGATCGCCGGATTTTGCCCTACTATCAGATCGCCTGTTTGAGGTCGTCTGTTATGAGATCGCCGATTTTATGTCTGGCTAGCAAGTCGCCTATTTTTGGGGACTTCTGGTGATCGCTGGTTTTATGTATGGAGACCGCCGGTCTTGCTGTATTTGATTGTTTTCTTTAAACTTCGAAAAACATTTGATTTCGTTTATGTATTAAACTCCCTAAGAGGGGCAACTTCATTTCAAATATATATATTATCATGTTATTCTCTTCAATATTATTTGGTTACATTTAATTTCATTATACCTGTATGTATGTATTACTTTGGCGGGATGTTACATTAATGGCATCAGAGCAGTTCGTCCTTAGGATGACCTGAGGGCTGTGGATCCATTGTGTTTCTTCTGCTCATGAAAGTTATTTGAATTTAAAATAATAACTATAGTGAAAGGTTTTCAAACGTTTTTGTATTGAAATTTTGTGTGTGCTTTGGTGAATATATGTTCTAATTGAAAATCTTAGTATTAAGAATGAGAAGGCCTTGATAAAGTAGTGAGGGTGCACACTCATAACTGGATCGAGATGAGTCTCAATCTTAATTCCAAAGGTTTGATGTTTAACATATATTGAATTCTGGTGTGAGCTATCTCATTCTCTTGAGTGTCTTTGTAATTGATTGAAAATGGTTGATTAGATTGGTGACTGCATACCAGTAGTTGTGCTGGTGTTATGCTTGATGTTATAAGCATTATGATTCTGTGGATGAACTCAAATTCTTAATGACTTTGAGATGCTGACCTGTGTAAGGTCTAGCTGTTACCCCTTGAATGAATTGATTCTTATCGATTTCATTCTTATAGTTGTAGGGAATATAGAAGCCCATAGATTCAGAATTCAGAACGAAGAAGATGGCACGTAGACCTGCTACCCCACCCCAACCTTCCTCAGAGATGAGCCAGATCGCCAAGGCTATCGAGATGATGGCGACTGCCATTCAGCAGCAGAATGCGGCGATGGCTCAGAACCATCAAGCCACAATGCAACACTGGGAAACTGCCCGATCTGCTGAGACAAACTCCCACGTCGGTCAGCCCCAAGAACAGATGGGACTGGCTGAGTTCATGAGGCACAACCCACCTAAGTTCAGTGGGAATGCTACCCCTGATCAGGCAGATCAGTGGGTCAGGGAGCTGGAGAAAATCTTTAGGACGACCTCCTGCCCTGAAGAGAAGAAGCTGCTGTTTGCCACGTATCTGCTATCAGGAGAAGCTGAGTTCTGGTGGATGGGAGCTCAGCAAATGATGGAGGCCCGAGAGGATGTTCTGGATTGGGAGAGCTTCAGGGTGAAGTTCTTAGAGAAGTACTTCCCAGACAGCGCCAAGTTTGCGAGGGAAGCCGAGTTCTTAAAATTGGAGCAGGGGGATATGTCAGTAAACGCCTATGCTGCTCGTTTTGAGTACCTCGCCCGGTTCTATACCCAGGCGACCTCCGAGGCCTGGAGATGTAGGAAATTCGAAGAGGGGCTGAAGCATGGGCTGAAGAGGACCATAGCCCCGATGTGCATCAGGGAATTTCACGCCTTGGTAGAAAAAGGCGAAGATGGTGGAGACCCTGGAAAAGGGTGATGCACGGGTGATCAGGTCACACCAAGGGGGTTCTTCCAGTGGGAAGGCTAAGGCACAGCACCCACAAAGCCAGCCCTATGCGAGACCTCCACCACATCGGGCAATAGCAGTGCCTCCCCAGTTTCAACAGCAGCAACCTTGGGAACCCAAGTGTCTTCACTGTGGTGGACCACACGCCTCCAATGCATGTTTCAAGAAGACTCCAGGGAGGAGATGTTTTGCCTGCCAAAAGACGGGACACGTTGCTAGAGATTGTCCTACCCAGAATAGGATGACTCAACCCAGTGGATCCCAACAGTTGAGGAATGGAGGCAGTCGACCTCAGGCAGCAGGGAGAGTGTTTGCCATGACTGGAGCGGAGGCATCTCAGTCAGGTAGCTTAGTACAGAATGTTGCTCTATAGCTGGTAGATGCGTTAGAATTTTGTTTGATTCTGGAGCGACACACTCCTTTGTG
Source organism: Phaseolus lunatus (assembly GCA_013389735.1). Lineage (NCBI taxonomy): Eukaryota > Viridiplantae > Streptophyta > Magnoliopsida > Fabales > Fabaceae > Phaseolus > Phaseolus lunatus. Next base: position 20,442,482 of record CM023857.1, read on the forward strand.
TCAAGCCTGTGTGCAGCCGAGTTGGGCCTTCTAGTGAAGGAGTTGCCGTTTGAAACTGTTGGTCTATACACCTGCATCAGGACAGGTGTTGACCTCTACAGTTTGCCCCGAATGTCCAGTGATAGTAGAGGGACGCAGATTCAAGGTGAACTTGATCTGCCTACCTCTTCAGGATCTGGATGTTATCCTGGGAATGGATTGGCTAGCTGCCAATCACGTTCTCGTAGTCTGTGGTAGTCAGAAGATAGCGTTCCCAGACCTCCAAGAGGCAGACGTGTTATCAGCTCAGCATGGGTAGTCGGAGTTGGGAGAAAGAAGCGGGGTGCTTCGTGAATCCTAGCTCAGTTGGGAGTGAAGAATAAAGAGGACGTAAGTTGGATACCTGTGGTGAAAGATTTCATGGATGTAATTTCAGAAGAAATATCCGGATTACCTCCTAAGAGAGAAGTGAAGTTCTCTATTGATTTTGGTACCTGGGGCTGGACCAGTGTCAATGGCACCTTACAGGAGGGCTCCAGCCGAGTTAGAAGAGTTTACCTATAATAACGGCGATCATGCTGGCATTGGGATGGCAACGTATGAAGCTTTGTATGGAAGGAAATGTAGAACTCCTTTGTACTGGTACCAGGAAGCAGTATTGGTTGAACCAGAGTTGATTCAGCAGACGACCGAGAAGGTGCAGATCAGAGATGACTTGTCCTTTGAAGCAAAACCAGTTAGAATTGATGACCGGCAGGGTAAACAACTCAGAGGCAAGACCATCAACATGGTGAAAGTGGTGTGGGATGAGAAATCGGGTGATTCAACGTGGGAGTTAGAAGAACCCATGAGGGAAGCCTACCCATACCTCTTTTCCTTGTAATTCATTTTCGGGGACGAAAATTTTTCTTGTTGGGGAGATTGTAAGAACCTAGAAGTTTATATTGGAATAAAAGTGTTATATTATAAATAAATTCGAAGCACGTGTTTATTTAAATATAAAGGAAGGAATGTATAGCTGAGAAAACTACGAGATCGCCGTTATTAAGCGGGTAGGCGATCTCCAACTTCTCTGGCACTTGAACGCCTATCGCCTAGCTTATGCTTGAACGCCTATCGCCTGTGTGTACCTAGTAGCCTGTCACCTAGAGTACACCTAATCGCCGAAACTACACTTAGTGTGTAGCCAAAATGTTGGATCAACCCTGGTACGTCCCAAAAGCCACGCGTATCAAGGTGTGGGTTAAACCTTGGATACGCTGGGCAGGCGAAGCTCTATACTTGAGCATAAGAGAATCATCCTTAACGTTACACGCTTGGGCGCACGAGGACTTGTGCTAATCAACTCTTGGAAGTGTGAAGCTACCGACGTCACCAAGCCTTGTGGAGAGAATACCTTGGATGTAACATAGTGGAATGAAGAACCTCCAGGAAGGCGTGGCGATGTGTCATCGAGCATCGCCAGGGCGCAAGGCATGCAGGATCGCCTGGGCGCGAGGGGCATGCGGGCATCATCAGGGGGAGAGGTCATCGGTTGCTAGCCCTCGCGCGAGAGGTCATCGGTTGCTAGCCCTCGCGCGAGAGGTCATCGGTTGTTAACCTTCGCGCGAGAGGTCATCGGTTGTTAGCCTTCGCGCGAGAGGTCATCGGTTGTTAGCCTTCGCGCGAGAGGTCATCGGTTGTTAGCCTTCGCGCCTGTGGTCATCGGTGAAAAGGTCATCGCGCTACGTTAAGTTATACACAGAGAACGTGGGACCCAGACATCCAGCATGAGACGTTCTGCACGCGCGCCACGTAGACGAAAAGGGTGGTTCAGAATAGTGACATCAGAATGTTGGCATGCGCGGGAGACACTCGCGGTCGTACTGTTCAGAGCAGTGGTTGGCATGCACCAGAGGCAACAGTGGTCGTGCTGTTCAGGGAAGCGTGCACGCAAACTTCCCTGCAGAGTAGGTGGTGGCAGCTGCTTTTGGAGGGATAAGTTGGTTTAAGTCACTGAAATCCACTACTGAAGAGGAAGAAACGTTGCAGCCTTCGAAGAGAGAAAGAGTGAGTTACCTCCCTTCTCCTCCAGATATATCCTTCGCGCTGCGGTTCTAGCACCTTCACACGAGAGTACGACGAGCGACGGCCACCATTAGAGCACCTGGGCAGTCCTCTGCAAGTCCTTCAACCAGACGCAAAAACAGAGCCAAGGCGTTCTTCAAGCTTTGTTGGGTTTCGGAACTCTAAGTGTTTGCGCAAGTCCAGGTAAGGGAAGCTAGACCTCTTTCCCATACGAGCCATAGTTTAGCTATTTTCTGAAGTGAGGGCGACGTGGTCGCCATTTTCGTTTTCATCTGCGTAAAATGCTCTGTTTGTGTGCTTGGGCGACGAGGTCGCCGGTTTTATATACAGTCTTCGAAACACCTCGTTTTTGAACTAGATCGCCGGTTTTGGCGCTGTTTTGCGAACTCCTTGTGTTTGATGTTGTTTTGAGAACTGCTTGAGATTTAAATGGGATATTCGAAAATAAGAACCTTGGATTGAGTTTTGCTGTGATTGAAATCATTCCTTTAAGTGTGGCATGATATGTTGAATGTTGTGAATGTGGGGTCGAGGCATAGTATTTTCAGGAAAGGAAATACCGTGTAAGACCATGATAGATGTGCATTGATCGGTGATTCCTAACGAGATATCCTGACTCTGCTGATAATGGAATCACATAGAGGAAGTTACTCAGTTGGTGAGAGTCGAAGGAGGTCCATGTGATGGGCGCCTCGTGTGAAACAGAACGAGCTCCACCTATCCAGGATGGGCGCCTCGTGTGAAACAGAACGAGCTCCACCTGTCCATGATGGGCGCCTCGTGTGAAACAGAACGAGCTCCACCTGTCTTGTGGATTAACCTTGTCATGCTGTATGGTGATGTGTTGAGATTCATCGTACGCTTGTGAATGTGTAAGATTTCACGGCGACCCTGTGGATGTGTGTGATTCCACAGTGGGCAGTGTGACAGGTGCAAATCTCCGAGTCTAATCAATGCATGAGTCAATCCGGAAGTAGTGTCATGTGTCTATGCTTTGTGAGCCAGTGGAAAGTCTGACATGTGAAATGGTGAAATGAGAAACTTGAATATTGATAGACACTTGATGCTGTATTGTGAAATGGAATGACTATGGGTGAATGTTGTGGAGTGTGATTTTGGGCGATCAGGTGAATGAGATGAGTAGCTCTACGTTTTACATAGATATTTGAAAAATGTTTTACCTTGCTCTACTATGTTCATGATTTTAATGCCTTATTCTAAACTCTCTTTAAAATGGCTAGCTTACCCTTTTATCTGTTATTGTGGTTGTTTTCTCAAAACTGTGATGATCGTGTAATTGTTACACGGGAGCAGATGATCTTCCAGGAAGAAGAGCTCCCTAATGGGTGGTCGCCGAGGGCTGAGATCGCCCATTTCCACCTCTCGGTGGTGATCGCCGGATTTTGCCCTACTATCAGATCGCCTGTTTGAGGTCGTCTGTTATGAGATCGCCGATTTTATGTCTGGCTAGCAAGTCGCCTATTTTTGGGGACTTCTGGTGATCGCTGGTTTTATGTATGGAGACCGCCGGTCTTGCTGTATTTGATTGTTTTCTTTAAACTTCGAAAAACATTTGATTTCGTTTATGTATTAAACTCCCTAAGAGGGGCAACTTCATTTCAAATATATATATTATCATGTTATTCTCTTCAATATTATTTGGTTACATTTAATTTCATTATACCTGTATGTATGTATTACTTTGGCGGGATGTTACACTCTACTTCCTGCAACATCATCTGCTCCCGTGTAAATTATACACGATCATTACAGGTTTAAGAAAAGGCCACAACACAAAAGAAAACACAGGGTAAGCTAGACATTTAAAAAGAGTTTAAATAAGGATACTTAAAATAAAATCAAGGTAAACAATTTCAAGATATTCACGTAAAGTTATCAAGTTTCTCATACTCTTCACCTGATCATCCAGAAATCACACTCTTCACAATATTTTCCAGAGTCATTCTATTTCACAACTGTACCAAGTGTCTATCAATTTCAAGTTCCTCATTTCACATGTCAGACCACCACTGACTCAGCACACAAGACACTTGACACTACTTCCGGATTTACTCGTGCGTTGACTCAGGCCCAGAGATTTGCACCTGTCATACCATACCACTGTGAAATCCACACAGGGTCGCTGTGAATCCACACAGCTATGCGCATAAAGTCTCAATGTCATTAACTCTCCCGGTATGACAAGGTTAATTCATATAACAGGCCGAGCTCGTTCCCTTTTGAACAACTCACCCATACATATGAACCTCCTTCGACTCTCCACAACTGAATAACTTCATCTACGTGATTCCATTATATCAGCAGAGTCAGGATATCTCCTTCTAGACAAGCCCCAGGTCAATACACATTACATACGATCTTATACGGTATTTCCTTTCCTGAAAATACTATGCCTCGGTCTCACATTCACAGCATTCAACACATCACATAACACTTAAAGGAATGATTTCAATCACAGCAAAACTCAACCCAAGGTTCTTATTTTCGAATATCTCATTTAAATCTCAAACAGTTTCAAAGCAACATCAAAAACAGGGAGTTTCGCAAACAACGCCAAAAACCGGCGATCTAGTTCAAAAACAGAGTATTTCAAAGTCTGCACTTAAAACCGGCGACCACGTCGCCCAAACACATAGAAACAGAGCATTCACGAAGATGAAAACGAAACCGGCGACCACGTCGCCCTCACTTCAGAAACAGCTAATCTATGGCTTGTATTGAAAAAGAAGTCTAGCTTCCCTTACCTGGACTTGCGCAAAACACCAGGAGCTCCGAATCCCAACGAAGCTTGAACAACGCCTTGGCTCTGTTTTTGCGTCTGGTTGAAGGACTTGCAGAGAACCTCCCAGGTGCTCTAATGGTGGCTGCCTCTCGTCGTACTCTTGCGTGAAGATGCTAGAATCGCAGCGCGAAGGAGACAACTGGAGGAGAAGGGAGGTAACTCACTCTTTCTCTCTTTGAAGGCTGCAACGTTTCTTTCTCTCAGCAGTGGGTTTTCTGCATCTTAAACCAACTTATCCACCAAAAGTAGCTGCCACCACCCACTCTGCAGAGAAGTCTGAGAACCACTGCCCTGAACAGTACTGCCACTGTTGTCGCTTGTGCATGCCAGCCACTGCTCTGAACAGTACGACCGCGAGTGTCTCCTGCGCATGCCAACATTCTGATGTCACCACTCTGAATCATCCTTTTTGTCTACGTGGCGCGCGTGCAGGACGTTTCATGCTGAGAGTCTGGGTCCCACTTTATCTGTGTGAGGCTCGCCATCGCGACAACTTTCCAACGCTGACTCATCCTGGCGAACGACCGATGTCCCCTTCGCCCTGGAAGACGACCGATGTCTTCCTCTGGGAGACGACCGATGTCTTCCCTGGCGACGCCCTCATAACTCCCGCGCCTTGGCCACGCCCACATACCTCGCGCGCCCTGGCGACGCCCGCAAGCCTCTCGCGCCCGCGCGATGCCCGCATGCCTCGCGCCCTGGCGACGTCCACATGCCTCGCGCGCCCTGGCGACGTCCTCGCGCCCTGGCGACGTCCTCGCGCCCTGGCGATCTCATACCTTTCTAAACTTAACTTTCCTTCCTTTTTATTTTGAATAAAACATACACAGAATTCCTTTGAAATATAACCCTTTTTATTCCAATTCAATTTTTACAGGTCCTTACATTCTCCCCAACAAGAAAAATTTTCGTCCTCGAAAATTGAATTATAAGGAAAGAAGGTATGGATGGGCTTCTCTCGTGGTTTCTTTTATTTCCCATGCTGGATCACCCGATCTGCACGTCGTCCACTTTTAATACGTGACTAGGGTTTGCAAGATACTTCCTTAGCCGTGATACGTGAAATACACTATGCAGGTTTGCTAAATGGGGAGGTGGGACGATCTCATAAGCCACTGGACTGATCCCCCTTAGGATCTGATATGGCCCAACGAACTTAGGGGACAGCTTCTTTGATCTGATCGCCCATCCTACACCCTTGGCTGGTGTCCTCCCTCATAAAGACATGATCCCCCAGCAGCAAACCCCAAAGGTCTTCTCCTCTGATCTGCATAGGACATCTGTCGACTTTGAGAAGCTTTCATTCTGCCTTGCATCAGTTTTACCTTCTCAGTTGTCTGTTGAACCAACGCTTACTACTCCAATACTTCATCAAATTCCATTCCCCTTCCCTGCATATGGAGTATGCTGTTCCATTGAGCGTCAACTCCAGTACTCACACTCTACTTCCAACCCTGAAGACTTGGTCGAGCAAGTCCAGAACTAATCCCTTAACAGAACCAGGACTAGTCTTCTGTAGAGTAAAAGTGAGCAAGATCCCTTCATCGGAAGGAAAAGGGCAGCTGACTACTGCTCATGCCCCCTAGCCAATTCAAACTAGGATCCGAAATATCCCTCTAGGAATCAACTTCCGCCTCTTGATCAAAACCATCCATCGACTTCCCACTGCTGATCTAATTCTCACGCTCCCTAAAGGAATACCTTTGGTTCACCACTATGCTACATAACTCTGCACCTTATAAAGACAAAGTTCTTGTTGCGGTTACTTTCCAAATCATCACTATGACTTCTCTTGCCAACTCGGCTTCCTGTCCCCATCATTTCCTCCTTGTTCAATGTATACATTGGATGCATTGATTTGAGTTCAGGTGCCTATCTGAAAAGGTATACAAGAACGAACACACCATATCTCTCAACCACAACCATGTAAGTAGTGGAGCCGATTGGAAAATTTCCTCTGCATCCAGAATTTCTTGCTTAAGGACAACTCTATTCCTCTTCTCCAAGATACAACAGACTATTGCCACCCATATTCCCTTCCACACCTGATTCTACTTGGATGACATACGTATAAGATAAAAGTTCTCAAGGTGGGACCTCAAACCCTTATGCCGAACAAATAGAACACTTATCCACTTGAAGCACATAGACCAGCCACGTTGCTTTAAAGTTAAAGTTAGTGGCCCACGCATCCTCCTGAAATCTCACATCCCCTCTGCCTCCAACTTTCCAAACAATGACTTTTTGGAATAAACCATCATCTTCACCCTCCTCGCACACCTTACGTACATCTCTCCACCACCACGATTGATATTTCGAATGAGTTCGGCTTCTCCCAAGTTCCGAGTCATACAAGAATATCTTTCCATTTCCCTTTCTCATCACTCCTCATCCACCCTTTCCATACTCATCTTCCAAATCACGATCCACAAAACAGCATCCATTCTGCGTGAAGCTTCATCTCTTCTCCCAGTAACTTCTCTACTTGGTATTTTTCAGCAAACTTCTCTGTCTAATTGAACTTTAGACATAAATACAATATCTCCTCTTTCCTTTTAAGCTTGTGGTTAAGCTAGAGTCATCTCATGCTGTTTCATCGACATAAACATCTCTCAAGCTTCAAATAAAAGAAAGTTCATTCTTTCATTTTTGGAACTTAACCCCGGTACTTCCTATGGATACACATGCTTAAGTCCTTAAACCCTCAACATTCAGCTTATATACTCTCCATAACTTATGTGTAGCTGGAACTAAACCTTGGTACACTAAATCTACTTACACTTCCTTCTTTAATTCCATCAACTCAGCTGGAGTCATCGACACAGGTCCAGCCCCAGGTATCAAAACAATAGAGAGTTCCACCTCTCTCTTAGGAGGTAATCCAGGTATTTCTTCTGGAAATACTTCCATGAAATCTTTCACCAAGGTATCTTGCTTACGTCCTCTTCACTCCCAACCGAGCTAGGATCATGAAGCACCCCGCTCATTTCTCCCAACTCCGACTACCCATGCTGAGCAGATATCACATCTGACTCTTGGAGATCTGGAAACGCTAATTTTCTGCCTACCGCGACCTATGAGAATGTGATTGGCAGATAGCCAATCCATTCCTAAGATAACATCCAGATCCTGAAGAGGTAGACAGATCAAGTTTACTTTGAATCTGCATCCCTCTACCATCACTGGACATTCAGGGCAAACTGTCGAGGTCAACACCTGTCCTGATACAGGTGTAGAGACCAACAGTTCAAACGGTACTTCCTTCACTAGAAGGCCCAACTCGGCTACACACAAGCTTGACACAAAGGAGTGTGTCGCTCCAGAATCAAACAAAATTCTAACGCATCTACCAGCTATAGAGCAACACTCTGTACTAAGTTACCTGACTGAGATGCCTCTGCTCCTGACATGGCAAACACTCTCCCTGTTGCCTGAGGTCTGCCTCCTTCGTTCCTCATCTGCTGAGAGCCACTGGGTTGAGTCGCCCCATTCCTGCTTGGGCAATCTCTAGCAACGTGCCCCGTCCTTTGGCAGACAAAACACCTTCTCTCAAAAGCCTTCTTGGGGCACACATTGGACGTGTGAGGTCCACCACAATGGAAGCACTTGGTTTCCAAGGTTGTTGCTGCTGAAGCTGGGATGACGCTGCTCCCGCCCGACGTGGTGGAGGTCTCGTATAAGGCTTGTCTTGTGGGTGCTGCACCTTAGCCTTCCCACTGGAAGAACTCCCTGGGTGTGACCTGATCACCCGAGAATCACCCTTTTCCAGGGTCTCAACCATCTTCGCCTTCTCTACCAAGGCGTGAAATTCCCTGATGCACATCGGGGCTATGGTCCTCTTCAGCCCATGCTTCAGTCCCTCTTCAAACTTCCTACACCTCCAAGCCTCAGAGGTCGCCTGGGTGTAGAATCGGGCGAGATACTCAAACCGAGCAGCATAGGCGTTCACAGACATATCCCCCTGCTCCAACTTTAGGAATTCAGCTTCCCTCGCAAACCTTGCGCTGTCTGGGAAGTATTTCTCCAGGAACTTCACCCTGAAGCTCTCCCAGTCCAACACATCCTCTCGGGCCTCCATCATCTGCTGAGCTCCCATCCACCAGAACTCAGCTTCCCCAGATAGCAAAAAGGTTGCGAACACCAATTTCTTCTCTTCAGGGCAAGAGGTCGCCCTAAAGATTTTCTCCAGCTCTCTGACCCACTGATCTGCCTGATCAGGGGTAGCATTCCCACTAAACTTGGGTGGGTTGTGCCTCATGAACTCAGTCAGTCCCATCTGTTCTTGAGGCTGACCGCCGTGGGAGTTCGTCTCAGCCGACCGAGCAGTTTCCCAGTGGTGCATTGTAGCTTGATGGTTCTGAGCCATCGCTGCATTCTGTTGCTGGATGGCAGTTGCCATCATCTCGATAGCCTTAGCAATCTGGCTCATCTCCGAAGAAGATTGGGGAGGGGTAGAAGGTCTACGTGCCATCTCCTTCGTTTTCAGATTTTGAAACTATAAGATTCCTATATTCCCTACAATTACAAGAATGAGATCGATAAGAAATCAATTCATTCAAGGGGGTAACAGCTAGACCTTACAAAGGTCAGCATCTCAAAATCATTAAGAATTTGAGCTCATCAACAGAATCATAATGCTTATAACATCAAGCATACACCAGAACAACTACTGGTATGCAGTCATCAATCCAATCCACCATTTTCAATCAATTACAAAGACACTCAAGAGAATGAGATAGCTCATTCCAGAATTCAATATATGTTAAACATCAAACTTTTGGAATTAAGGTTGAGACTCATCTCGATCTAGTTATGAGTGTGCACCCTCACTACTTTATCAAGACCTTCTCATTCTTAATACTAAGATTTTCAGTTAGAACATATATTCACCAAAGCACACACAAAATTTCAATACAAAAACGTTTGAAAACCTTTCACTATAGTTATTATTTTAAACTCAAATAACTTTCATGAGCAGAAGAAACACAATGGATCCACAGCCCGCAGGTCATCCTAAGGATGAACTGCTCTGATACCATTAATGTAACATCCCGCCAAATTACTTTGAAAATAAATATAAAACGAAAATAAAGGTGACAAATAGATTGAAGTGAGCAAAATCTTTATATAAAATAAATAAGTTTCTCCTCACAGGGAGTTTAATACAAATGATCACTTCTCCATTAAAAACGTAAACGAAATACAATACAAAAAAAACAGATAGGCGATCTCCTGGCAGAAAGGGCGATCTCCTATAAGAAGGGCGATCTCCTTTCATAAAGGCGATCTCCTATTATAAAGCAGCAAGAGGGGCGATTGTAAGGACCTGTAAAAATTGAATTGGAATAAAAAGGGTTATATTTCAAAGGAATTCTGTGTATGTTTTATTCAAAATAAAAAGGAAGGAAAGTTAAGTTTAGAAAGGTATGAGATCGCCAGGGCGCGAGGACGTCGCCAGGGCGCGAGGACGTCGCCAGGGCGCGCGAGGTATGTGGGCGTGGCCAAGGCGCGAGAGTTATGAGGGCGTCGCCAGGGAAGACATCGGTCGTCTCCTAGAGGAAGACATCGGTCGTCTTCCAGGGCGAAGGGGACATCGGTCGTTCGCCGGGATGAGTCAGCGTTGGAAAGTTGTCGCGATGGCGAGCCTCACACAGATAAAGTGGGACCCAGACTCTCAGCATGAAACGTCCTGCACGCGCGCCACGTAGACAAAAAGGATGATTCAGAGTGGTGACATCAGAATGTTGGCATGCGCAGGAGACACTCGCGGTCGTACTGTTCAGAGCAGTGGCTGGCATGCACAAGCGACAACAGTGGCAGTACTGTTCAGGGCAGTGGTTCTCAGACTTCTCTGCAGAGTGGGTGGTGGCAGCTGCTTTTGGTGGATAAGTTGGTTTAAGATGCAGAAAACCCACTGCTGAGAGAAAGAAAACGTTGCAGCCTTCAAAGAGAGAAAGAGTGAGTTACCTCCCTTCTCCTCCAGTTGTCTCCTTCGCGCTGCGATTCTAGCATCTTCACGCAAGAGTACGACGAGAGGCAGCCACCATTAGAGCACCTGGGAGGTTCTCTGCAAGTCCTTCAACCAGACGCAAAAACAGAGCCAAGGCGTTGTTCAAGCTTTGTTGGGATTCGGAGCTCCTGGTGTTTTGCGCAAGTCCAGGTAAGGGAAGCTAGACTTCATCTTAAATACAAGCCATAGATTAGCTGTTTCTGAAGTAAGGGCAACGTGGTCGCCGGTTTTCGTTTTCATCTTCGTGAATGCTCTGTTGCTATGTGTTTGGGCGACGTGGTCGCCGGTTTTATATACAGACTTTGAAATACCCCGTTTCGAAACAGATCGCCGGTTTTGGCGTTGTTTGCGAAACTCTCTGTTTTTTGGTGTTGCTTTGAAACTGTCTGAGACTTAAAGGTGATATTCGAAAATCTGAACCTTTGGAATGATTGTTGCTGTGATTAAATCATTTATTTGAGTGGGATGATGTCTTGAATGCTGTGAATGTGAGACCGAGGCATAGTATTTTCAGGAAAGGAAATACCGTGTAAGATCGTATGTAATGTGTATTGACCTGGGGCTTGTTTAGAAGGAGATATCCTGACTCTGCTGATATAATGGAATCACGTAGATGAAGTTATTCAGTTGTGGAGAGTCGAAGGAGGTTCATATGTATGGGTGAGTTGTTCAAAAGGGAACGAGCTCGGCCTGTTATATGAATTAACCTTGTCATACCGGGAGAGTTAATGACATTGAGACTTTATGCGCATAGCTGTGTGGATTCACAGCGACCCTGTGTGGATTTCACAGTGGTATGGTATGACAGGTGCAAATCTCTGGGCCTGAGTCAACGCACGAGTAAATCCGGAAGTAGTGTCAAGTGTCTTGTGTGCTGAGTCAGTGGTGGTCTGACATGTGAAATGAGGAACTTGAAATTGATAGACACTTGGTACAGTTGTGAAATAGAATGACTCTGGAAAATATTGTGAAGAGTGTGATTTCTGGATGATCAGGTGAAGAGTATGAGAAACTTGATAACTTTACGTGAATATCTTGAAATTGTTTACCTTGATTTTATTTTAAGTATCCTTATTTAAACTCTTTTTAAATGTCTAGCTTACCCTGTGTTTTCTTTTGTGTTGTGGCCTTTTCTTAAACCTGTAATGATCGTGTATAATTTACACGGGAGCAGATGATGTTGCAGGAAGTAGAGCTCTTTAGAAAATTGTCGCTGGAAGGAGATCGCCTGTTTTCTTTTCTGTTGGGTGATCGCCCCTCTTGCTGCTTTATAATAGGAGATCGCCTTTATGAAAGGAGATCGCCCTTCTTATAGGAGATCGCCCTTTCTGCCAGGAGATCGCCTATCTGTTTTTTTTTTTTGTATTATATTTCGTTTACGTTTTTAATGGAGAAGTGATCATTTCTATTAAACTCCCTGTGAGGAGAAACTTATTTATTTTATATAAAGATTTTGCTCACTTCAATCTATTTGTCACCTTCATTTTCGTTTTATATTTATTTTCAAAGTAATTTGGCGGGATGTTACAGCGATCACCCAACAGAAAAGAAAACAGGCGATCTCCTTCCAGCGACAATTTTCTAAAGAGCTCTACTTCCTGCAACATCATCTGCTCCCGTGTAAATTATACACGATCATTACAGGTTTAAGAAAAGGCCACAACACAAAAGAAAACACAGGGTAAGCTAGACATTTAAAAAGAGTTTAAATAAGGATACTTAAAATAAAATCAAGGTAAACAATTTCAAGATATTCACGTAAAGTTATCAAGTTTCTCATACTCTTCACCTGATCATCCAGAAATCACACTCTTCACAATATTTTCCAGAGTCATTCTATTTCACAACTGTACCAAGTGCCTATCAATTTCAAGTTCCTCATTTCACATGTCAGACCACCACTGACTCAGCACACAAGACACTTGACACTACTTCCGGATTTACTCGTGCGTTGACTCAGGCCCAGAGATTTGCACTTGTCATACCATACCACTGTGAAATCCACACAGGGTCGCTGTGAATCCACACAGCTATGCGCATAAAGTCTCAATGTCATTAACTCTCCCGGTATGACAAGGTTAATTCATATAACAGGCCGAGCTCGTTCCCTTTTGAACAACTCACCCATACATATGAACCTCCTTCGACTCTCCACAACTGAATAACTTCATCTACGTGATTCCATTATATCAGCAGAGTCAGGATATCTCCTTCTAGACAAGCCCCAGGTCAATACACATTACATACGATCTTATACGGTATTTCCTTTCCTGAAAATACTATGCCTCGGTCTCACATTCACAACATTCAACACATCACATAACACTTAAAGGAATGATTTCAATCACAGCAAAACTCAACCCAAGGTTCTTATTTTCGAATATCTCATTTAAATCTCAAACAGTTTCAAAGCAACATCAAAAACAGGGAGTTTCGCAAACAACGCCAAAAACCGGCGATCTAGTTCAAAAACAGAGTATTTCAAAGTCTGCACTTAAAACCGGCGACCACGTCGCCCAAACACATAGAAACAGAGCATTCACGAAGATGAAAACGAAACCGGCGACCACGTCGCCCTCACTTCAGAAACAGCTAATCTATGGCTTGTATTGAAAAAGAAGTCTAGCTTCCCTTACCTGGACTTGCGCAAAACACCAGGAGCTCCGAATCCCAACGAAGCTTGAACAACGCCTTGGCTCTGTTTTTGCGTCTGGTTGAAGGACTTGCAGAGAACCTCCCAGGTGCTCTAATGGTGGCTGCCTCTCGTCGTACTCTTGCGTGAAGATGCTAGAATCGCAGCGCGAAGGAGACAACTGGAGGAGAAGGGAGGTAACTCACTCTTTCTCTCTTTGAAGGCTGCAACGTTTCTTTCTCTCAGCAGTGGGTTTTCTGCATCTTAAACCAACTTATCCACCAAAAGCAGCTGCCACCACCCACTCTGCAGAGAAGTCTGAGAACCACTGCCCTGAACAGTACTGCCACTGTTGTCACTTGTGCATGCCAGCCACTGCTCTGAACAGTACGACCGCGAGTCTCTCCTGCGCATGCCAACATTCTGATGTCACCACTCTGAATCATCCTTTTTGTCTACGTGGCGCGCGTGCAGGACGTTTCATGCTGAGAGTCTGGGTCCCACTTTATCTGTGTGAGGCTCGCCATCGCGACAACTTTCCAACGCTGACTCATCCTGGCGAACGACCGATGTCCCCTTCGCCCTGGAAGACGACCGATGTCTTCCTCTGGGAGACGACCGATGTCTTCCCTGGCGACGCCCTCATAACTCCCGCGCCTTGGCCACGCCCACATACCTCGCGCGCCCTGGCGACGCCCGCAAGCCTCTCGCGCCCTCGCGATGCCCGCATGCCTCTCGCCCCGCGCGCGATGCCCGCATGCCTCGCGCCCTGGCGACGTCCACATGCCTCGCGCGCCCTGGCGACGTCCTCGCGCGTGGCGACGTCCTCGCGCCCTGGCGATCTCATACCTTTCTAAACTTAACTTTCCTTCCTTTTTATTTTGAATAAAACATACACAGAATTCCTTTGAAATATAACCCTTTTTATTCCAATTCAATTTTTACAGGTCCTTACAGCATGCAGGCATCGCCAGGGCGCGAGGGGCATGCGGGCATCACCAGGGCGCGAGGCATGCGGGGTTAGTCTTCGCGCGAGAGGACATCGGTGGATAGCCTTCGCGCGAGAGGTCATCGGTGGATAGTCTTCGCGCGAGAGGTCATCGGTGGATAGCCTTCGCGCGAGAGGACATCGGTGGATATCCTTCGCGCGAGAGGTCATCGGTGGATAGTTTTCGCGCCAGCGGTCATCGGTGGAAGGTTATCGCGCGATGTCGAGTTTCACACAGATAAGGTGGGACCCAGGCTCTCAACATCAGACGTACTGCACGCGCGACACGTAGACAAAAAGGGTGGTTCAGAATAGTGACATCAGAGGGTTGGCATGCGCAGAGTCACGCGTGGTCGTACTGTTTAGGGCAGCGTGCACGCAAGCTTCCTGCAGAGTGGGTGGTGGCAGCGGCTTTTGTGGACAAGTTGGTTTAAGATTTAAAAACTCACTTCTGAGAGGCAAAGAGGGTGCTGTGGTTCAAGAGTGACAGAGTGAGTGAGTGAGTTACCTTCATCCTTCTCTTTTCTCTCCTTCACTCTGCCATTCAGGCCTTATCACGTTCCTGCTTAGCTATCGACGACTGCCCTTGGAGCACCTTGGAGGTCCTCTGCAAGTTCTACAAACCAGACGCTAAAACAGAGCCAAGGCATCCTGTAAGCTCAGTGGATTTCGGAGTTCTTGGAGTTTTGCACAAGTCCAGGTAAGGGAAGCTAGCTTTATTTTTTTCAATAAAAGCCGTAGATTATCTGTTTCTAAAGTGAGGGCGACGTGGTCGCCAATTTCATATTTTTTTTTCGTGATACTCTGTTCTATGTGTTTGGGCAACGTGGTCGCCGGTTTTAAACCCCTTTTTCATGATGCTCTGTTTTTATGCGTGGGGCGACGTAATCGCCGGTTTTAAATGTTGTCTTCGAAATCCCCTGTTTTAGTGTCGCTTTGAACTTGTTTGAGATTGATATGTGAAATGCACGTGTTATTGGAAAAATCTGAACCTGGATACGTTTGTTGCTGTGGTTGAGATCGTTCATGTAAGTATTGTATGGTGCATTGGGTGAATTGATGATCTTTAGCTGTCCTGTGTGGACTTTGCTTGCTGTCCTGTGTGGACTTTCCTTGCTGTCCTGTGTGGACTTTCCTTGCTGTCCTGTGTGGACTTTGGTTGCTGTCCTGTGTGGACTTTGGTTACTGTCCTGTGTGGACTTTGGTTGCTGTCCTGTGTGGACTTTGGTTGCTGTCCTGTGTGGACTTTGGTTACTGTCCTGTGTGGACTTTGGTTGCTGTCCTGTGTGGACTTTGGTTGCTGTCCTGTGTGGACTCTGGTTGCTGTCCTGTGTGGACTTTCCTTGCTGTCCTGTGTGGACTTTCCTTGCTGTCCTGTGTGGACTTTGCTTGCTGTCCTGTGTGGACTTTACTTGCTGTCCTGTGTGGACTTACAGTGGTGTGGTAAGTGTCTTTGTGAGTTAAATCAGTGGAAGTCCGACGTAAGAAATGAGAAACTTTGAATTTGATAGACACTTGATGGAATTATGTGAACTGAACGACTCTTGAGGAAAATGGGAAATATGTGAATTCTTGATGGCTGTGTGATATGAATGAGAAATTGATAGTTTTACGTGGGTATCTTGAATTTGTTTTATCTTGATTTTAAAGTTTCATATCTAAATTCTCTTTAAAAATATCTAGCTTACCCTTTATTTTGTATTGCTCTGTGGCTGTTTTCTCTTAAAACTGTGATGATCGTGTATTTTACACGGGAGCAGATGATCTTCCAGGGAGTAGAGCTCCTTAGTGAGTGGCCGCCGGAAGGAGATCGCCTGTTTCTGTCTCTATCGGGTGATCGCCTGTTTCTGCCTCTATCGGGTGATCGCCTGTTTCTGCCTCTATCGGGTGATCGCCTGTTTTTCTGTCCTGATAGCAGATCGGCTGTTTTGGGTCTTCTGATAGGAGATCGCCTATTTTGTCCTTTTTATGCTGCATCTGGTTTTATTTCGAAACAGTTGATGAAATGTATTAAAACCTTATAAGAGGGACGTCTTTTTTTTTTGAATATGATGTACGGGATGATGTATTTTCAATATCTATATACATATGTTGATTTTATAAATTTAATATCTACGCTTTATTCTATTATATAAATATGGAAAGGTTTTGGAGGGATGTTACAGTCACACCTTGCTGAAGGTTCATCCTCCCATTATGTTACGTCCAAGGTATCACCTCCAGATGGCTTGGTGACGTCGGTAGCTTCACATTTCGAAGAGTGGATCAGCACTACTCCTCGTGCGCCCATGCATGTAACACTAAGGACGATTTCTTATGCTCAAGCATAGAGCTTCGCATGCACAGCGTATCTAAGGCTTAGCCCACACCTTGGTTTTTGGAACCCACTATGGTTGATCCAGCATCTTGACCACATACTACGTGCACTCCCGTCGATCACGTACACCATAGGCGATTGGCGGTCATGTCTCCTCTAGGCGACAAGCGATTATGTGCCAGAGAAGTCGGAGATCGCCTCTGTCTTCAATAATGACGATCTCGTAGAAGACTTCTTAGCTACACTTTTCTTCCTTTACTCTTCTTGATCCACATGTCTTCCTCGAGCACATCCACGTGACTACCTCACGATAAAGTCATCGCACCTGACTACTTGGTTAATACAATGGTCAGCCGACCGACCTCGACCAGCTGACCCCAGACCTTGGGCGACTTCCGAGGTCCGACTACTACGAAACTTCATTTACCAGCTCTTTGTATTTTAAATAATAACATCTTCTGAAATTATTTAAATATAACACTTTTATTCCAATTTAAAGTTTCTAGGTCCTTACATGACTTAGATGGTCTTCTAGGATTTTGCTATACACTAGGATATCATCAAAGTAAACTACTACGTATTTACCTATACAATCCCTAAAGGTATGGTTCATGAGCCTCATGAATGTACTAGGGGCATTAGTGAGGCCAAATGGGATCACCAACCACTCATATAATCCAAACTTAGTCTTAAAAGCGGTTTTCCACTCATCACCCTCTTTGATTCGAATTTGGTGATACCCACTTTTAAGGTCAATTTTGGAAAATATGGTTGACCCATGTAATTCATCAAGCATGTCATCAAGCCTTGGGATTGGATGCCTATACTTGATGGTGATGTTGTTGATTGCTCTACAATCACAACACATACGCCATTTTCCATCTTTTTTTGGCACCAACAAGATAGGTACAGCACAAGGGCTTAGGCTCTTTTGAACCCAACCCTTCTCCAACAAGTCTTGAACTTGTGACTCTATCTCCTTAGTTTCCTCGAGGTTGGTTCTATAAGCAGGCCTATTTGGTAGGCTTGCCCCCGGACTTAGGTCAATTTGATGTTCTATACCTCTAATGGGAGGGAGTCCATTGGGTCCTTCATTAGAGAATACATCATCAAATTCACTCAAAAGATTTTCCACTCGAGGAGGTAGACTCATGGTTTCACTACTTGTGGCAGTGCATGCAAGTGTTCCCTTACAAAAGATAAGGCTTGGTTGTTCAATAAAAAGCAAATTTTCCAAAATTTTTTTCAAAGGCTTTTCTTGTTGAGCAACCTTGTGGGAAGGAACACTCTTCTCCCACTCCTTTCTATCCCTAAGGACTCTCTCTTTTTCTAGCTCTCTTTTTTTTTTTTTTTCCTCATCCCTCTTTTCTTTCATTTGTATTTGGTCTTTCACCACTTGAGAATGTGGTAAAGGACTAAGTACAAACTTTTTATGCCTATGGGTGAAGGAAATCTCATTAGTTAGACCATCATGCAAGGTTTTCTTATCAAATTGCCATGGTCTTCCTAATAAGATATGGCAAGCTTCCATAGGTACTACATCACATAAAACTTTATCTTTGTAGTTACCTATGGAGAACTTGATTTCCACTTGCTTATCTACACTTAGTTCCCCATTCTCATTGATCTATTGCAACTTGTAGGGCTTAGGATGAGGAACTACTTATAGATTGAGCTTTTCAACCATCCTAGAACTACAACAATTGCAGCTTGATCCACTATCCACAATGAGAGAGCATATATTTCCTAAAAGATTAAATCTTGTATGAAAGATGTTCTCTCTTTGTGTTTCCATGGATGCACTAGGATGATTGTTGAGGGTTCTCCTAATCATTAGCAATTCTCCCTCTAATGGGCTTACCCTCTCATCCTCTCCCCCTTCCTCTCCTTCTACACTAGGCTCATCCTCACCACTAGTGTACTCATCCTTACCTCTTAAAAACAAGGTCCTTTGGTTTGGACATTGTGCTTGCACATGCCCTCTTCCAAAACACTTAAAACACTTGATGTCGCTAGTTCGGATGGGTGGGGTGGAGGTATCTTTTGCTAAGGGCTTGGTAGTTTCCTTTGGTTTTTCTCTAGATGTACTACCCTCCCTTCTATATTCTCTCTTGGGATAGGAGTTAGAGTAGGATCCCACCTTTTGACTTGAAGTTTTGTGCAAATTTTGTTGTTCAACTTTAATGCAAAGTTGAACCAAGTCATTCAAGTCTTGGTAGGGAAGAAGTTCTACTCTATCCCTTATCTCAAGGTTGAGCCCACTTAGAAACCTAGATATGGTGGTGACCTCTTCCTCTCTAATAGAGGCTCTCATCATATATCCATTTTTTGCCTATACTCTTCCACACTCATGTTCTTTTGTTGGAGCCTTTGGAGCTTGTCCATTAGCTCCCTATGGTAGTAGGAAGGTATGTGGCGACGTCTTAGGGCTCCCCTAAGGTCATTCCAATACTCTATGGGAGGCTCCCTATGAAGACGTCTATCTCTCTCTAGAGAGGTCCACCAATACATGGCATTGCCTTGGAAACTAAGGGTTGCTAAGGGTACCTTCCTCTCTTCACTCACCCTATGGCAAGCAAAGAGTTGCTCTACTTTCATCTCCAATCTAGGTACACCTCTACGTTTTCCTTACCATAGAAATGGGGTAGGTCTACCCTTACTTCCCTTGGGGCTTCTTCCTCTCTTCTCCTATTTCTCCTAGGGGGTCGTTGGTAGTAATCATTGATTCTAAGGCTTCCCTCCCCTAGAGACTCTTGGATTTGTGATTGAGATGCATGGGTATGTGTTTTTTTTGAATTTTGAGATTTTTCTTCCTTTGCTCTAGTCAATTCATTGATTTTAGACTCATTTTTCAATTGTCTATATGAAATGTGTTGTACGTCCTTGGAGAGTTGTTTCAAAAGAGATTATATGGACCTTACATCGCTTTCAATGGACTTGGAAGAGTGAGTAGACATGACTAGAACTTTGTGTATAGAAATGTTTTACTTTTAAGAAAGAAGAGGAGAGTTAATGAAGGTAGCTTTCCAGGTAAGAGAGGTGAGTCACAATGGACTACTTAAATACCAAGTCTTGCCTTAGCCAAAAACTATCCCTCCAAAACCTTTACACAAGTCCTTCTTTAGGTAAAACACTTAGAACACAATGAGGATGAAGAAATCAAATTTTTAATACAAGAAAACAATGCAAGCTATCTAGCAAATGAAGCAAATTATCAAAGCCTTAAACTAGATTAAACAAGAAATTAACGAAGTAATTAAAGCAAGTTGGTTCAATTAAAGCAATTAACAAAAACAAATTAAGCTAGATGGCCCTAGGTGAGGCTTCTTGGACACTTGGAGCCCTTGAAGAAACACTCACCGACTAATTGCGTGATTAACAAGTAATTAACACAAGCAAGATTGCAAAGAAATTAAATGGCACTCCCTTTGTTGCTTTTCTAATTGCACTCCCTTTGTTGCTTTTCTAGTTGCACCCCTTTTGTTGCTTTTCTACTTGTTGGGCCTTCCAAAGTGTGTGGTGTATTTGTGGTATGGTGTTTGTTGCTGCCCCTTGTCTTTGTTCCTCTTGGAATTAGGTCAATTAAAATCTTCAATCCAGCACCTATTAAGCAAGCTAGACTCCCCTCAAGTCAATTTCCCACTCAACAAGTACCAATTGATATTTAATCCACCAACAAGCTTAGAGGCCAAAGAAAGAAAGCAAGAAACAAATTAATTTGAAAAACAGTACCACACATGATCCGGTCGGTCATCGGTAGTCGATGACATCAGCAACAGTTGACCACATGGACCATTCATAGGGTAACACGTGGTAGAGGATAGCAGGCGAATCAAGGAGGCGATCACTCAGAATGGTAATCGCCTGTCGCCTGTGAGGATGAGTAATCGCCTATCGCCTTGAGGTGAGTAATCGCCTATCGGCTTGAGGTGAGTAATCGCCTATCGGCTTGAGGATGAGTAATCGCTCATCGCCGGTATGGATCAGTAATCGCCCAGATTGCACATGATCGCCGTGTGTGAAGGTTGGGAGATCAGGTGGTCAGCAAGTCGTCGAAAGAGCACATCGCCGGGTGTTTGAGAAGACTTGGCAAGCACTTGTTGTATGGTCTAAGTACAGAGGATAAGTGGCATATCTGCCACCATGTGTAGTGTGAGCTGCAATGCCCAGGGTTAACCAGCTCGCCATGTTAAGGTTGCGCCCAGAGTAGCCTGCGTACTAAGCTACTCCCTGTGTGGATAACTTAGTCGCAGGGGCACAGTGGAAGTAACGTTTCAGCTGCAGATACTCCAGATGATGACACGTGTACGACCAGATGTTATCCACGTGTCAAGAGGAATAACCGTCAGGAGAGAGAAAGACTCAGGTATATATACAAACTCTTAACGAAATTGAGAGGGAGGTTTTTCAGATTCTCAGAGCTTACACATTTGAGAGTTCACAGTTACACACGAGTCTCACAGAGAGATTCAGATATAGTTTTGGTGTTCCTGTTGCCTGACTTGAGCGTCGGAGCTACAACGGCCGCTAGAGGCGCCGTCTGTGTGTTTTCCAGGCAGCGTTTGGAGTTCCGGTGGTGGATCTTGGAGCATTCCTGCAAAGCAGAGGGCTAGACGAAGGAGTGACGAGGCAATCCTCCACGTTCGAGTCAAGCGGCCGGATCAACACAAATGGAATTAAATATGACACAACTAGAAAGAGTTCAATTGAAATTAGACAAGCAAATAAAAGGTACTCAAATAATGGATGACACACAAAAAGGAACCTAGGAATAGCACTAGATTTGATTTAAAAACCAAAAAGAGCACCACTGAAAAAAAAGATTGTTGTGGTTCAGAAAGCGTATCTTTAAAGATTTATGCTGAGCTGAACCTTTTTTATTTGCTTTTGAAAATTGAGACACAATCAGAAAAATATATTAACAAACTTTTGGAGTTGGTTTCACTCCAAACTCATATACCAATTAATTTTCGTAAATTTTATAAAATCAGTGCTCAGAGCTGCCAGCTGGAACGTCAGGATTGCACACTTTTTTTGTAATATTTATCTTTTTTTTCTATTTCTTTTTTTAAGATGGTTCTTTTTTTTTTCCTTTTGATAACACCTCAAATTTGTGAAATCCAGAGGCTTAGAAATTTTTGATGATGTATGTAATTTTCATAAAACAAAACAGTCAGCAGAGAAATGTGAAAACAGGGGTTCTGAAAACTGGAATAAAAAACAGAATGATATACCTCAAAAACACAATGGAGTTAATATGATGGAATTTGTGTGGATCTAACACACAAATAAGAACTCAAATTAAAATTAAAAATGCACCAAAGGATCAACACAAAACATATTTCAAATCAAACATTCAAACCAAAAACAAGAAACAAATAAATCAAAAAGAGTACTACTAGGATTTGATGACAAATATGGAAACACATGACTTAGACAAAACTTATGGATTCATAAAATGAAAAGACTCAAGAAAATCATATGACCCAAATGAAATTTCAAGCAAGACTCAAATACCTAAAAATAAAAACAGCAACACAAATATATCAAGAATCCTACACAAAATTGAAAATAGATGTTCAAGCACAAGTTTGAAAAAACCCATCGAATGAAATCAATAAACAAGCATTCAAATCATATTAAAACACAAAAAACAGCAAGACAACTTGGAATAAAGATGAAGAACTTGGAGAAAATAAGAACTCAAAAAGAAAATGAAAAGAGATACTCATCTTTGAAGAACCATAGATTTAGATACCAAATGATGGCATTCCTATGAGCTCTTCTTTGGGTTTTGGAGTTCCTTGGTGATGATGGATGCGGAAGCTTATGGAGGAGATGAGCAAGGCCTTCCTAGGAAGCATGGGTGCCTTGAAGGTGCATGAAGAGTGAGGAAATGGGGAGGTTCGGCCAGCCCCTTTGGTAGTGATGAATTGAAGACTAAAACCTAAGTGTTAGGCAATGAGTAGTGTATGGCACCATTTGGGCAGCATAATAATACTCTATTTAATCTTAAAAATACAATAGGTTGGCTCCTCCTTTTATAGGCTAAATGTAACATCCCGCCAAATCCTTTTCATATTTATATAATGAAATAAAGGTAAAACAATAATATCGAAGTGAACATATATATATATATATATATATATATATATGTAATGAAATTTCTCCTCATAGGGAGTTTAATACATATCCAGTCAGTTTCCAAAACTTAAACAAAATACAACAAAATAGAAAATAGGCGATCTCCTAACAAAAACAAAAAATAGGCGATCTCCTTCCGGCGACCACTCACTGAGGAGCTCTACTTCCTGCAACATCATCTGCTCCCGTGTAAATTATACACGATCATCACAGGTTTAAGAAAACATCCACAAAACAAAAACGCAGGGTAAGCTAGATATTTTAAAGAGAATTTAGATATGAAACTTTAAAATCAAGATAAAACAAATTTAAGACACCCACGTAAAAACCATCAACTTTCTCATTCCCTTCACATGACCATCAAGTAATCACATATTTCACAATTTCCTCAAGAGTCGTTCAATTCACATAATCCATCAAGTGTCTATCAATTCAATGTTTCTCATTTCTCACGTCAGACTTCCACTGACTCATCACACATAGACACTTGACACTACTTCCGGAAGACACGTGCATTGACTAGACTCAGAGATCTGCACCTGTCATACTGCACCACTGTGAAATCACACACATTCACAGGGTCGCTGTGAAATCACACACATTCACAAGCGTATAAATGAATCTCAATATCATCACTATCCTAGCATGACAGGGTTAATCCATACAACGGGTCAAGCTCGTTCTCTTTCAAACAACTCACCCATACATATGAACCTCCTTCGACTCTCAACGCCTGAATAACTTCATCTATATGATTCCATTATATCAGGAGAGTCAGGATATCTCATAATAAACTAATCACCGGTCATGCACACTCTACACGATCTTACACGGTATTTTCTTTCCTGAAAATACTATGCCTTGATCCCACATTCACCACATTCCATACATCATACCACACATAAAGAACAATTCCATCATAGAATACTTTGAATCTTTTCTTAAACAACCCCACTCACCAAAAACAAGCATACCACCGTTCAGGTTTTCGAATAGCATATACATTTTTCATTTCAATCTCAACAAGTTCAAAGCGACACTAAAACAGGGGAGTTCGAAAACAACATTAAAACCGACGATCACATCCAAAAACAGGGGATTATGCAATAACAGTTGAAAACCGGCGACCACGTCGCCCCATCATCAAAATCATCTAACTTAAGGTTTTCGTTGGAAATAAGGCTAGCTTCCCTTACCTGGACTTGGGTAAAATCTCACTACGAGCTCTAACCCATTGAACTTAAGGATACCCGAACTCTGTTTTAGCGTCCTGATCGGAAAACTCACAGAGAACTTCCCAGGAGTCCAAGGGCAGTCGTCGCTCGTCGTACTAGTGCTTGAGGATGCCTGAATCGCAGCGCGAAGGAGAGAAAAGAGAAGGATGAAGGTAAACTCACTTTGTCACTCTTGAACCACAACAACGTTCTTTGCCTCTCAGAAGTGAGTTTTTGAATCTAAACCAACTTGTCCACAATTGTCGCTGCCACTACCCACTCTGCAGGAAAGCTTGCGTGCACACTTCCTTGAACAGTATGGCCACGTGTGTCTCTGCGCATACCAACTCTCTGATGCCAACTATTTTGAAACACCCCTTTTTGTCTACGTGTTGCGCATGCAGAGCGTTTTCATTGTGAGCCTGGGTCCCACTTTAACACTCTTAGCAGGGAACCGTGCGATGACTATCCTCCACCCACCGATGCCTGATGTGCCTCTCATACCGGCGACGACCGATGCCTCTCATCCCGGCGATGACCTATACGCCTCTCACACCGGCGATGACTTCTGCGCCTCTCATCCCGGCGATGACTTATGCGCCTCTCATCCCGGCGATGACTTGTGCCACATCGCCACGCCTTGCTGAAGGTTCTTCAACCCACTATGTTACATCCAAGTTATCATCTCCACATGGCTTAGTGACGTTGGTAGCTTCACATTTCCAAGAATAGATCAGCACTACTCCTCGTGCATCCACACGTGCCACACTTAAGGACGATCTCTTATGCTCAAGCATAGAGTTTCGCATGCACAGCGTATCTAAGGCTTAACCCACATCTCGATACGCGTGGTTTTTGGAACCCACTATGGTTGATCCAGTACCTCGACCAAAATGTCAAAGCTTCCCCCTCTCCAGCTCCACACCAAGCACACCAAAGACTTCCACCTTCAACATGGTGTGCTGGTTAACTTTGGGTATCACAGTCCACCCTACTCATGGTGGCAGATATGCTACCTATCTTCTATATAACTCATCTTCTGTAATTAGACCACATACTAATTACTTACTAAGTCTTCTCGAATACTCGGCGATGTGCCCCTTTTTGGCGATCATGTACACTACAGGCGATTGGCGTTCATGTGTAGTCTAGGCGACAGGCGATTATGTACTAACCAGGCGATCTCATAGTCTTCTAAGCTACACTTTCCTTCCTTTTTATTTTAAATAAAAACATACTTAGAATTCATTTAAAATATATTCCTTTTATTCCAATTTAATTTTACAGGTCCTTACACTAAGGAGGACCATAAAGGTTAACCTCATGCTAAGCAAATGTACTCAAAATGAAATGCAAATGCCAACACATAAGACTCATGGTCGGCCCTAGTTTTTAGGAATGCTTCTAGAAATGTAACAAAATCTAGGTTAAACCCTCATGGAATCAAGTTTGTGCTATTTACACCACAACTAAAACTAAGCTACTCTTGATGGGCCTTCATGTAATATGTACAAATATCTTTCTCTCCCATCCTTAGCTAAGTCAACGTCTTCATGTAGTCTTTTGGCCATGGACCTAGTAAATGGTCCTAGACGCTCTTTCCATGGCCCTAGACGCTCCTTCCATGGCCCTAGACGCTCCTCTTCTTGCCCTAGACGCACTTGGTGTGGCTTTGGATGCTCTTGTCTTGGCTTTTGTGTGGTTGTGCTTGGCCCTCTTTGATGTGAGTCTCTTATGAACCTTTCTTGGTTTGGGTTGAGTTGGTATAGGTTTCATTGTATTCATGACACTTTCAAGAATTAGGATCAAAATTCTAAAGAGCAATTAATAGAGTTTCTACTCAAGAAAACAAAGGTTCATACTAAAAACACATGAATAGGTAACTTGTAGTGTAAGATAACAATGGAATATGAATGGGTAATTCAAGAACAGTACCAAACTTCAAAGGAAACACAAGAACAACA
The DNA here is from genome assembly GCA_013389735.1 of Phaseolus lunatus. Taxonomy (NCBI): domain Eukaryota; kingdom Viridiplantae; phylum Streptophyta; class Magnoliopsida; order Fabales; family Fabaceae; genus Phaseolus; species Phaseolus lunatus. The sequence goes on from CM023857.1 coordinate 20,468,600, forward strand.
TAAGAACACCAAGAACAAGTGAAAATACTGATTGAAATTCAATAGGAATTAGAAAATCACAAAGAAATTCATCAAAGAACAAAAACCCATGGATGGAAAACAAGAACAACACATGTATATGGAAACCCATGGTTTGGACGAAATTAAAACAGCAAGAAAACAAGGAAATAAACCAGCAAAGTGCAGAACAATGGCAACAAATGAAAGGAAACAACTCATGGAAAAGATTGAACCGATTAAAAATGGAAAAACTACAAGAAAACGCAAATGGATATTTTTAGAAGATGAATAGAAATGACTTATGTGGTTATAGCCTTTTGGAGATGTGATTCACGCCACTTGGAGGGTGGTTCTTCCAAGATGAGTGGGTGGTGCCGCCACTTGAGAGTCTCCAAAGCTCACAAGATAAGACATGAAGGAGAAGAAGAGACAAGTCTCACAAACTCACTCTCTCTCAATTTCAAGATAGTTTCTTTTCTTCTAACTTTCAACTTTTTTTATTCAAAGTACCAAGCACCCCTATTTATAATGGAGAGGGCTGGTCATGTTACAAAGGGGAAGGAGTGGGAAGAGTCACTCTTCTAGCTCCTTCTAGTGCCTAAGAGAGAAAGGAGTAGAAAAGTCACTTTTTCCACTTTTTCCTAAAGAAAGTGCCTAAAATGCCTTACATTTAGAGGTTTCTTTTGGTTTTCCTCTTTAGCATACTCCTAAGGATATTTCTATATTATTTACAAATTTATACAAGAGTATTTACAAAGATTTATTTATACTACTATCTTTTGAATTTTCAAGAGAACCCAAACTGTTCTACTTTTTAAGAAGACTAGTAAGAAGAATTTTAAATGCTTGGGTGGATGACCTCTTCCTCCATTAGTAAAATCCTCTTCTACTTGATCTCCATCATGCTCCCCAGGTTGGAGAGAATTCGTCCGCGAATTCAGAATCCCTACATATAACAAAGTCAGTTTGCTATCAAATAAAGCAGTGGATGATAATAAAGGCAAACTTGACTTAGCATTATGAATCATTTGGATGTCGGAAAAAGAAGTCCTATAGACAGACCATGTGGGAAAAAAATGTGGGGGAATGATTAGTTTCTTAGGAAAAATTCCCTTTAAAGGGTAAAAACCATTAGTAGGTATGGAAAAATCATCCCTAACATTTTTCAACCAATATGGAGTGCAAGTAGGAACTTTTGGTAATGAAAAAGACAAAGAAGAAGAATACCTTGGATGCTCAAATTGAGGCATAGCATGAGTAAAAAAGATTGATTTAGTTGATAAGGTATTATGACTCGTTTTATCATTTTCTTCTTTTTCATTTTCTCTTTTATTTTTCATTTTTAATTGGTCTTCATGAACTTCTTGTGGAGAGAGGGGTTTTAATATGACCTTGTGCCCATGGAAGTCAAAAGAAAGTTTGTTGGTAAAGCCATCATGAAAAACTTTTCTATCATATTGCCATGGCCTACCCAAAAGTACATGTATTGCTTCCATAGGTACAACATCACACAAGACCTCATCTTTATATTTACCAATTGAGAATGCTATGAGGACTTGTTTGTTAACAATGATTTCTCCTACTTCACTCAACCATTGCAATTTATAGGGCTTTGCATGAGAGATAGTAGATAATCCAAGTTTATCTACCACTCTTGTGCTAGCCACATTAGCACAACTACCACCATCCACAATCAATGAACATAACTTGTTATTAATGAGACACCTTGTATGGAAAATGTTTTCTCTTTGGCTTTCATCAAAAGATTTTAAAACTTGGCCAAGCATGCGTCTCACTACTAACAAGTCACCTTCAAGTGGACTTTCACTATCACATTCATTAGATGAACTAGGCGGTGTAGAATGTCTAGAAGAAGATGAATCATGCTCACTAACTACTATGCCATCATGCATCATCATATTTCTTTTAGAAGGGCAATTAGAAGCTATGTGACCATATCCTAAACATTTAAAGCATTTCTTACTAGACGATTTGGTTGGAGATTTATTAGTTAAAGTGGAAGGCTTTGAATCCTTGGATTTGAAAGATGAATCTTTAGAAGGAAATTTGGACAAAGACTTGTTTTTATTTTTCCAAGAGTTGTTGTAATAGCCATCATTATGAGTATTTTTGAAAGCATGTTTCTTTGCAATTTGGGTTTCAACCTTGATGGCAAGGTGAACCAAGTTTTCTAAAGAAGAGTACTCATAAAGTTCAACAACATCTTGAATGTCCCTTCTAAGACCACTTACAAATCTAGCCATCTTAGCTTCATCACTTTCATGTATATCAACTTTAAGCATAAGCGTTTCTAGCTCTTTAAAATAAGCATCCACACTTAGCGTGCCTTGGTGAAGCCTTTGGAGCTTCAACAATAGGTCTTTCCTAAAGTGTGGTGGAATAAATCTAGCGCGCATACACTCTTTCAAATTGTTCCAAGAAACCACGGGAGGTCTCTTGTTTAGCCCAATGTCCATAAGAGTTTTATGCCACCATTGCATGGCATAGTCTAGAAATTCTAAAGTAGCTAGTTTTACCCTTTGGTCTTCTTGGACCTCATGTACATGAAAGATTTGTTCAACCTTTGCTTCCCACCCCAAATATACATTTGGATCACCTTCACCACTAAAGCTAGGTAATTTTACAAAAGGCATATAAGGCTTTGCCACATGTTGGCGCCTTTCTTCATAATGATGATGCCTCCTCCATTCGGTTTCATCTTCATGTCCATGATAGTTGGAAGAAGTTCTTGATGAATGCCTTGAAGAATGGTTTCTTCTATGGTGTGTATGGCTGGACCTTTCATTAGTCACTTCAAGCCTTTGCAATCTTTCTTCCAATTGTCTTATAGCTTCATCTTTTTGTGCAAGTGACCTTTTGGCTTCTTTTAATTCACCAAGAATGAAAGCTTTTTGTGGAGAGTGTGGTTTGGAAGATTCTCCACTTGAATATTGAGCCATTTTCAAAACAGTACAGCAAACACAAATAGCAAACAATTAAAGAAAACAAGGTTAGAAAACAAAGAAATAAGTGGTGCGGTTTTGGTAAAAAAATTAAGGCACTCAAAATCACTCCAAGAAATTATACTTCCCTCAATCAAGCTTCTCTTGTGGAATGGAGTAACCTCAAATGAAAGATGCCAAAGCACTCAACCACTCATCCAAAAATAACCACCACAAAACTTAAAGAACAATAAAAGACAAGCAAGAAAAGGTACAAAACAAGAAAGGGTAGTGCAAAAAGAATACAAGATATATGACAAAACTTAAGGAATGAAAGACAAGCAATAAAAGGCACACAATAAGACTCAAAGAATACTCACTAAACTTTATAATCAAGAAAGAAAGTACAACTCATAAACTTGTCAAAATACAAGGATCAAAAGTTCCACAAAGTAGACAACAATTTGCCAATCACTATGAATCCAACTTTGGTATGAAAATTAATGTGCAAAAGAATGAATAGATGCAAATACCAAACTGTTTTGAAGGATTTAAAAACAGAATTGGTTCTGTTTCAGTTCTGTTTTTTTTTTCTTTTTTTTTTATACCAAATGGAACTTATGTAGTGAAAGAACCATAATATGCATCATATGGAAGTTGAAACATCAATCAAATTGCACAAAAATTTTATGAAGGATTCAAGACAATTGAACACTTGAAATCAAATATTTGGAACCTCCAATCATAAGTACTAAAACAAATTCAAGAGAAACACAAACTTTCAAAATCAAAAGCAAGCAAGTAGAGACAAGATTTGGACACCTAGAACACTATGAACATAAAACTCAAAGCAAAAAGTATGATCAATGAAAAGGCACAACTAAAACATATTCAAACCAAACAAAAGTATGAATATAAGGTTCTGGAAAAACAAGAAACACGAAATTATAGGTGCTGGAAAAAAAATGCCCAAAAAGAAAGTGTCTATTCAACTCACAATCAACAAATCAACACCATGGCTCTAGATACCACATGATGTGAGTCTCTTATGAACCTTTCTTGGTTTGGGTTGAGTTGGTATAGGTTTCATTGTATTCATGACACTTTCAAGAATTAGGATCAAAATTCTAAAGAGCAATTAATAGAGTTTCTACTCAAGAAAACAAAGGTTCATACTAAAAACACATGAATAGGTAACTTGTAGTGTAAGATAACAATGGAATATGAATGGGTAATTCAAGAACAGTACCAAACTTCAAAGGAAACACAAGAACAACATAAGAACACCAAGAACAAGTGAAAATACTGATTGAAATTCAATAGGAATTAGAAAATCACAAAGAAATTCATCAAAGAACAAAAACCCATGGATGGAAAACAAGAACAACACATGTATATGGAAACCCATGGTTTGGACGAAATTAAAACAGCAAGAAAACAAGGAAATAAACCAGCAAAGTGCAGAACAATGGCAACAAATGAAAGGAAACAACTCATGGAAAAGATTGAACCGATTAAAAATGGAAAAACTACAAGAAAATACAAATGGGTATTTTTAGAAGATGAATAGAAATGACTTATGTGGTTATAGCCTTTTGGAGATGTGATTCACGCCACTTGGAGGGTGGTTCTTCCAAGATGAGTGGGTGGTGCTGCCACTTGAGAGTCTCCAAAGCTCACAAGATAAGACATGAAGGAGAAGAAGAGACAAGTCTCACAAACTCACTCTCTCTCAATTTCAAGATAGTTTCTTTTCTTCTAACTTTCAACTTTTTTTATTCAAAGTACCAAGCACCCCTATTTATAATGGAGAGGGCTGGTCATGTTACAAAGGGGAAGGAGTGGGAAGAGTCACTCTTCTAGCTCCTTCTAGTGCCTAAGAGAGAAAGGAGTAGAAAAGTCACTTTTTCCACTTTTTCCTAAAGAAAGTGCCTAAAATGCCTTACATTTAGAGGTTTCTTTTGGTTTTCCTCTTTAGCATACTCCTAAGGATATTTCTATATTATTTACAAATTTATACAAGAGTATTTACAAAGATTTATTTATACTACTATCTTTTGAATTTTCAAGAGAACCCAAACTGTTCTACTTTTTAAGAAGACTAGTAAGAAGAATTTTAAATGCTTGGGTGGATGACCTCTTCCTCCATTAGTAAAATCCTCTTCTACTTGATCTCCATCACTCTTCCATCACATATTATAAGCTTAAGCAATTTTTCTTGTTTGATGTTTCTTGCCCTGTATTGACTTGAGCGTTGTAGTGCAATTACAGGTAGGACCCCCTCTATCTCAACGGAGCCATCCTTTTGGAAGCCAGAACCACCGTGAAGATAGGAGGAGCCACCATCTGCGTTAGAGTTAATGGAAGCTGAGTCAACCGGCAAGAACAATATCCATGAAGACCTCCAACTCATCAAAACATAAACTAATGCTTTGGTCAGAAGAACACAAGAAGACTGAGTTTTTGTTGATTAGTTAACATTATTTTTGGGTCAAGCCTTAGCTTAGATAAATTGTATAAAGTTGTTTAGGATTTCATTGGCCATGCATTGGGCCCAGTAGCATAAAAAAGTTGGACGAAATATTTGGGCCAAGTAGCATAGGTTTTTGGGCTTGTATTTGGGCCAATAGTAAAATAGGTCTAGTGAAGGTTAAAAGTGATTAGTTAGGGTAACAATCGGGCTTCTTTGAGCCCAATGTAACCTTAAAATGTCCAGGGTATTTTGGAGGACAAAAATTACCTTGGCAGGGAGCACATGGACGTCCACATGGCAACCTAGGAGTGGAGAGGATTTAGCATGGAAGGTGTGAGCTAAACATGGAAAGCATGACTCCACATGGCACCTTCTCATTGGAGAGTTTTATTTTGAATTTTCAAATTTTGGCTCCAAAATGTTTAGCCCTCGCTCATATAAATTGAGGTGCTTAACTCTCATTTTCTAAGATTAATGAATGAGTGAATTGCTGCCAAGATTGCTAGCCATCTCACTGTCTTGTCTTGCCTCTCTAGGATAGACACTTTAATCTTCTTCTTCACCTAGCTCAAGTGATATGGCCCAACCAATCACTCTCCGTACTTATCATGCACCTTCAAGGAAACCATAGCTCTATATGATCCATCCTTGCTCATCTCTTCCATTGAAGCTTCCTCAATCCTCTGAAAATTTCAAGAAAAGAATTAGGTCATGAAGGCACATTCCATCATTTGGTACCATGAGCCATGGTTCTTCAAGAGATAAGTGCCTTCACTTCTTTTAATTTTTGTGTTCTTCTTAATTTCGTGTTGTTCATCATTTTCTTGAATTGTCTTGTTGTTTCTGTTTTAATTTTAGTTGGTGTTGCTATTTTCAAATTTCTATTTGGTGCATTTTGTTCAATTGGTCTTGAACAATCCGTGTTGCAAATTTTATAGGTTTCTATTAAGTAATTGTGTGTGCTGTTCTGTTTTTGCTTTAATTGAGTCTTTTTGATGTTTTTAATTGGTGCAAATCTATTTGGTTTTGCAGTGGCCAGACCTCGGACGTTGACAGTATACAGTAGAGGTCGGCACAGTAGGACCCACAAAAGGGTCCCCAAAAATTACATGTATTAAGTATTACATTAGTGAAAGCCCAATTCACAGATATACGTTGCATGCAGAACATGTATAAGACATTTGGGTCTGGCACAAGTAGATTACCCCTAGGGGCGCCAATGCCCAAGAGCGCTAGGGTTTTCAGAGAAAGCTGCATGCAAGGCACGTGAAAAATTAGGGCACTTACAAGAACGGGTTGGTCTCGCGATGCTGGTACACATGCTATAACCCTAGCGGCCATACCGTTAGATACGCACTCCAGAAAAGGAATGTTTCCACGAGTGTTGCACTCTAAAAAGGGAATGTTGCCACGGGAGTTACACTAAGACTGTGCGATAGTATCCCGAAAAGGTAACCCTAAATTCGCTAGAGGCAAGGCTTTGGAACGGGAATGTCAGCGGTAGGTTAACCTAGAAAAAATTATATAAGGGGGGTAAACCCCAAGGTAAACACACATTGTTTTCTTCACAGGACATAGTTCTTACATACACATTATAAGCTTAAGCACTTTTTCTTGTTTAATGTTTCTTGCCCTGTATTGACTTGAGCGTCAGAGTGCAGTTATAGGTAGGGTCCCCCTCTATCTCAACGGAGCCATCCTTTGGAAAGCACAGAACCACCGCGAAGATAGGAGGAGCCACCATCTGCCTCAGAGTCAATGACGGCTGAGTAAACCAACGAGAACATTTGGCGCCGACCGTGGGGCTCGAACCCATGACCACCTGTCTACAATTGTGATCAGAGATACCAGATGACATAAGGAATACTAGGCAAGGCACTGCTGGAAGGGAGGATGACAATCATGTAACCATGCAAGAACTCATGAAGACTATCCGTAACCTTCAGCAGGCATTCGCCGCATCCAGGGCTGACCAGGAGAGAGTTCTGGCTGAGGTTTGTGCTGAACAAACCCTCAGACATCATTGGCAACCAATGAAGAACTGCGCAGGGCTAACTAGGAGTTGAGAAGGGGAATGGGTGCGCGAATGGAGAAATAGGGGCACCCACCCCAGTTAGAGCATGTCCCATGCCTTTCTCCCAGACAATCATGGAGGCAGCGATCCTTGTAACGTTCATGGTCCCAAAGATCACCTTCACAGGTATTGAAGACCTCGAGGCCCACATCACGACCTTCCACACACAGATGATGATTTCGTGAGGGACTGAGGCCATGCATTGTAAGTTATTTATGGGAACCTTTTCAGGAACGGCACTGGACTGGTTCATTAGCCTCCCCGATGGACACATCACATCGTTTGACCAATTCTCGACGCTTTTCAAGGAGTAGTTTATCGTCAACCAGGCTCTCCCTCCCGTTTCCTTTGATCTTTTTAATGTGAAGCAATACCAGGGAGAACCATTGAAGGACTTCCTGAACCGCTTTGGAGCGCTCATGGTAAAGTTACACACCACGGACGAGGCCATGATGGTACACGCCTTTGGGAAGGGAATCCTACCAGGACCTTTCAATGATTCCCTGATCAAGTGTCAACCTAAGACTTTCAATGAGATCTATCGTCGAGTTGTGGCCCACATCAGTGCAGAAGAGCTGGTAACAAAAAAGCGCGCGAGGGTCAATTTGTCCAAACCTCGTACAGCAGGTCACACTCAACCTATGAGGGTGCATGAGGCCATAACAGGAAAGAAGGCTAAGTCGACACCATATGAGTCAAAAAAGCCTAAGCCCACCAGGCACAACCTTAAAGTAGACCTCAAGGAGCTGATCGCCATTCTCAAGGTGGCTAGCATACTGAAGTTTCCCCAGAAGACTGACAAAAGGTTGGGAACCAGCAAAGGCAAGTGGTGTGACTCTTACCAGGCGCGTGGTCACGGACTAGGCAACTGCCTAGCGCTAGGACACCAACTAGATGAATTAGTAAGGAACGATTTTCTGACAAACTACTTGCAGGAACCACAGGGGACCCTAGCGACAGTGACCCCAGCACGAGACCAGGGGCACGCAATACCCATCCACTGAGAGATCAACACCATCTCCGGGGGGTTCTCCGAAGGAGGTTGTATCGCTTCCCAACGAAGGAAGTACACTAGAGGAGTGATGACTGTCGGGGAAGGGGAAGCTGACCAGTTGATGGAGATCAAGTAGAAGAGGATTTCACTAATGGAGGGAGAGGCCATCCACCCAAGCATTTAAAATTCTTCTTACTAGTCTTCTTAAAAAGTAGAACATTTTGGGTTCTCTTGAAAATTCAAAAGATAGTAGTATAAATAAATCTTTGTAAATACTCTTGTATAAATTTGTAAATAATATAGAAATAGCCTTAGGAGTATGCCAAAGAGGAAAACCAAAAGAAACCTCTAAATGTAAGGCATTTTAGGCACTTTCTTTAGGAAAAAATGGAAAAAGTGACTCTTCTACTCCTTTCTCTCTTAGGCACTACAAGGAGCTAGAAGAGTGACTCTTCCCACTCCTTTCCCTTTGTAACATGTCCAGCCCTCCTTATTATAAATAGGAGTGCTTGGTTCTTAATAATACAAGTTGAAAGTTAAAAGTAAAGAAACTATCTTGAAATTGAGAAAGAGTGAGTTTGTGAGACTTGTCTCTTCTTCTCCTCCATGTCTTATCTTGTGAGCTTTGAAGATTCTCAAGTGGCGGCACCAACCACTCATCTTGGAAGAACCACTCTCCAAGTGGCGTGAATCACATCTCCAAAAGGCTACAACCACATAAGTCATTTCTATTCATCTTCTAAAAATACCCATTTTTGTTCTAGTTGTCTGTTTTCAATTCTAATCGGTTCATTCTCTTCCTTGTGATGTCCTCTATCATTTGATGTGTTGTTCTTTCATTTTAATCGATTCAAACTTGTTATGGCAACCTGTTTTTGGTTCGGTTTCCATGGGTATTATGGTCCTTGTTGTTTTCTTGAATTTCCAATAGTAGGTCTTGTTGTGTTTCCATTACTAGTTTCAATTCTTGTTGTGTTCTTGTTTTAATTCTTGTTTCTTTGTACTGTTTTTGTGTTGTTACTGCACTTTGGTTGTTGTTCTTGAATTACCTATTCATATTCCATTGTTATATTACACTACAAGTTACCTATTCATGTGTTTTTAGTATGAACCTTTATTTTCTTGAGTAGAAACTCTATTAATTGCTCTTTAGAATTTTGATCCTAATTCTTGAAAGTGTCATGAATACAATGAAACGTATATCAACTCAACCCAAACCAAGAAAGGTTCATAAGAGAATCACATCACCAGTTCCCAGAGCCTGACCTTATTTTGACAAAGGCTGATCGGCTGGACGTGGTCCCGCACGACAACAACCTGGTGGTGATTCCAGTGGTGACAGTGGGAAGGAAGGTGCACTTGGTCCTCGTCGACTAGGGAAGTTCGGCAAATGTGATGTTCTGACCAACCTTTAATAAGTTGCAGTTATCACCTGACCAGCTGAGGCCTTATGATGGCTGCCTATACGACTTTGCTGGGGACCAAGTGGAGGTCAGAGGCCACATCGAGTTGAGGACGACGTTCACGGACAACAATGCCTCTCGCACTATCAACATAATGTATCTTGTGGTAAACGCTCCTTCTGCTTATAACATTCTTTTAGGTAGGCCAGCTTTGAACAGATTGGGAGCAGTACCCTCAACAAGACACATGAAGATAAAGCTGCCCTCCCTTGATGGAACGATGATAACCATCAAGTCTGACCAAAAGACGGCTAGAAAGTGTTATGAGAATAGCCTCAAGACAAAGAGAGGGGTGTGCTCTGTCACCAATCGACCACCTAGGGATAAAGGGATCATCCGTGTAGAGGTCGCCCCTGAAAGACGAACTGAGCCCACAGAAGAGGTCGTGGAATGAGAGATTGAGGGCAAACACTTCAAACTTGGTAAGTCTCTGAGTCAGGAAGCGCAGGACTAGGTCGTCGGGGTTTTTGGCTCGACATCTGGACGCCTTCGCATGGATTGCCTTAAACATGCCAGGTATTGACCCTAACTTCTTGTGCCATCATCTTACCATGGACCCATAGGTCCGACCTGTACACCAAAGACGGAGAAAGTTCAATGAGGAGAGGCAGCAGGTCATCAGGCAGGAAACCCAGAAGCTGCTGGAGGCCAATCACATCAGGGAGATCCAATACCCTGAGTGGTTGGACAATGTGGTGTTAGTCAAGAAAGCCAACGACAAGTGGAGGATGTGCGTCGACTTCACAGACCTAAATAAAGCCTGCCCCAAGGACTCTTACCCTTTGCCCAGCATTGATGCCTTGGTGGATAGCGCGTCAAGATGCAAACTCTTCAGCTTCTTGAATGCATTTTCTGGATACAACCAGAAGCGGATGCATTCCAGAGATGAATGCAAGACAGCATTCATGACAGAGCTCTCCATTTATTATTATAAGGTGATGCCCTTTCGACTGAAGAATGCCGGAGCAACTTACCAGAGACTGATGGACAGGATACTCGCCCCTATGATAGGGCGAAATGTGCAGGCATACTTGGATGACATGGTTGTCACCTCCCAGGAAAAGGACCAACACATTGCTTACCTAGAAGAGCTGTTCAACACCATAGCCAGGTACAAGTTAAAACTGAACCTTGAAAAATGTGTGTTTGAGGTGAAAACGGGAAAGTTCTTGGGGTTCTTGCTGACTGAGCGTGGAATAGAAGCAAACCTCGAGAAGTGAGAGGCAATTATGGCCATGAGGAGCCCGATCTCAGTGAAGGAAGTGCAACAGTTGATAGGTCGGATGACCGCCCTGTCCCGATTTGTTTCAGTAAGAGAGGACAAGGGGTATCCTTACTTTTAGTGTTTGAAGTGAAACAACAAGTTCATCTGGACTGATGAGTTTGAGGAATAATTCCTCAAGCTGAAAGAGTATCTGGCCAATCCCCCAGTGTTGTGCAAGCCACTACCAGGTACTCCACTCCGCCTGTACTTTGCCGTCACGGAGCGGGCAATTAGTTCAGTCCTCGTCCAGAAGCAAGACCAGGTGCAGAAACCCATCTATTTTGTCAGCAAGGTTTTGAAGGGACCTGAGGTGTCTACCAAGCCATAGCAAAGGCAGCCCTAGCTGTAGTATTCTCAACGCAGAGGCTCCGACACTATTTTTACAGCTTCACTATCATTGTGATGACAGACCTCCCCATTCGCAAGGTCCTGCAGAAACTCGATGTCGCCGGGAGAATGGTGCGCTGGGCGATTGAGTTATCTGAGTTCGAGATACATTTTGAACCCAGAGGGCCAATCAAGGGCCAAGTTTATGTTGACTTCGTAGTAGAGCTCTCCTCAGAAGCCACACAGCAGGGAGAGGCAGACTTCAGATGGGTACTCTTAGTAGACGGATCGTCAAATCAACAGGTGATAGAGATCAAGTAGAAGAGGAAAGTGAGGTTCAAGGCAAAGAAGCTCAAGGAAAAATTAGCTCAAAATCCTTCATACCTCAAAGGATCACAAGAAGCAAGGCTAAAGTTTTGGGTAAAGAGCATCAAATGTTATCACTTTTTGTAATTACCCTTGTATAAACATTTATAAATATTTGTAAATAAATATAGAAATAGCCTTAGGAATATGCCAAAGAGGAAAACCAAAAGAAACCTCTAAATGTAAGGCATTTGTAAGCAAAATTTTTTAGAAAAGAGTGGAAGAAGTGACTCTTCCTACTCCTTCTAACTTAGGTGCTAGAAGGAGCTAGAAGAGTGACTCTTCCCCCTCCTTCTGCCTTGTAACATAAGTGGTTCTCCTTATTATAAATAGGAGTGCTTGGTTCTTCATAATACAAGTTGAAAATTGAAGTAAAGAAACTATCTTGAGTTTTTGTGAGAGAGAGTTGTGAGACTAATTCTCTTCCTCTTCCTTCCATGTCTTATCTTGTGAGTCTTCGAGACTCTCAAGTGGCGGCACCTCCCACTCATCTTGGAAGAACCACCCTCCAAGTGGCATGAAGCACATCTCTAAAAGACTACAACCACATAAGTAATTTCTATTCATCTTCCAAAATACCCATTTTTGTTCTACTTGTTTGTTTGCAATTTCAATCGGTTAAATCTCTTCCTTAAGATGTTTTCTTTCATTTTTTGTATTTGTTTCTCATTTTAATCAGTTCAAACATGTTATATCTTGTTGTATTTGGTTCGATTTCCATTGTTACCCATTTCTATGTTGAGTTCTTGAATTTCCATTAGTAGGTTGTGTTCTTATTGTGTTTCTGTTGATAGTTTCAATTCTTGTTGTGTTCTTGTTTAAAATCTTATGTTCTTGTGTTGTTCTTGTGTTCTTTTTGAGTTTATGTTGTTGTTCTTATGATTACCCATTCGAATTCCAACCCATGTGCATCATGAAATTCACCTATTCATGTGTTTTTCTCTTGGACCTTTAGAAATGAACCTTCATATCTACTTAGCACTTGCTAAGTTAATGTCCAGTGGGGATTTTCTCTAGGTGACTCACCCTAATTGCTCTAAGAATCTTGATCCTATTCTTAATAAAGTGTTACAAATCAAATGAATATAAAATCAACTCACATCAACAGGGCAGCGGCACTGGAGTGACTTTGGAAGGACCCGGTGGGGTCCTGATCGAGCAGGCCCTGCGTTTCGCCTTCAAAGGCAGTAGTAACCAAGCAGAATATGAGGCTTTGATTGTAGGAATGTTGCTAGCCAAGGAGATGGGTGTGGAATGTCTGCTAGCAAAGAGTGATTCACTGTTGTACCGACCAGTCCTCAGACATCGACGATCGCTAGCAGTGGTGGCCACACAAGCTGGGTCCCACAGTGGCGTGAGATAGTGTCCCTTAAACGGCATGAGCCAGTGTGCCAATTAGTGATCGGAGATCGATCACCAGGGTAGGCTGACGTGTACTCAACAATAGAGTGAAGCCGATGTAACGTCAGGCATCGGTGATTTAAACAGCTAAACTGGGTCACGAGAGGTAGACCCCAGGAAACACACCATTTATTAGTGAAACGCCTAGAGTTAGGGGGAAGCCTGAGTCACAAGGTCCTCATGCGTGTGGTGTGAATAGCGCATTTGGGCTCAGCACAAGCAAAGGGCCCTGGGGGCACTAAGGGCCGTTAGGGTTAGGGTTTCCCAGGGGTAGACTGCATGCATGGCACGTGAACAGTTAAGGTGTAAGGACCTGTAAAATTAAATTGGAATAAAAGAGATATATTTTAAATGAATTCTAAGTATGTCTTTATTTAAAATGAAAAGGAAGGAAAGTGTAGTTTGGAAGACTATGAGATCGCCTAGTAGTACATGATCGCTGGTCGCCTGCTACACATGAGCGCCAGGGCGCGAGGCATGCAGGCATCGCGCGGGCGCGAGGCATGTGGACGTCGCCAGGGCGTGAGGCATTCAGGCATCGCGCGGGCGAGAGGCATGCGGGCATTGCCAGGGCGCGAGAGGCATGCGGGCATCGCCAGGGCGCGAGGCATGCGGGCATTGCCAGGGCGCGAGAGGCATGCGGGCTTTGCCAGGGGGAGACATCGGTCGTTCGCCAGCGAGAGGTCATCGGTGGATTGTCTTCGCGCGAGGGGTCATCGGTGGATTGTCTTCGCGTGAGAGGTCATCGGTGGATAGCCTTCGCGCGAGAGGTCATCGGTGGATGGCCTTCCCACGAGAGGTCATCGGTGGATAGCCTTCGCGGGAGAGGTCATCGGTGGATAGACTTTGCGCCTGTGGTCATCGGTGAAAGGTCATCGCGCGACGTCGAGTTACACACAGAGAAGGTGGGACCCAGACTTCCAGCATGGAACGTCCTGCACGCGCGCCACGTAGACAAAAAGAGTGGTTCAGAATAGTGACCTCAGAGTGTTAGCCTGCGCAGAGGCACGCTCAGTAGTACTGTTCAGGGAGTGGTTGGCCTGCGCAAGAGACAACTGTAGTCGTACTGTTCAGGGAAACGTACACTCAGACTTCTCTGCAGAGTGGGTGTGGCAGCTGCTTTTGGTGGATAAGTTGGTTTAAGATGCAGAGACCCACTGCTGAGAGAAAAAAAAACGTTGCAGCATTCAAAGAGAGAAAGAGTGAGTTACCTCCCTTCTCCTCCAGATATCTCCTTCGCGCTGCGATTCTAGCATCTTCACACAAGAGTACGACGAGAGGCAGCACCATTAGAGCACCTGGGAGGTTCTCTGCAAGTCCTTCAACCAGACGCAAAAACAGAGCCAAGGCGTTGTTCAAGCTTCGTTGGGTTTCGGAGCTCCTGGTGTTTTGCGCAAGTCCAGGTAAGGGAAGCTAGACTTCATTTTCAATACAAGCCATAGATTAGTTGTTTCTGAAGTGAGGGCGACGTGGTCGCCGGTTTTCGTTTTCATCCTTGTAAAATGCTCTGTGCTATGTGTTTGGGTGACGTGGTCGCCGGTTTAAAATGCAGACTTCGAAATACCCCGTTTTTGAACTAGATCGTCGGTTTTGGCGATATTTGCGAACTCGCTGTTTTTGATGTTGCTTTGAAACGGTATGAGATTTAAATGAGATATTCGAAAATAAGAACCTTGGAGTGAGCTTTTGCTGTGATTGAAATCTTTCCTTTAAGTGTTATGTGATGTGTTGGATGTGGTGAATGTGGGATCGAGGCATAGTATTTTCAGGAAAGAAAATACCGTGTAAGATCGTGTAGGATGTGCATTGATCGGTGATGTCTATAATGAGATTATCCTGACTCTCCTGAGATAATGAATTCACATAGATGAAGTTATTCAGGCGTTGAGAGTCGAAGGAGGTTCATATGAATGGGTGTCTCGTGTGAACAAGACGAGCTCGGCCTGTTATATGGATTAACCCTGTCATACTGTGAGAATGGTGAACTTGAGATCGAGAATGTGTTGATGCGCATAGCTGTGGAAACATTACAACAACTTTGTATGACAGGTGCAGAATCTCTGAGTCTAGTCAATGCACGAGTCTTCCGGAAGTAGTGTCAAGTGTCTTGTGTGCTGGGTCAGTGGTGGTCTGACATGTGAAATGAGGAACTTGAAATTTATAGACACTTGATGCAGTTTTGTGAAATAGAATGACTCTTGAGAATATTGTGAAATGTGTGATTTCTGGGCGATCAGGTGAAGGGTATTGAGAAAATCTATAGCTTTACGTGAACATCTTGAAAATTTCTTACCCTGATTTTAATGTTCTTATTTAAACTCTCTTTAAAATATCTAGCTTACCCTGCGTGTTTTGCTCGTTGGCTGTTTTTCTCTTTAAGCTGTGATGATCGTGTATAACTTACACGGGAGCAGATGATCTTCCAGGATGTAGAGCTCCTTAGTGAGTGGTCGCCGAGGAAGAGATCGACGGTTTTCTATCTCTTGGTGGTGATCGCCGGATTTATGTCCTGCTAGCAGATCGCCTGTTTGGGCCTTCTGTTACCAGATCGCCGGTTCATGTGTGGAGACCGCCGGTCTTGTTGTATTTGATTGAATTCGTTAAATTTTGAAAACATTTGACTGGTTATGTATTAAACTCCCTAAGAGGAGCAACTTCATTACATATATATATATTATCATTCTTCAATATTATTTGTTCACCTTTATTTTCATTATACATGTATGTATGGCTTTATTTTGGCGGGATGTTACATTTAATGGTATCAGAGCAGTTCGTCCTTAGGATGACCTGAGGGCTGTGGATCCATTGTGTTTCTTCTGCTCATAAAATCTATTTGAGTTTTAAATAACAACTATAGTGAAAGGTTTTCAAAAACGTTTTTAGTATTGAAATTTTGTGTGTGCCTTAGCGAATGTATGCTCTAATTGAAAATCTTGGTATTAAGAACGAGAAGATCCTGATAAAGTAATGAGGGTGCACACTCATAACTGGATCGAGATGATTCTTAATCTTAATTCCAAAGGTTTGATGTTTAGCCTACATTGAATTCTGGTGTGATTTATTTAGTGTTCTTGTAATTGACTGAGAGTGGTCGTTTGGATTGATGTTTACACACCGGTAACTGTTCTGGTGTTTTGTTTGAAGTTATAAGTGTGATAATCCTGTTGATGAACTCAAATTCTTAATGACTTTGAGATGCTGACCTTTGCAAGGTCTAGATGGTACATCCTGAATGAATTGATTTCTGATCGATCTCATTCTTGTAGTTGTAGGGAATATAGAAACCAATAGATTCAGAATCAAAAACGGAGAAGATGGCACGTAGACCTTCTACCCCACCCCAACCTTCCTCAGAGATGAGCCAGATTGCCAAGGCCATCGAGATGATGGCAACTGCCATTCAGCAGCAGAATGCAGCGATGGCTCGGAACCATCAAGCTACAATGCAACACTGGGAAACTGCTCGATCTGCGGAGACAAACTCCCACGTCGGTCAGCCTCAAGAACAGATGGGACTAACCGAGTTCATGCGGCACAACCCACCCAAGTTCAGTGGGAATGCTACCCCTGACCAGGCAGATCAGTGGGTCAGAGAGTTGGAGAAAATCTTTAGGGCGACCTCCTGCCCTGAAGAGAAGAAATTGCTGTTCGCCACTTATCTGCTATCAGGAGAAGCTGAGTTCTGGTGGATGGGAGCTCAGCAGATGATGGAGGCCCGAGGGGATGTATTGGATTGGGAGAGCTTCAGGGTGAAGTTCTTGGAGAAATACTTCCCTGACAGCGCCAAGTTTGCGAGGGAAGCTGAGTTCCTGAAGTTGGAGCAGGGGGATATGTCAGTAAACGCCTATGCTACTCAGTTTGAGTACCTCGCCCGATTCTATACTCAGGCGACCTCCGAGGCCTGGAGGTGTAGGAAGTTCGAAGAGGGACTGAAGCACGGGCTGAAGAGGACCATAGCCCCGATGTGCATAAGGGAATTTCACGCCTTAGTAGAAAAGGCGAAGATGGTGGAGACCCTGGAGAAGGGTGATTCTCGGGTGATCAGGTCACACCCAGGAGGTTCTTCCAGTGGGAAAGCTAAGGCACAGCACTCACAAAGCAAGCCCTATACGAGGCCTCCACCACATCGAGTGGGAACAACGTCATCCCAGTTTCAGCAGCGGCAACCTTGGAAACCCAAGTGTTTCCATTGTGGTGGACCACACACGCCCAACGTGTGCCCCAAGAAGACTTCAGAGAGAAGATGTTTTACCTGCCAAAAGACAGGACACGTTGCTAGAGAGTGCCCTAGCAGGAATGGGGCGACCCAACCCAGTGGCTCTTAGCAGATGAGGAACGAAGGCAGTAGACCTCAGGCGACAGGGAGAGTGTTTGCCATGTCTGGAGCAGAAGCATCTCAGTCAGGTAACCTCGTACAAGGTGTTTGTTTTATAGCTGGTAGAGGTGTAAAAGCTTTGTTTGATTCTGGAGCGACACACTCCTTTGTGTCAAGCCTGTGTGTAGCCGAGTTGGGCCTTCTAGTGAAGGGGTTACCTTTCGAACTGTTGGTCTCTACACCTGCGTCAGGACAGGTGATGACCTCTACAGTGTGCCCCGAATGTCCAGTGATTGTAGAGGGACGCAGATTCAAGGTGAACTTGATCTGCCTACCTCTTCAGGACCTAGATGTTATCCTGGGAATGGATTGGTTAGCTGCCAATCACGTTCTCATTGACTGCGGTAGTCAGAGGATTGCGTTTCCAGACCTCCAAGGATCAGATGTAATATCTGCTCAGCAAGGGCAGTCAGAGTTGGAAGAAGGGGCAAGGTGCTTCGTGATACTCGCTCGGTCGAAGGTGGAGAATAAAGGGGACGTAAGCAGAATACCCGTGGTGAAAGATTTCACGGATGTATTCCCAGAAGAAGTACCTGGGTTACCCCCTAAGAGAGAAGTGGAATTCTCTATTGACTTGGTACCTGGAGCTGGACCAGTGTCAATGGCACCTTACAGGATGGCACCAGCCGAGTTAGTGGAGTTAAAGAAGCAAGTGGAAGAGTTGCTGGAGAAACAATTCATCAGACCCAGTGTATCTCCATGGGGAGCTCCAGTGCTCCTAGTCAAGAAGAAGGATGGAGGGTCTCGGCTGTGTATAGATTACAGGCAGTTGAACAAGTTGACCATCAAGAACAAGTACCCCCTGCCTAGGATTGATGATTTGATGGATCAAATACATGGGGCCTCGGTGTTCTCCAAGATTGATCTGAGATCGGGGTACCACCAAATTTTGGTAAAAGCTGAAGATGTTCAAAAGACAGCTTTTAGGTCTCGGTATGGGCACTATGAGTATGTAGTGATGCCGTTTGGAGTCACCAATGCTCCAGCCCTGTTCATGGACTACATGAATAGGATTTTTCGCCCTTTCTTGGATAAGTTTGTGGTGGTCTTCATAGACGACATCCTCATTTATTCAAGGACCGAGGAAGAGCATGAGGAACACCTGAAGACAGTATTGGAGATACTGAGGGAGAAGCAACTCTATGCCAAGTTCTCTAAGTGCGAGTTCTGGCTGAAGGAAGTCAACTTCTTAGGACACGTGATATCTGCCCAGGGGATCTCGGTGGATCCAGCCAAGGTAGAGGCAGTGCTGCAGTGGGAACGTCCAAAGACAGTCACCGAGATAAGGAGCTTTGTGGGGTTGGCGGGCTACTATCGGAGGTTTATTGAGGACTTTTCCAAGGTAGTGGCTCCCTTAACACAGCTGACCCGCAAGGATCAACCTTTTGCTTGGACCGACCGATGTGAACAGAGCTTCATGGAACTGAAGGAGAGGTTGACTAGTGCTCCAGTGCTAGTGATCCCCGAAGTAGGAAGACCTTTTGATGTCTTCTGTGACGCTTCACATCAGGGCTTGGGATGTGTTTTGATGCAAGAGAAAAGAGTGGTTGCATATGCTTCAAGGCAACTCAAGGTTCATGAGAGAAACTACCCCACGCATGATTTGGAGTTGGCGGCTGTGGTATTTGCCTTGAAGATCTGGAGGCACTATTTATATGGAGCTCGGTTCCAGGTGTTCAGTGACCATAAGAGCCTGAAATATCTGTTCGATCAGAAGGAACTAAACATGAGACAAAGAAGGTGGATGGAGTTTCTAAAGGACTACGATTTTCAACTCATGTATCATCCAGGGAAGGCCAATGTAGTGGCTGATGCTTTGAGTAGGAAATCAATACAAGTCGCCACCATGATGATGGAAGAGCAGAAACTGATCGAGCAGTTCAGAGACTTAAACCTTGGAATAGAATTTCACGTGAATCACATTAGTTGTAGTAAGCTGGCTATAACTAATGACTTCCTTGGGATGTTAAGGGATAAGCAGTTGGAGGACCCTAGTCTAAAGCGTACTGTGGAGTCACTAGGGACAGATCAGGCGAGAGACTTTGTGATGGGCGATGATGGGATCTTGAGATTTAATGGCAGAATTTGCATCCCTGCAAATGAAGAGTTGAAGAAGATGATCCTAGAAGAAGGTCATATGAGTCGCCTTAACCTTCATCCAGGCATGAACAAGATGTACCATGACTTGAAGGAGTCATTTTGGTGGTCGGGCATGAAGAGAGACATCGCCCAGTATGTTGCAACCTGCTTAACGTGTCAGAAGGCGAAGGTAGAGCATCAAAGACCTGGCGGGCTATTGCAGCAACTGGATATCCCTGAGTGGAAATGGGACAGCATCGCCATGGATTTTGTCACCCATTTACCCAGATCGGTAAAGGGTCATGATGCAATCTGGGTTATCATTGATAGGTTGACGAAGAGTGCCCACTTCCTTCCAGTGAATATGAAGATGCCTATGGCCAAGCTGGCACAGTTATACATCCAAGAAATAGTGAGGTTGCATGGAGTGCCTTCCAGCATCGTTTCAGATAGAGATCCCAGGTTCACTTCACGGTTTTGGCAGACCTTGCAAGAGTGCTTGGGAACTAAGTTGAGGATGAGCTCTGCATATCATCCCCAAACAGATGGTCAGTCAGAGAGAACGATCCAATCCTTGGAAGATCTGCTGAGGACGTGCGTCTTGGATCAATTGGGAAGTTGGGACGAGGTGTTGCCACTGGTGGAGTTTACCTATAATAATAGCTACCACGCCAGTATTGGGATGGCACCATATGAAGCCCTGTATGGGAGGAAATGCAGAACTCCCTTATGTTGGTACCAGGAGGGCGAGGCAGTCTTGGTTGGGCCAGAGTTGATTCAGCAGACGACCGAGAAGGTGAAACAGATACAAAGCAGAATGAAAGCTTCCCAGAGTAGGCAGAAGTCCTATGCAGATCAGAGGAGAAAGACTTTGGAGTTTGCTGCTGGAGACCACGTGTTCATGAAAGTGACACCAACCAAGGGTGTAGGACGGGCGATCAGGTCAAAGAAGTTGTCCCCTAGGTTCGTGGGACCATATCAGATCTTAAGAAAGGTTGGTCCAGTGGCTTATGAGATCGCCCTACCTCCCCATTTAGCGAATCTGCACAATGTCTTTCACGTGTCACAATTGAGGAAATACATGGCAGACCCTAGTCATGTGCTGGATGTAGACGATGTGCAGATCAGGGATGACTTGTCCTTTGAAGCAAAACCAGTCAGGATTGACGATCGGCAAAGTAAACAGCTCAGAGGCAAGACCATCAACATGGTGAAAGTGGTGTGGGATGAGAGATCGGGGGATTCAACTTGGGAGTTAGAAGAACCCATGAGGGAGGATTATCCATACCTCTTTTCCTTGTAATTCAATTTTCGGGGACGAAAATTTTTCTTGATGGGGAGAATGTAAGGACCTGTAAAATTAAATTGGAATAAAAGAGATATATTTTAAATGAATTCTAAGTATGTCTTTATTTAAAATGAAAAGGAAGGAAAGTGTAGTTTGGAAGACTATGAGATCGCCTAGTAGTACATGATCGCCGGTCGCCTGCTACACATGAGCGCCAGGGCGCGAGGCATGCAGGCATCGCGCGGGCGCGAGGCATGTGGACGTCGCCAGGGCGCGAGGCATGCAGGCATCGCGCGGGCGAGAGGCATGCGGGCATTGCCAGGGCGCGAGAGGCATGCGGGCATCGCCAGGGCGCGAGGCATGCGGGCATTGCCAGGGCGCGAGAGGCATGCGGGCTTTGCCAGGGGGAGACATCGGTCGTTCGCCAGCGAGAGGTCATCGGTGGATTGTCTTCGCGCGAGGGGTCATCGGTGGATTGTCTTCGCGTGAGAGGTCATCGGTGGATAGCCTTCGCGCGAGAGGTCATCGGTGGATGGCCCTCCCACGAGAGGTCATCGGTGGATAGCCTTCGCGGGAGAGGTCATCGGTGGATAGACTTTGCGCCTGTGGTCATCGGTGAAAGGTCATCGCGCGACGTCGAGTTACACACAGAGAAGGTGGGACCCAGACTTCCAGCATGGAACGTCCTGCACGCGCGCCACGTAGACAAAAAGAGTGGTTCAGAATAGTGACCTCAGAGTGTTAGCCTGCGCAGAGGCACGCTCAGTAGTACTGTTCAGGGAGTGGTTGGCCTGCGCAAGAGACAACTGTAGTCGTACTGTTCAGGGAAACGTACACTCAGACTTCTCTGCAGAGTGGGTGTGGCAGCTGCTTTTGGTGGATAAGTTGGTTTAAGATGCAGAGACCCACTGCTGAGAGAAAAAAAAATGTTGCAGCATTCAAATAGAGAAAGAGTGAGTTACCTCCCTTCTCCTCCAGATATCTCCTTCGCGCTGCGATTCTAGCATCTTCACACAAGAGTACGACGAGAGGCAGCACCATTAGAGCACCTGGGAGGTTCTCTGCAAGTCCTTCAACCAGACGCAAAAACAGAGCCAAGGCGTTGTTCAAGCTTCGTTGGGTTTCGGAGCTCCTGGTGTTTTGCGCAAGTCCAGGTAAGGGAAGCTAGACTTCATTTTCAATACAAGCCATAGATTAGTTGTTTCTGAAGTGAGGGCGACGTGGTCGCCGGTTTTCGTTTTCATCCTTGTAAAATGCTTTGTGCTATGTGTTTGTGCGACGTGGTCGCCGGTTTAAAATGCAGACTTCGAAATACCCCGTTTTTGAACTAGATCGCCGGTTTTGGTGATATTTGCGAACTCGCTGTTTTTGATGTTGCTTTGAAACGGTATGAGATTTAAATGAGATATTCGAAAATAAGAACCTTGGAGTGAGCTTTTGCTGTGATTGAAATCTTTCCTTTAAGTGTTATGTGATGTGTTGGATGTGGTGAATGTGGGATCGAGGCATAGTATTTTCAGGAAAGAAAATACCGTGTAAGATCGTGTAGGATGTGCATTGATCGGTGATGTCTATAATGAGATTATCCTGACTCTCCTGAGATAATGAATTCACATAGATGAAGTTATTCAGGCGTTGAGAGTCGAAGGAGGTTCATATGAATGGGTGTCTCGTGTGAACAAGACGAGCTCGGCCTGTTATATGGATTAACCCTGTCATACTGTGAGAATTGTGAACTTGAGATCGAGAATGTGTTGATGCGCATAGCTGTGGAAACATTACAACAGCTTTGTATGACAGGTGCAGAATCTCTGAGTCTAGTCAATGCACGAGTCTTCCG
Source organism: Phaseolus lunatus (assembly GCA_013389735.1). NCBI lineage: Eukaryota > Viridiplantae > Streptophyta > Magnoliopsida > Fabales > Fabaceae > Phaseolus > Phaseolus lunatus. Next base: position 20,491,489 of record CM023857.1, read on the forward strand.
GAAGTAGTGTCAAGTGTCTTGTGTGCTGGGTCAGTGGTGGTCTGACATGTGAAATGAGGAACTTGAAATTTATAGACACTTGATGCAGTTTTGTGAAATAGAATGACTCTTGAGAATATTGTGAAATGTGTGATTTCTGGGCGATCAGGTGAAGGGTATTGAGAAAATCTATAGCTTTACGTGAACATCTTGAAAATTTCTTACCCTGATTTTAATGTTCTTATTTAAACTCTCTTTAAAATATCTAGCTTACCCTGCGTGTTTTGCTCGTTGGCTGTTTTTCTCTTTAAACTGTGATGATCGTGTATAACTTACACGGAGCAGATGATCTTCCAGGATGTAGAGCTCCTTAGTGAGTGGTCGCCGAGGAAGAGATTGCCGGTTTTCTATCTCTTGGTGGTGATCGCCGGATTTATGTCCTGCTAGCAGATCGCCTGTTTGGGCCTTCTGTTACCAGATCGCCGGTTCATGTGTGGAGACCGCCGGTCTTGTTGTATTTGATTGAATTCGTTAAATTTTGAAAACATTTGACTGGTTATGTATTAAACTCCCTAAGAGGAGCAACTTCATTACATATATATATTATCATTTTTCAATATTATTTGTTCACCTTTATTTTCATTATACATGTATGTATGGCTTTATTTTGGCGGGATGTTACATAAGGCACCCTCAGAACGGATGGCCGCAGAGACTAGGTGCACAAGTTGGTACCTAGGTGGTCATACCGTGAGAGGTTGCACTCCAGCAAGGGAAGCCCTACGCGCTAGATTACACTAAGACTGGGTAATAGCGGTGTAAGGGCATTCCTCTAGAAACCCTACATACGGGTAACGGAAATAGAGGAAACTCTAGACTATATAAACAACAGTAAGAAACCCTAAAAAGGTATGCAACTTTTGACACTAGAATTGTTACACACACATACACACTGTGTCTTTGCCCTAGTATTGACTTGAGCGTTGGAGTGCAAACGGCCTCTAGGGCACCCCTTTGTCTTTGCAGGTACAGAGTGTTTTGATCCAGTGAAGCATCAACCTAGGAAGGAAGAAGAGGGTGCGAGATTGTCGTTAGAGTCAACTGATAGGAAAGTCAACTGACAAGAACAACTGCTGATAACGGGGCAAGTGACGGGTGAGTACCAGGCCAAGGACCCTCAGATGGCCCCTTACGTCGAATATGTGGAGCTCCTAAAGAGAACTTTCGTAGAGTTTGAGTTGCTACATGTTCCCTGAGAACAAAATTCCAGAGCTTACTTGTTGGCAAAGCTTGCCAGCTCAGGCAAGGGGGGCTGATAGAGGACGGTCATACAGAAGACTCTAAGAGCACCTCGAATAGCCACAGAGGGCATGATAGATTTCTAGATGATAAGCGTTTCAAAAGAAGGAAGGAGAAGTCATAGGTTACTGTAGTGGCTAGACCTCGGACGTCGGCACATGAGTGAGAGGTCGACACAAGAGAGGTCAGATACGCCGTGCATGCAGGATGTGTAAGGACCTGTAAAATTAAATTGGAATAAAAGGAATATATTTTAAATGAATTCTAAGTATGTCTTTATTTAAAATAAAAAGGAAGGAAAGTGTAGTTTAGAAGGCAATGAGATTGCCTGGTTAGTATATAATCGCCTATAGTGTACATGATCGCCAATCGCCTATGGTGCACATGATCGCCGAAAGTGCACTCAGTATGTGGTCAGTTACTGGATCAACCAGAGTGGGTTCCAAAAACCACGCGTATCAAGGTGTGGGTTAAGCCTTAGATACGCTGTGCATGCGAAGCTCTATGCTTGAGCATAAGAGATCGTCCTTAGTGTTGCATGCATGGGCGCATGAGGAGTGGTGCTGATCTACTCTTGGAAATGTGAAGCTACCGACGTCACCAAGTCATGTGGAGATGATACCTTGGACATAATATAGTGGGATGAAGAACGTTCAGCAAGGCGTGGCGATGTGTCATCGGGCATCGCCAGGGCGCGAGGCATGCGGGCATTGCCGGGCGCGAGACATGCGATCATCGCCAGGGCGCGAGGCATGCGGGGATCGCCAAGGCGCGAGGCTTGCGGGCATCGCCAGGGCGCGAGGCATGCGGTCATCGCCAGGGCGAGACATCGGTCGTCTCCCAGGGGGAGACATCGGTCGTCCGCCAGGATGAGGCATCGGTGGATAGTCATCGCGCGAGCGGTCATCGGTGGAAGGTTATCGCGCGATGTCGAGTTTCACACAGATAAGGTGGGACCCAGGCTCCCAGCATGAAACGTCCTACACGCGCGACACGTAGACAAAAAGGGTGGTTCAGAATAGTGACATCAGAGTGTTGGCCTGCGCAGAGGCACGCGTAGTCGTACTGTTTAGGGAAGCGTACACGCAAACTTCCCTGCAGAGTGGGTGGTGGCAGCGGCTTTTGTGGACAAGTTGGTTTAGATTCAAAAACCCACTTCTGAGAGGCAAAGAACGTTGCAGTGGTTCAAGAGTGAAAGAGTGAGTTTACCTTCATCCTTCTCTTTTCTCTCCTTCGCGCTGCGATTCAGGCATCCTCAAGCACCAGTACGACGAGCGACGAATGCCCTTAGAGCACCTGGGAGGTTCTCTGCAAGTTCTACAAACCAGACGCAAAAACAGAGCTAAGGCATCTTTAAGCTTCGGTGGGTTTTGGAGCTCTTGGTGTTTTGCGCAAGTCCAGGTAAGGGAAGCTAGCCTTTTTTCCAACGAAAACCTTATATTAGATGATTGAGATGATGGGGCGACGTGGTCGCCGGTTTTCAACTTTTATTGCATAATCCCCTGTTTTTGGACGAGATCGCCGGTTTTGGCGTTGTTTTTCGAACTCCCCTGTTTTTGGTGTTGTTTGAAACTGTTTGAGATTTAAATGTGAAATGCATGTGATATTCGAAAATCTGAACCATGGAATGATTGTTGTTGTGATTGGAATCATTCATTTAAGTGTTATATGATGTGTTGAATGTTGTGAATGTGGGATCAAGACATAGTATTTTCAGGAAAGGAAATACCGTGTTGAGATTGGTTATGAGGTGTATTGATCAGTGAGTATCCTGTGAATGAGACGATCCTGACTCTGCTGATATGATGGAGTCACATAGATGAAGTCATTCAATTGGTGAGAGTCGAAGGAGGTCCATATGTATGGGTAAGTCGTTTGAAAGATAACTGACTTGACCTGTTATATGGATTAACCCTGTCATACTGTGAGAGTGGTGAAATTGAGATCGAGATTGTGTTGATGCGCATGGCTGTGGGAACATTACAGCAATGGAGTATGACAGGTGCAGGTCTCTGCTACTATGTGCGCCACCGCGCGTCGCCGAATCTCAGCAAAGGTGGCAGGGTGGCTTCTGATGAGTGATTCACTGAAAAGGCCAGGCAATACGCCTTTCTTGAATGCATGCACCAGCATGCTCTCATCCTTGGTGGGCAACCTCACCATGTAAGGACCCAGAAAATTTTATTGGAATGAAAGGGTTATATTTAAATAATTTCAGAAGATGTTATTATTCAAAATACAAAGAGCTGGTAAACGAAGTTTCATAGTAGTCGGACCTCGGACGTCGCCCAAGATCTGGGGTCAGCTGGTAGAGGTCGGTCGGATGGCATGTGGACCAAGAAGAGTAAAGGAGGAAAAGTGTAACTAAGAAGTCTTCTACAAGATCGTCGTTAGTGAAGACGGAGGCGATCTCCGACTCCTCTGGCACATAATCGCCTGTCGCCTAGAGGAGACATGAGCGCCAATCGCCTAGAGTGTACGTGATCGGCGGGAATGCACGTAGTATGTGGTCAAGATACTAGATCAACCAGAGTGGGTTCCAACAACCACGCGTATCAAGGTGTGGGTTAAGCCTTAGATACGCTGTGCATGCGAAGCTCTACGCTTGAGCAAAAGAGATCACCCTTAGTGTTGCATGCATGGGAGCACGAGGAGTGGTGCTGATCTACTCTTGGAAATGTGAAGCTACCGACGTCACCGAGTCACGTGGAGATGATACCTTGGACGTAACATAGTAGAATGAAGAACCTTCAGGAGGGCGTGGCGATGTGTCGTCGGGCATCGCCAGGTGAGAGGCATACAGGCATCGCCAGGGCGCGAGGGGCATGCGGGCATCACCAGGGCGCGAGGCATGCGGGGTTAGTCTTCGCACGAGAGATCATCGGTGGATTGTCTTCGCGCGAGAGATCATCGGTGGATTGTCTTCGCGCGAGAGGTCATCGGTGGATAGTCTTCGCGCGAGAGGACATCGGTGGATAGCCTTCGCGCGAGAGGACATCGGTGGGTAGCCTTCGCGCGAGAGGACATCGGTGGATAGCCTTCGCGCGAGAGGACATCGGTGGATAGCCTTCGCGCGAGAGGTCATCGGTGGAAGGTTATCGCGCGATGTCGAGCTTCACACAGAGAAAGTGGGACCCAGACTCCCAGCATGAAACGTCCTGCACGCGCGCCACGTAGACAAAAAGGGTGGTCAGAATAGTGACATCAGAATGTTGGCATGCGCAGGAGCCAACAGTGGTCGTACTGTTCAGGGCAGTGGTTGGCATGCACAAGAGCCAACAGTGGTCGTACTGTTCAGGGCAGTGGTTGGCATGCACAAGAGACAACAGTGCTCGTACTGTTCAGGGCAGTGGTTGTCAGGCTTTCCTGCAGAAGGGGCAGCAGCAACAACATACGTAGACAGGTAGGCTTGGATTCAAAAGCCACTGCGGGAAGGCAAAGAGCGTTTTCAGTAACTCAAGAGTGAAAGAGTGAGTTTACCTCCCATCTCCTCCATTCTCTCCTTCGCACTGCGATTCTGGCACCTTCACACAAGAGTACGACGAGCGACGGCCACCATTAGAGCACCTGGGAGGTTCTCTGCAAGTCCTTCAAACCAGACGCAAAAACAGAGCCAAGGCATTCTTTAAGCTTCGTTGGGTTCGAAGCTCCTGGTGTTTTGCGCAAGTCCAGGTAAGGGAAGCTAGCCTTCATTTTCAATACAAGCCATAGATTAGCTGTTTCTGAAGTGAGAGCGACGTGGTCGCCGGTTTTTCGTTTTCATCTTCGTGAATGCTCTGTTTCTATGTGTTTGGGCGACGTGGTCGCCGGTTTTATATACAGACTTCGAAATACCTTGTTTTGAACCAGATCGCCGGTTTTGGCGTTATTTGCGAACTCTCTGTTTTTGGTGTTGCTTTGAAACTGTTGAGATTTAAATGAGATATTCGAAAATAAGAACCTTGGATTGAGTTTTTCTGTGATTGAAATCATTCCTTTAAGTGTTATGTGATGTGCTGGATCTGGTGAATGTGGGATCGAGGCATAGTATTTTCAGGAAAGAAAATACCGTGTAAGATCGTGTAGGATGTGCATTGATCGGTGATGTCTATAATGAGATTATCCTGACTCTCCTGAGATAATGGATTCATATAGATGAGGTTATTCAGGCGTTGAGAGTCGAAGGAGGTTCATATGTATGGGTGAGTCGTGTGAAACAGAACGAGCTCGGCCTGTCATATGGATTAACCCTGTCATACTGTGAGAATGGTGAACTCGAGATCGAGAATGTGTTGATGCGCATAGCTGTGGAAACATTACAACAGCTTTGTATGACAGGTGCAGAATCTCTGAGTCTAGTCAATGCACGAGTCTTCCGGAAGTAGTGTCAAGTGTCTGGTGTGCTGAGTCAGTGGTAGTCTGACGTGAGAAATGAGGAACATTGAATTGATAGACACTTGGTGCATTATGTGAAATAGAACGACTCTTGAAAATATTGTGAAATGTATGATTTCTTGGCGATCAGGTGAAGGGAATGAGAAACTCTATAGTTTTACGTGGGTATCTTGAATTTGTTTTACCTTGATTTCAAAGTTCATATCTAACTCTTTTTAAATGTCTAGCTTACCCTGTGTTTCTTTGGTGTTGTGTTTGGCCTTTTCTTAAACCTGTAATGATCGTGTATAATTTACACGGGAGCAGATGATGTTGCAGGATGTAGAGCTCCTTAGTGAATTGTCGCTGGAAGGAGATCGCCTGTTTTCTATTTCCGTTGGGAGATCACCCCTTTTGCTGCTTTCTGATAGATCGCCTATATGATAGGAGATCGCCTTTCTAATAGGAGATCACCCTTCTGTCAGGAGATCGCCTATCTTTCTATTGTATTGTATTTTGTTTATGTTTTAATGGAAAAGTGATCGTATTTGTATTAAACTCCCTGTGAGGACAAACTTTAATTACATATATATAATTTTATTCACTTCAATCTATTTGTTACTTTAATTTTCATTATATAAATATGAATAGTATTTTGGCGGGATGTTACACACCACCTGCGCACCGTGTAACATCCCGCAAAATAAAACCATACATACATGTATAATGAAAGTAAAGGTAAACAAATAATATTGAAGAGTACATGATATTATATATATAAGAAATGAAGTTGCTCCTCTTAGGGAGTTAAATACATGACCCGGTCAAATGTTTTCAAAATTTAAAACGAAATTCAACCAAATACAACAAGACCGGCGATCTCCATTCATGAACCGGCGATCTGTAACAGAAGGCCCAAAACAGCCGATCTGCTATCAGGACAGAAAAACAGGCGATCACCCGATGGAGGCATAAACCGGCGATCACCCGATAGGGACGGAAATAGGCGATCTCCTTCCGGCGACCACTCACTGAGGAGCTCTACTCCCTGGAAGATCATCTGCTCCCGTGTAAAATACACGATCATCACAGTTTTTAAGAGAAAATAACCACAGAGCAATACAAAAGAAAAGGGTAAGCTAGATATTTTTAAAGAGAATTTAGATATGAAACTTTAAAATCAAGATAAAACAAATTTCAGATACCCACGTAAAACTCTCAATTCCCCATTCATATCACACAGCCATCAAGAAGTCACATATTTCCCAATTTCCTCAAGAGTCGTTCAGTTCACATAATTCCATCAAGTGTCTATCAATTCAAAGATTCTCATTTCTCACATCAGACTTCCACTGACTCACCATGCAAGACACTTGACACTACTTCCGGAAGACTCATGCATTGAACTTAGCATCCAGAGACCTGCACCTGTCATACTTCATTGCTGTAAAGTTCCCACAGCTGTGCACATAACCATAATCTCAATCTCAATTCATCACTCTCACAGTATGACAGGGTTAACCCATATGACAGGCCGAGCTCGTTCTTTTCACACGACTCACCCATTCATATGAACCTCCTTCGACTCTCACCAACTGAGTAACTTCCTCTATATGATTTCATTACCTCAGCAGAGTCAGGATCGCCTCATTCACAGGATACTCACAGATCAATACACTTCACAACCAAATCTCAACACGGTATTTCCTTTCCTGAAAATACTATGTCTTGATCCACAATCACGACATTCCACACATCACTCAAAGAATGATTTCAACCACAGCAACAGTCATTTCAAAGGTTCATATTCTCGAATATCACATGTATTTCACATTTAAATCTCAAACAGCTTCAAACAACATCAAAAACAGGGAAGTTCGAAATCCGTATTTAAAACCGGCGACCACGTCGCCCAACCACATAGAACAGAGCATTGCGAAAAGAAAACAGAAAACCAGCGACCACGTCGCCCTCACTTCAGAGACAGCTAATCTATGGCTTGTATTGAAAATGAAGGCTAGCTTCCCTTACCTGGACTTGCGCAACCACCAGGAGCTTCGAAATCCAACGAAGCTTGCAGAATACCTTGGTTCTGTTTTTCGCGTCTGGTCTGAAGAACTTGCAGAGGACTACCCAAGTGCTCCAATGGTGTTGCTTCTCGTCGTACTCTTGTGTGGAGAGGCTGAAATCGCAACGCGGAGGAGGGAACTCACTCTTTCTCTCTTCGACTACAACAACGTTTTCCTTTTCTCTCAGCAGTGGATTTTTGTAACTTAAACCAACTTATCCACCAAAAGCAGCTGCCACCACCCACTCTGCAGAGAAGTCTGAGAACCACTGCCCTGAACAGTACGACCACTGTTGCCTCTGGTGCATGCCAACCACTGCTCTGAACAGTACTGCCACTGTTGTCGCTTGTGCATGCCAGCCACTGCTCTGAACAGTACGACCGCGAGTGTCTCCCGCGCATGCCAACATTCTGATGTCACTATTCTGAACCACCCTTTTTGTCTACGTGGCGTGCGTGCACTACGCTTCATGCTGGGAGTCTGGGTCTTACCTTCTCTGGGTGTAACTCAACGTCGCGCGATGACCTTTCGCCGATGACTACCAGCTCGAAGAGAAACCACTGATGACCTCTCGCGCGAAGACTACCACCGATGACCTCGCGCGAAGACTACCACCGATGACCTCGCGCGAAGACGATCCACCGATGACCTCGCGCGAAGACTACCACCGATGACCTCGCGCGAAGACGATCCACCGATGACCTCGCGCGAAGACTACCACCGATGACCTCGTCCTGGCGAACGACCGATGTCTTCCTCTGTGAGACAACCGATGTCTTCCCTGGCGACGCCCTCATAACTCTCGCGCCTTGGCCACGTCCACATGCATCGCGCCCTGGCAATGCCCGCGTGCCTCGCGCCCGCGCGATGCCCGCATGCCCCTCGCGCCCGCGCGATGCCTGCATGCCTCTCGCGCCCGCGCGATGCCTGCATGCCTCGTGCCCAGGCGATGACGTGTAGTCTAGGCGACCGGCGATGATGTATAAACAAGGAACTCTTATAGTTTTTTCTAGACTACACTTTCCTTCCTTTTTAACTTAGATAAAACATACTTAGAATTTACTTAAAACATACTCTTTCATTCCAATAAATTTCAGGTCCTTACATTCTCCCCAACAACAAAAATTTTCGTCCTCGAAAATTGGATTACAAGGAAAAGAGGTATGGATAAGCCTCCCTCATGGGTTCTTCTAGCTCCCAAGTAGAATCCCCCGATTTCTCATCCCACACCACTTTCACCATGTCGATGGTCTTGCCCCTGAGCTGTTTACATTGCCGATCGTCAATCCTGACTGGTTTTGCTTCAAAGGACAAGTCATCTCTGATCTGCACGTCGTCTACATCCAGCACATGACTAGGGTCTGCCATGTACTTCCTCAGCTGTGACACGTGAAACACATTGTGCAGATTCGCCAGATGGGGAGGTAGGGCGATCTCATACGCCACTGGGCCAATCCTTCTTAAGATCTGATATGGTCCCACGAACTTAGGGGACAACTTCTTTGACCTGATCGCCCGCCCTACACCCTTGGTTGGTGTCACTTTCATGAACACGTGATCTCCAGCAGCAAACTCCAAAGGCTTTCTCCTCTGATCTGCATAGGACTTCTGCCTACTCTGAGAGGCTTTCATTCTGCTTTGTATCTGCTTCACCTTCTCGGTCGTCTGCTGAATCAACTCTGGCCCAACCAAGACTGCCTCGCCCTCCTGGTACCAACATAAGGGAGTTCTGCATTTCCTCCCATACAGGGCTTCATACGTTGCCATCCCAATGCCAGCATGATCACCGTTATTATAGATAAACTCTTCCAACTCGGCTGGGGCCCTCCTGTAAGGTGCCATTGACACTGGTCCAGCCCCAGGTACCAAAATCAATAGAGAACTCCACTTCTCTCTTAGGAGGTAATCCGGATATTTCTTCTGAAGTTACATCCATGAAATCTTTCACCACAGGTATTCAACTTACGTCCTCTTCATTCTTCATTCCCAACTGAGCTAGGATTCACGAAGCACCTCGCCCCTTCCTCCAACACCGACCACCCTCGCTGAGTAGATATCACGTCTGCCCTTTGGAGGTCTGGAAACGCTATCTTCTGACTACCACAGACTACGAGAACGTGATTGGCAGCTAGCCAATCCATTCCCAGGATAACATCCAGATTCTGAAGAGGTAGGCAGATCAAGTTCACCTTGAATCTGCGTCCCTCTACCATCACTGGACATTCGGGGCAAACTGTAGAGGTCAACACCTGTCCTGATGCAGGTGTATAGACCAACAGTTTCAAACGGTAACTCCTTCACTAGAAGGCCCAACTCGGCTACACACAGGCTTGACACAAAGGAGTGTGTCGCTCCAAAATCAAACAAAATTCTAACGCATCTACCAGCTATAGAGCAACATTCTGTACTAAGTTACCTGACTGAGATGCCTCCGCTCCAGTCATGGCAAACACTCTCCCTGCTGCCGGAGGTCGACTGCCTTCGTTCCTCAACTGCTGGGAACCCACGGGTTGAGTCATCCTTTTTCTGTTAGGACAATCTCTAGAAATGTGTCCCATCTCTTGGCATGTGAAACACCTGGGTCTCCATGTTTGTTGTTGCTGAGACTGGGGCGGCGCTGCTCCTGCCCTATGCTGGGGAGGTCTCGCATAAGGCTCATTCTGCTGCTGCTGAACCTTTACCTTCCCACTGGAGGAACCCCCTGGGTGAGACCTGATCACCCGCGAATCACCCTTTTCCAGAGTCTCTACCATCTTCGTCTTCTCCACTAAGGCGTGAAATTCCCTGATGCACATCGGGGCTATGGTCCTCTTCAGCCCATGCCTCAGTCCTTCTTCGAATTTCCTACACCTCCAAGCCTCGGAGGTAGCTTGGGTATAAAACCGGGCGAGGTACTCAAACCGAGCAGCATAATCATTCACTGACATCTCTCCCTGCTCCAATCTGAGGAATTCAGCTTCCTTGGCAAACCTTGCACTATCTGGGAAGTACTTTTCCAGAAACTTCACCCTGAAGCTCTCCCAATCCACCACTTCCTCTCGGGCTTCCATCATCTGCTGAGTTCCCATCCACTAGAACTCAGCTTCTCCAGACAGAAGATATGTGGCGAATACCAGCTTCTTATCTTCAGGGCAGGAGGTCGCCCTGAAGATTTTCTCTAACCCCCTGACCCACTGATCTGCTTGATCAGGGGTAGCGTTCCCACTGAACTTAGGTGGGTTGTGCCTCATAAACTCGGCCAGTCCCATCTGTTCTTGGGGCTGACCGACGTGGGAGTTTGTCTCAGCAGATCGGGCAGTTTCCCAGTGCTGCATTGTGGCTTGATGGTTCTGAGCCATCGCCGCATTCTGCTGCTGAATGGCAGTCGCCATCATCTCGATGGCCTTGGCGATCTGACTCATCTCTGAGGAAGGTTGGGGTGGGGTAGCAGGTCTACGTGCCATCTTCTGAATCTATTGACTTCTATATTCCCTACAACTATAAGAATGAAATCGATAAGAATCAATTCATTCAAGGGGTAACAGCTAGACCTTACAAAGGTCAGCATCTCAAAGTCATCTAGAATTTGAGTTCATCAACAGAATCATAACACTTATAACTTCACACAAAACACCAGAACAGTTACTGGTGTGCAAACATCAGTCCAAACTACCACCTCAGTCAAATTCAAGAACACTCAAAAATCACACCAGAATTCAATGTAGGCTAAACATCAAACCTTTGGAATTAAGATTAAGAATTATCTTGATCCAGTTATGAGTGTGCACCCTCACCACTTTATCAAGAACTTCTTATTCTTAATACTAAGATTTTCAGTTAGGCACACGTTCACCCAAGCACACGCAAGAGTTCAAAACTAAAACGTTTGAAAACCTTCCACTATAGTGGTTATTTAAAACTCAAATAAATTTTATGAGCAGAAGAAACACAATGGATCCACAGCCCTCAGGTCATCCTAAGGCGAACTGCTCTGATACCATTAATGTAACATCCCGCAAAATAAAACCATACATACATGTATAATGAAAGTAAAGGTAAGCAAATAATATTGAAGAGTACATGATATTATATATATAAGAAATGAAGTTGCTCCTCTTAGGGAGTTAAATACATGACCCGGTCAAATGTTTTCAAAATTTAAAACGAAATTCAACCAAATACAACAAGACCGGCGATCTCCATTCATGAACCGGCGATCTGTAACAGAAGGCCCAAAACAGCCGATCTGCTATCAGGACAGAAAAACAGGCGATCACCCGATGGAGGCATAAACCGGCGATCACCCGATAGGGACGGAAATAGGCGATCTCCTTCCGGCGACCACTCACTGAGGAGCTCTACTCCCTGGAAGATCATCTGCTCCCGTGTAAAATACACGATCATCACAGTTTTTAAGAGAAAATAACCACAGAGCAATACAAAAGAAAAGGGTAAGCTAGATATTTTTAAAGAGAATTTAGATATGAAACTTTAAAATCAAGATAAAACAAATTTCAGATACCCACGTAAAACTCTCAATTCCCCATTCATATCACACAGCCATCAAGAAGTCACATATTTCCCAATTTCCTCAAGAGTCGTTCAGTTCACATAATTCCATCAAGTGTCTATCAATTCAAAGATTCTCATTTCTCACATCAGACTTCCACTGACTCACCATGCAAGACACTTGACACTACTTCCGGAAGACTCATGCATTGAACTTAGCATCCAGAGACCTGCACCTGTCATACTTCATTGCTGTAAAGTTCCCACAGCTGTGCACATAACCATAATCTCAATCTCAATTCATCACTCTCACAGTATGACAGGGTTAACCCATATGACAGGCCGAGCTCGTTCTTTTTCACACGACTCACCCATTCATATGAACCTCCTTCGACTCTCACCAACTGAGTAACTTCCTCTATATGATTTCATTACCTCAGCAGAGTCAGGATCGCCTCATTCACAGGATACTCACAGATCAATACACTTCACAACCAAATCTCAACACGGTATTTCCTTTCCTGAAAATACTATGTCTTGATCCACAATCACGACATTCCACACATCACTCAAAGAATGATTTCAACCACAGCAACAGTCATTTCAAAGGTTCATATTCTCGAATATCACATGTATTTCACATTTAAATCTCAAACAGCTTCAAACAACATCAAAAACAGGGAAGTTCGAAATCCGTATTTAAAACCGGCGACCACGTCGCCCAACCACATAGAACAGAGCATTGCGAAAAGAAAACAGAAAACCAGCGACCACGTCGCCCTCACTTCAGAGACAGCTAATCTATGGCTTGTATTGAAAATGAAGGCTAGCTTCCCTTACCTGGACTTGCGCAACCACCAGGAGCTTCGAAATCCAACGAAGCTTGCAGAATACCTTGGTTCTGTTTTTCGCGTCTGGTCTGAAGAACTTGCAGAGGACTACCCAAGTGCTCCAATGGTGTTGCTTCTCGTCGTACTCTTGTGTGGAGAGGCTGAAATCGCAACGCGGAGGAGGGAACTCACTCTTTCTCTCTTCGACTACAACAACGTTTTCCTTTTCTCTCAGCAGTGGATTTTTGTAACTTAAACCAACTTATCCACCAAAAGCAGCTGCCACCACCCACTCTGCAGAGAAGTCTGAGAACCACTGCCCTGAACAGTACGACCACTGTTGCCTCTGGTGCATGCCAACCACTGCTCTGAACAGTACTGCCACTGTTGTCGCTTGTGCATGCCAGCCACTGCTCTGAACAGTACGACCGCGAGTGTCTCCCGCGCATGCCAACATTCTGATGTCACTATTCTGAACCACCCTTTTTGTCTACGTGGCGTGCGTGCACTACGCTTCATGCTGGGAGTCTGGGTCTTACCTTCTCTGGGTGTAACTCAACGTCGCGCGATGACCTTTCGCCGATGACTACCAGCTCGAAGAGAAACCACTGATGACCTCTCGCGCGAAGACTACCACTGATGACCTCGCGCGAAGACTACCACCGATGACCTCGCGCAAAGACGATCCACCGATGACCTCGCGCGAAGACTACCACCGATGACCTCGTCCTGGCGAACGACCGATGTCTTCCTCTGTGAGACAACCGATGTCTTCCCTGGCGACGCCCTCATAACTCTCGCGCCTTGGCCACGTCCACATGCATCGCGCCCTGGCAATGCCCGCGTGCCTCGCGCCCGCGCGATGCCCGCATGCCCCTCGCGCCCGCGCGATGCCTGCATGCCTCTCGCGCCCGCGCGATGCGTGCATGCCTTGTGCCCAGGCGATGACGTGTAGTCTAGGCGACCGGCGATGATGTATAAACAAGGAACTCTTATAGTTTTTTCTAGACTACACTTTCCTTCCTTTTTAACTTAGATAAAACATACTTAGAATTTACTTAAAACATACTCTTTCATTCCAATAAATTTCAGGTCCTTACACACCGGAACGATTGAGGAAGTCCTTCAGCGACTCCCCCTGGTACTGGCGCACGTCGAACAGATCATAAGACACCACTGGTGGCGCTCTGTTGACGATGTACTGCTCCGTGAACAGCTTCGAAACTGACGGAAAGAGGTGATGTGGCCCTCTGGCAGGCTCACGAACCACTCCATAGCTACTCCGCTCAGCGTGCTCATAAACATCTTGCAGTACACAGCATCTGAACCTCCAGACAGTGTAAGGACCTGTACAAATTGAATTGGAATAAAAAGGGTTATATTTCAAAGGAATTCTGTGTATGTTTTATTCAAAATAAAAAGGAAGGAAAGTTAAGTTTAGAAAGGTATGAGATCGCCAGGGCGCGAGGACGTCGCCAGGGCACGAGGACGTCGCCAGGGTGCGAGGACGTCGCCAGGGCGCGCGAGGCATGTGGACGTCGCCAGGGCGCGAGGCATGCGGGCATCGCGCGGGCGCGAGGCATGCGGGCATCGCGCGGGCGCGAGAGGCATGCTGGCATCGCGCGGGCGTCGCCAGGGCGCGCGAGGTATGTGGGCGTGGCCAAGGCGCAGGAGTTATGAGGGCGTCGCCAGGGAAGACATCGGTCGTCTCCCAGAGGAAGACATCGGTCGTCTTCCAGGGCGAAGGGGACATCGGTCGTTCGCCAGGATGAGTCAGCGTTGGAAAGTTGTCGCGATGGCGAGCCTCACACAGATAAAGTGGGACCCAGACTCTCAGCATGAAACGTCCTGCACGCGCGCCACGTAGACAAAAAGGATGATTCAGAGTGGTGACATCAGAATGTTGGCATGCGCAGGAGACACTCGCGGTCGTACTGTTCAGAGCAGTGGCTGGCATGCACAAGCGACAACAGTGGCAGTACTGTTCAGGGCAGTGGTTCTCAGACTTCTCTGCAGAGTGGGTGGTGGCAGCTGCTTTTGGTGGATAAGTTGGTTTAAGATGCAGAAAACCCACTGCTGAGAGAAAGAAACGTTGCAGCCTTCAAAGAGAGAAAGAGTGAGTTACCTCCCTTCTCCTCCAGTTGTCTCCTTCGCGCTGCGATTCTAGCATCTTCACGCAAGAGTACGACGAGAGGCAGCCACCATTAGAGCACCTGGGAGGTTCTCTGCAAGTCCTTCAACCAGACGCAAAAACAGAGCCAAGGCGTTGTTCAAGCTTCGTTGGGATTCGGAGCTCCTGGTGTTTTGTGCAAGTCCAGGTAAGGGAAGCTAGACTTCATCTTAAATACAAGCCATAGATTAGCTGTTTCTGAAGTAAGGGCGACGTGGTCGCCGGTTTTCGTTTTCATCTTCGTGAATGCTCTGTTTCTATGTGGTTGGGCGACGTGGTCGCCGGTTTTATATACAGACTTTGAAATACCCCGTTTTGAAACAGATCGCCGGTTTTGGCGTTGTTTGCGAAACTCTCTGTTTTTGGTGTTGCTTTGAAACTGTCTGAGACTTAAATGTGATATTCGAAAATCTGAACCTTTGGAATGATTGTTGCTGTGATTAAATCATTTATTTGAGTGGGATGATGTCTTGAATGCTGTGAATGTGAGACCGAGGCATAGTATTTTCAGGAAAGGAAATACCGTGTAAGATCGTATGTAATGTGTATTGACCTGGGGCTTGTCTAGAAGGAGATATCCTGACTCTGCTGATATAATGGAATCACGTAGATGAAGTTATTCAGTTGTGGAGAGTCGAAGGAGGTTCATATGTATGGGTGAGTTGTTCAAAAGGGAACGAGCTCGGCCTGTTATATGAATTAACCTTGTCATACCGGGAGAGTTAATGACATTGAGACTTTATGCGCATAGCTGTGTGGATTCACAGCGACCCTGTGTGGATTTCACAGTGGTATGGTATGACAGGTGCAAATCTCTGGGCCTGAGTCAACGCACGAGTAAATCCGGAAGTAGTGTCAAGTGTCTTGTGTGCTGAGTCAGTGGTGGTCTGACATGTGAAATGAGGAACTTGAAATTGATAGACACTTGGTACAGTTGTGAAATAGAATGACTCTGGAAAATATTGTGAAGAGTGTGATTTCTGGATGATCAGGTGAAGAGTATGAGAAACTTGATAACTTTACGTGAATATCTTGAAATTGTTTACCTTGATTTTATTTTAAGTATCCTTATTTAAACTCTTTTTAAATGTCTAGCTTACCCTGTGTTTTCTTTTGTGTTGTGGCCTTTTCTTAAACCTGTAATGATCGTGTATAATTTACACGGGAGCAGATGATGTTGCAGGAAGTAGAGCTCTTTAGAAAATTGTCGCTGGAAGGAGATCGCCTGTTTTCTTTTCTGTTGGGTGATCGCCCCTCTTGCTGCTTTATAATAGGAGATCGCCTTTATGAAAGGAGATCGCCCTTCTTATAGGAGATCGCCCTTTCTGCCAGGAGATCGCCTATCTATTTTTTTTGTATTGTATTTCGTTTACGTTTTTAATGGAGAAGTGATCATTTGTATTAAACTCCCTGTGAGGAGAAACTTATTTATTTTATATAAAGATTTTGCTCACTTCAATCTATTTGTCACCTTTATTTTCGTTTTATATTTATTTTCAAAGTAATTTGGCGGGATGTTACATTAATGGTATCAGAGCAGTTCGTCCTTAGGATGACCTGCGGGCTGTGGATCCATTGTGTTTCTTCTGCTCATGAAAGTTATTTGAGTTTAAAATAATAACTATAGTGAAAGGTTTTCAAACGTTTTTGTATTGAAATTTTGTGTGTGCTTTGGTGAATATATGTTCTAACTGAAAATCTTAGTATTAAGAATGAGAAGGTCTTGATAAAGTAGTGAGGGTGCACACTCATAACTGGATCGAGATGAGTCTCAACCTTAATTCCAAAAGTTTGATGTTTAACATATATTGAATTCTGGAATGAGCTATCTCATTCTCTTGAGTGTCTTTGTAATTGATTGAAAATGGTGGATTGGATTGATGACTGCATACCAGTAGTTGTTCTGGTGTATGCTTGATGTTATAAGCATTATGATTCTGTTGATGAGCTCAAATTCTTAATGATTTTGAGATGCTGACCTTTGTAAGGTCTAGCTGTTACCCCCTTGAATGAATTGATTTCTTACCGATCTCATTCTTGTAGTTGTAGGGAATATAGGAATCTTATAGTTTCAAAATCTGAAAACGAAGGAGATGGCACGTAGACCTTCTACCCCTCCCCAATCTTCTTCGGAGATGAGCCAGATTGCTAAGGCTATCGAGATGATGGCAACTGCCATCCAGCAACAGAATGCAGCGATGGCTCAGAACCATCAAGCTACAATGCACCACTGGGAAACTGCTCGGTCGGCTGAGACGAACTCCCACGGCGGTCAGCCTCAAGAACAGATGGGACTGACTGAGTTCATGAGGCACAACCCACCCAAGTTTAGTGGGAATGCTACCCCTGATCAGGCAGATCAGTGGGTCAGAGAGCTGGAGAAAATCTTCAGGGCGACCTCCTGCCCTGAAGAGAAGAAATTGGTGTTCGCAACCTTTTTGCTATCTGGGGAAGCTGAGTTCCGGTGGATGGGAGCTCAGCAGATGATGGAGGCCCGAGAGGATGTGTTGGACTGGGAGAGCTTCAGGGTGAAGTTCCTGGAGAAATACTTCCCAGACAGCGCAAGGTTTGCGAGGGAAGCTGAATTCCTAAAGTTGGAGCAGGGGGATATGTCTGTGAACGCCTATGCTGCTCGGTTTGAGTATCTCGCCCGATTCTACACCCAGGCGACCTCTGAGGCTTGGAGGTGTAGGAAGTTTGAAGAGGGACTGAAGCATGGGCTGAAGAGGACCATAGCCCCGATGTGCATCAGGGAATTTCACGCCTTGGTAGAGAAGGCGAAGATGGTTGAGACCCTGGAAAAGGGTGATTCTCGGGTGATCAGGTCACACCCAGGGAGTTCTTCCAGTGGGAAGGCTAAGGTGCAGCACCCACAAGACAAGCCTTATACGAGACCTCCACCACGTCGGGCGGGAGCAGCGTCATCCCAGCTTCAGCAGCAACAACCTTGGAAACCCAAGTGCTTCCATTGTGGTGGACCTCACACGTCCAATGTGTGCCCCAAGAAGGCTTTTGAGAGAAGGTGTTTTGTCT
Organism: Phaseolus lunatus; assembly: GCA_013389735.1. Lineage (NCBI taxonomy): Eukaryota > Viridiplantae > Streptophyta > Magnoliopsida > Fabales > Fabaceae > Phaseolus > Phaseolus lunatus. Next base: position 20,509,710 of record CM023857.1, read on the forward strand.
GCCAAAGGACGGGGCACGTTGCTAGAGATTGCCCAAGCAGGAATGGGGCGACTCAACCCAGTGGCTCTCAGCAGATGAGGAACGAAGGAGGCAGACCTCAGGCAACAGGGAGAGTGTTTGCCATGTCAGGAGCAGAGACATCTCAGTCAGGTAACTTAGTACAGAGTGTTGCTCTATAGCTGGTAGATGCGTTAGAATTTTGTTTGATTCTGGAGCGACACACTCCTTTGTGTCAAGCTTGTGTGTAGCCGAGTTGGGCCTTCTAGTGAAGGAAGTACCGTTTGAACTGTTGGTCTCTACACCTGTATCAGGACAGGTGTTGACCTCGATAGTTTGCCCTGAATGTCCAGTGATGGTAGAGGGACGCAGATTCAAAGTAAACTTGATCTGTCTACCTCTTCAGGATCTGGATGTTATCTTAGGAATGGATTGGCTATCTGCCAATCACATTCTCATAGGTCGCGGTAGGCAGAAAATTAGCGTTTCCAGATCTCCAAGAGTCAGATGTGATATCTGCTCAGCATGGGTAGTCGGAGTTGGGAGAAATGAGCGGGGTGCTTCATGATCCTAGCTCGGTTGGGAGTGAAGAGGACGTAAGCAAGATACCTTGGTGAAAGATTTCATGGAAGTATTTCCAGAAGAAATACCTGGATTACCTCCTAAGAGAGAGGTGGAACTCTCTATTGTTTTGATACCTGGGGCTGGACCTGTGTCGATGACTCCAGCTGAGTTGATGGAATTAAAGAAGGAAGTGTAAGTAGATTTAGTGTACCAAGGTTTAGTTCCAGCTACACATAAGTTATGGAGAGTATATAAGCTGAATGTTGAGGGTTTAAGGACTTAAGCATGTGTATCCATAGGAAGTACCGGGGTTAAGTTCCAAAAATGAAAGAATGAACTTTCTTTTATTTGAAGCTTGAGAGATGTTTATGTCGATGAAACAGCATGAGATGACTCTAGCTTAACCACAAGCTTAAAAGGAAAGAGGAGATATTGTATTTATGTCTAAAGTTCAATTAGACAGAGAAGTTTGCTGAAAAATACCAAGTAGAGAAGTTACTGGGAGAAGAGATGAAGCTTCACGCAGAATGGATGTTGTTTTGTGGATCGTGATTTGGAAGATGAGTATGGAAAGGGTGGATGAGGAGTGATGAGAAAGGGAAATGGAAAGATATTCTTGTATGACTCGGAACTTGGGAGAAGCCGAACTCATTCGAAATATCAATCGTGGTGGTGGAGAGATGTACGTAAGGTGTTCGAGGAGGGTGAAGATGATGGTTTATTCCAAAAAGTCATTGTTTGGAAAGTTGGAGGCAGAGGGGATGTGAGATTTCAGGAGGATGCGTGGGCCACTAACTTTAACTTTAAAGCAACGTGGCTGGTCTATGTGCTTCAAGTGGATAAGTGTTCTATTTGTTCGGCATAAGGGTTTGAGGTCCCACCTTGAGAACTTTTATCTTATACGTATGTCATCCAAGTAGAATCAGGTGTGGAAGGGAATGTGGGTGGCAATAGTCTGTTGTATCTTGGAGAAGAGGAATAGAGTTGTCCTTAAGCAAGAAATTCTGGATGCAGAGGAAATTTTCCAATCGGCTCCACTACTTACATGGTTGTGGTTGAGAGATATGGTGTGTTCGTTCTTGTATACCTTTTCAGATAGGCACCTGAACTCAAATCAATGCATCCAATGTATACATTGAACAAGGAGGAAATGATGGGGACAGGAAGCCGAGTTGGCAAGAGAAGTCATAGTGATGATTTGGAAAGTAACCGCAACAAGAACTTTGTCTTTATAAGGTGCAGAGTTATGTAGCATAGTGGTGAACCAAAGGTATTCCTTTAGGGAGCGTGAGAATTAGATCAGCAGTGGGAAGTCGATGGATGGTTTTGATCAAGAGGCGGAAGTTGATTCCTAGAGGGATATTTCGGATCCTAGTTTGAATTGGCTAGGGGGCATGAGCAGTAGTCAGCTGCCCTTTTTCCTTCCGATGAAGGGATCTTGCTCACTTTTACTCTACAGAAGACTAGTCCTGGTTCTGTTAAGGGATTAGTTCTGGACTTGCTCGACCAAGTCTTCAGGGTTGGAAGTAGAGTGTGAGTACTGGAGTTGACGCTCAATGGAACAGCATACTCCATATGCAGGGAAGGGGAATGGAATTTGATGAAGTATTGGAGTAGTAAGCGTTGGTTCAACAGACAACCGAGAAGGTAAAACTGATGCAAGGCAGAATGAAAGCTTCTCAAAGTCGACAGATGTCCTATGCAGATCAGAGGAGAAGACCTTTGGGTTTGCTGCTGGGGGATCATGTCTTTATGAGGGAGGACACCAGCCAAGGGTGTAGGATGGGCGATCAGATCAAAGAAGCTGTCCCCTAAGTTCGTTGGGCCATATCAGATCCTAAGGGGGATCAGTCCAGTGGCTTATGAGATCGTCCCACCTCCCCATTTAGCAAACCTGCATAGTGTATTTCACGTATCACGGCTAAGGAAGTATCTTGCAGACCCTAGTCACGTATTAAAAGTGGACGACGTGCAGATCGGGTGATCCAGCATGGGAAATAAAAGAAACCACGAGAGAAGCCCATCCATACCTTCTTTCCTTATAATTCAATTTTCGAGGACGAAAATTTTTCTTGTTGGGGAGAATGTAAGGACCTGTAAAAATTGAATTGGAATAAAAAGGGTTATATTTCAAAGGAATTCTGTGTATGTTTTATTCAAAATAAAAAGGAAGGAAAGTTAAGTTTAGAAAGGTATGAGATCGCCAGGGCGCGAGGACGTCGCCAGGGCGCGAGGACGTCGCCAGGGCGCGAGGACGTCGCCAGGGCGCGAGGACGTCGCCAGGGCGCGCGAGGCATGTGGACGTCGCCAGGGCGCGAGGCATGCGGGCATCGCGCGGGCGCGAGAGGCATGCGGGCATCGCGCGGGCGCGAGAGGCTTGCGGGCGTCGCCAGGGCGCGCGAGGTATGTGGGCGTGGCCAAGGCGCAGGAGTTATGAGGGCGTCGCCAGGGAAGACATCGATCGTCTCCCAGAGGAAGACATCGGTCGTCTTCCAGGGCGAAGGGGACATCGGTCGTTCGCCAGGATGAGTCAGCGTTGGAAAGTTGTCGCGATGGCGAGCCTCACACAGATAAAGTGGGACCCAGACTCTCAGCATGAAACGTCCTGCACGCGCGCCACGTAGACAAAAAGGATGATTCAGAGTGGTGACATCAGAATGTTGGCATGCACAGGAGACACTCGCGGTCGTACTGTTCAGAGCAGTGGCTGGCATGCACAAGCGACAACAGTGGCAGTACTGTTCAGGGCAGTGGTTCTCAGACTTCTCTGCAGAGTGGGTGGTGGCAGCTGCTTTTGGTGGATAAGTTGGTTTAAGATGCAGAAAACCCACTGCTGAGAGAAAGAAACGTTGCAGCCTTCAAAGAGAGAAAGAGTGAGTTACCTCCCTTCTCCTCCAGTTGTCTCCTTCGCGCTGCGATTCTAGCATCTTCACGCAAGAGTACGACGAGAGGCAGCCACCATTAGAGCACCTGGGAGGTTCTCTGCAAGTCCTTCAACCAGACGCAAAAACAGAGCCAAGGCGTTGTTCAAGCTTCGTTGGGATTCGGAGCTCCTGGTGTTTTGCGCAAGTCCAGGTAAGGGAAGCTAGACTTCATCTTAAATACAAGCCATAGATTAGCTGTTTCTGAAGTAAGGGCGACGTGGTCGCCGGTTTTCGTTTTCATCTTCGTGAATGCTCTGTTTCTATGTGGTTGGGCGACGTGGTCGCCGGTTTTATATACAGACTTTGAAATACCCCGTTTTGAAACAGATCGCCGGTTTTGGCGTTGTTTGCGAAACTCTCTGTTTTTGGTGTTGCTTTGAAACTGTCTGAGACTTAAATGTGATATTCGAAAATCTGAACCTTTGGAATGATTGTTGCTGTGATTAAATCATTTATTTGAGTGGGATGATGTCTTGAATGCTGTGAATGTGAGACCGAGGCATAGTATTTTCAGGAAAGGAAATACCGTGTAAGATCGTATGTAATGTGTATTGACCTGGGGCTTGTCTAGAAGGAGATATCCTGACTCTGCTGATATAATGGAATCACGTAGATGAAGTTATTCAGTTGTGGAGAGTCGAAGGAGGTTCATATGTATGGGTGAGTTGTTCAAAAGGGAACGAGCTCGGCCTGTTATATGAATTAACCTTGTCATACCGGGAGAGTTAATGACATTGAGACTTTATGCGCATAGCTGTGTGGATTCACAGCGACCCTGTGTGGATTTCACAGTGGTATGGTATGACAGGTGCAAATCTCTGGACCTGAGTCAACGCACGAGTAAATCCGGAAGTAGTGTCAAGTGTCTTGTGTGCTGAGTCAGTGGTGGTCTGACATGTGAAATGAGGAACTTGAAATTGATAGACACTTGGTACAGTTGTGAAATAGAATGACTCTGGAAAATATTGTGAAGAGTGTGATTTCTGGATGATCAGGTGAAGAGTATGAGAAACTTGATAACTTTACGTGAATATCTTGAAATTGTTTACCTTGATTTTATTTTAAGTATCCTTATTTAAACTCTTTTTAAATGTCTAGCTTACCCTGTGTTTTCTTTTGTGTTGTGGCCTTTTCTTAAACCTGTAATGATCGTGTATAATTTACACGGGAGCAGATGATGTTGCAGGAAGTAGAGCTCTTTAGAAAATTGTCGCTGGAAGGAGATCGCCTGTTTTCTTTTCTGTTGGGTGATCGCCCCTCTTGCTGCTTTATAATAGGAGATCGCCTTTATGAAAGGAGATCGCCCTTCTTATAGGAGATCGCCCTTTCTGCCAGGAGATCGCCTATCTATTTTTTTTGTATTGTATTTCGTTTACGTTTTTAATGGAGAAGTGATCATTTGTATTAAACTCCCTGTGAGGAGAAACTTATTTATTTTATATAAAGATTTTGCTCACTTCAATCTATTTGTCACCTTTATTTTCGTTTTATATTTATTTTCAAAGTAATTTGGCGGGATGTTACAGACAGCATCATCTGAGTGTGGAAGGCTGTCAGGTGTGCTCCTGGATCTTCCACCCCCGTGAACGACGCCTTCAGTCCCACCAGATTGGGAGGCACCGCTGTGTCCATGATTTCGGGGGAGAAAGGCATAGGAAATGCTCTAGGAGGCGACGGGGGCGTCGACGTCTTATCTTTGACTGCGCGCTCCTTCTGCGCCTGCAACTCCCTACGCTGTTCCTCGTTTATGTGGTTCAACTCCTCATTTCTGCCATGCGATGCAGTCAGCTCTGCACGCATCTTCTCCTGCTCCGCTCTCGATGCCGCGACATTATCCTGCAGCGCGCGTATCATCTCCATGACCTGCGCCATGGTAACAGCTCCTTCTTCCGCAGGTGGCACAGGTATGGTTTATCTGGTTCTCCTACTCATCTTCTCAAGAACTTTGACGAAAGCTTCAAGAAACTGCAAGAACTTCAAGAAACTTCAAGAACTGCGACGTGGATGGGAACAAGATTCACACGGGCCCCACAGTGGGCGCCAAATGATCCTGCCGCGGACTTGAACGTGGAGGATGTGCCTTGTCACTCCTTCGTCTAGCCTTCTGCAACTGCACGTTCTCCAAGAACGCTCGAAGAACCTTCGCCGGAACTCTAAACGATGCCTGCAAAATAACACAGATGGCGCCTCTAGCGGTCGTTGTAGCTATGACGCTCAAGTCAGGCAACAGGAACACCAAAACTCTCACTGAATCTCTCTGTGAGACTCGTGTGTGCTCTGATCCACTTTCTCTCTCTGTGTAAACTTGTAATCTGAAAAACTTGTGTAAGAATGTGTAAGACTATCCCTACCTTACATGAGATGGAGTACCTTTATACTGGGTCGTGCCTCTCTCTCAGATGGTGACACATGGAGGCATGCAGCTGACATCTAACCATACACGTGTTGCATCTGAAGGGCTTCTGCGCTTTTCTCTGTGCGGCTAAGTTATCCTCTTGCGGAGTAACCTAGCTTGTTTCTTCTCTCTGAGCGAGATAAAAGGTCCTCACCTTATCCCTGGGTTTTTCCTTCTCATTGGCCCACTCTAGGAACAAATCTTAACTATTCTGGTCATATTGTCCAAATCATTCAAGACCGATGTCACCTCGTCACACTCTGTCACCAAGGACTCACCAACCTGCGGAGTGACGAGGACACATCAGCCTACTCTGGTGATTGACACCACTGATTACTCATTGATCCCACCGCGGACTCGAGCGTGGATGGGCTCCACGTTCCTCCCGCGTCCGTGTCTGTTCCTCCGGTTGGCTTCCCTTCGAACGAAGCAAACGGTTCCTGCAAACACAGAGGGGCGCCCTAGCGGCCGGTGTAGCTCCGACGTTCAAGTCAGTTTCGGCAAGGAAACACCAAGAACTCTCTTTGTCTAATTTCTGGGTTACGTATTGCATACCTGGTTCAGTGTTTCTCTGCCACCCATATACCTTCGAGGTCTACTGGCTACGTCTAGGCCTCACTTGAGTACCTCTGCACTGCCATCACCCACTCTCTGCGGTATCTTGCGTGCAAGTTTCCTCTACTTGAGTGGAAAGTCTGACAGAACGGCCACGTGGGCGCCTCTGCATGCACTCACTCTCTGGGAATATCTTCACGGTGCACGTGCCAGGAATGCAGCCTCACTGGGAACTCTAACCTTGATGGGTTTTCGTCCCAACAGGATTCTGCACCTAACTGTGCCTCCACCGCCTCATGCATGGTCGTTCCGTGACTAAGGCCGCTCCCTGGCTCTGGACACCGATGACCGATGTTCCCCCCTGTTGGCGATCTCTCATCGCCCTTGTTCTTGGTGATCGACCCTTCTGAGGGCTCATCGATCTCTCAGCCCCTGGCTGACGTCTGAGGTCTGGCCACTACAATTCCTTTGCAGAGTAACTTAGCACGTCATTCACATCGTCGTGGCCGACGTCACTCGCCACACACCGATGACCGAGGTATCTCTCATCCTGACCGATGACCAATGGCGCTTCTTCACGTTATCGTGCTCTGCTTATGGAATCAGGCGAGGTCCTTGGGTAACGTTCTCGCTGGGAGCCTGGGTCCCAGTTTAACACGTGTTGGCAAGGAACCCCCGACGACTGATCGCTCTGCATGCACCGATGACTGATCGGTGATTCATCACTTCTCGCGCTCTGCTTACAGGCGCTCATGTAGGAACTGATCTGCTCGTGGTGGTCACTTGGTAACTGACCACTGATCGCCGTTCTTGAACGATCTCCACCTTGGTTCATCTGCTATCTCATGCCACGCGTTGCTCTATGACTGGCCCACGTGGTCATCTGCTGCTGATGTCATCGACTACCGATGACCGACCGGATCACAAGCCCCCCAGTCTCGAGCTGTGAACTTGTTCTCAGCGAAGAGACTAGGTGGTCTTCCTTGCCAAAGAAGAGAAGAAGGAGCTCGAAGCCGATGTACCTGAGACCATGGCTGCTGGTGCCGAGGCTCTGATAGATGGGTTCCATGGGCTTGCAGCAGGTTTACTGCGTCCTGCCAGACTTGGACTCTACCTAACCTAGCCTCCACCATTCAGTGGCCGACGGCAGGCTCATTCCTCCTCCTTGAGCTTCTTCCCTTGTGACATCTCCTTTTGTGTAATTTCCCTTTCTGCTACAAGCGTGTGTATAAACCTTTTATGCATAAATTCATGTTGGATGACTGACCTGATGGTGTCTAAATGCTTCGATTGATCGCCCAAGAGCTTGTTTGGAAGCTTTCATACTCAGAGCTTTACTACCGACCACCGACTAGCATGTTAGCGCACCACCGATCAGTCATCGCGCTTCAGGTTTTGCATTACTTCTGTGTCACTCCAGCGCTAGGTGCATAGAGGGCCCAAACGCCAAAGATGACGCCTGTGTTTTGGGGAATGCTTCTCGATGACCCCTCTTGCCTCAGCCTCACTGTAAGAAGTCGAGGTGAGGTCTTTCTCCTCTCGCCTCAGCCTCGCTGTACAAAGTCGAGGTGAGGACGTTTTATCTCGCCTCAACCTTGCTGTAAAAAGCAGAGGAAGAGGACTTTTTCTGTTGCCTTAACCTTGCTGTATGAAGCAGAGGAGAAGGACTTGGTTCTCTTGCCTCAACCTTGCTGTAAGAAGCAGAGGAAGAGGGCTTTCTCTACCTGCACCTCGCTGTACAAAGTCGAGGGTGAGGACTTTCTTCTCTGGCCCATGCCTCGTTGTACGAAGTCGAGGGAGAGGACTTTCTCTCGCCTACACCTCGCTGTACAAAGTCAAGGGTGAGGACTTTTTATCTGGCCCATGCCTCGCTGTACGAAGTCGAGGGAGAGGACTTTCTCTCGCCTGCACCCCGCTATACAAAGTCGAGGGTGAGAACTTTCTTCTCTGGCCCATGCCTCGCTGTACGAAGTCGAGGGAGAGGACTTTCTCTCGCCCGCACCCCGCTGTACAAAGTCGAGGGCGAGGACTTTTTTATCTGGCCCATGCCTCGCTGTACGAAGTCGAGGGAGAGGACTTTCTCTCGCCTGCACCCCGCTGTACAAAGTCGAGGGTGAGGACTTTCTCTCGCCTCAACCTTGCTGTAAAAAGCAGAGGAAGAGGACTTTCTCTGCCTGCACCCCGCTGTACAAAGTCGAGAGTGAGGACTTTCTCCTCTGAGTGAGTGCATGCTCCCAGGGGAGCACCAGGGGTGGCTGTCTAAGCGCACTCACCAGGCGCATCCCTGCCTGCATGGTCTCACCGCACGCCCTTTGAGTGGGCAACTCCTCTTCTTATAGTTTGGAATCATGCGAGGTGCGTGCGTAACGCTCTCGCTGGGAGTCTGGGTCCCAGCTTAACACGTGTTGGTAAGACCCCGATGACCATGCACCGATGAGTGCTCTGCTTCGAGTGCATCGATGACTGATCGTGCCCTGAGTGCAGCGATGACTAATCGTGCTTTGGATGCACCGATGAATGATCGCGCTCTGCTTCTTGGTGTTTAAACGCGAAGATGATGTCTTGCTTTGGGGAAGAAGAGTTTTTCTTGTTGACCCCTGTCGGTCGTCCGTACTTGCGCCTTGGGCGAGCAGGCTCCAACCGATCACTTGCACTTTCATCCGGGGCAAGTAGAACTTGAAACTAGAAAACACGTGCACACTTGGTATACTGAAATCTTTTTTATTGGGTGGCCTCGTTAAAAACCCTCATCAGGGAAAAGAGTGCCCCCTGATCTGCTCAACTATTTACAGTATATACATTGAGTGTGTGTACAGCGCAAGAACGCATCTACCTTACAACTTAACTGAAGTAGAAACTTGAGTGTGTAGCGTTCCATGTCCTGGGGATAGGTGCTCAATCCAGAGTCTCCAGCCGATAAGCTCCACTCTCCAACGCTTCAATCACTCTGTATGGACCCCTTCCTTTCATAGGCGATGACCGCCCTGGCGACGCCTGATTCACGAGGAGCTTCCTCCTGAGCTGCCTGGGAGCCCCCCCAGCGTTGCATCCTCCATCACCTCACGTCCCCATGCACAGGGATCTCGTGTTGCTGATCGCCTGTCTGAGACCCCGAAGCGCGATCACCTTGCGCCTCCCGCAGGTAATCGGTCAGGAATCCTGTCTTCACCAACTCAGCAAGTTGATGCCCCAACGTCAGGCAGGTGCGGAGCGTGTGTCCATAAGCCTGATGGAACTCACACCACTCGTCCTTCCTCCCTCCAAGTACCTTGTCAGTTTTCTCTGGTACTTGGAGTCTTGCCGCCACGGCAGGGATGGCGATCAGCTCCGCCAACTCTATCACGAAATCATACCTAGGGGGTGTGTTGTTCTCCCTTGCACGCCCCCTACGCTGGTCCTTCCTGGGTGCATAGGGACGAGGCCTTCCCTGCGCCTTCCTCTCTTCCTTGGCCTCATACACCCGCACCTGCTGCTGCTGCTTCCACTGACCTCCACGTGGCTTCGTCGGCGCAGTGCTGCCTCTTTTCTCAGAGACCTCGGTCTCTGCTACAATGTGCGCCACCGCGCATCGCCGTATCTCAGCAAAGGTGGCGGGGTGGCTCCTGATGAGGGTGTAACGCCCCTCAAAATATTGTTCATTTTTATATAATAAAATAAAGGTGAAACAATAATATCAAAATTTAACATAGATATATACATAATATAATTCATCCATTAATACAAATGTGCCTCAAAATAATATCCCTTTTCGAGGAAGTTTTAATACATCTCCATACAGGAGTTTTCAAAATAAAACAAAACAACAGCATTCAAAAATCGGCGATCTCCTCCTCCAGAAATGCTCACTGAGGAGCTCTACCACCTGCAACCTCATCTGCTCCCGTGCAAATATACACGATCATCACAAGTTTAAGAAAAACAACCACGATACAAAACAAAAGGGTAAGCTAGATATTTTTAAAACTTTAAATATGAAACTTTATATCAATAGAAAGCATAAATCTTCACACCATTCATAATCTATATCAATTTCAACCATCAACATCTCCATATTCCACAAACTTGTCAAGTGTCTATTCAATACATTCAATACTCATGGTTCACATGTTAGACTTTCCACTGACTCATAACACATAGACACATGACTCTACTTCCGGAAGACTCGTGCGTTGAACTTAGCATCCAGAGACCTGCACCTGTCATACTACATTGTTGTAAAGTTCCCACAGCTATGCGCATTAACATAATCTCGATCTCAATCTCAATATCCTCACTCTCTCAGTATGACAGGGTTAATCCATATAACAGGTCAAGTCAGTTATCTTTCAAACGACTTACCCATACATATGGACCTCCTTCGACTCTCACCAACTGAATGACTTCATCTATGTGATTCCATCATATCAGCAGAGTCAGGATCGTCTCATTCACAGGATACTCACTGATCAATACACCTCATAACCAATCTCAACACGATATTTTCTTTCCTGAAAATACTATGCTTTGATCACTCTTTCACATTCATCTAGTACATCATATCACACGTGAAAGCACAACTGCATCATATAATATTTTGAATCTTTTCTTAAACAATCACAATCACAGAAACAATCACACCAAAGTTCAGATTTTCGAATATCATACGCATTTCACATTTCAATCTCAAACAGTTTCAAACGACACTAAAACAGGGGAGTTCGAAATCAACATTAAAACCGGCGATCACGTCGCCCCACACATAAAAGCAGAGCATCGTGAAAAAGAATATGAAACCGGCGACCACGTCGCCCTCACTTCAGAACCTACTCGCCTAAAGTTTTTATAAACGAAAATGCTAGCTTCCCTTACCTGAACTTGCGCAAAATCACCAAGAGCTCCAAAACCCACCGAAGCTTAAAGATGTAAGAAGTAGAGGGAAGGGACTTGGTTCTCTTGCCTCAACCTTGCTGTAAGAAGCAGAGGAAGAGGACTTGGTTCTCTCGCCTCAACCTTGCTGTAAAAAGCAAAGGGAGAGGACTTTCTCTCTTGCCTTAGCCTCGCTGTACAAAGTCGAGGAAGGACTTTCTTCTTTCTCGCCTGCACTCGCTCAAAGGCAAGGAGGTCTTCCTCTGTTGCCTACACTTGCTCAAAGGCAAGGAGGACTTCCTCTTTCTCGCCTGCACTTGCTCAAAGGCGAGGAGGACTTCCTCTGGTGCCTGCACTTGCTCAAAGGCAAGGAGGACTTCCTCTGTTCTCGCCTGCACTTGCTCAAAGGCAAGGAGGACTTCCTCTGTTCTCGCCTGCACTTGCTCAAAGGCAAGGAGGACTTCCTCTGGTGCCTGCACTTGCTCAAAGGCAAGGAGGACTTCCTCTGGTGCCTGCACTTGCTCAAGGCAAGGAGGACTTCCTCTGTTGCCTGCACTTGCTCAAAGGCAAGGAGGACTTCCTCTGGTGCCTGCACTTGCTCAAAGGCAAGGAGGACTTCCTCTGGTGCCTCAACCTTGCTGTAAAAAGCAAAGGAAGAGGACTTTCTCTTGCCACAACCTTGCTGTATAAAGCAGAGGTGAGGACTTTCTCTGTTGCCTCAACCTTGCTGTAAAAAGCAAAGGAAGAGGGCTTTCCTCTTGCCTCAACCTTGTTGTATAAAGCAGAGGAAGAGGACTTTCTCTCGCCTCAACCTTGCTGTATAAAGCAGAGGAAGAGGACTTTCTCTTGCCTCAGCCTTGCTGTATAAAGCAGAGGAAGAGGACTTTCTCTCGCCTCAACCTTGCTGTATAAAGCAGAGGAAGAGGACTTTCTCTCGCCTCAACCTTGCTGTATAAAGCAGAGGAAGAGGACTTTCTCTCGCCTCAACCTTGCTGTATAAAGCAGAGGTGAGGACTTTCTCGTGGGCGCACGCTCACAGGGGGGGCGCCAGGCGTGGCTGTCTAAGCGCACACACTGGGCGCGCCCTGCCTGCATTGCCTCATCGCGCGTTCACCGACGTCCCGACCGGCGAGGATCTCTCCTTCTGGAATCATACGAGGTGCATGCTTAACGCTCTCGCTGGGAACTTGGGTCCCAGCTTAACACGTGTTAGCAAGACCCCGATGACCGTGCACCGACCGAGTACTCACTCTCTACATGCACCAACGGCTGATCGCGGTCTGCATGCGCTGATGGCTGATCGCGCTCTACATCCCAGCGCTTATCTAGGGGCTGATCTGCGGGTGGTGGCCACTTCTTAACTCACCACCGATCACCTGGTCTTGCACCTGGGGCAAGGAGAACTTTAAACTGGGAACACTCGCACGCTTTATGTACTGAAAATCTTTTATTGGGTGGCATCGTTAAAAAGAGTGCCCCTGATCTGCTCAATTGTTTAATACACTAAGTGTGTGTACAGCGCGATAGCGCATCTACTTAACAACTTAACGAAAGTAGGAAAGAAGCGTGTAGCGTCCTGGGTTCTGGGAATAGTCGTTCCGTCCAGAGTCACCAGCCGACAAGCCCCATTCTCCAACGTCTCAACCACTCTGGATGGGGTCTCCTTTAACCGGCGATGACCGCCCTGGCGATGCACACACGTGGGGCGATCATGCCTTCCGCTTCAGCTCTGGGAGCCCCCCCAGTGTAGCCTCTTCCATCACCTCACCTCCCCAAACACAGGGAGTTCATGCTGCTGGTCGCCTTCCTAGGACCCCGAAGCGCGATCACCTTGTGTCTTCTGCAGGTAATCGGTCAAGAACCCTGTCTCCACCAACTCAGCAAGCTGACGCCCCAACGCCAGGCAGTTACGGAGTGTATGTCCATAAGCTTGATGGAATTCACACCACTCATCCTTCCTCCCTCCAAGTACCCTGTCGGTTTTATCTGGCACATGGAGTCTTGCTGCCATAGCAGGGATGGCGATCAGCTCCGCCAAACTTATCATGAAATCATACCTGGGGGGTGCGTTGCTTGCACGCCCCCTGGTCTGGTCCTTCCTTGGTGCATAAGGGCGAGACCTTCCCTGCTCCTTCCTCCCTTCCTTGATCTCATGCACCCGCGCCTGTTGCTGCTGATTCCCCTGACCTCCACGTGGCTTCGACGGTGCAGCACTTCCTCTCTTCTCAGAGACCTCTATCTCTGCTACTATGTGTGCCACCGCACGTCGCCGTATCTCGGTGAAGGTAGCTGGGTGGCTCCTGATGAGCGATTCACTGAAAGGACCAGGGAGGACACCTCTCTTGAACGCATGCACCAGCATGTCTTCATCCTTGACGGGCAATCTCACCACCTGCGCCCCAAAGCGATTGAGGTAATCCCTTAACGGCTCCCCCTGATACTGGCGCACATCAAACAGGTCGAAGGACACTACTGGCATAGGTCGGTTAATGATGTACTGCTCCGTGAACAGTTTCGCAAACTGATGGAAGGAAGTGACGTGGCCCTCTGGCAGGCTCACGAACCACTCCATAGCTACTCCGCACAGTGTACTCATGAACATCTTGCAGTACACAGCATCTGAACCTCCAGTCAGCATCATCTGAGTGTGGAAGGCTGTCAGGTGTGCTTCTGGATCTTCCACCCCCGTGAACGACGCTTTCAGTCCCACCAGATTGGGAGGCACCACCGTGTTCATGATCTCGGGGGAGAAAGGCATAGGGAATACTCTAGGAGGCGATGGCGGCGTTGACGTCCTCTTTTCAACTGCGCGCTCCTTCTGCGCCTGCAATTCCCTACGCAGCTCTTCATTCATACGGTTCAACTCTTCATTTCTTCTCTGCGATGCAGTCAGCTCTGCACGCATTTTCTCTTGCTCAGCTCTCGATTCCGCGACGCTATCTTGCAACGCGCGCATCATCTCCACTGCCTGCGCCATGGTAACGTTATCCTCTCCAGATTGTGGCGCAGCTGAACCAGATCTGGTTGTCCTCATTTTCCTCATAAAACTTCTGCTAAACTCACTCAGTTGCCTTTCAACATGCGAAACCTATCTTGCAACAACGCTCAAGAAACCTTTCCACTTCCTTCGAACAACGATTGATCCAAGAATCAATCGGTAGAAACCTCCAGGAAACCACACCTCACCGATTGAACTTCAATTCAAACGGTCAAAACCTCCGAAATACGATTGCGGCAGCAAGCAATCGAACAGAAACCACCGAAAACCTCACAAACTCAACTGTGGATGGGAATCACAGTTTACACGGGCCCCACGGTGGGCGCCTAATGATCCTGCCGCTTGACTCGAACGTGGAGGATTGCCTCGTCACTCCTTCCTCTAGCCCTCTGTTCTGCAGGAACGCTCCAAGAACCACCACCGGAACTCCAAACGCTGCCTGCAAAACACACAGACGACGCCTCTGGCGGCCGTTGTAGCTCCGACGCTCAAGTCAGGCAACAGGAACACCAAAACTATATCTGAATCTCTCTGTGAGACTCGTGTGTAACTGTAAACTCTAAAATGTGTAAGTTGTAAGAATCTGTCAAAAAACTCCCTCAATTTTGTTAAGAGTTTGTATATATACCTGAGTCTTTCTCTCTCCTGACAGTTATTCCTCTTGACACGTGGATAACATCTGGTCGTACACGTGTCACCATCTGGAGTATCTGCAGCTGAAACGTTACTTCCACTGTGCCCCTGCGACTAAGTTATCCACACAGGGAGTAGCTTAGTACGCAGGCTACTCTGGGCGCAACCTTAACATGGCGAGCTGGTTAACCCTGGGCATTGCAGCTCACACTACACATGGTGGCAGATATGCCACTTATCCTCTGTACTTAGACCATACAACAAGTGCTTGCCAAGTCTTCTCAAACACCCGGCGATGTGCTCTTTCGGTGACTTGCTGACCACCTGATCTCCTAACCTTAACACACGGCGATCATGTGCAATCTAGGCGATTACTGATCCATACCGGCGATGACCGACTACACATCCTCAAGGCGATAGGCGATTACTCACCTCAAGGCGATAGGCGATTACTCATCATCTCAGGCGAGAGGCGATTACCTTTCTGAGTGATCGCCTCCCTGATTCGCCTGCTATCCTCTACCACGTGTTACCCTGTGAATGGTCCACGTGGTCAACTGCTGCTGATGTCATTGACTACCGATGACCGACCGGATCACACCAACAAATGTAATTTCTGGGAAAGATTCCAGCCAGCACAGTAGCAGTAAAGAAACTTCAAAAACACAATGGAAATGATTGGAAACGAACTTGTATGAAACTAACACACAAGTATGAACTCAAATATGAAAATATAAAAGGCACCAAAGCTTCAAAAGCAGAAATATAAACTGCACTCAAAACAAAATCAAGCAACCAAATTAACAATAAAAGGCACCACTTGGAATTTATGACATTGTAGGATGAAATGACTTGGACAAAACTTGTATGGATTCAAAAATCAAAATGACTCAACTACAAACACTTTGCACCGATTAAAAACATCAATAAGACTCAAATAAAATAAAAACAAACAGCCAACACAAAAGAAACCTAAAACAGTTTGAAAATGGAAGTTCAAGATCAAGTTGAACCAAAATACCAAATAGAAATTTAAAAACAGCAACACCAACTTAAAATGAAATTAAAAACAGCAAGACATTTAAGGATATGATGAACAACATGGAATAAAGAAGAATACTCAAAACTAAAATGAAGTCAACACTTATCTCTTGAAGAACCAAAGTTCTAGATACCAAATGATGGGTTGCTCTTCTTGACCATTTGTTCTTCTTGAAATATGAGGTAAAAAGATGGTGGAAGCTATGGATGATATGGGTCAAGGATGGCTCATATAGAGCTCTGGGTTCCTTGTAGGTGCATGAAAGGTATGGAGAGTGATAGGTTAGGCCAAATCACTTGGAGGAAGGTGAAGATAAAGATCAAAGTGTCTAACCTAGAGAGACTAGACAAAGAGTAGAAGCTAGCATAATTTTAGCAGCATTACTCATAAATTGATCTTAAAAAAACATGAGCCAAAGCACCCTATTTATAGGAGATGGTGCCTTGGAGAGTACGGAACAAGGGTAGGATGGGGAATACATAAAAGAGGGGGCTGCTAGGGTGTTGACTAAAGGTCAATGCAGCCCCTTAGCATGCTTCTAGAAGGTAGGGCTACATTCCTACCCTAAAAGGCCTAGGTACAAGCTAAATTGTTAAATACACCCCCGATTGTGCTAAATGAACCCTACTCTACTGAAATTATAAATAAACTAAAATTAATTTATGCTCAGCTCCCATGGCTTGGGCTTTACTCCTTGTAGTCCTCTGAAGGGTCTTTGAATATGTAGAGAAAAGTTTCTCTGCCATTAGTAGCAGAGTCCCACTCTTCTTGAATCCTCTTTGCCATGGACCTAGTTGTTGGGCCTGAGCTTAGGCCTCTTCCATCAAGGGGTAGGATGGGAAGAGTGAAAAAATGGGCAGCCTTAGGGTTTGACTAAGTCAAACCCACATCCTTGGCTTGTCCTTCTAGAAACTAGGTCAAAAAGCCTTCCAAAAGGGCCAATAACATCCTAAAATGCTAACTACACCCCCTATCATACTAAAGGCACCTTATTCTAGCCTATATTTGCTATTTGGACCCCCAAAAGTGAGCCCAAATTATTTACAATATTTTCCAATCATTAAGAAGACCAGCAGGAAGAACTTTAGGTGTTCTGGTCTTTGTCCCATTCTCCATCTGGTGAGGTCTCTACTTTGAGGTGACTTCTCTTTATATTCTTTAGCATCCTTGATCATCACCTTGTGGGCTTAGTTTTCATCAATCTAGGTTCTAAAAACGTGTATCCATGGAGTTGAAACTTGTGGCACACAAATCATGTAAGCTTCTCTGGTCATCAGCAAAGTTGTCCATCCTATTCACCATCAATCTTTCAAATGGTGGCATTAATGTTATGCAATCTCCTATGTTTCCAACACTTGGTCCAACACCAAAATCAGCAGCATGTTCATCCTCTTAAGCATCAACTCCAGCACCTTCAGCAGCAGCATGTTCTTCCTCTTCATGTTCATCTTGCACACCACTTAAGGAACCACCTTGGTCTCCATCTTTGCTTATCCATCTTCCACCAATTTGTGAATCCCATCTTACTAAGTGAACCATTGTTCACTTCGTGTGATGATTTCACCACTTCAATTTGTTTTTCCTCAAGGTCCGCTTCAAAATAATTCAAGAATTTAGAAATCAGGATAGTATATGGATAGTGTTGTTCTTGCCAGTTGACTCGCCAGTCAGTTGACTCCACGACGCTCACACGCCTCCTTCCTCACGTTGATATGTGCTTGATTCTTGCGAAACAATCTGCACCTACAAAAGAGAAAGGGGCGCCCTAGAGGCCGTTTGCACTCCGACGCTCAAGTCAAGATGGGCAAGAAACACCAAGTGTATTGAGTCTCTCTGTGTTTAGGTCTAGAAACTGCGTACCTTTGTGAAGTATCTCACTTTCCCTTATATAGTCTAGGGTTTACTGTGCTGCTAGCCCTAATTAGGGTTCACTGCGCTGCTAGCCATATTCTGGGTTTACTGGAATACCCTCGCGCCGCTATCACCCAGTCTTAGGGTAATCTAGCACATAAGGTTTCCTTTTTTGGAGTGCAAACTCTAACAGGGTGACCACCTGGGTGCCTCCTTGTGCACCTAGTCTCTGGGGCCACCTGTTCTAGGAGTGCCCTTACTGTTCACGTGCCATGCATGTAGCCTTTACTGGGAAAACCCTAGTTCTGATGAGTACTCAACCCCTCAGGACTCTGCACCTAACTGTGCTCTCCCTGCTACCCGAATAGGCTCTTCGTGATTCAGATCTCTCCCTACCTCTAGGTATTTAACTGGTCATTGGCCCACTCTGGGAACCAACCTTAGCTATTCTGGTTGTGTTGTTCAAATCACCCAAGTCCGATGTCACCTCGTCACACTCTGTTGCTAAGGACTGATCAACCTGCGAAGTGACGAAGACACATCAGTCCCTTCTGGTAATCACCCTTCTCTGCGGGGACACACCGATGACTGATCACCCTTCTCTGAGGGGACACACCGATGACTGATCACCCTTCTCTGAGGGGACACACCGATGACTGATCACCCTTCTCTGAGGGCACACATCGATGACTGATCACCCTCTCTGTGGGAACATGCTGATGACTAATCACCCTCTAATCAACACCACCTGCGGGGTCCATTCCACGTGGCTTTGGCCCATGCTGTGAGACCCAGCTGACGTAGTTCACCCTTTACTACCTGTCCTCGGTGTCTGAGGACTGGTCGGTACACAAGCCCCCCAGTCTCAAGCTGTTAACTTGTTTCAGCGAAGAGACTAAGTCATTGGTGAGGACTGGTTGGTACACAAGCCCCCCAGTCTCAAGCTGTTAACTTGTTTTAGCGAAGAGACTAAGTCATCGGCTCGGGCGACCTACGTGGCTCTACGCGTAAGGACTTGAACAGGGCGCTGAAGGGACACTTCACCAACTCCCTTTTATCTGTTAACACGTGGCCGCATCAACGGTCTGGGATTCATAACGTTTGTGCTCCTTAGGGCTACGCTAAACCTCTTCAAAACCCCGTGCCACTTCACTTTTCCATCACTTTGCATTCTCAACTTCTGCAAACTCTATCTTCCAATGCACGCTTTCTTCCTCACACCAGCCTTTTCCACCTCTTTCGTCTTTGCTCAACCAAAGGTATGATTTTTATGTCTTCTCCCCTCTTTATAACATAATCTTGTTCATCCATGTTGCATACTGTAACTGTTCTGGGCCTGGTTTTGATTTCTGCATTGTAGGGTTTCTGTTCTTCTTTTCTGGGTTCGTTCTACCTTTGAGTCTTCGTTCCCCATTGTTTTCTTCTAAGCCTTTTTCTCTTCCTGCCTCTCACTTGTTTAGATTCGAGATGGCCAGAACCAAAACTACTTCCAACCCTCCTCCAACCGTAGCGGTTGACTACAAGGCCCTCTACCCCTGGGCTTCTGAGGATCTCCTTGCTGAGACCTCAAAACTCACCTCCTATGAAGATCTACGAAAACATAGGGATGATGAGAACGAAATCAGAGGGCGCGTCTTTGGCAGGGAAACTGACGCGTACATCTCTATGCGACCCTGCACAGAAGACGAACCCATTTGTGCCGATGATCGCTACAACAACAGGGAACCCTTCTTCTTCTTCTATGCCACTATCTTCAAACGAGTCAAAGTCCGCCTCCCTTTCACTGGGTTCGAGAGGGCTTTGCTTATAGAGTTGAACGTGGCACCTGCCCAGCTGCATCCCAATAGCTGGGCCTTCATCAGGGCGTTCTCCATCCTTTGCAACAACCTAGGGTTCACTCCCTCGGTAGATGTATTTCTATACTTCTTCGAGGCGAAGAGCCCTGGCAAGAGGCTTTGGGTGAGCCTGAATGGAGTGGCAGGGAGAGTCCTACTCACCCTCTTCTCACAGTCATACAAAAGCTTCAAGGGGAAGTTCTTCCGAGTTTGCTGCAGCTCCTACGACTCCACCATGCTCGACAGGTTCCCCTTATATTGGGTGGAGAAGTTGAATTCAAGAAACCCCGCAGACTCGAAGAGCTGACGGCCTCTGACCAAGAACTGTGCCAAACTATCTCCAACTGGGGCGTGGTGTTTGACACCACCCAGCTGATTAGGCATGAATACGACACTCAGACCCTCAGCGTATACACCGGTACATCAACTTTGTCTTGCATCTAACTGTTTACATACTTCATGCTTTGTCTTTCTCACCCTTTCTTATTGTCCACTGCAGGCATGGTGCTCAGTGCTGATAAGAAGAAAAAGCTGGCAGATGTGCTGAATCGCCGCAATGCTAGTGGCTCGGCCCCTGCTGGCCCTTCATCGCCCGCGGGTGCTGCCCTAGAACCAATTGCTGAAAAATCCAAAAGGGCAGCCCCAGTGGAAATTTCTGAGGATGAGGACACCTGCTCTGGCCTCGTCTTCAAGAGAAAAAGGGTGGAGGTTGCTGCAGAAGTCTCCTCAGCAATAGAAGGGCACCCTCCATCCTTTAGGGAGCCCCCCCCAACGCTTCGTCTCCCCCTGAGCCAATCTTGATGCTTGAGGGAGGTAGGAAGAGTGCTCCTTCCACCAGCCAAATGCCTTCTGCCCCGGAGTTGCCCCCTCTACTCCAGCAGTCTCTTGCGTAAATGCCTGGCCAAGCTGCTTTGGAGGCCATGGACAGGAACTCCCTCGAGAATCTCCTCAGCCATGGTCTTAGGGAGTTCCTTGCCGCTTCTAACTTCTTGCTGGTCAAGGGCAGCGCTGAGGCTGAGCTGCGTGAGAAGGCTGCTAGATTAGAGAAAGAGCTGGAGCAGAAGGATCTCCAACTCCACCAAGCAGCTAAGCTCGAGACCGCCCTTAATCAAGAATTGGGTAGTCTCTGCCAATCTGAGAAGGAGACCAAGAAGCTCCTCTTCTCCAAGGGGCAGGAGGCCCTCCAGCTTGAAGCCAAGATTCTCCCCCTCCGCAACAAGATCATTGAACTGGAAGAGCAAGCGGAGGGGGCTCAGGCCAAAATGACCAAGCTGGAGGAAAGAGCTACAAACCGAGAGGTTCAGCTGGGCAAGGTTGAGGAGGAACTTGC
Source organism: Phaseolus lunatus (assembly GCA_013389735.1). Lineage (NCBI taxonomy): Eukaryota > Viridiplantae > Streptophyta > Magnoliopsida > Fabales > Fabaceae > Phaseolus > Phaseolus lunatus. Next base: position 20,530,679 of record CM023857.1, read on the forward strand.
CCAACAAATCGAATTGCTGAAGAAGACCGAGACCGAGCTCACTGAGGACGCCACCGACGCCTATGGGGAAGGTTTTGGTGATGCCCTTGCTCAGGTTGCCTGCGTGCATCCTGAGATGGACCTCTCACCATATTCTGCAACCATGTAGGTAGTCGACGGGCAAATAGTGCCTAGATAGGTCTTCTGAGCAATTGTAACTAATGGCTGAACATCTTGTAATTACCCTTCTCTATAATGTAATTACTTTACTCACTTGTTTTCAATCTTGTTTGCTTTATATTGCATTTCGCTTGCCTTTGTATTTCTGCTGCTATTTAATTATTTGACATGCTCCATGCTTTGTGGAACTCACTACTTAGCGTAAGTTCAAACCACAAATAACGCAACACCTCGTCATCACCCACATCACCTAGCCTTCTGAGGATTCTAGGGAAGCATTTGATAAGCTAACAAACCTTGCACTATCACTTTTCGCACTTAGGTGATAAGTCCTGGCGAGAGAGGATTTCCTGCTGATTTCACTAGTGAACCCTTCCTTCAAGTTGGGAGTTCTCACTCAGAGAGGAGGTGTCCCTTACGAACCTTTCTTACCATTCACAAGACTTCTAACCCCAACTGATAGGTTCTGACTGACCTCACATCGCTCATAGGCGAGGGAGGGTTTAACTGGGCGAACCCTTCTTTCACATTGGAAGTTCTCACTCGAAGGGGAGGTGTTCTCTACAAACCTACCTCTCCGCTTACGAGACCTCTAACTCCAAGTGACAGGTTCTAACTGACCTCACATCGCTCATAGGCGAGGGAGGATTTCACTGGGCGAACCCTTCTTTCACATTGGAAGTTCTCACTCGAAGGGGAGGTGTTCTCTACGAACCTACCTCTCCGCTTACGAGACCTCTAACCCCAAGTGACAGGTTCTAACTGACCTCACATCGTTCATAGGCGAGGGAGGATTTCACTGGGCGAACCCTTCTTTCACATTGGAAGTTCTCACTCGAAGGGGAGGTGTTCTCTACGAACCTACCTCTCCGCTTACGAGACCTCTAACCCCAAGTGACAGGTTCTAACTGCATTGTACAAACACATTAAGATATACATCTTTAACTGAAAATTTTATTGGGTGACCTCATTAAAAACCCTTAAAAAAGGGAAAAAAAGAGTGTCCCCTGCATTGTGTACAACATTACATGGCTTTAACTGAAATAAAACTTCAGGTGAGTCGCATTCCATGTTCGAGGAATCGGACCACCTTCTAAAGTCTCAAGCCTATACGCTCCATTCCCTAGGGCCTCTGTCACTCTGAAAGGACCAGTCCACTTAGGGGATAGCTTGTTCTCTATCTGGTAGGGAGACGCCTTGCGCATAACGAGGTTAGCCACTTGGAACTGCTGAGCTCTCAACTTAGAACTGTGTTTGAGCTCGACTCTCCTCTTTAGCGCCTCGGCCTTGATTCCTGCCTCTTCCCTAAGTTCCTCCAAGAGATCGAGGTTCACCTTCCTTTCTTCATTGGACTCCTCAGCCACGAAGTTCTGGAAACGTGGCGAGTTCTCCTGGATCTCCACAGGGATCATGGCATCTGAACCATACACCAAACTAAAGGGAGTCTCCTTGGTAGTGGACTAGGGAGTAGTATGGTAAGCTCATACTATTCTGGGAACCTCCTCAGCCCACCTTCCCTTTGCTTTCTCCAACCTTCTCTTCAGTCCTCTGAGCAGGACTCGGTTGGCCGACTCGACCTGCCCATTGGTCTGTGGGTTCTCGACCGACGCAAACACCTACTTGATCCCCAACTCTGTACATAGCTTCCCCAATTGTTGGCTTGCGAACTGCGTGCCATTGTCAGACACCAAACGTTTGGGCACCCCGAAGCGGCATACTATATTCTTCCACACGAAGTGTTGGATCTTCTGTGCTGTGATCTGTGCTCCTAGCTCAGCCTCGATCCACTTCGTGAAATATTCTATGGCGACCACGAGGTACTTCATCTGCCGTACTGCCAAAGGTAAAGGCTCCAGGATATCGATTCCCCAGGTGTGAAATGGCCAAGGGCTGTATATCGACCTGAGCTCCTCTGGTGGCGCCTTAGGCCAATCAGCATGTAATTGGCACTGCTGCGCATACCTAGTGCAATCTTCCCTCATTGTCGGCCAGTAGTACCCTGCTCGAATGGCCTTAGAGGCCAAAGCTCGACCTCCGATGTGACTACAACATATGCCTTCATGGAGCTCTGCCATTATTCTCACACACTGCTCGCCATGTACGCACAATAGGATGGGGTGGGTAAACCCATGTCTGTATAACTCGCCATCAATGAGAGTGTACTTGGCCAAGTTCTTCTTTATCCTCCTTGCTTCCGTCGGCTCTACCGGGAGCATCCCATCAGCTATGTATCGCTTATAGGACGTCATCCATGTCTCTCCACTATGCAACAGGCATACCTGCGATGACCCCTCTTCTAGTGGCGTGCACGCGTTGACCCGTGGCTTCTTTAGTGTTTCTTGGGTCAACGACCGATGACTCCTCTTCTCACCGTCTGACTGGCTGATCTGATGGACTCCCACCAAGTTGTCAGCTTTATAAGTATGAGGCGCCCTCAGGGTCTCCTGGATGATTGTCCTCTGCCTGCCCCCCTTGCCTGAGCTGGCGAGTTTGGCCAACAAGTCAGCTCTAGCATTCTGCTCCCTGGGCACATGCACTAGTTCGAATGTTTCAAACGAACTCTTCAACCGTTGGACATACTCCAAGTAGGAGGCCATCTAAGGGTCTTTGGCCTGGTACTCTCCTGCCAGTTGACCAGTGACCAACAGTGAGTCACTCTTCGCCATAAGGCTCTGCGCTCCCATCTCCTTAGCCAACAGCATCCCAGCAATCAAAGCTTCATACTCTGCCTGGTTATTGCTGGCTTTGAAGGCGAACCGCTGGGCCTGCTCTATCAATAACCCCTTGGGTCCTTCAAGGATCACCCCCGCTCCACTACCTTGCTGATTCGAGGACCCATCTACCGACAATACCCACTTGAACCTGGGTTCTTCCTACTGGGTCTCAGTCGAGGACATCTCGGCCACAAAATCAGCATAGACCTGTCCTTTTATCGGGCCCCTGGGTTCATACTGGATGTCGAATTCTGACAACTCGACTGCCCAACGCACCATTCTCCCCGCCATGTCTGGCTTCTGCAGGACCTTGCATATTGGTAGATCTGTCATCACCACCACTGTAAAGCTCTGAAAATAGTGACGAAGTCTCCTGGCTGAGAACACCACTGCTAAGGCTGCCTTTTCTATGGCTTGGTATCTCGCCTCCGGCCCCTGCAAAACTTTGCTGACAAAATAAATGGGCTTCTGGCTTTGTTCCTGCTCTTGAACCAAGACAGAACTCATCGCCCTCTCTGTGACTGCAAAGTACAGCCGCAGGGGTGTGCCAAGCTGAGGCTTGCACAAGACTGGCGGGCTGGCTAGATGCTCTTTGAGCTTGAGGAAAGCCTGCTCACATTCTGTAGTCCAGGCAAATCTGCTATTTCTCCTTAAGCATTGGAAATAAGGGTGGCCCTTGTTTCCCCTAGCTGACACGAACCTGGAGAGGGCAGCCATCCGACCTGTCAACTGTTGCACTTCTTTGACCGATGTCGGGCTCCTCATGGCTATGATCACTGCACACTTGTCTGGGTTGGCCTCGATCCCTCTTTCCGTAAGTAGAAAACCAAGGAACTTGCCTGCTTCTACCCCAAAGACGAATTTCCCTGGATTCAACTTCAGCCTGTACTTAGCTATCGTATTAAATAGCTCCTCCAAGTCATCGACATGCTGATCTCGTGCCTGGGACGTCACCACCATGTCATCTACATAGGTGATCTCGCCGCGGACTCGAGCGTGGGGAGAATGCCTCGTCACTCCTTCGTTTGGCTTTCTAACTGTTGCGCGTCCTGCAAGGAGGCTCCAGGAACCTTCGACGGGACTCCAAGCGGTGCCTGCAAAACACGCGAACGGCGCCTCTAGCAGCCGTTGTAGCTCCGACGCTCAAGTCAGGCAACGGGAACACCAAAAAGTCTCTCTCAGATCTCTCTGTGTGAGACCGTGTGTGTGTGCCCTCAGTCCTCTTCGATTCGAAAACTGAGTGCTCTCTATTTAGTGTTGTGTATTCTGAGGTAAAAATTGCATACCTGGTTTTGGTGTTCTTCTTCCTCATATAAGCCCGTGTAGCCCCTACAGGCTACCTCTAGGCCACTTAATTACTCTGCATTGCCGTTTCCACTCCCCAGGGCTACCTTGCGTGCCAGCTTTCTTCACTTGAGTGCCAAGTCTGACAGCGGGAGCCGCGTGGGTGCCTCTGCACCCCTCGACTTCTGTGCCTATCTGCCCTACCTATTCTCTGGGAACATCTTTACCATCCACGTGGCAGACATGCAGCCCACTGGGAGATTCTAACCTTGATGGATTCTCGTCCCAGCAGGATTCTGCACCTAACTGCGTCTTCTCATCTTCCTGCGTGGTCGTCTCGCGACTAAGGCCGCTCCCTGCCTCTGGGCGCTTTACTACTCTTTGGTTGCGTTGTTCACATCGCGCAGCCGATGTCACCTCAATACACACCGATGACCGATGTGTTTCTTCACATCCTCGTGCTCTGCTTATGGAATCAGGCGAGGTCCTTGAGTAACGTTCTCGCTGGGAGCCTGGGTCCCAGTTTAACACGTGTTGACAAGGAACCTCCGACGACTGATCACTCTGCATGCACCGATGACTGATCACTCTGCATGCACCGACGACTGATCGCTCTGCATGCACCGATGACTGATCGGTGCTTCGTCACTTCTCGCGCTCTGCTTCCAGGCGCTCAAGTAGGAATCGATCTTCTGGTGGTGGTCACTCGGTAGCTGACCACTGATCGCCGTTCTTGAATGATCTCCACCCTGGTTCATCTGCTTTCTCATGCCACGCGTCACTCTGCCACTGACCCACGTTGTCATCAGCTGCTACGTCATCGACTACCAATGACCGACCGGATCACAAGCCCCCCAGTCTCGAGCTGTGAACTTGTTCTCAGCGAAGAGACTAAGTGGTCTTCGTTGCCCAAGAGAAGAAGGAGCTCGAAGCTGATGTACCTGGGACCATGGCTGTTGGTGCCGAGGTTCTGATAGAAGGGTTCCATGGGCTTGGAGCAGGTTCACTGCGTCCTGCCAGACTTGGACTCTACCCAACCTAGCCTCCACCATTCAGTGGTCGATGGCAGGCTCATTTCTCCTCCTTGGGCTCCTTCCCTTGCCACTTCTCCTTTTGTGTAATCTCTCTTGATGCTACAAACTTGTATATAACTTTTTATGCATAAGTTCACGTTGGATGACTGACCTGATGGCGTCTAAATGCTTTGCCTGATCGTCCAAGAGCTTGTTTGGGCAAGCTTTCACACTAAGAGCTTTGCTACCGACCACCGACTAGCATGTTAGCGCACCACCGATCAGTCATCACGCTTCAGGCTTCGCATTACTTCCGTGTCACTCCAGCGCTAAGTGCATAGAGGACCCGTCCTCTGAAGATGATGCTTGTGTTTTGGGGAAGAGGACTGCTTCTTGATTGACCCCTCTCGCCCCAGCCTCGCTGTAGGAAGTTGAGGTGAGGTCTTTCTCCTCCTGCCCCAGCCTCGCTGTAATAAGTCGAGGTGAGGACCTTTTATCTCGCCTCAGCCTCTCTGTATAAAGTCGAGGTGAGGACTTTCTCTGTAGTCTTGACCTTGCTGCATGGAGCAGAGGATTAGGACTTGGTTCCTTTGCCTCAACCTTGCCGCAAGAAGCAGAGGAAGAGGACTTTCTCTCGCCTCAACCTTGCTGTAAAAAGCAGAGGTAGAGGACTTTCTCTGCCTGCACTCCGCTGTATAAAGTTGAGGGTGAGGACTTTCTTCACTGAGTGGGTGCATGCTCCCAGGGGAGCACCAGGGGTGGCTGTCTAAGCGCACCCGCCAAGCGCATCCCTGCCTGCATGGTATTACCGCACGCCCTTTGAGTGGGCAACTCCTCTTCTTCTGGTTTGGAATCATGCGGGGTGTATGCGTAACGTTCTCGCTGGGAGCCTGGGTCCCAGCTTAACACGTGTTAACAAGACCCCGATGACCAACCTTCTTCTGGAATCACGCGAGGTGCATGCGTAACGCTCTCGCTGGGAACCTGGGTCCCAGCTTAACGCGTGTTAACAAGACCCTGATGACCAATGCACCGACCGAGTACTTACTCCCGACATACACCGACGACTGATCTTGCTCTGGGACCACCGACGACTGATCGCGCTCCGCTTCTTGGTGCTTAAACGCGAAGATGATGTCTTGCTTCAGGGAAGAAGAATTTTTCTGGTTGACCCTTTGATGGAAGAGGCCTAAGCTCAGGCCCAACAACTAGGTCCATGGCAAAGAGGATTCAAGAAGAGTGGGACTCTGCTACTGATGGCAGAGAAACTTTTCTCTACATATTCAAAGACCCTTCAGAGGACTACAAGGAGTAAAGCCCAAGCCATGGGAGCTGAGCATAAATTAATTTTAGTTTATTTATAATTTCAGTAGAGTAGGGTTCATTTAGCACAATCGGGGGTGTATTTAACAATTTAGCTTGTACCTAGGCCTTTTAGGGTAGGAATGTAGCCCTACCTTCTAGAAGCATGCTAAGGGGCTGCATTGACCTTTAGTCAACACCCTAGCAGCCCCCTCTTTTATGTATTCCCCATCCTACCCTTGTTCCTTACTCTCCAAGGCACCATCTCCTATAAATAGGGTGCTTTGGCTCATGTTTTTTTAAGATCAATTTATATGAGTAAATGCTGCCAAAATTATGCTAGCTTCTACTCTTTGTCTAGTCTCTCTAGGTTAGACACTTTGATCTTCATCTTCACCTTCCTCCAAGTGATTTGGCCTAACCTATCACTCTCCATACCTTTCATGCACCTACAAGGAACCCATAGCTCTATATGAGTCATCCTTGACCCATATCATCCATAGCTTCCACCACCTTTTTACCTCATATTTTAAGAAGAACAAATGGTCATGAAGAACAACCCATCATTTGGTATCTAGAGCTTTGGTTCTTCAAGAGATAAGTGTTCTCTTCATTTTATTTTTTGAGTCTTCTTTATTCCATGTTGTTCATCATATCCTTAAATGTCTTGCTGTTTTTAATTTCTTTTTAAGTTGGTGTTGCTGTTTTTAAATTTCTATTTGGTATTTTTGGTTCAACTTGATCTTGAACTTCCATTTTCAAACTGTTTTAGGTTCCTTTTGTGTTGGCTGTTCTATTTTTATTTTATTTGAGTCTTATTGATGTTTTTAATCGGTGCAAACTGTTTGTGGTTGAGTCATTTTGATTTTTGAATCCATACAAGTTTTGTCAAAGTCATGTTCATCCTACAATGTCATAAATTCCAAGTTGTGCCTTTTATTGTTGATTTGGTTGCTTGATTTTGTTTTGAGTGCAGTTTATATTTCTGGTTTTGAAGCTTTGGTGCCTTTTATATTTTCATATTTGAGTTCATACTTGTGTGTTAGTTCCATACAAGTTCGTATCCAATCATTTCCATTGTGTTTTTGAAGTTTCTTTACCGTTTTCTAATTTCAAGTTAGGATTTCTCTGTTTTCACTGCTACTGTGCTGGCTGGAATCGTTCCCAGAAATTACATTTGTTGGTAAAAAATTCTGAAATTTTGGATTTGAGTAGTTTGATGTGTTAAGAAAAAGTGAAAAAAAGAAGCACATCAAAATTCAAAATACAAAAAAAATGATAAATGAAATACGAATAGAGTGCAAAAATCCTGACTCTGAAAAAACGCTGACGCGGCAGTGATTTCGGAAAAATTATTACAATTATTTGACTCACTGTTTTGGTGAAATTCCAACGCCTATATTGAGCTAAAACATTGAAGTTTCTGTGGTTAAAATTTCAAGCTCAAATTTGAAGTATTCTGTCCAGCATAAAATTGGAAAGTTGTGAAAAAATTTACACAAAAAATTCTGTAGTGCTGTTTTGGTTTTATTCATCTATTCTAGTTCCATTCACTAGGATTCCACTTTGTGTGCTACCTTTTTCTTGTGTGCCTTAATTTTTTGCTTGTCAAATTTTATTGAATACTCTTTCAAGTCTTGTCAAATATCAACTCCATTTGCAGTAGTCCTTGATTTTAAATTTGAGTTTTGTTGCTTTAAAACTTGCTTGACCTCTCTTTGGTGGATTTGACCTAAAAAGTGCTTTGGTGAGTGTGGAGCTAAAATTTTGTTTTGGTGAAAGCCATATCACTAAAGAGGAGCTGGATTAAAGATTTAAGGTTGAATAACCTAAGGAAACAAAGCAAGGGACAGCAGCAACCTCATTGAAAAATACACAAATATACACAAAGGAGCTACAAGTGAAGAAGTGCATAGAATAGGACTTTAAATTTTTGTGCACCAAAATTTGTTAACCTAATTTCTTTGTATTTCTTTGAGTTGTAATTTGCAAGGACATTGATTAATTAGTGGATTAATACGTCTTAGACGGTGAGTGTGTCTTCAAGGTTCCAAAGTGCCAAGAAGCCTCACCTTAGGATTCGACTAGTTTTAAAAGCTTTCTAGATAGCAATTTTCATTTGTGTTTTATTGCTTTACATATAGTTTTTCTTGCATAAAAATTTTGTTTTTATCTTTGATTGTGCTCTAAGTAAATTGCTTAGAGAAAGGTTTCTGAAAGTGTTGTGGGATAGTATCTGGCTAAGGAAAGGCTTGGTACTTAAGAGATCCTAGTGATCCACCTCCCTTTCCTGGGAAATTACCTACTTCACTCCACTTATCTTTCTTTTTGAAAATTACTTTTATCACAAACCCTAAACATGTCTACTCATTCTTCAAGTCATAGTGAAAGTGATAGAAAATCCACAAAATCTCTTTTGAAACAATTGGCTAGAGATTTTCAATCACTATCACTAAGACAATTGCAACATGAGGCTCAACTTTTGGAAGATAAAAAAGAAAGAGATGCCCATCTTGCACTTTTGGAAGAGGAGTTGAGAATTGTTAGAGAAAAAGATGAATACATTCGAAAATTAAAAAAATCACATGCATCACATGCATCTAGTTCTAGGTCAAGTGACTCACATGTTGAGGGGAGTCTGAGAGTAAATGATTATTATCAACCTCCACCTAGAAGAACTAGGAGAGAAAGCCACCCAAAAGAAACTAGGGTAGACTTACCTCATTTTTATGGAAAGGAAAATGTTGAAACATACCTAGATTGGGAAATGAAAGTAGAACAACTTTTTGCTTGCCATCATGTTAGCGAGGAAAGGAAAGTACCCTTAGCCACTTTAAGCTTTCAAGGAAATGCTATGTATTGGTGGACAGCCCTAGAGAGAGATAGGCGCCTCCACAGGGACCCTCCCATAGAATATTGGAATGACCTTAAGGGAGCCTTGAGACGCCGCCATATTCCTTCATACTATGATAGGGAGTTAATGGACAAGCTCCAAAGACTCCAACAGAAAAACATGAGTGTAGAGGAGTATAGGCAAAAGATGGAGCTCTACATGATGAGAGCCTCTATTAGGGAAGAAGCCACCACCACCATAGCTAGGTTCCTAAGTGGTCTCAATCTTGAGATAAGGGATAAAGTAGAACTTTTGCCCTACAGGGACTTGAATGATTTGATCCAACTTTGTATAAAAGTTGAACAACAAAATTTGAGAAAGGGATCAAGTCGCAAGGAGAGTTCTTACTCTAACTCTTATCCCAAGAGAGAGTATAGAAGAGAAAAGGAGGATAGTCTTTCAAAGGATAAATCCAAAGAAACTCCCAAGAGTGTAGGAAAAGATGTGTCTACCTCACAACCCCGCAGTAGAGACATCCAGTGCTTCAAGTGTCTTGGTAGAGGCCATATAGCATCCCAATGCCCAAATAGGAGAACCATGATCTTAAGAGGGAGGGATGAGTATAGCAGCCAAGATGAAGAGTCTAGTGGGGAAGAAGAGAAGGAAAGTAGTGAGGGGGCATATCCTTGTGAGGGAGAATTAATGATGATCAGAAGAACCCTCAACAATCAACCTAGTGTGAACCATGAAACACAGAGAGAGAACATCTTTCATACAAGATGCAAAGTTTCAGAAAACATTTGTTCTCTCATTGTGGATAGTGGCTCTTGCTGCAATTGTTGTAGCACTAGGATGGTTGAAAAGCTTAATCTACAATTAATACCTCATCCAAAACCTTACAAACTTCAGTGGATAAATGAAGATGGGGAATTAACTGTAGATAAGCGGGTAAAAATCAGTCTTTCTGTGGGGAACTATAAAGATGAGATTTTATGTGATGTAGTACCCATGGAAGCCTGCCACATCTTATTGGGAAGACCATGGCAATTTGACAAGAAAACCATCCATAATGGTCTTACCAACGAGATAACTTTTACCCATAGGGAAAAAAAGTTTGTACTTTATCCTTTAACACCTTCACAAGTGGTAAAGGACCAAGTACAAATGAAAATAAAAAGAAAAAAAAAAGGAAAACAAGAGAAAATCCTTAGGAACGATGTTGAGGCGTGGGAAAAGAGTGTTCCTTCCCACAAGGTTATTCAGAAAGAAGAAAAATTTGAAAGTAAAATTGAAAAGATACTTCTATCTGAACAACCTTCAGGCCTCCTTCTGTGTAAAGGAACACTTGCATGCACTGCCACACTTTCTGAAGTTTGTGAACTACCTCTTCAAGTCCAAAAACTTTTAAAAGAATTTGGTGATGTATTCCCTGAGGAAGGACCTATTGGACTTCCACCTGTTAGGGGTATAGAACACCAAATAGATTTAGTTCCGGGAGCTAGTTTACCAAATAGACCAGCTTACAGAACTAATCCGGAAGAGACTAAGGAGATAGAGTCACAGGTTCAGGATTTGTTGGAGAAAGGCTGGGTTCAAAAAAGCCTAAGTCCTTGTGTTGTACCTGTTTTGTTGGTTCCAAAGAAAGATGGCAAGTGGAGAATGTGTTGTGATTGTAGGGCCATCAACAATATCACCATCAAATACAGGCATCCAATTCCTAGACTTGATGATATGCTTGATGAATTGCATGGGTCTACCATATTTTCCAAGATTGACCTTAAAAGTGGATATCACCAAATTAGAATTAAAGAAGGTGATGAGTGGAAAACTGCTTTTAAGACCAAATTTGGACTATATGAGTGGTTAGTGATGCCTTTTGGACTCACTAATGCACCTAGCACTTTCATGAGGCTTATGAATCATGTCTTTAGGGATTGCATAGGTAAGTATGTAGTAGTCTATTTTGATGATATCTTAGTATATAGTCAAAGCCTAGAGTCCCACCTAAGTCACCTTAGGGAGGTTCTTTTAGTGCTTAGGAAAAATAGTTTGTTTGCCAATATAGATAAATGCACTTTTTGTGTAGATAGTGTAGTGTTTTTAGGTTTTATAGTAAACAAAAATGGGGTACATGTTGACCCCGAGAAAATCAAAGCCATCCAAGAGTGGCCAACCCCGCAAAATGTAGGAGATGTTAGGAGCTTTCATGGTCTAGCAAGTTTTTATAGAAGATTTGTTCCTAACTTCTCAAGTCTAGCTTCACCACTCAATGAGTTAGTAAAGAAAGACACTCCATTTTGTTGGACAGAGAAGCATGAGCAAGCCTTTCAAAGTTTGAAAGCTCAACTCACTAATGCACCCATTCTAGCTTTGCCAAACTTTTCAAAAAATTTTGAGCTAGAGTGTGATGCATCAGGAGTAGGAATAGGTGCTGTGTTGTTGCAAGGTGGGCACCCAATTGCATATTTTAGTGAAAAACTTCACGGTGCCACCCTCAACTACCCCACCTATGACAAAGAGCTTTATGCACTTGTGAGGGCCCTACAGACTTGGGAACACTATCTAGTTTCAAAAGAATTTATCATACATAGTGATCATGAGTCTTTGAAATATCTAAGGGGTCAACACAAGTTGAACAAAAGACATGCAAAGTGGATGGAATTTCTTGAGCAATTTCCATATGTTATCAAATACAAGAAGGGCAGTACAAACATTGTGGCTGATGCTCTCTCAAGGAGACATATCCTCTTTTCTAAACTTGGAGCCCAAATTCTTGGATTTGAAAACATACCTGAACTTTATAAAGAAGATCAGGATTTTGCACCCACTTTTGCTGAGTGCCAACATAGAGCACAAGGAGGTTTTTATGTTTCTGAGGGGTACTTATTTAAAGAAGGAAAACTTTGCATACCCCAAGGAACACATAGAAAACTCCTTGTAAAAGAATCACATGAAGGAGGACTCATGGGCCATTTTGGAGTTGATAAAACTCTTGAGCTTTTGAAAGGAAAATTCTTTTGGCCACACATGAGGAAAGATGTCCAAAGACATTGTCATAGATGCATTTCATGTTTAAAAGCTAAGTCTAAGACAATGCCTCATGGACTCTACACTCCTTTACCTTTTGCAAGTGCTCCTTGGGAAGATATAAGCATGGATTTCATATTAGGACTTCCTAGGACACAAAGAGGTTTTGATTCCATTTTTGTGGTAGTGGATAGGTTTAGCAAGATGGCTCATTTTATACCTTGCCATAAAGTGGATGATGCTAGCAACATCTCTAAGCTCTTCTTTAGAGAAGTGGTAAGACTACATGGTTTACCTAAGACTATAGTGTCGGATAGAGATCCTAAATTTATTGGCCATTTCTGGAGAACTCTCTGGGAAAAGCTAGGAACTAAGTTGAACTTCTCAACTTCCTGTCATCCTCAAACGGATGGACAAACTGAAGTTGTAAATAGATCTCTTTCCACTATGCTTAGGTCAATCATGAAAGGAAACCACAAATCTTGGGATGAGTACCTTCCTCATATTGAGTTTGCATATAATAGGGTAGTTCATAAAACTACTAATATTTCTCCTTTTGAGGCTGTGTATGGGTTCAATCCTCTTACTCCTTTGGATTTGTTACCTCTACCTAATCCACAAAATTTTGTGCATAAGGAAGGAGTAACGAAGGCTGAATTTGTAAAGAAAATGCATGAGAGGATTAAGAACCAAATACAACAACAAACAGAGAAATACATGAAACATTGCAATAAGGGGAAGAGAGAGATGATTTTTGAGGAGGGAGACTGGGTTTGGCTTCACCTTAGAAAAGATAGATTCCCTAATCAGAGGAAGTGTAAACTTAGTCCCCGGGGTGATGGTCCTTTCCAAGTTCTCAAAAGAATCAATAATAATGCATATCAAATTGACCTGCCTGAGGAATATGGAGTACATACTACCTTCAATGTTATGGATCTAACACCCTTTGCAGGTAGAGAAAATGAAGAGGCAGAAGCATGTGATTTGAGGACAAATCCTCTTCAAGAGGGAGGGGATGATGGAAGAGGCCTAAGCTCAGGCCCAACAACTAGGTCCATGGCAAAGAGGATTCAAGAAGAGTGGGACTCTGCTACTGATGGCAGAGAAACTTTTCTCTACATATTCAAAGACCCTTCAGAGGACTACAAGGAGTAAAGCCCAAGCCATGGGAGCTGAGCATAAATTAATTTTAGTTTATTTATAATTTCAGTAGAGTAGGGTTCATTTAGCACAATCGGGGGTGTATTTAACAATTTAGCTTGTACCTAGGCCTTTTAGGGTAGGAATGTAGCCCTACCTTCTAGAAGCATGCTAAGGGGCTGCATTGACCTTTAGTCAACACCCTAGCAGCCCCCTCTTTTATGTATTCCCCATCCTACCCTTGTTCCTTACTCTCCAAGGCACCATCTCCTATAAATAGGGTGCTTTGGCTCATGTTTTTTTAAGATCAATTTATATGAGTAAATGCTGCCAAAATTATGCTAGCTTCTACTCTTTGTCTAGTCTCTCTAGGTTAGACACTTTGATCTTCATCTTCACCTTCCTCCAAGTGATTTGGCCTAACCTATCACTCTCCATACCTTTCATGCACCTACAAGGAACCCATAGCTCTATATGAGTCATCCTTGACCCATATCATCCATAGCTTCCACCACCTTTTTACCTCATATTTTAAGAAGAACAAATGGTCATGAAGAACAACCCATCACCCTTCTTGCTTGCCCCGAGGTCATCGACCTTTGGGTCTGATTCCTCTTGGACGTTTCTCGAAACCTTCTCTTTCCCTCTCTTGGTCTTACCAGAACTCCCGAGTCCCCAGACTTTGGCCACCTGCACTCACTCCTGGGGTGAGGAGAACATAGGTCAGTGGTCCGTACTCGCGCCTGGGGCGAGTAGGCTCCAACCGATCACTTGCACTTTCATCCGGGGCAAGTAGGACTTGAAACTGGAAAATATGTGCACACTTGACATACTGGAATCTTTTTTATTGGGTGGCCTCGTTAAAAACCCTCATCGGGAAAAGAGTGCCCCCTGATTTTCTCAACTATTTATAGTATATACATTGGGAGCGCGAGAACGCATCTACTTTACAACTTAACTGAAGTAGAATCTCAAGTGTGTAGCGTTCCATGTCCTGGGGATAGGTGCTCCATCCAGAGTCTCCAGCCGATAAGCTCCATTCTCCAACGCCTCAACTACTCTATATGGACCCGTCCACTTTGGAGATAACTTGTTCCCCATCTCATTCTGGTGTGCTTTCCTCATCACCAGATCGCCTTCCTGGAAACACCTGGGCTTCACCTTGGAATTGTGCCTCCGTTCCACTCTTCTTTTGACAGCTTCAGCACTAACCCTGGCTCCCTCTCGCACTTCGTCCAGGAGGTCCAGATTCACCTTTCGCTCCTGATTGGACTCTTCGACGATAAAGTTCAGGAATCTAGGGGAGCTCTCCTGTATCTCCACGGGGATCATAGCATCCGTCCCATAGACAAGACTAAAGGGTGTCTCTTGGGTGCTAGACTGTGGGGTGGTATGGTAGGACCATACAATTCTGGGAACCTCTTTTGCCCAATTCCCCTTGGCTTTCTCTAATCTTCGCTTCAGTCCCCTAAGCAGCACTCGGTTGGCTGACTCCACGTGCCCGTTGGTCTGCGGGTGTTCTACTGAGGCGAACACTTGCTGTATCTTCAGCTCTTCGCACATCTTTCTCAACTGATGACTGGTGAACTGAGTGCCGTTGTCGGATACCAGCCTCTTGGGTACTCCGAAACGACAGACGATATTCTTCCAGACAAAATGCTCGACCTTCTGAGCGGTGATGTGGGCCACTGGTTCCGCCTCCACCCATTTTGTGAAATACTCGATGGCCACTATGAGGATTTTCATCTGTCTGATCGCCAGAGGAAAGGGTCCCAAGATGTCGATTCCCCACGTGTGAAATGGCCACGGGCTATGGATGGACTTCAACTCCTCCGGGGGCGCCTTATGCCAGTCTGCATGAAGTTGGCATTGTTTGCACCGCTGAGCGTACTTCACACAGTCTTCCTTCAGCGTTGGCCAGTAATACCCTGCGCGGAGGATTCTACTTGCCAAAGCGCGACCACCGATGTGGCTCCCGCACACCCCTTCGTGCAACTCTGACATGAGTCTGGTGCATTGCTCTCCATGCACGCACATTTGTACTGGGTGGGAAAAGCTAAATCTAAACAAGTTCCCATCGATTAGAGTAAACTTACACGAGCTCTTCCTTATCTTCTTTGCCTCTGTTGGGTCCAGTGGGAGCACACCATCCTCTAGGTACAACTGGTACGGTGTTATCCACGTATCGGGCCCCTTGACAGCGCAGACTTCCATCGCCTCATCGGTCCTTGCCGGTCGCGCCCTCACCCTCGGTGCTTTCAACGTTTCTTGAGTCAGGGACCGATGACTGATCGCCGGACGCTCCACCGACTTGGATACTTGAAGTACTTGATTATCAGATACGAACGCTCGTGCCACCTTTAAAGTCTCTTGGATGACGGTCCTCTGTTTTCCCCCCTTGCCTGAGCTGGCGAGCTTGGCAAGCAGATCCGCTCTGGCATTTTGCTCTCGGGGCACATGTACCAACTCGAACTCATCGAAGGACGTCTTCATGAGCTGGACGTACTCCAGGTAGGCTGCCATCTGAGGATCTTTCGCCTGGAACTCCCCTGTAACTTGCCCAGTGACTAGCAATGAATCACTCTTAGCCACCAGACTTCTTGCTCCCATTTCTTTTGCCAGCAACATTCCTGTGATCAGGGCTTCATACTCTGCCTGATTGTTGCTAGCCTTGAAGGCAAAGCGAAGGGATTGTTCGATCAGTACCCCGTTCGGGCCTTCCAGAATGACTCCAGCGCCGCTTCCCTGCTGATTGGAGGAGCCATCCACTGATAAGACCCATCGGAAAACTACGCCTTCTGCAGGTGTCGCGACCGGCGACAGTTCAACCACGAAGTCGGCGAACACCTGCCCCTTGATTGGTCCTCGGGGCTCGTACTGGATGTCGAATTCTGAGAGTTCCACAGCCCACTTGACCATCCTCCCTGCTACGTCTGGCTTCTTCAACACGTTCTGGATGGGCAAGTCTGTCATGACCACTATGGTGAAGCTGTGGAAATAGTGTCTTAGCCTTCTGGCTAAAAAAACTACCGCCAGTGCTGCCTTCTCCAAGGTTTGATACCTCGTTTCCGGGCCTCACAGTACCTTACTTACAAAATACACAAGTTTCTGAACCTGATCCTGCTCTTGTACCAGGACCGAGCTGACCGCCCTCTCTGTCACAGCAAAATACGGGCGAAGAGGGGTGCCCATTTGTGGTTTACACAATACTGGTGGGCTCGCCAGATACTCCTTCAGCTTCAAGAAGGCTTCTTCGCATTCTGGTGTCCACACAAATCTACTGCTGCGCTTGAGACATTAGAAAAATGGATGACCCTTCTCTCCTCCAGCAGACATGAACCGTGACAAGGCGGCCAACCGACCAGTGAGCTGCTGCACCTCCTTCACCGTCGCTGGGCTCCTCATTGCCACGATTGCCGCGCACTTCTCCGGGTTTGCCTCAATTCCACGCTCTGTTAGGAGGAAACCCAAGAACTTCCCAGCCTCCACACCGAAGATGCATTTCTCAGGGTTGAGCTTCAACCCATACTTGGCGATGGTGGTGAAAAGTTCCTCCAGATCAACTACATGGTGCGCCTTCTCCCGCGACGTGACCACCATGTCATCCACGTATGCATGCACGTTCCTTCCAAGCATGGGCGAGAGCACCCTATCCATAAGTCTCTGATAGGTAGCTCCTGCGTTCTTCAACCCGAATGGCATTACCTTGTAGCAGTAGCAAGATCGTTCCGTCATGAAAGCAGTCTTGCACTCGTCCACGGGGCGCATCCTTATCTGGTTGTAGCCTGAGAAGGCGTCCAGAAAGCTGAGGAGCTTCCCCCCTGACGCGCTGTCCACCAATGCATCTATGCTAGGGAGAGGGTAGGAGTCCTTGGGGCAGGCCTTATTGAGATCAGTGAAGTCCACACACATCCTCCACTTGCCATTTGACTTCTGCACCAGTACCACGTTTGCCAGCCACTTGGGGTACTGGATCTCTCTGATATGTCCAGCAGCAAGGAGCTTCTGCGTTTCGTCATGGATCACCTTCTTCTTCTCTTCATTGAAACTCCTTCACCTTTGGCGCACTGGCCGCGCCTTGGGGTCCATTGACAGGCGGTGGCAAAGGAAATCAGGGTCGATTCCCGGCATGTCAGAAGCTGACCACGCAAAAGCGCCCATGTGCTTCTCAATCACACAAGCGATCTGTGATCGGTCTTCCGCAGTGAGCGATTCCCCCAACTTAAACCTTTTTCCCCTTATCTCCACCTCTTTCCATCCCTCAGCAGGATGGGACCTCCTTTCATGGGCGACGACCGCCCTGGCGATGTCTAACTCGCGAGGATCGATCACGTTTCCTGCTTCCGCTTCGACTTGAGCTACCTGAGAGCCCCCCAGCGTAGCATCCTCCATTACCTGATCTGGCCGTGCCCCACGAACCACCGATCTGTCCTGGAGCACGCCTGCTGGCGGTGTTGTAGTGACATGGCAGATGCTTCTCTTCTGCTTGAGGCTGTTCTCATAACAGCTCCTAGCCTCAGCCTGATCTGACTTGATGGTAATGACAGCCCCTTCCACCGACGGCAGCTTCAACTTCATGTGCCTCGTCGATGGCACTGCGCCCCACCTGTTGAGCGTGGGTCTTCCCAACAAGATATTGTATGCAGATGGGGCATTCACCACCAAGAACTTTAGGGACGCCGCTCCATCGGTAAACGTCGTCCTCAGCTCTATGTAGCCCCGCACCTCGACCTGGTCTCCCGCGAAACCATATAGACACCCATCATATGGCCTCAACTGATCGGGGGACAGTTGTAACTTGTTGAACGTTGGCCAGAATATGACGTCCGCTGAGCTTCCTTGGTCTACGAGTGCCCTGTGCACTCGTCTTCCCGCTGTCACCAGGGTGATGACCACCGGGTCGTTGTTGTGGGGTATTACGTCTTGCAAATCAGCCCTTGTGAAGGTAATGTCCACCTCGAGGAAATGGCCTTCATCCACCGAGTCCACGGCCATCACCGACCGTGCATACCTTCTTCTCTGTGACCTGGAACACCCTCCACCGGAAAAACCTCCCGCAATGGTCATCACCTCCCCATGCACAGGGATTTCGTGTTGCTGATCACCTGCTTGAGACCCCGAAGCGCGATCACCCTGCACTCCCTGTAGGTAATCGGTCAGGAGGCCTGACTTCACCAACTCAGCGAGTTGACGTCCCAACGCCAGGCAGGTGCGGAGTGTGTGTCCATAAGCATGATGGAACTCACACCACTCATCCTTCTTTCTTCCAAGTACCTTGTTAGTTTTCTCTGGTACTCGGAGCCTTGCAGCCACAGCAGGGATGGCGATCAGCTCTGCCAACTCTACAACGAAATCGTACCTAGGGGGTGCGTCGTGCTCCCTTGCACCCCCCTTGACCTGGTCTTTCCTGGGTGTATAGGGACGAGGCCTCCCTTGCACCCTCTTTCCTTCCTTGGCCTCGAACACCCGCGCCTGTTGCTGTTGCTTCCCATGACCCCCGCGTGGCTTAGATGGTGCAACACTGCTTCTCTTCTCAGAGACCTCTGTCTCTTCTACTATGTGCGCCACCGCTCGTCGCCGAATCTCAGCAAAGGTGGCAGGGTGGCTCCTGATGAGCGATTCGCTGAAAGGGCCAGGTAGCACGCCTTTCTTGAATGCATGCACCAACATGCTCTCATCCTTGCTGGGCAATCTCACCACCCGTGCACCAAAGCGGTTGAGGAAGTCCTTCAGCGATTCACCTTGGTTCTGGCGCACGTCGAACAAGTCGTAAGCTACCACCGGCGGCGCTTTGTTGACTATGTACTGCTCCGTGAACAGCTTTGAGAACTGATGGAAGGAGGTGATGTGGCCCTCTGGCAGGCTCACAAACCACTCCATAGCCACTCCGCTCAGCGTGCTCATAAACATTTTGCAGTACACTGCGTCTGAACCTCCAGACAGCATCATCTGAGTGTGGAAGGCTGTCGGGCTCCTCATGGCTATGATCACTGCACACTTGTCTGGGTTGGCCTCGATCCCTCTTTCCGTAAGTAGAAAACCAAGGAACTTGCCTGCTTCTACCCCAAATACGCATTTCTCTGGATTCAACTTCAGCCTGTACTTAGCTATCGTATTAAATAGCTCCTCCAAGTCATCGACATGCTGATCTCGTGCCTGGGATGTCACCACCATGTCATCTACATAGGTGATCTCGCCGCGGACTCGAGCGTGGGGAGAATGCCTCGTCACTCCTTCGTTTGGCTTTCTAACTGTTGCGCGTCCTGCAAGGAGGCTCCAGGAACCTTCGACGGGACTCCAAGCGGTGCCTGCAAAACACGCGAACGGCGCCTCTAGCGGCCGTTGTAGCTCCGACGCTCAAGTCAGGCAACGGGAACACCAAAAAGTCTCTCTCAGATCTCTCTGTGTGAGACCGTGTGTGTGTGCCCTCAGTCCTCTTCGATTCGAAAACTGAGTGCTCTCTGTTTAGTGTTGTGTATTCTGAGGTAAAAATTGCATACCTGGTTTTGGTGTTCTTCTTCCTCATATAAGCCCGTGTAGCCCCTACAGGCTACCTCTAGGCCACTTAATTACTCTGCATTGCCGTTTCCACTCCCCAGGGCTACCTTGCGTACCAGCTTTCTTCACTTGAGTGCCAAGTCTGACAGCGGGAGCCGCGTGGGTGCCTCTGCACCCCTCGACTTCTGTGCCTATCTGCCCTACCTATTCTCTGGGAACATCTTTACCATCCACGTGGCAGACATGCAGCCCACTGGGAGATTCTAACCTTGATGGATTCTCGTCCCAGCAGGATTCTGCACCTAACTACGTCTTCTCATCTTCCTGCGTGGTCGTCTCGCGACTAAGGCCGCTCCTTGCCTCTGGGCGCTTTACTGATCTTTGGTTGCGTTGTTCACATCGCGCGGCCGATGTCACCTCAATACACACCGATGACCGATGTGTTTCTTCACATCCTCGTGCTCTGCTTATGGAATCAGGCGAGGTCCTTGAGTAATGTTCTCGCTGGGAGCCTGGGTCCCAGTTTAACACGTGTTGACAAGGAACCTCCGACGACTGATCACTCTGCATGCACCGATGACTGATCACTCTGCATGCACCGACGACTAATCGCTCTGCATGCACCGATGACTGATCGGTGCTTCGTCACTTCTCGCGCTCTGCTTCCAGGCGCTCAAGTAGGAATCGATCTTCTAGTGGTGGTCACTCGGTAGCTGACCACTGATCGCCGTTCTTGAACGATCTCCACCCTGGTTCATCTGCTTTCTCATGCCACGCGTCACTCTGCCACTGACCCACGTTGTCATCAGCTGCTGACGTCATCGACTACCAATGACCGACCGGATCAATAGGCTTGCACATTGCGTCCCAGCATGGGCGCAAGGACTTTGTCCATCAACCTCTGATAGGTGGCACCCGCGTTCTTCAGCCCAAATGGCATGACCGTGTAGCAGTAGCAAGACAGCTCTGTCATCAATGCAGTCTTGTTCTCGTCCATCAGGTGCATCTTGATCTGATTATACCCAGAGAAGGCGTCCAAGAAGCTGAGTAACTTGCACCCCGAGGCACTGTCTACCAACGCATCTATGTTGGGCAGAGGGTAGGAGTCCTTCAAACAGGCCTTGTTGAGATCTGTGAAGTCTACGCACATCCTCCACTTCCCATTGGCCTTCTTTACCAAAACGACATTCGCAAGCCACTCAGGATATTGGATTTCCCGTATGTGGCCTGCTTTGAGCAATTTTTGTGTCTCCTCCCTGACGACCTGTCTTGGTTCGTCATTGAACTTCCTTCTCCTCTGGCGGACTGATCTGACTTGGGGATTCAGTGCCAGGCGATGACATAGGAAGTCAGGGTCAATACCTGGCATGTCTGAGGGGGACCAAGCGAAAGCGTCCAAGTGCTTTTCTATGACCCCTGCTACTTGGTCTTGGGTCTCCTGAGGTAGGGACTTACCCAACTTGAACATCCTGCCTCCGATCTCCTTCTCCACCACCTCCTCTGCCAGTTCAGGTCGCCTCGCCCGGGCGACCTCTGCTCGTGTAACCTTGACGTCACCTCGGGGCATATTAGCTTCATCGCCACCCCCACCTGGTGGTAAGGTGGTCACCATGCAAACTCCCCTTTTTGTCTTGAGGCTATTCTCAGAGCACCTTTTAGCCTCTTTTTGGTCTGATTTGATGGTTATCACCATCCCCTCCATCGAAGGCAACTTCATTTTCATATGCCTTGTGGACACCACTGCCCCTAACCTGTTTAAGGCTGGTCTACCCAGCAGCATGTTGTAGGCAGACGGGGCATTTACCACAAGGTACCTGATGTTCTCTGTGTGGGAGGCCACTCCATCAGTGAAAGTGGTCCTCAGCTCGATGTATCCCCGCACTTCCACTTGGTCTCCTGCGAACCCATACAAGCAGCCAACGTAAGGTCGCAGCTGATCAGGAGACAATTGCAGCTTGTTGAATGTCTACTAGAACATCACATCGGCCGAACTTCCTTGATCTACTAGCACTCGGTGCACCCTGTGTCCCGCAGTGACAACCGAAATTACCACTGGATCGTTATCGTGGGGGATAACATCTCGGCGATCAGCCTTCGTGAAGACGAGGTCGATGTCTGGGAAGTGATCTTCCTCGCATGTCTCCACTGTCATCACCGAACGTGCATACTTTTTGCATTGCAATGAAGTGCACCCTCCTCCTGAGAACCCACCTGATATAGTGTGGATCTCACCATGTATGGGCACTTCGTGCCCCTGATCAGCCCTCGGTACCACTACCGCCTCGCCCCCTTGTGCCTCCTTAAGGTAGTCACTTAAGAACCCATTCTTTACCAACTCGTCCAATTGGTGGCCCAAGGCCAGACAGTTGCGAATGGGGTGACCGAAGGCTTGATGGAACTCGCACCAGGCGTTCTTGTTTGGCCCCAACCTCCTATCACTCTTTGGGGGCATCTTCAACCTTTCCGCCACATTAGGAATGGCGATCAGTTCCTTCAGCTCCACCAGGAATTCATGCCTAGGGGGCACGTCATCCTTGGCGCGTGCCCTAGTTTGGGGCTTTCGGGGCTCATAGGGCTTCTGTTTTCCTTGAGCCTTCTTCTCTGTGGTCGCCTCGTGCACCCGTAGGGGTTGAGGTCAACTAGGCACTCGGGGCCTTGATGGGACTGCGCTTTCTCGCTTCTCATTGAGCTCTCCCTCAGCGACAATGTGAGCCACAACACGTCGTTTTATGTCATCGAAGGTCTTGGGGCGACTGCGGATCAAGGACTCGCTGAAAGGCCTTGGCAATACGCCTTTCCTGAAGGCGTGCACCACCATATCTTCATCCTTGGTGTGCAACCTCACCACCATCACCCCAAACCTGTTGAGGTAGTCTCTAAGGGACTCCCTCTGGTGCTACCTTACATCGAAAAGGTCGTAAGACACTGATAGAGGGGCCCTGTTGACAAGATACTGCTCCCTGAACAGTGTGGAGAATTGCGCGAAGGACGTGATATGTCCTTCGGGCAAACTCACGAACCATTCTAGCGCCGTCCCTGTCAATGTGGCCATAAAGAGCTTGCAGTGCACTGCGTCAGACCCTCTTGACAACATCATCTGCGTATGGAAAGCAGTGAGATGTGTTTCAGGGTCTTCTTTCCCAGTGAACACGGTCTTAGGCCCTACAAAGGTGGCTGGGACCACCGTGTCCATAATCGCCTGGGAGAAAGGCATGGGAAAGGCCCTTGGGGGCGTTGGTAGAGCCCGATCATCTCCCCCACGGTCTCCAGCTTGTTGCATGTGTTGCAGATTCAAGCGCAGCTCCTCGTTCGCTCTGTGCAACTCCTCATTCCTGGCCTGTGAGGCAGCCAGGTCCTCCTACATACGCACCTGATGCGCTCTGGACTCCGCCACCGTCTCCTGGAGGGCGCGCATCGTTTCCATGAGTTATTACATGGTAACATTTTCGCCTCCATTCGGTGGAACGCACCCTTGTCTTGTATTCCTCATCTCAGTAGTTTTTTGCTCTCACTCTCGTGTATGGGACCTTGTTTTATTTCGGCCCCACGGTGGGCGCCAAATGTTCTTGCCGGTTGACTAGCCTGTGAGTTAACTCCACAACGCTCACACGCCTCCTTCCTCACGTTGATATGTGCTTGATTCTTGCGAAACAATCTGCACCTACAAAAGAGAAAGGGGCGCCCTAGAGGCCGTTTGCACTCCGACACTCAAGTCAAGATGGGCAAGAAACACCAAGTGTATTGAGTCTCTTTGTGTTTAGGTCTAGAAACTGCGTACCTTTGTGAAGTATCTCACTTTCCCTTATATAGTCTAGGGTTTACTGCGTCACTAGCCCTAATTAGGGTTCACTACACTGCTAGCCATATTCTGGGTTTACTGGAATACCCTCGCACCGCTATCACGCAGTCTTAGGGTAATCTAGCACATAAGGTTTCCTTTTCTAGAGTGCAAACTCTAACAGGGTGACCACCTGGGTGCCTCCTCGTGCACCTAGTCTCTGGGGCCACCTGTTCTGGGAGTGCCCTTACTGTTCACGTGCCATGCATGTAGCCTTTACTGGGAAAACCCTAGTTCTGATGAGTACTCGACCCCTCAGGACTCTGCACCTAACTGTGCTCTCCCTGCTACCCGAATAGGCTCTTCGTGATTCAGGCCTCTCCCTACCTCTGGGTATTTAACTGGTCATTGGCCCACTCTGGGAACCAACCTTAGCTATTCTGGTTGTGCTGTTCAAATCACCCAAGTCCGATGTCACCTCATCACACTCTGTTGCCGAGGACTGATCAACCTGCGGAGTGACGAGGACACATCAGTCCTTTCTGGTAATCACCCTTCTATGCGGGGACACACCGATGACTGATCACCCTTCTCTGAGGGGACACACCGATGACTGATCACCCTTCTCTGAGGGGACACACCGATGATTGATCACCCTTCTCTGACGGGACACACTGATGACTGATCACCCTTCTCTGAGGGCACACACCGATGACTGATCATCCTCTCTGTGGGAACATGTTGATGACTAATCACCCTCTAATCAACACCACCTGCGAGGTCCATTCCACGTGGCTTTGGCCCATGCTGTGGGACCCATCTGACGTAGTTCACCCTTTACTATCTGTCCTCGGTGTCTGAGGACTGGTAGGTACACAAGCCCCCCAGTCTCAAGCTGTTAACTTGTTTCAGTGAAGAGACTAAGTTATTGGTGAGGACTGGTCGGTACACTTAACCTCATTGATTTCTACATGTGTTCCTTGATGATATGGATCCAATTGATCTTGACCTTGTTCATGATACAGTAAATGTAGACAAGGTCCTCCTCGGTAAGCACAGAGTGATTACTCCCCTAGGTGTGAGCATCCATGTCACAATGAAGGCAATTAACCTTTCATTCAGCTTTAATCCACCCACCGAAAAGTTTCTCACTTTTGCTTAAGGATTCTTCAAGCAATTTCTATAAAACTAAATTTTTTTAAATTGTTCCACCACACCAATATTTCCTTTGTTAATCGTCAATCCTGCATACTTTAAACCAGTAATAACTGTCCAAACATCATGTGTAATCTCCATCTCAACTCCTTTTACATGAGAAACTAGATTATTATCAATAAATTGTAGATTGGTGTAGAATATCCTCAAAAGATCAGGATATGTGTTTCCTGACATTTCCAAGAACCTCTTTAGCAGCTGCTCTTTGAGAAGACTCCTCAGCTTAGCTAGCTTTTGCTCTCTCAACCAGTTGAAAGAGATGAGCTTTGGGTTATTTATAGCTTTCCTACTTGTCTCATTAAGGTATTTCTCAATCTTTTCGTCTTCACCCGAGAACCATGCTTCAAGACGTCCTCCCCTCCTAACTGCCCTAGTTTTGATCCTATTTGATGAAGGGGTGTGGAATCGATGGAGGTAAAGTGAAAAATCAGAAAACAGAATGAGATGTATGATAGATTTGAGAAACAACAAGAGATATGGCAATGGGTTGTTTTTGTACAGAGAATGATGACCTTCACATGTTGAGCTCTCCTTGGATGTTGAAGATGGTGCGGAAGCAATGGTTGAAATGAGCAAGACCCTCCTAGGAGTGATGGTGATCTTGAAGGTGCATGAAGTGTATGAAAATGAGAGAGGTTTGGCCAGCTCTCTTTGGTGGTGAAGGAGTAAAGATTAAAACCATAAATCAAGAGATTTAGGCAAGGGAGTAAGTATGGCACAAATTTGGCAGAATAACTTTACTCAAATTAATCTTGAAAATACATGAGGTAGGCCTCCTTATTTATAGATTTAGGAGCCTTGGTGAGCAAGCTTAAAGGGTAGGGATGGAAATACAAAAAGTGGGGGCTGCCTAGGGTATTGACTTTAGTCAAACCACACCATCATCCTAATATTCTAGAAGATAGGTAAAAAATGCAACATTTGATAGTACACCCCTCCTTATTTTGCTAAAGGCACCTATTTGCTAGCACACCCCTCCTTCTATTGCTAAGGGCACCTTTTTGATAGCACACCCCTAAGTGAGCAACTTTGCTTTCTACACTACACTAATCTACTAAGCTACCCCTAATGGGCCTCCAAGTAGCATGTACAAGGTCTTCTCCCTCCCATCCGTGGCTTGACTCATTTGGGCGTGAATGTGCTTGGCCATGGACCTTGTGTTGGGCCTGAACTTGGGTTGGAGCTTGGGCCTCTTCCATCATCCCCTCCTTCTTGAGAGGATCTGTCCTCAGATCTACAGGGTTGATCTCAAACAACAGCCTTATTCTTGCGTTGAAAACTATGCTTGTCCTCCAGGATCAAATATTACCCTACAATAAACATCAAAGAAAAGTGAGATAAGAAAATTAAGACTAGTGTATTCAAATAAAATAGTAAGGAAATAAGCCCCTTTGCTATTTTTATAAAAGTTTTGTTTGAAAGAAATAGGGCCCTTTTTAAAAATATTTTTGCTTCCTTTGTGTTGTTCATTGCCCAAGATAAGCAACAACATCACAAAGTGTTGTTTTTGTGATTTTTGAGAATAAGAGTAAGCATCATGATTCAAAGGAAAAGAAGAGTTCAAAGTATTGCAATCCCCCTTTAAGGATTCTTTTCCCACTATGCTTGTAGGAGGTGTTGTAAGATACTCTTCATTCTTTCTAGATTCCTCTTCTTCTTTTTCAAACAACCCCTCACTTGGCTTTTCTGTGGAGGAAAGGTTTATATCTATATCTGGTTCAGCTCCAGACACAGATTTATCTTCAAGCATATTCTCACTAGGGTTTTCTGTGGAAGAAGAATTTAAGTCAATGCCTGGTTCAACTCCAAACAAAGGATTTTCCTTTAATTCTTTTTTCTTTTTCTCATTTTCTCTTTTTATTTTCATTTGTACTTGGTCCTTTACCACTTGTGAAGGTGTTAAAGGATAAAGTACAAACTTTTTCTCCCTATGGATAAAAGTTATCTCGTTGGTAAGACCATTTTTCTTGTCAAATTGCCATGGTCTTCCCAATAAGATGTGGCAGGCTTCCATGGGTACTACATCACATAAAATCTCATCTTTATAGTTCCCCACAGAAAGACTGATTTTTACCCGCTTATCTACAGTTAATTCCCCATCTTCATTTATCCACTGAAGTTTGTAAGGTTTTGGATGAGGTATTAATTGTAGATTAAGCTTTTCAACCATCCTAGTGCTACAACAATTGCAGCAAGAGCCAGTATCCACAATGAGAGAACAAATGTTTTCTGAAACTTTACATCTTGTATGAAAGATGTTCTCTCTCTGTGTTTCATGGTTCACACTAGGTTGATTGTTGAGGGTTCTTCTGATCATCATTAATTCTCCCTCACAAGGATATGCCCCCTCACTACTTTCCTTCTCTTCTTCCCCACTAGACTCTTCATCTTGGCTGCTATACTCATCCCTCCCTCTTAAGATCATGGTTCTCCTATTTGGGCACTGGGATGCTATATGGCCTCTACCAAAACACTTGAAGCACTGGGTGTCTCTACTGCGGGGTTGTGAGGTAGACACATCTTTTCCTACACTCTTGGGAGTTTCTTTGGATTTATCCTTTGAAAAACTATCCTCCCTTTCTCTTCTATACTCTCTCTTGGGATAAGAGTTAGAGTAGATTCCCACCCTTTGACTTGAAGTTTTGCGCAAATTTTGTTGTTCAATTTTAATGCAAAGTTGAACCAAATCATTCAAGTCTTGGTAGGGAAGAGGCTCTACTTTATCTCTTATCTCAAGGTTGAGTCCACTTAAAAACCGAGATATGGTGGTGACCTCTTCCTCTCTAATAGAGGCTTTCATCATGTATAGCTCCATTTTTTGCCTATACTCTTCCACACTCATGTTCTTTTGTTGGAGCCTTTGGAGCTTGTCCATTAGCTCCCTATGGTAGTAGGAAGGTATGTGGCGACGTCTTAGGGCTCCCCTAAGGTCATTCCAATACTCTATGGAAGGGTCCCTATGAAGACGTCTATCTCTCTCTAGAGAGGTCCACCAATACATGGCATTTCCTTGAAAACTAAGGGTGGCTAAGGGTACCTTTCTCTCTTCACTCACCCTATGACAAGCAAAGAGTTGTTCCACTTTCATTTCCCAATCTAGGTAAACTTCTACATTGTCCTTACCATAGAAATGTGGTAGGTCTACCCTTACTTCCCTTGGGGCTTCTTCCTCTCTTTGCCTAAGTCTTCTAGGTGGTGGTTGGTAATACTCATGGTTTCTAATGCTTACCTCTCCTTGAGACTCTTGGAGTTGAGAATGAGATGCATGTGAATGAGATTTTTTTGAATTTTGTGATTTCTCTTTCCTTGCTCTAGCCAATTCATTGATTTTAGATTCATTTTCCAATTGTCAATATGAAAGATGTTGTACATCCTTGGCAACTTGTTTCAAAAGAGATTTTATGGACCTTACATCACTTTCAATGGACTTGGAAGAGTGAGTAGACATGACTAGAACTTTGTGTATAGAAATGTTTTACTTTTAAGAAAGAAGAGGAAAGTTAATGAAGGTAGCTTTCCAGGTAAGAGAGGTGAGTCACAATGGACTACTTAAATACCAAGTCTTGCCTTAGCCAAAAACTATCCCTCCAAAACCTTTACACAAGTCCTTCTTTAGGTAAAACACTTAGAACATAATGAGGATGAAGAAATCAAATTTTTAATGCAAGAAAACAATGCAAGCTATCTAGCAAATGAAGCAAATTATCAAAGCCTTAACCAAGATTAAACAAGAAATTAACAAAGTGATTAAAGCAAGTTGGTTCAATTAAAGCAATTAACAAAAACAAATTAAGCTAGACGGCCCTAGGTGAGGCTTCTTGGACACTTGGAGCCCTTGAAGACACACTCATCAACTAATTGCGTGATTAACAAGTAATTAACACAAGCAAGATTGCAAAGAAATTAAATGACACTCCCTTTGTTGCTTTTACTATTTTCACCCCTTTTGTTGTTCTTCTAGTTGCACCCCTTTTGTTGCTCTTCTACTTGTTGGGCCTTCCAAAGTGTGTGGTGTATTTGTAGTATGGTGTTTGTTGCTGCCCTTTGCCTTTGTTCCTCTTGGAATTAGGTCAAAAAAATCTTCAATCCAGCACCTATTAAGCAAGCTAGACTCCCCTCAAGTCAAATTCCCACTCAACAAGTACCAATTGATATTTAATCCACCAACAAGCTTAGAGGCCAAAGAAAGAAAGCAAGAAACAAATTAATTTGAAAAAAACAGTACCACTCAAATGGAATTAAATGTGACACAACTAGAAAGAGTTCTGATCCTGCCGCTTGACTCGAACGTGGAGGATTGCCTTGTCACTCCTTCGTCTAGCCTTCTGTTCTGCAGGAACGCTCCAAGAACCACCACCGGAACTCCAAACGCTGCCTACAAAACACACAAATGGTGCCTCTGGCGGCCGTTGTAGCTCTGACGCTCAAGTTAGGCAACAGGAACACCAAAACTATCACTGAATCTCTCTGTGAGACTCGTGTGTGCTCTCAGATCCACTTTCTCTCTCTATAACCGTTTTCTGTTATTACTGTGCAACGTGTAAGAACGCTCTCACAGTGACTCAGAAACTCAGTGTAGTGAGCATGTGTAAACTTGTAATCTGGAAGGAATCCCCCTACCTCACATGACGTGGAGTGCTTTATACCTGAGCCGCGCCTCTCTCCCAGATGGTGACACGTGGAGGCATGCAGCTGGCATCTACCGTACACGCGTCACACCTGGAGGGCTTCTGCGCTTCTCTCTGTGCGGGCCGCATGCTCCCAGGAGAGCGCCAGGCGCATCCTGCCTGCATGGCCTCGCCGCACGTCCTCTGAGTGGGCATCATGCAAGGTGCATGCGTAGCGTTCTCGCTGGGAACCCCGATGACCGATCGCCCTCTGCATGCACTTACGACCGACCTCCCTCTGCATGCACTTACGACCGATCTCCCTCTTAACGCCCGATCGCGCTCTTCATGCAGTCACACCCGATCGGTGCCTCATAACTTTCACCGATGACCGGGCGGTGCCTCATAACTTCCCCTGATGACCGGGCGGTGCCTCATGACTATCCACCGACGTCCGTGCGGTGCCTCATGACTATCCACCGACGTCCGTGCGGTGCTTCCAGGCGCTTATCTATGCTCTGAACTAGGAGTGGTGGCCACTTGGTATCTGACTAGGGATCACCATTCTAGGTGATCTCCTCCCTAATTCACTTGCTCTTTCTACCACGTGCCACCCTGTGCATGGTCCACGTGGTCAACGGCTGCTGACGTCATCAACTACTGATGACCGACCGGATCAAGTTCAAATGAAATTAGACAAGCAAATAAAAGGTACTCAAATAATGGATGGCACACAAAAAGGAACCTAGGAATAGCACTAGATTTGATTTAAAAACCAAAAAACAGCACCACAGAAAAGCACATATTGTTGTGGTCCAGAAAGCGTATCTTTAAAAGATTTATACTGAGCTGACCCTTTTGTATTTGCTTCTGAAAATTGAGACACAATCAAAAAAAGATCTTAACAAACTTTTGGCGTTGGTTTCACTCCAAACGCATGTACCAATTAATTTTGGTAAATTCTATAAAATCAGTGCTCAGAGCTGCCAGCTGGAACGTCAGGATTGTACACTTTTTTTGTAATATTTATCTCTTTTTTTCTATTTCTTCTTTTCAGATGGTTCTTTTTTTGTCCTTTTGCTAACACCTCAAATTTGTGAAATCCAGAGGCTCAGAAATTTTTGATGATGTATGTGATTTTCATAAATCAAAACAGTCAGCACAGAAAAGTGAAAAACAAGGGGTTCTGAAAACTAGAATGAAAAACAGAATGATATACCTTAAAAACACAATGGAGTTAATATGATGGAATTTGTGTGGATCTAACACACAAATAAGAACTCAAACTAAAATTAAACACATGACTTGATGACATTCAGATTTCAGATCAAACATTCAGACCAAAAACAAGAAACAAATAAATCAAAAAGAGTACTACTAGGATTTGATGACAAATATGGAAACACATGACTTAGACAAAACTTATGGATTCATAAAATGAAAAGACACAAGAACATCATATGACCCAAATGAAATTTCAAGCAAGACTCAAATACCTAAAAATAAAAACAACAACACAAATATATCAAGAATCCTACACAAAATTGAAAATAGATGTTCAAGCACAAGTTTGAACAAACCCACCAAATCAAATGAATAAACAAGCATTCAAATCATATTAAAACACAAAAAACAGCAAGACAACTTGGAATAAAGATGAACAACTTGGAGAAAAGAAGAACTCAAAAAGAAAATGAAAAGAGATACTCATCTTTGAAGAACCATAGCTCTAGATACCAAATGATGGCCTTCACATGTTGAGCTCTCCTTGGATGTTGAAGATGGTGCGGAAGCAATGGTTGAAATGAGCAAGACCCTCCTAGGAGTGATGGTGATCTTGAAGGTGCATGAAGTGTATGAAAATGAGAGAGGTTTGGCCAGCTCTCTTTGGTGGTGAAGGAGTGAAGATTAAAACCATAAATCAAGAGATTTAGGCAAGGGAGTAAGTATGGCACAAATTTGGCAGCATAACTTTACTCAAATTAATCTTGAAAATACATGAGGTAGGCCTCCTTATTTATAGATTTAGGAGCCTTGGTGAGCAAGCTTAAAGGGTAGGGATGGAAATACAAAAAGTGGGGGCTACCTAGGGTATTGACTTTAGTCAAACCACACCATCATCCTATTCTAGAAGATAGGTAAAAAATGCAACATTTGATAGTACACCCCTCCTTCTTTTGCTAAAGGCACCTATTTGCTAGCACACCCCTCCTTCTATTGCTAAGGGCACCTTTTTGATAGCACACCCCTAAGTGAGCAAGTTTTGCTTTCTACACTACACTAATCTACTAAGCTACCCCTAATGGGCCTCCAAGTAGCATGTACAAGGTCTTCTCCCTCCCATCCGTGGCTTGACTCATTTGGGCATGAATGTGCTTGGCCATGGACCTTGTGTTGGGCCTGAACTTGGGTTGGAGCTTGGGCCTCTTCCATCAGAGAAGCAACTGCATATGAGATTATATATGCACTGAAAGCAGTTCCAATCCTTGGCTTTTAGTGGGTTCCAGTCTTCAAGAAAGAGAATTTGGTCCAAGACTTCATAGTGGAACATGACTCAGTAGTAGTTTTCACATGGACAGCACATGAGGACTTTGACTATGCATAAAGGCTCTTGATTTTCCAAGAAATTATGGAATATATTCCATTTATGTCTAATGTAACACCCTTCTTAATGAAATCAGACCCATGATAAATGCACTTTGACCCATAATTGCTTGAGGAGAGAATCTGCAACAGACAGAATGCATAAAGAAATTAAATCAATTTGATGCAGTGCTGTTAAAGGGTGTACCGACCAGTCCTCGGACACCGAGAACAGCTAGTAAAGGGGAGCCGCATCAGCTGGGCCCCATAGCATGGGCCAAAGCCACGTGGGATGGACCCCGCAGGTAGTATGAACTAGCGGGATGATTAGTCGTCAGCGTGTCAATCACCAGAGTGGACTGAGGTGTCCTCGTCACTTAGCAGGGTGATGAGTCCTCGGCAACTGGGTGCGACGATGTGACATCGGCCTTGGATGTTTTGAACAGCAGAACTAGAACATCTAAGGTGGGTCCCAAAAGAAGACCAGAATTCAGTGAAATGCCCAGAGATAGGGAGAGGCCTAAGTCGCGAAGTGCCTATGCGTGTGGCAGGGAAAGCACAATTAGGTGCAGAGTCCTAAGGGGTTGAGTACTCATTAGGATTAGGGTTTCCCAGTGAAGCTACATGCATGGCACGTGAACAGTGAAGGCACTCCCAAGACAAGTGGCCCCAGAGATTAGGTGCACGAGGGGGTACCCAGGTGGCCATCTTGTTAGAACTTGCACTCCAGTTAAGGAAACCTTATGTGCTAGATTACCCTAAGGCTGGGTAATAGCGGTGCAAGGGTATTCTTGTAAACCCTAAATATGGGTAGCGGCGCAGAGGAAACCCTAGACTATATAAAGGGTAGTAAAATACTTCACAAAGGTACGCAGTTTCTAGACCTAACAGAGATACTAAATACACTTGGTGTTTCTTGCCCTCGTTTTTGACTTGAGCGTCGGAGTGCAAACGGCCTCTAGGGCGCCCCTTTCTATCTTGCAGGTGTAGGTTGTTTCGAGACAGCAAAGCATAATCCAAGGTGTGGAAAGGAGGTGCGCGATTGTCGTAGGGTCAACCGACAGGAGAGTCAACCGGCAAGAACAGAGGGGAAACAATCAGTTGTTTCGTGAAAACAATCGATTGTTTTTCTGTGATAGCAATTAATGCATTTCACAAATCAAGAACGGCAGGCAGAGATGAAACAGAAAGGAAAGCTTCACATACACCTTACATAGATGAAAGATAAAGACATTGTACCGACCAGTTCTTGGACACCGAGAACAGGTAGTAAAGGGCAAACCACGTCAGCTGGGTCCCACAGCATGGGCCAAAGCCACGTGGAGTGGACCTCGCAGGCAGCTTAGAGAAGGGTGATCAGTCATCGGTGTGTCCCCTCAGAGAAGGGTGATTAGTCATCGGTGTGTCCCCTCAGAGAAGGGTGATTAGTCATCAGCATGTTCCCACAGAGACGGGTGATTAGTCATCAGCATGTTCCCACAGAGAAGGGTAATTAGTCATCAGCGTGATGATCACCAGAAAGGGCTGACGTGTCCTCGTCACTCCGCAGGGTGATCAGTCCTCGGCAATAAAGTGTGAGGAGGTGACATCGGTCTTGGGTGATTTGAACAGCGTAGACAAAACAGCTAAGATTGGTTCCCAGTGTGGGCCAATGACCAGTTAAATACCCAGAGGTAGGGAGAGGCCTGAATCAGGAAGAGCCTATGCGGGTAGCAGGGAGAGCACAGTTAGGTGCAAAGTCCTGAGGGTCGAGTACTCATCAGAACTAGGGTTTCCCAGTAAAGGCTATATGCATGGCACGTGAACAGCAAGGGCACTCCCAGAACAGGTGGCCCTAGAGACTAGGTGCACAAGGAGGCATCTAGGTGGTCACCCTGTTAGAGTTTGCACTCCAGAGAAGGAAACCTTATGTGCTAGATTACCCTAAGATTGGGTGATAGCGGCACAAGGGTATTCCAGTAAACCCTAAATATGGCTAGCAGCGCAGTGAACCCTAATTAGGGCTAGCGGCGCAGTAAACCCTAGACTATATAAGGGTCAGTAAAATACTTCATAAAGGTACGCAGTTTCTAGACCTAAACACAGAGAAACTCAATACATTGGTGTTTCTTGCCCAATCTTGACTTGAGCGTCGGAGTGTAAACGGCCTCTAGGGCGCCCCCTTTCTCTTTTGCAGGTGCAGATTGTTTCGAAAGAACCAAGCACGTATCAACGTGAGGAAGGAGGCGTGTGAGTGTCGTGGAGTCAACTGACAGGCGAGTCAACCGGCAAGAACAGACATCAATTAAGATTTTTCATACTCCAGAATAAAACAAAATTCAAGACAAGAAAAATAACATAGATAAAGTCTTATCCTTTTGACAATGTAGTTCTCTCAATGAGTCATAGATCATAATCAAGAGAATTCTCTTAACTTCCAAGAAGACTGAGTCTGGTACAGATTTTTAGTTGGGAATCCAGAAAGAACTTTTCCCTTCATAAGCTAGATCTTTTCACTCAAGTATCCTTGATCTCTTAGAATTCTTGGAAAACCATAAAATCAAGCAACAAGATTTGGTCCCCTTACAAATATGGGTCCTTTGGCATTAACTTTATCATTAGGAACCTCAGAATTCTTGGGAACCCATCTCATAACACCTTTAGGAACAGAAAATTTCCTAATTTTGCAAAATCTAACAGAGGGGCTCCTCTTCCTGCAATAAAAACACTTAACAACCAGTTGTTTCGATTTTTCAACCGATTGTTTTTGTGGCACTTTTGAAAAAGGATTTGAAATCCCACTTTTCTTACTCTGTGGATTAAAACCTAAAACTAATTTTCCAAAAACACAATTTTGAGATGCCAAGACAGTCTCAAAGTTGGATTTTCCCTTTGAAAGCTTATCCATAGTTTTCACAAGATAATGAACCTTCTTTTCAAGAGATTCACAATTTTCACAAACAAGTGAGTCACACTTGCAAGAAGAGTTCTTGTAAAGCAATTCTAGATTTTTTAAATCAATTTTTGAATTCTCCAACTCTTCTTCCAGTGCCTTGACTCTATTTTCAAGCCAGTTTATTCAACGCTTTCATCTGGTTGTTCATGAGAGCCAATCGATTAGCTTCCTCATGTGTTTCTTTAAAAGCTTGAAGAAGTTGACTATAATTTTCAGCATTTAAAGAAGTACAAGAACTTACACTACTTGCATCATTCTCTTCCTTGGCCATAAGACACAGATTGGCTTCTTCATCTTCACTTGATGAGGAGCTTGATGAAGAGACATCATTTTCATCCCAACCAATGTATGCTCTTTTTGATTTTCCTTTATTTTCCTTCTTGCTTGACTTCTTCTCTTTTCTCTCTTTATTTGGGCATTCAACCTTTATGAGCCCCTGTTCACCACAACCATAGCAAGTATTTTTGTTAGCATTAAAATCACTAGATTTCTTGTTGCCATACCTCTCTTGGTTAGAGTCTTTGTTGCAGTTCTTCTTCAAGAATTTGCTGAACTTTTTGGACAGCAAACTAAGAGTTTCTCCCTCACTTTCATCACTTGAAGCTTGATTGTTTTTGTGCTTGGCAGCTTTCAACACAATGTTTCTTACATGCTTATCTTCACTTTCTTGAACATTAAGCCTGTTTGATATGAGTTGAATTCATCATTATTTATTTTGTAACACTTTGTTAAGAATTGGATCAAGATTCTTAGAGCAATTATGGTGAGTCACCTAGATAAAATCTCCACTGGACATTAACTTAGCAAGTGCTAAGTAGATGTCAAGGTTCATTTCTAAAGGTCTAAGAGAAAAACACATGTTTAAGTGACTTTTATGAGTTATATGGATTAAACCGAATGGGTTTCCTCAAGAACAGCAAGGTATATGTATGAAGAACACAAGAACAGTACAACAACACAAGATTAAAAGTAGAAACACAACAAGAATTGAAACTAACAATAGAAACACAACAAGAACACAACCTACTAATGGAAATTCAAGAACTCAACATAGAAATGGGTAAAGGTAGAAACCGAACCAAAAACAGATTGATATAACATGTTTGCACCGATTAAAATGAGAAACAAATACAGTAAATGAAATAGGACATCATAAGGAAGAGATTGAACCGATTGAAATTGCAAACAAACAAATAGAACAAAAATGGGTATTTTGGAAGATGAATAGAAATGACTTATGTGGTTGTAGTCTTTTGGAGAAGTGCTTCACACCACTTGGAGGGTGGTTCTTCCAAGATGAGTGGGAGGTGCCGCCACTTGAGAGTCTCCAAAGCTCACAAGATAAGACATGGAAGGAAGAGGAAGAGAACTAGTCTCACAACAACTCAAGATAGTTTCTTTACTTCAATTTTCAACTTGTATTATTAAGAACCAAGGACCCCTATTTATAACAAGGAGGAGAGGTTGTGTTTACAAGGGAGAGGGAGTTGGAAGAGACACTCTTCTAGCTCCTTCTAGCGCCTATGTGAGAAGGAGTAGGAAGAGTCACTTCTTCCAGTCTTTTCTTCTAAAAAGCGCCTACTAATGCCTTACAAAGGGAGGTTTCTTTTGGTTTTCCTCTTTTGGCATTTGTCCTAAGGCTCTATATTATTTACAAAATATTTACAAATGTTTATACAAGGGTAATTACAAAAAGTGATAACATTTTATGCTCTTTACCCAAAACTTTAGCCTTGCTCCTTGTAATCCTTTGAGGCATGAAGGATGTTGGCTATTTTATCTTTGAGCTTCTTAGGCTTGGGCCTCATCTTCCTCTTCTATTTGATCTCCATCACTGTTCATCTCCAACTCATGTTCTCTAAGCTTTCCAAACAAAGAAGTTGTAGTCAAAGATGTCAAATCTTTAGACTTTGAGATGGTTGTGACTTTCGGTTGCCAAGATCTATCAAGACATTTTAGAATCTTGATGTTCAACTCTTCTTTGTCAAAGACCTTTCCAAGACTCATAAGGTGATTGACAATATGACTAAATCGCTTTTGCACATCCGCAATCGATTCTCATTTAAGCATCCTGAACATCTCATACTCTGGATTAGAGTATGTTTCCTTGCCCTCTTTACATTGTTGGTTCCTTCATGAGTTACTTCTATAGTATCCCACATCTCCTTAGCAAATCCACATTGTGAGACCCTGAAAAACTCATCAGAATTTAAGGCAGAGGTGATAATATGTTTAGCAATACAACCAAACTTTTCTCTTTTATTTTCTGCACCAGTCCATTAAGACCAAGGCTTTCCAATAAAAACACCATCTTTTTCAAGCTTAGGAATAAAAGGGTTGTTCTCGCCGGTTGACTCACTTACCGGTTGACTCTAACGACATTCACACGGCCTCTTCTCTCCGCCTAGGTTTGTGCTTTTCTTTGATCGAAACACCTGTACCTGCAAAGACAAAGGGGGCACCCTAGAGGCCATTTGCAGTCCGACACTCAAGTCAATCTTAAGGCAAGAAACAGTATGTGAGAGTAATAGTTCTAGTTTCTGAACCTGCGTACCTCTTTAGGGTTTCTTACTATCCTTTATATAGTCTAGGGTTTCCTCTGTTTTCTTTACCCGCATTTAGGGTTTCTAGAGGAATGCCCTTGCACCGCTATTACCCAATCTTAGTGTAATCTAGCGCGTAAGGCTCCCCTTGCTAGAGTGCAACCTCTAACGGAATGACCACCTGGGTACCAACTCGTGCACCTAGTCTTTGGGACCATCTGTTCTAGGGGTGCCTTAACTGTTCACGTGCAATGCATGCGATCTGCCCCCGGGAAACCCTAACCCTAACGAGCCTTAGCGCCCCCAGGGCCCTTTACTTGTGCCGCGCCCAAATGCGCTATTCACACCACACGCATGAGCACCTTATGACTCAGGCTTCCCCCTACCTCTGGGTGTTTCACTGATAACTGGTGTGTTTCCTGGGGTTCATCTTTCGTGGCCTAATTTATTTGTTTGAACCACCGATGCCCGATGTTACATCGGCTCACTCTGTTGCTGAGTACACGTCGGCATATCCTGGTGATTGGCATCCGACCACTAATCGGCACAGTGGCTCATGCCGCTTGTGGGACACTGCCTCACGCTGCTTGTGGGACCTAGCTTACGTGACCAACCATTGCTAGCGGTTGTCGATGTCTGAGGACTGGTCGGTACACAAGCCCCCCAGTCTCGAGCTGTTAACTTGTTTAGCGAAGAGACTAAGTCATCGTCCTTGGCGACCTACGTGGCACTGGGTGAAAGGACATGAACAATGTGCCGAAATGACGTCTCTCCATACTCTTTTTAATCTGCGCACATGTGGCTTGATCAACGGCTAGGACTTATTGCCGCTTGCGCTCCCTTGTTTACGTTAACTCTTTCAAAACCCCGCACTTCTTCACTGTTCCATCATTTCACTACAAACTCTCTTCGATCATTCTCCTTCTCTCGAACGCTCTCACTTCTCTTTCATCAATCTCGACCTTCAACCCTCAACTGCTTTAAAGGTATGATTTTTGTCTCACGACTTGCTCTTGTTTCTTGATTCCGCTGCTCATAACATGCTATAACTACTCTGGGTCTGTTTAAGATTTCCACACTTTAAGTTTTCCTACATTTTACATTGTTGTGTTCTTCACTTCTATTTCTCTGGTTCATTGAGTCACACCGTCGCTTCTTCTGAACCCTTGTCTTTCTTCCTTTCTCCACTCCCTTTTTAGTTTTCTTCAAGATGGCCAGAACCAAAACCACCTCCAACCCCCCCCCCCCCCCCCAACATTGATTACAAAGCCCTCTACCCCTAGGCCTCTGAGGACCTCCTTGTTGAGACCTCCCAACTCACTTCCAGTGGGGACGTGACGCAGCACAGGGAGGACGAGGTTGCCTGTATAAGCCGCATGTTCGGGAGGGAGTGCGACACTTACGTCTCCCTTCAACCCTGCGTGGAGGGCGAATCTGTATGTGCTGATGATCGCGTCAATGATGGGGAATTCTCTGCAACCCGGGGAGCATGATGGAGATCAAGTAGAAGAGGATTTCACTAATGGAGGAAGAGGCCATCCACCCAAGCATTTAAGCATAAGCGTTTCTAGCTCTTTAAAATAAGCATCCACACTTAGCGTGCCTTGGTGAAGCCTCTGGAGCTTCAACAATAGGTCTTTCCTAAAGTGTGGGGGAACAAATCTAGCACGCATACACTCTTTTAAATTGTTCCAAGAAACCACGGGAGCTCTCTTGTTTAGCCCAATGTCCATAAGAGTTTTATGCCACCATTGCATGGCATAGTCTAGAAATTCTAAAGTAGCTAGTTTTACCCTTTAGTCTTCTTGGACCTCATGTACATGAAATATTTGTTCAACCTTTGCTTCCCACCCCAAATATACATTTGGATCACCTTCACCACTAAAGCTAGGTAATTTTACAAAAGGCATATAAGGCTTTGCCACATGTTGGCGCCTTTCTTCATAATGATGATGCCTCCTCCATTCGGTTTCTTCTTCATGTCCATGATAGTTGGAAGAAGTTCTTGATGAATGCCTTGAAGAATGGCATCTTCTATGGTGTGTATGGCTGGACCTTTCATTAGTCACTTCAAGCCTTTGCAATCTTTCTTCCAATTGTCTTATAGCTTCATCTTTTTGTGCAAGTGACCTTTTTGCTTCTTTTAGTTCACTAAAAATGAAAGCTTTTTGTGGAGAGTGTGGTTTGGAAGATTCTCCACTTGAATATTGAGCCATTTTCAAAACAGTACAGCAAACACAAATAGCAAACAATTAAAGAAACAATGTTGTTAGAAAACAAAGAAATAAGTGGTGCGGTTTTGGTAAAAAAATTAAGGCACTCAAAATCACTCCAAGAAATTATACTTCCCTCAACCAAGCTTCTCTTGTGGAATGGAGTAACCTCAAGTGAAAGATGTCAAAGCACTCAACCACTCATCTAAAAATAACCACCACAAAACTTAAAGAACAATAAAAGACAAGCAAGAAAAGGTACAAAACAAGAAAGGGTAGTGCAAAAGGAATACAAGATATATGACAAAACTTAAGAAATGAAAGACAAGCAATAAAAGGCAAAAAATAAGACTCAAAGAATACTCACTAAACTTTATAATCAAGAAAGAAAGTAGAAGTCATAAACTTGTCAAAGTAAAAGGATCAAAAGTTCCACAAAGTAGACAACAATTTGCCAATCACTATGAATCCAACTTTTGTATAGAAAGTAATGTGCAAAAGAATGAATAGATGCAAGGACCAAACTGTTTTTGATGTTTTAAAAACAGAGATGGATCTGTTTTCCTCTGTTTCATTACTGTTTTGCTATATTTTTTTTTTATACAAATGGAACTTAGGTAGTGAAAGAACCATAAAATGCATCATATGGAAGTTGAAACATCAATCAATTTGCACAAAAATTTTATGATGGATTCAAGACAATTGAACACTTGAAATCAAATGTTTGGAACCTCTAATCAACATGTACTAAAACAAATTCAAGAGAAACACAAACTTTCAAAATTAAAAGCAAGCAAGTATAGACAAGATTTGGACACCTAGAACACTATGAACATAAAACTCAAAACAAGAGGTGGGATTATTGAAAAGGCACAAACTATAGACATATTCAAACAAAAAAAGCATGAATATAGGGCTGGAAAAAAAATTCTGCACGAAATATAGGTGCTGGAAAACAGAATGCACAAAGTTAAAGTGCTAGAAAAACAAATTGCTCAAAGAGAAAGTGTCTATTCCACTCACAATCAACAAATCAACACCATGGCTCTAGATACCACATGATGTGAGTTCATTATGAACCTTTCTTGGTTTGGGTTGAGTTGATATAGGTTTCATTGTATTCATGACACTTTCAATAATTAGGATCAAAATTCTAAAGAACAATTAATAGAGTTTCTACTCAAGAAAACAAAGGTTCATACTAAAAACACATGAATAGGTAACTTGTAGTGTAAGATAACAATGGAATATGAATGGGTATTTCAAGAACAGCAACCAAAAGTGCAGTAACAACACAAAAATAGTACAAAGAAACAAGAATTAAAACAAGAACACAACAAGAATTGAAACTAGTAATAGAAACACAACAAGAACACAACCTACTATTGGAAATTCAAGAAAACAACATGAACCATAATACCCATGGAAACCAAACCAAAAAAAGGTTGCTATAACAAGTTTGAACCGATTAAAATGGAAGAACAACACATCAAATGATAGAGGACATCACAAGGAAGAGAATGAACCGATTAGAATTGAAAACAAACAAGTAGAACAAAAATGGGTATTTTTAGAAGATGAATAGAAATGACTTATGTGGTTGTAGCCTTTTGGAGATGTGATTCACACCACTTGGAGGGTGGTTCTTCCAAGATGAGTGGGTGGTGCCGCCTGTAAGGACCTGTAAAATTGAATTGGAATGAAAGTGGTATATTTAAATAATCCCAGAAGATGTCATTATTTAAAATACAAAGAGCTGGTAAATGAAGTTTCGTAGTAGTCAGACCTCGGACGTCGCCCAAGATCTGGGGTCAGCTGGTAGAGGTCGGTCGGATGATGTGTGGATCAAGAAGAGTAAAGGAAGAAAAGTTAAGTTTAGAAGGCTATGAGACCGCCCGGTCGCCTACTACACATGAGCGCCAGGTGGACGTCGCCAGGGCGCGAGGCAAGCAGGCATCGTGCGGGCGCGAGAGGCATGCAGGCATCGCGCGGGCGCGAGGCATGCGGGCATTGCCAGGGCGCGAGGCATGCGGGCATTGCCAGGGCGCGAGGCATGTGGACGTGGCCAAGGCGCGAGAGGCATGCGGGCATTGCCAGGGCGCGATGCATGTGGACGTAGCCAGGGCGCGAGAGTTATGAGGGCGTCGCCAGGGAAGACATCGGTTGTCTTCCAGGGCGAAGGAGACATCGGTCGTCTTCCAGGGCGAAGGAGACATCGGTCGTCTTCCAGGGCGAAGGAGACATCGGTCGTTCGCCAGGATGAGTCAGCAGTGGAAAGTTATCGCACGACGTCGAGTTTCACACAGAGTAAAGTGGGACCCAGACTCCCAGCATGAAACGCCCTGCACACGCGCCACGTAGACAAAAAGGGTGGTTCAGAGTGGTGACATCAGAATGTTGGCATGCGCAGGAGACACTCGCGTTTGTACTGTTCAGAGCAGTGGTTGGCATGCACAAGCGACAACAGTGGTAGTACTGTTCAGAGAAGTGGTTGGCATGCACCAGAGACAACAGTGGTCGTACTGTTCAGGGCAGTAGTTCTCAGGCTTTCCTGCAGAAGGGGTGGCAGCAGCAGCATGCGTGGACAGGTAAGTTGGGATTCAAAAGCCACTGTGGGAAGGCAAAGAGCGTTACAGACTCAAGAGTGTGAGAGTGAGTGCAAACTTCCTCCCTCCCTTCTTCCCTTCCTTGCGTTGAGACTCAGGCAACCTCCAGCATCAGTGCGACAAGCGACGTTGCCCTTAGAGCACCTAAGAGGTTCTCTGCAAGTCCTTCAACCAGACGCAAAAACAGAGTCAAGGCGTTGTTCAAGCTTCGTTGGGTTTCGGAGCTCCTGGTGTTTTACGCAAGTCCAGGTAAGGGAAGCTAGACTTCATTTTCAATACAAGCCATAGTTTAGCTATTTCTGAAGTGAGGGCGACGTGGTCGCCGGTTTTCGTTTTCATCTTTGTAAAATGCTCTGTGCTATGTGTTTGGGCGACGTGGTCGCCGATTTTAAATGCAGACTCTAAATACCCTGTTTTTGAACTAGATCGCCGGTTTTGGCGTTGTTTGCGAACTCTCTGTTTTTGGTGTTACTTTGAACTGTTGAAGCTTAAATGTGATCTTCGAAAATCTGAATCTTTGAAACGATCGTTGCTGTGACTTGAATCATTTATTTAAGGGCGGTATGATGTGTTGAATGTTGTGAATGTGGATCGAGGCATAGTATTTTCAGGAAAGGAAATACCGTGTAAGATCGTGTAGGATGTGCATTGATCGGTGATTCCTAAGGGGATATCCTGACTCTGCTGAGAAAATGGAATCACATAGAGGAAGTTACTCAGTTGGTGAGAGTCGAAGGAGGTTCATATGAATGGGCGTCTCGTGTGAAAAAGAACGAGCTCCGCCTGTCCTATGGATTAACCCTGTCATACCGGGAGAACTATTGACATTGAGATTATATATGCGCATGCTGTGTGGATTCACAGCGACCCTGTGTGGATTTCACAGTGGTATGGTATGACAGGTGCAGATCTCTGAGTCTAATCAATGCACGAGTCTTCCGGAAGTAGTGTCAAGTGTCTTGTGTGCTGAGTCAGTGGTGGTCTGACATGTGAAATGAGGAACTTGAAATTTATAGACACTTGATGCAGTTTTGTGAAAATGAATGACTCTTGTGAATATTGTGAAATGTGTGATTTCTGGGCGATCAGGTGAAGAGTATTGAGAAAATCTATAGCTTTACGTGAATATCTTGAAAATTGCTTACCCTGATTTTAATGTTCTTATTTAAACTCTCTTTAAAATATCTAGCTTACCCTGCGTGTTTTGCTCGTTGGCTGTTGTTCTCTTTAAACTGTGATGATCGTGTATGACTTACACGGGAGCAGATGATTTTCCAGGAAGTAGAACATCCTTAGTGAGTGGTCGCCGGAAGGAGATCGCCTGATTTCTGTTCTGGTAGCAGATCGGCTGTTTTGGGTCCTCTGATAGGAGATCGGCCTCGTCCGATAGGAGATCGGTCTCTTCCGATAGGAGATCGCCTGCTTTGTTTTTTTTTCTGTATTTTGTTTATGTTTCTGGAAAATTTGACCGAATTTGTATTAAACTCCCTGTGAGGAGAAACTACATTTCATATATATAATATTTAGTTCACTTCAATCTATTTGTTACCTTTATTTTCATTATACACATTTGTATAGTATTTTGGCGGGATGTTACATTAATGGTATCAGAGCAGTTCGTCCTTAGGATGACCTGAGGGCTGTGGATCCATTGTGTTTCTTCTGCTCATGAAATTTATTTGAGTTTAAAATAACAACTATAGTGAAAGGTTTTCAAACGTTTTTGTATCGAAATTTTGGGTGTGCTTTGGTGAATATATGTTCTAACTGAAAATCTTAGTATTAAGAAGGAGAAGGTCTTGATAAAGTAGTGAGGGTGCACACTCATAACTGGATCGAGATGAGTCTCAATCTTAATTCCAAAGGTTTGATGTTTAGCATATATTGAATTCTGGTGTGAGCTATTTCATTTTCTTGAGTGTCTTTGTAATGATTGAAAATGGTTGATTGGATTGATGACTGCATACCAGTAGTTGTTCTGGTATTATGCTTGATGTTATAAGCATTATGATTCTGTTGATGAGCTCAAATTCTTAATGACTTTGAGATGCTGACCTTTG
This sequence comes from Phaseolus lunatus, assembly GCA_013389735.1. Classification (NCBI taxonomy): domain Eukaryota; kingdom Viridiplantae; phylum Streptophyta; class Magnoliopsida; order Fabales; family Fabaceae; genus Phaseolus; species Phaseolus lunatus. Next base: position 20,575,189 of record CM023857.1, read on the forward strand.
TAAGGTCTAGATGTTACCTCCTGAATGAATTGATTTTTAATCGATCTCATTCTTGTAGTTGTAGGGAATATAGAAACCCATAGTTTCAAAATCTGAAAACGAGGAAAGATGGCGCGTAAACCTCCTACCCCTCCCCGACCTTTTTCAGAGATGGGTCAGATCGCCAGGGCCATGGAGATGATGGCAACTGCCATCCAACAGCAGAATACGGTAATGGCCCAGATTCATCAGGCTGTAATGAATCATTTGGAAACTGCTGGATCAGCTGCAACAGTTTCCCCTGTCAATCAGCCTCGGGAGCAGATGGGGATGACCGAGTTCATGAGGCACAACCCAACCCAGTTCGGTGGGAACGTTTCTCCGAACCAACCAGATCAGTGGATCAGGGACTTCCATGCCTTAGTAGAGAAGGCAAAGAGAGTGGAGACCCTGGAGAGGGGTGGTTCCAGGGTAATCAGATCACACCCAGGGGGTCCCTCCAGTGGGAAGGCCAAGGTGCAGCACCCACAAAGCGAGCCTTATGCGAGACCTCCACCACATCGAGCAGGAGCAGTTCCACTCCAGATTCAGCAGCAACAACCGTGGAAATCAAGGTGTTTCCGTTGTGGTGGGTTACATAACGTCAAGGTGTGCTCCAAGAGGAATTCAGAGAAAGGGTGTTTCACATGTCAAGAGATGGGGCACATTTCTAGAGATTGTCCTAACAGAAAAAGGATGACTCAACCCGTTAGTTCCCAGCAGTTGAGGAACAAAGGCAGCAGACCTCAGGCAGGAGGGAGAGTGTTTGCCATGTCTGGAGCGGAGGCATCTCAGTCAGGTAACTTAGTACAGAGTGTTGCTTTATAGCCGGTAGATACGTTAGAGTTTTGTTTGATTCTGGAGCGACACACTCCTTTGTGTCTAGCCTGTGTGTAGCCGAGTTGGGCCTTCTAGTGAAGGAGTTACCGTTTGAACTGTTGGTCTCTACACCTGCGTCAGGACAGGTGTTGACCTCTACAGTTTGCCTCGAATGTCCAGTAATAGTAGAGGGACGCAGATTCAAAGTGAACTTGATCTGCCTACCTCTTCAGGACCTGGATATTACCCTGGGAATGGATTGGCTAGCTGCCAATCACGTTCTCATAGACCGTGGTAGTCAGAAGATAGCGTTTCCAGACCTCCAAGAGGCAGACGTGATATCAGCTCAGCATGGGTAGTCGGAGTTGGGAGAAAGGAGCGAGGTGCTTCATGATCCCAGCTCGGTTGGGAGTGAAGAATGAAGAGGACGTAAGCAAGATGCCTTGGTGAAAGATTTCATGGATGTATTTCCAGAAGAGATACCTGGATTACCTCCTAAGAGAGAGGTGGAACTCTCTATTGTTTTGGTACCTGGGGCTGGACCGGTGTCAATGGCTCCAGCTGAGTTGATGGAATTAAAGAAGGAAGTGTAAGTTAGATTTAGTGTACCAAGGTTTAGTTCCAGCTACATATAAGTTATGGAGAGTATATAAGCAGAATGTTGAGGGTTTAAGGACTTAAGCACGTGTATCCAGGGGAAGTACCGGAGTTAAGTTCCAAGAATGAAAGAATGAATTTTGTTCTATTTGAAGCTTGGGAGATGTATTGTGTCGATAAAACAGCATGAGGTGACGTTAGCTTAACCACAAGCTTAAAAGGAAAGAGGAGATATTGTATTTGTGTCTAAAGTTCTTTTGGCCAGAGGAAGTTGCTGAAGAATACCAAGTAGAGAAGTTACTGGGAGAAGAGAGAAAGCTTCACGCAGAATGGATGCTGTTTTGTGGATCGTGAATTGGAAGATGAGTATGGAAATGGTGGATGAGGAGTGATGAGAAAGGGAAATGGAAAGATATTCTTGTATCCAAATATGACTCGGAACTTGGGAGAAGCCGAGCTCATTCGAAATATCAATCGTGGTGGTGGAGAGACGTACGTAAGATGTGCGAGGAGGGTGAAGATGATGGTTAGTTCCAAAAAGTCATTGTTTGGAAAGTTGGAGGCGGAGGGGATGTGAGATTTCAGGAGGATGCGTGGGCCACTAACTTTAACTTTAAAGCAACGTGGCTGGTCTATGTGCTTCAAGTGGATAAGTGTTCTATTTGTTCGACATAAGGATTTGAGGTCCCACCTTGAGAACTTTTATCTTATACGTATGTCATCCAAGTAGAATCAGGTGTGGAAGGGAATGTGGGTGGCAATAGTCTGTTGTATCTTGGAGAAGAGGAATAGAGTTGTCCTTAAGAAAGAAAATTCTGGATGCAGAGGAAATTTTCCAATCGGCTCCACTACTTACATGGTTGTGGTTGAGATATAGGGTGCGTTCGTTCTTGTATACCTTTTCGGATAGGCACCTGAACCCAAATCAATGCATCCAATGTATACATTGAACAAGGAGGAAATGATGGGAACAGGAAGCCGAGTTGGCAAAAGAAGTCATGATGATGATTTAGAAAGTAACAGCAACAAGAACTTTGTCTTTATAAGGTGCAGAATTATGTGGTATAATGGTGAACCAAAGGTGTTCCTTTAGGGAGCGTGAGAATTAGATCAGCAGTTGGGAAGTCGATGGATGGTTTTGATCAAGATGCGGAAGTTGATTCCTAGAAGGATATTTCGGATCCTAGTTTGAATTGGCTGGGGGACATGAGCAGTAGTCAGCGGTCCTCTTTCCTTCCGATGAAGGGATCTTGCTCACTTTTCTCTACAGGGGGCTAGTCCTGGTTCTGTTAAGGGCTTAGTTCTGGACTTACTCGATCAAGTCTTCAGAGTTGGAAGTAGAGTGTGAGTGCTGGAGTTGGCGCTCAATGGAGCAGCATATTCCACATGCAGGGATGGAGAATGGAATTTGATGAAGAATTGGAGTAGTAAAGGTTGGTTCAACAGACAACCGAGAAGGTGAAACTGATGCAAGGCAGAATGAAAGCTTCTCAAAGTCGACAGATGTCCTATGCAGATCAGAGGAGAAGACCTTTGGAGTTTGCTGTTGGAGATCATGCATTTATGAAAGTGACACCGACCAAGGGTGTAGGACGAGCTATCAGATCTTAAGGAGGATCGGTCTAGTGGCTTATGAGATCGCCCTACCTCCCCATTTAGCGAATCTGCACAATGTCTTTCACGTGTCACAACCCTAGTCACGTGTTAGAAGTAGACGATGTGCAGATCAGGGATGACTTGTTGTTGGGAGCGAAACCAGTCAGGATTGACGTTCAGCAGAGTAGGCAGCTCAGAGGCAAGACCATCAATATGGTGAAAGTGGTGTGGGATGAGAGATCGGGTGATACAACTTGGGAATTAGAAGGAACCGTGAGAGAAGCCTATCCCTACCTCTTTTCCTTGTGATTCAATTTTCGAGGACGAAAATTTTTCTTGTTGGGGAGAATGTAAGGACCTGTAAAATTGAATTGGAATGAAAGTGGTATATTTAAATAATCCCAGAAGATGTCATTATTTAAAATACAAAGAGCTGGTAAATGAAGTTTCGTAGTAGTCGGACCTCGGACGTCGCCCAAGATCTGGGGTCAGCTGGTAGAGGTCGGTCGGATGATGTGTGGATCAAGAAGAGTAAAGGAAGAAAAGTTAAGTTTAGAAGGCTATGAGACCGCCCGGTCGCCTACTACACATGAGCGCCAGGTGGACGTTGCCAGGGCGCGAGGCATGTGGACATGGCCAAGGCGCGAGAGGCATGCGGGCATTGCCAGGGCGCGATGCATATGGACGTAGCCAGGGCGCGAGAGTTATGAGGGCGTCGCCAGGGAAGACATCGGTCGTCTTCCAGGGCGAAGGAGACATCGGTCGTCTTCCAGGGCGAAGGAGACATCGGTCGTTCGCCAGGATGAGTCAGCAGTGGAAAGTTATCGCACGACGTCGAGTTTCACACAGAGTAAAGTGGGACCCAGACTCCCAGCATGAAACGCCCTGCACATGCGCCACGTAGACAAAAAGGGTGGTTCAGAGTGGTGACATCAGAATGTTGGCATGCGCAGGAGACACTCGCGTTTGTACTGTTCAGAGCAGTGGTTGGCATGCACAAGCGACAACAGTGGTAGTACTGTTCAGAGCAGTGGTTGGCATGCACCAGAGACAACAGTGGTCGTACTGTTCAGGGCAGTAGTTCTCAGGCTTTCCTGCAGAAGGGGTGGCAGCAGCAGCATGCGTGGACAGGTAAGTTGGGATTCAAAAGCCACTGTGGGAAGGCAAAGAGCGTTACAGACTCAAGAGTGTGAGAGTGAGTGCAAACTTCCTCCCTCCCTTCTTCCCTTCCTTGCGTTGAGACTCAGGCAACCTCCAGCATCAGTGCGACAAGCGACGTTGCCCTTAGAGCACCTAAGAGGTTCTCTGCAAGTCCTTCAACCAGACGCAAAAACAGAGTCAAGGCGTTGTTCAAGCTTCGTTGGGTTTCGGAGCTCCTGGTGTTTTACGCAAGTCCAGGTAAGGGAAGCTAGACTTCATTTTCAATACAAGCCATAGTTTAGCTATTTCTGAAGTGAGGGCGACGTGGTCGCCGGTTTTCGTTTTCATCTTTGTAAAATGCTCTGTGCTATGTGTTTGGGCGACGTGGTCGCCGATTTTAAATGCAGACTCTAAATACCCTGTTTTTGAACTAGATCGCCGGTTTTGGCGTTGTTTGCGAACTCTCTGTTTTTGGTGTTACTTTGAACTGTTGAAGCTTAAATGTGATCTTCGAAAATCTGAATCTTTGAAACGATCGTTGCTGTGACTTGAATCATTTATTTAAGGGCGGTATGATGTGTTGAATGTTGTGAATGTGGATCGAGGCATAGTATTTTCAGGAAAGGAAATACCGTGTAAGATCGTGTAGGATGTGCATTGATCGGTGATTCCTAAGGGGATATCCTGACTCTGCTGAGAAAATGGAATCACATAGAGGAAGTTACTCAGTTGGTGAGAGTCGAAGGAGGTTCATATGAATGGGCGTCTCGTGTGAAAAAGAACGAGCTCCGCCTGTCCTATGGATTAACCCTGTCATACCGGGAGAACTATTGACATTGAGATTATATATGCGCATGCTGTGTGGATTCACAGCGACCCTGTGTGGATTTCACAGTGGTATGGTATGACAGGTGCAGATCTCTGAGTCTAATCAATGCACGAGTCTTCCGGAAGTAGTGTCAAGTGTCTTGTGTGCTGAGTCAGTGGTGGTCTGACATGTGAAATGAGGAACTTGAAATTTATAGACACTTGATGCAGTTTTGTGAAAATGAATGACTCTTGTGAATATTGTGAAATGTGTGATTTCTGGGCGATCAGGTGAAGAGTATTGAGAAAATCTATAGCTTTACGTGAATATCTTGAAAATTGCTTACCCTGATTTTAATGTTCTTATTTAAACTCTCTTTAAAATATCTAGCTTACCCTGCGTGTTTTGCTCGTTGGCTGTTGTTCTCTTTAAACTGTGATGATCGTGTATGACTTACACGGGAGCAGATGATTTTCCAGGAAGTAGAACATCCTTAGTGAGTGGTCGCCGGAAGGAGATCGCCTGATTTCTGTTCTGGTAGCAGATCGGCTGTTTTGGGTCCTCTGATAGGAGATCGGCCTCGTCCGATAGGAGATCGGTCTCTTCCGATAGGAGATCGCCTGCTTTGTTTTTTTTCTGTATTTTGTTTATGTTTCTGGAAAATTTGACCGAATTTGTATTAAACTCCCTGTGAGGAGAAACTACATTTCATATATATAATATTTAGTTCACTTCAATCTATTTGTTACCTTTATTTTCATTATACACATTTGTATAGTATTTTGGCGGGATGTTACACCGCCACTTGAGAGTCTCCAAAGCTCACAAGATAAGACATGGAGGAGAAGAAGAGACAAGTCTCACAAACTCACTCTCTCTCAATTTTAAGATAGTTTCTTTACTTCTAACTTTCAACTTTTTTTATTATTAAGAACCAAGCACTCCTATTTATAATAAGGAGGGCTGGGCATGTTACCAAGGGAAAGGACTGGGAAGAGTCACTCTTCTAGCTCCTTCTAGTGCCTAAGAGAGAAAGGAGTAGAAGAGTCACTTTTTCCACTTTTTCCTAAAGAAAGTGCCTAAAATGCCTTACATTTAGAGGTTTCTTTTGGTTTTCCTCTTTGGCATACTCCTAAGGCTATTTCTATATTATTTACAAATTTATACAAGAGTATTTACAAAGATTTATTTATACTAATATCTTTTGAATTTTCAAGAGAACCCAAAATGTTCTACTTTTTAAGAAGACTAGTAAGAAGAATTTTAAATGCTTGGGTGGATGGCCTCTTCCTCCATTAGTGAAATCCTCTTCTACTTGATCTCCATCACTGCCCCTGAGCTCCCCGTCATACTCCAACAAGCCCTCAAGTGCTTCCAAGATAAGGAGGCAGCAGAGGCTTTGGGCGGAGACTTGTTGAGGGAGTGCCTGGGCCAAAGCCTTGGGGAGTTCCTCGTCAACTCCCTCACCTTCATGAGCCAAGCGGAGGCAAGGATGAAAGGGGAACTTGCCCTCCAAGCCCAGGTCTTTGCCAACTGCGAAACGGCCCTGAACCAAGAGTTGAGCAGCCTCTACCAATTGGAGAAAGAGACCACGAAGCTGCTCTTTGACAAGGCTTAGGAGGCCCTTCAACTGAAGGCAAAGATCCTGCCTCTGTGCAAACAAATGATCAATCTGGAGGAGCAGGCAGAGGGGGCAAAGGCTAAGATGGCCAAACTGGAGGAGCAGGCCACCCAACAAGAGGTCTAGTTGGGTTGTGTGGAGGGTGAGCTTGCTCAAAAGATTGAGCTCTTCAACAAGCATGAGGCAGAGCTCACCGAAGACGACGCCGACGCGTATGGAGCAAGGTTTGAGGATGCCCTCACTCAGGTTGCTTGCTTGCACCCTGAGCTGGACCTCTCTCCCTTCGCAGTGACGAAGCCCGTCATTGATGGGTAGCTCGCGCCCAGGATCTAGCTCACTTTAACTTGTAATAACTTGGCCTTTTGAAGAACAATTTGTACTCTGTATATATACTTTGTCCTTATTTATGAATCTATCTGCTTTAAGCTACTTTGTTTGCCTTGGTTGCTAACTGGCGTGTCTCACCCTAACATCGTTAACAACACAGTTGACGAATATTCATACTCTAGGCAGCACGTTTGTCCACCACTTGCTCAACCTTTCCTTCTTCGATTCTTTAGTGGCCTAAGGTAACAGTGATGTGCGCACAAACACTTAACTAGCCTTACCTTGGCTATGCTAAGATAAGGGAATTCTTTGTTGCTCTTCGATCCTGCCTTACAATACAAGAGAAGGAGAGAGATATCCTTTAACTGACCTCGCCCTTACTTTACTGAGTCTGGAGATGTCTTCCTGATGCCCCTGGTGAGGCATGCTGCTCTCAGCCTCGACTTACAAACAAGGGAGACGTTCGCTCTTCTGACCTTGACCTCGCTTCATGGGGACGAGCAAAGGCTTACCTATTTGAACCACGTTGTCTTCACCTTGGTGTTCTCACTCAAGAGGGAGGCGTTCTCTGCGAACCATCCTATCCTAACTTTGAGGCTTCTAACCCAAGGGGGAGTTCATAACTTCCCCTTTCTTTAACAAGGTAGAAGAGGTTCGTTTTTCTCGCCTCGACCTTGCTGTAAAAAGTCAAGAAAGAGGACTTTCATTGTGAACCATACTATTCTTCCCCTTTCTTTAACAAGGTAGAAGAGGTTCTTTTTACAGTTCAACACAAATATCTCTTTCTAAATTCTTTTCTTTATTGGGTGACCTCGTTAAAAAACCCCGTAGGGAAAAAGAGTGTCCCTTAAACTGAATAATACAATTGTATTAAACATGTATCTATTAACTGAAATAAAACTTAAGCTTATCACTGTTCCAGGTGCGGGGAATAGCTCCGCCTTCTAAGGTCTCCAACCTGTAAGCTCCATTTCCCAGGACCTCTGTCACCCTAAATGGGCCCGTCCACTTGGGAGATCGCTTGTTCTCTAGCTGATAGGGATGAGCTTTCCGCATCACCAGGTCGGTGACCTGGAACTGCCGAGGTCTCAGCTTCGACCTGTATTGGTGCTCTACTCTTCTCTTTAATGCTTCAGACTTGATGCGGGCTTCCTCCCTTGCTTCGTCTAACAGATCCAGGTTCACCCTTATCTCTTCATTAGATTCTTCCGCCACAAAGTTCTGGAATCTGGGCGAGCTCTCCTGTATTTCTACTGGAATCATAGCATCTAATCCATAGACTAGACTGAAAGGAGTTTCTTTAGTGGTGGATTGTGGAGTGGTGTGGTATGCCCACACAATCCTAGGGACCTCTTCTGCCCAGGCCCCCTTTGCTTTCTCGAGTCTGCTCTTCAGTCCTCTGAGTAGGATCCTGTTTGCTGACTCAACTTGTCCATTCGTCTGAGGATGCTCGACTGACGCAAAGACCTGTTTGATACCAAGCTCCGAGCACAATTTTCCCAACTGCTGACTTGCGAACTGTGTACCATTATCAGATACTAGGCGCCTGGGGATTCCAAAACGACACACAATATTCTTCCAGATGAAGTGTTGGACTTTGTGCGCCGTAATTTGTGCCACTGGCTCTGCTTCTATCCATTTAGTGAAATATTCTATGTCCACGACCAAATACTTCATTTGCCTGATTGCTAGTGGGAAGGGTCCTAGGATGTCGATCCTCCACGTGTGGAAAGGCCACGGGCTGTGGAGAGACCTCAGCTCTTCTGGTGGTGCTCGGTGCCAGTCTACATGTTCCTGACATTTCTTACATCTCTGCGCATATCTTACGCAATCTTCTCTCATTGTGGGCCAATAATACCCTGCACGAACGGCTTTGGCTGCCAGAGCTCGGCCCCCGATGTGGCTTCCACATATCCCTTCGTGAAGCTCCGTAACTATGCGGGTGCATTGCGTCCCGCCTACACATGTCAAAAGTGGATGAGAGTACCCATGTATGAACAGGTTCCCATCAATCAAGGTGTAGCGAGGTGCATTCTTTTTCACAACCCTTGCCTCCGCTGGGTCTGATGGAGGGAGGCCAAGCTCACCCCACCATGAAAGCCAAGGGCCAAGACTAGACCGTCTAGAACCACATGGAGAGCGTCTAGCACAAGACAAGGGGGAGCTATATGAGGAGCGTCTAGGAGGGAGCCTAGACCGTCTAGGACCTCTCACAAGGTCCATGGCCAGGCACATTCACGCCCAAATGAGTCAAGCCACGGATGGGAGGGAGAAGACCTTGTACATGCTACTTGGAGGCCCATTAGGGGTAGCTTAGTAGATTAGTGTAGTGTAGAAAGCAAAACTTGCTCACTTAGGGGTGTGCTATCAAAAAGGTGCCCTTAGCAATAGAAGGAAGGGTGTGCTAGCAAATAGGTGCCTTTAGCAAAAGAAGGAGGGGTGTACTATCAAATGTTGCATTTTTTACCTATCTTCTAGAATATTAGGATTATGGTGTGGTTTGACTAAAGTCAATACCCTAGGCAGCCCCACTTTTTGTATTTCCATCCCTACACTTTAAGCTTGCTCACCAAGGCTCCTAAATCTATAAATAAGGAGGCCTACCTCATGTATTTTCAAGATTAAATAGAGTATTGTTATGCTGCCAAAATTGTGCCATACACCACTCTTTGCCTAACACTTAGGTTTTAGTCTTCAATTCATCACTACCAAAGGGGCTGGCCAAACCTCCCCATTTCCTCACTCTTCATGCACCTTCAAGGCACCCATGCTTCCTAGGAAGGCCTTGCTCACCTCCTCCATAAGCTTCCGCATCCATCATCACCAAGGAACTCCAAACTCCAAAGAAGAGCTCATAGGAATGCTATCATTTGGTATCTAGAGCAATGGTTCTTCAAAGATGAGTATCTCTTTTCATTTTCTTTTTGAGTTCTTCTTTTCTCCAAGTTGTTCATCTTTATTCCAAGTTGTCTTGCTGTTTTTTGTGTTTTAATATGATTTGAATGCTTGTTTATTCATTTCATTTGGTGGGTTTGTTCAAACTTGTGCTTGAACATCTATTTTCAATTTTGTGTAGGATTCTTGATATATTTGTGTTGCTGTTTTTATTTTTAGGTATTTGAGTCTTGCTTGAAATTTCATTTGGGTCATATGATGTTCTTGTGTCTTTTCATTTTATGAATCCATAAGTTTTGTCTAAGTCATGTGTTTCCATATTTGTCATCAAATCCTAGTAGTACTCTTTTTGATTTATTTGTTTCTTGTTTTTGGTCTGAATGTTTGATCTGAAATCTGTTTTGTGTTGATCCTTTGGTGCATTTTTAATTTTAGTTTGAGTTCTTATTTGTGTGTTAGATGCACACAAATTCCATCATATTAACTCCATTGTGTTTTTAAGGTATATCATTCTATTTTTCATTCCAGTTTTCAGAACCCCTTGTTTTTCACTTTTCTGTGTTGACTGTTTTGATTTATGAAAATCACATACATCATCAAAAATTTCTGAGCCTCTGGATTTCAAAAATTTGAGGTGTTATAAAAAGGACAAAAAAAGAACCATCTAAAAAGAAGAAATAGAAAAAAAAAAGACAAATATTACAAAAAAAGTGTGCAGTCCTGACGTTCCAGCTGGTAGCTCTGAGCACTGATTTTATAAAATTTACCAAAATTAATTGGTACATGCGTTTGGAGTGAAACCAACGCCAAAATTTTGTTAAGATCTTGTTCTGATTGTGTCTCAATTTTCAGAAGCAAATACAAAAGGGTCAGCTCAACATAAATCTTTTAAAGATACACTTTCTGGACCACAACAATTTGTGCTTTTCTGTGGTGCTATTTTTTGGTTTTTAAATCAAATCTAGTGCTATTCCTAGGTTCCTTTTTGTGTGCCATCCATTATTTGAGTACCTTTTATTTGCTTGTCTAATTTCATTTGAACTCTTTCTAGTCACATTTAAATTCCATTTGTGTGGTACTGTTTTTCAAATTAATTTGTTTCTTGCTTTCTTTCTTTGGCCTCTAAGCTTGTTGGTGGATGGTACTTGTTGAGTGAGAATTTGACTTGAGGGGAGTCTAGCTTGCTTAATAGGTGCTGGATTGAAGATTTTATTGACCTAATTCCAAGAGGAACAAAGGCAAAGGGCAGCAACAAACACCATACTACAAATACACCACACACTTTGGAAGGCCCAACAAGTAGAAAAGCAACAAAAGGGGTGCAACTAGAAGAACAACAAAAGGGGTGCAAATAGTAAAAGCAACAAAGGGAGTGTCATTTAATTTCTTTGCAATCTTGCTTGTGTTAATTACTTGTTAATCACGCAATTAGTCGGTGAGTGTGTCTTCAAGGGCTCCAAGTGTCCAAGAAGCCTCACCTAAGGCCGTCTAGCTTAATTTTGTTTTTATTAATTGCTTTAATTGAACCAACTTGCTTTAATCACTTCGTTAATTTCTTGTTTAATCTTGTTTAAGGCTTTGATAGCTTGCATTGTTTTCTTGCATTAAAAATTTGATTTCTTCATCCTCATTGTGTTCTAAGTGTTTTACCTAAAGAAGGACTTGTGTAAAGGTTTTGGAGGGATAGTTTTTGGCTAAGGCAAGACTTGGTATTTAAGTAGTCCATTGTGACTCACCTCTCTTACCTGGAAAGCTACCTTCATTAACTTTCCTCATCTTTCTTAAAAGTAAAACATTTCTATACACAAAGTTCTAGTCATGTCTACTCACTCTTCCAAGTCCATTGAAAGTGATGTAAGGTCCATAAAATCTCTTTTGAAACAACTCTCCAAGGACGTACAACACATTTCATATAGATAATTGGAAAATGAGTCTAAAATCAATGAATTAACTAGAGCAAAGGAAGAAAAATCTCAAAATTCAAAAAAAACACATACCCATGCATCTCAATCACAAATCCAAGAGTCTCTAGGGGAGGGAAGCCTTAGAATCAATGATTACTACCAATCACCCCCTAGGAGAAATAGGAGAAGAGAGGAAGAAGCCCCAAGGGAGGTTAGAGTAGACCTACCTCATTTCCATGGTAAGGAGAGTGTAGAAACCTACCTAGATTGGGAGATGAAAGTAGAGCAACTCTTTGCTTGCCATAGGGTGAGTGAAGAATGCAAGGTACCTCTAGCCACCCTTAGCTTCCAAGGGAACGCCATGTATTGGTGGACCTCTCTCGAAAGAGAAAGACGTCTTCATAGGGAACCTCCAATTGAATATTGGAACGACCTTAGGGGAGCCCTAAGACGTCGCCACATACCCTCATACTACCATAGGGAGTTGATGGACAAGCTCCAAAGACTCCGGAAAAATAATATGAGTGTTGAGGAGTATAGACAAAAAATGGAGCTCTACATGATGAGAGCCTCCATGAGAGAAGAAGAGCATATCACCATAGCTAGATTCCTTAGTGGCCTCTCACTTGGGATAAGGGATAGAGTAGAACTTCTGCCATACCAAGACTTGAATGACTTGGTCCAACTTTTCATTAAAGTTGAGCAACAAAATTTGCGCAAAACTTCAAGTCTAAAGGTTGGATCCTACTCTAACTCCTATCCCAAGAGAGAATATAGAAGGGAGGGTAGTACATCAAAAGAAAAACCTAGGGAAACTACCAAAACCTTAGCCAAAGATGCCTCCACCCCACCCATCCGAGCTAGGGACGTTAAGTGCTTTAAGTGCTATGGAAGAGGGCATGTGCAAGCACAATGCCCAAACTGTAAGGACCTAGAAACTTTAATAGGAATAAAAGTGTTATATTTAAATAATTTCAGAAAAATGTTATTATTTAAAATACAAAGAATTGGTAAATGAAGTTTCGTAGTAGCAGACATCGGACGTCGCCCGTGATCTGGGGTAAGCTAGTAGAGGTCGGTCGGATGACATGTGGACCAAGAAGAGTAAAGGAGGAAAAGTGTAACTAAGAAGTCTTCTACAAGAATCGCCGTTAGTGAAGACGGAGGCGATCTCCGACTCCTCTGGCACATAATCGCCTGTCGCCTAGAGGAGACATGAGCGCCAATCGCCTAGAGTGTACGTGATCGGCGGGAATGCACGTAGTATGTGGTCAAGATACTGGATCAACCAGAGTGGGTTCCAACAACCACGCGTATCAAGGTGTGGGTTAAGCCTTAGATACCCTGTGCATGCGAAGCTCTACGCTTGAGCAAAAGAGATCACCCTTAGTGTTGCATGCATGGGAGCACGAGGAGTGGTGCTGATCTACTCTTGGAAATGTGAAGCTACCGACGTCACCGAGTCATGTGGAGATGATACCTTGGACGTAACATAGTGGAATGAAGAACCTTCAGGAAGGCGTGGCGATGTGTCGTCGGGCATCGCCAGGGCGCGAGGGGCATGCAGGCATCGCCAGGGCGCGAGGGGCATGCGGGCATCGCCAGGGCGCGAGGGGCATGCAGGCATCGCCAGGGCGCGAGGGGCATGCGGGCATCGCCAGGGCGCGAGGGGCATGCGGGCATCACCAGGGCGCGAGACATGCGGGGTTAGTCTTCGCGCGAGAGATCATCGGTGGATTGTCTTCGCGCGAGAGGTCATCGGTGGAGAGTCTTCGCGCGAGATGTCATCGGTGGATAGTCTTCGCGCGAGAGGTCATCGGTGGATAGCCTTCGCGCGAGAGGACATCGGTGGATAGCCTTCGCGCGAGAGGTCATCGGTGGATAGTTTTCGCGCCAGCGGTCATCGGTGGAAGGTTATCACGCGATGTCGAGCTTCACACAGAGAAAGTGGGACCCAGACTCCCAGCATGAAACGTCCTGCACGCGCGCCACGTAGACAAAAAGGGTGGTTCAGAATAGTGACATCAGAATGTTGGCATGCGCAAGAGACACTCGCGGTCGTACTGTTCAGGGCAGTGGTTGGCATGCAGAAGAGACAACAGTGGTCGTACTGTTCAGGGCAGTGGTTGGCATGCGCAAGAGACAAACATGGTCGTACTGTTCAGAGAAACGTACACTCAGACTTCTCTGCAGAGTGGGTGGTGGCAGCTGCTTTTATGGACAAGCTGGTTTAAGATGCAAAAACCCACTTCTGAGAGAGGGGAACGTTGCAGTTGTTCAAGAGCGAAAGAGTGAGTTTACCTCCCTTCTCCTCCATTCTCTCCTTCGCGCTGCGATTCTGGCACCTTCACACAAGAGTACAACGAGCGACGGCCACCATTAGAGCACCTGGGAGGTTCTCTGCAAGTCCTTCAAACTAGACGAAAAAACAGAGCCAAGGCATTCTTTAAGCTTCGTTGGGTTTCGGAGCTCCTGGTGTTTTGCGCAAGTCCAGGTAAGGGAAGCTAGCCTTCATTTTCAATACAAGCCATAGATTAGCTGTTTCTGAAGTGAGGGCGACGTGGTCGCCGGTTTCTTTTTCATCTTCGTGAATACTCTGTTCTATGTGTTTGGGCGACGTGGTCGCCGGTTTTAAATACAGATTTCGAAATCCCCTGTTTTTGGACAAGATCGCCGGTTTTGGCGCTGTTTTACGAACTCCCTGTTTTTGGTGTTGCTTTGAAAACGGTTTGAGATTTAAATGAGATATTCGAAAATAAGAACCTTGGAGTGAGTTTTGCTGTGATTGAAATCATTCATTTAAGTGTTGTATGATGTGTTGAATGTTGTGGATGTGGGATCAAGGCATAGTATTTTCAGGAAAGAAAATACCGTGTAAGATCGTGTAGGATGTGCATTGATCGGTGATGTCTATAATGAGATTATCCTGACTCTCCTGAGATAATGGATTCATATAGATGAAGTTATTCCGGCGTTGAGAGTCGAAGGAGGTTCATATGTATGGGTGAGTCGTGTGAAAAAGAACGAGCTCGGCCTGTTATATGGATTAACCCTGTCATACTGTGAGAATGGTGAACTTGGGATCGAGAATGTGTTGATGCGCATAGCTGTGGAAACATTACAGCAGTTTAGTATGACAGGTGCAGATCTCTGAGTCTAGTCAATGCACGAGGCTTCCGGAAGTAGTGTCAAGTGTCTTGTGTGCTGAGTCAGTGTAGTCTGACGTGAGAAATGAGGAACTTTGAAATTTGATAGACACTTGATGCATGATGTGAAATAGAACGACTCTTGAAAATATTGTGAAATGTGTGATTTCTTGGCGATCAGGTGAAGGGAATGAGAAACTTTATAGTTTTATGTGGGTATCTTGAATTTGTTTTACCTTGATTTTAAAGTTCATATCTAACTCTTTTTAAATGTCTAGCTTACCCTGTGTTTCTTTCGTGTTGTGTTTGGCCTTTTCTTAAACCTGTAATGATCGTGTATAATTTACACGGGAGCAGATGATGTTGCAGGAAGTAGAGCTCCTTAGTGAATTGTCGCTGGAAGGAGATCGCCTGTTTTCTATATCTGTTGGGCGATCACCCCTTTTGCTGCTTTCTGATAGGAGATCGCCTTTATGATAGGAGATCGCCCTTCTAATAGGAGATCGCCCTTCTGTCAGGAGATCGCCTATCTTTCTATTATATTGTATTTTGTTTACGTTTTAATGGAAAAGTGATCGTATTTGTATTAAACTCCCTGTGAGGAGAAACTCTATTTACATATATATATAATTTTGTTCACTTCAATCTATTTGTTACTTTTATTTTCATTATATAAATATGAATAGTATTTTTGGCGGGATGTTACACAAACCAAAGGACTTTGTTTTTGAAAGGTGTAGATGAGTACACTAGTGGCGAGGATGAACCAAGTGAAAGAGAGGAAGGGGGAGAGGATGAGAGGGTAGATCCATTAGAGGGAGAATTGCTAATGATTAGGAGAACCCTCAACAATCATCCTAGTGCATCTATGGAGACACAAAGAGAGAACATCTTTCACACAAGATGTAAAGTTTTAGAAAATATATGTTCTCTCATTGTGGATAGTGGATCAAGCTGCAATTGTTGTAGCTCAAGAATGGTTGAAAAGCTCAATCTACAAGTAGTTCCTCATCCTAAGCCATACAAGTTGCAATGGATAAATGAGAATGGGGAACTAAGTGTAGATAAGCAAGTGGAAATCAAGTTTTCCATAGGGAACTACAAAGACAAGGTTTTATGTGATGTAGTGCCTATGGAAGCTTGCCATATACTCTTAGGAAGACCATGGCAATTTGATAAAAAAACCTTGCATGATGGTCTTACTAATGAGATTTCCTTAACCCATAAGCATAAAAAGTTTGTACTTAGTCCTTTACCACATTCCCAAGTGGTGAAAGACCAAATACAAATGAAAGAAAAGAGGGATGAGGAAAAGAAAAAGAAAAGAGAGCTTGAAAAGGAAAAAGTCCTTAGGGATAGGAAGGAGTGGGAGAAGAGTGTTCCTTCCCCCAAGGTTGCTCAACAAGAGAAGCCTTTTGAAAACATCTTGGAAAATTTGCTTCTTGTTGAACAACCAAGCCTTGTCTTTTGTAAAGGAACACTTGCATGCACTGCCACAAGTAGTGAACTTATGAGTCTACCTCCTAAAGTAGAAAAACTTTTAAGTGAATTTGATGATGTATTCTCTAATGAGGGACCCAATGGACTCCCTCCCATTAGAGGTATAGAACACCAAATTGACTTGATTCCGGGGGCAAGCCTACCAAATAGGCCCGCCTATAGAACTAACCCCGAGGAGACTAAGGAGATAGAGTCACAAGTTCAAGACTTGTTGGAGAAGGGTTGGGTTCAAAAGAGCCTAAGCCCTGGTGTCGTACCTGTCTTGTTGGTGCCCAAAAAAGATGGAAAATGGCGCATGTGTTGTGATTGTAGAGCAATCAACAACATCACCATCAAGTATAGGCATCCAATCCCAAGGCTTGATGACATGCTTGATGAATTGCATGGGTCCACCATGTTTTCCAAAATTGACCTTAAAAGTGGATATCACCAAATTAGAATTAAAGAAGGTGATGAGTGGAAAACTGCTTTTAAGACCAAATTTGGACTATATGAGTGGTTAGTGATGCCTTTTGGACTCACTAATGCCCCTAGCACATTCATGAGGCTCATGAATCACACCTTAAGGGATTGTATAGGTAAATACGTAGTAGTGTATTTTGATGATATATTAGTATATAGTAAAACCCTAGAAGACCATCTAAGTCACCTTAGGGAGGTCCTTCTAGTGCTTAGGAAAAATAGTTTGTTTACCAATAGGGATAAGTGTACCTTTTGTGTAGATAGTATAGTTTTCTTAGGTTTCATAGTCAACCAAAAGGGGGTGCATGTTGACCCCGAGAAAATCAAAGCCATCCAAGAGTGGCCCACTCCACAAAATGTAAGTGATGTAAGAAGTTTCCATGGGTTAGCTAGCTTTTATAGAAGGTTTGTGCCTAATTTTTCAAGTCTAGCTTCTCCTTTGAATGAACTTGTGAAAAAAATGTTGCATTTTGTTGGAATGATAAGCATGAGCAAGCCTTCCAAAGGCTAAAAGCTCAACTCACCAATGCACCAATTCTAGCTCTCCCAAATTTTTCCAAAACTTTTGAGATAGAATGTGATGCATCGGGAGTAGGCATAGGTGTGGTATTATTGCAAGGTGGTCACCCCATTGCATATTTTAGTGAAAAACTCCATGGTGCCACCCTCAATTACCCCACCTATGACAAAGAGCTTTATGCTCTTGTGAGAGCCCTAAAGACTTGGGAACACTACCTTGTGACCAAAGAATTTGTAATCCATAGTGATCACGAGTCTTTAAAATATCTAAAGGGCCAACACAAGCTCAATAAGAGACATGCTAAATGGATGGAATTTCTTGAACAATTTCCTTATGTAATCAAGTACAAGAAAGGAAGCACCAATATAGTGGCCGATGCTCTTTCAAGACAGCACACACTCTTTTCAAAATTGGGTGCTCAAATTCTTGGATTTGATCACATAAGAGAGCTTTATCAAGATGATCAAGAATTTTCATCCATCTATGCCCAATGTCAACATAGAGCGCAAGGAGCTTACTATGTGTCCGAGGGATATCTTTTTAAAGAAGGAAAACTTTGCATTCCCCAAGGCACACATAGGAAACTCCTTGTCAAAGAATCACATGAGGGGGGACTCATGGGCCATTTTGGAGTTGATAAGACTCTAGACATTTTGAAAGTAAAATTTTATTGGCCACACATGAGGAAAGATGTCCAAAGACATTGTTCTAGATGCATAGCATGTTTGAAAGCAAAATCTAGAGCAATGCCTCATGGACTCTACACTCCCTTGCCGATTGCAAATGCTCCTTGGGAAGACATTAGCATGGATTTCATTTTAGGACTCCCTAGGACTGCAAGAGGCCATGACTCTATCTTTGTGGTAGTGGACCGTTTTAGCAAAATGTCTCATTTTATTCCATGCCACAAGGTAGATGATGCTCAAAATATTTCTAGGCTCTTCTTTAGAGAAGTGGTGAGACTCCATGGTATACCTAGAAGTATTGTCTCCGATAGAGATCCCAAGTTTATAAGCCACTTTTGGAAAACTCTTTGGATTAAACTTGGAACAAGACTACAATTTTCCACTTCTTGTCATCCTCAAACGGATGGTCAAACCGAAGTAGTCAATAGATCTCTAGGAACTATGCTTAGGGCTATCATGAAGGGAAAACACAAGTCTTGGGATGAGCACCTTCCCCACATTGAGTTTACTTATAATAGAGTAGTTCACAAGACTACTAATGCTTCTCCTCTTGAAGTAGTATATGGATTTAATCCTCTCACACCTATGGACTTGTTACCCCTTCCTAATCCACAAGATTTTGTGCATAAGGAAGGAGCCATCAAGGCCGATTTTGTTAAGAAAATTCATGAGAAGGTTAAACTTCAAATACAACAACAAAATGAGAAGTATGCAAAATACCACAATAAGGGGAAGAGAGAAATGATTTTTGAGGAAGGAGACTTAGTTTGGCTTCATCTTCGAAAAGATAGATTTCCCACTCAAAGGAAGTCCAAACTAAGTCCCCAAGGAGATGGACCCTTTCAAGTCCTCAAGAGAGTCAACAACAATGCATACAAGTTGGACCTACCTCTTGAATATGGAGTGCATGACACATTTAATGTAATTGACCTATCTCCATTTGTAGGTACCAATGAAGACTTGGATTTGAGGACAAATCCTTTCCAAGGGGGAGGGGATGATGGAGGGAGGCCAAGCTCACCCCACCATGAAAGCCTAGGGCCAAGACTAGACCGTCTAGAACCACATGGAGAGCGTCTAGCACAAGACAAGGGGGAGCTACATGAGGAGCATCTAGGAGGGAGTCTAGACCGTCTAGGACCTCTCACAAGGTCCATGGCCAAGCACATTCACGCCCAAATGAGTCAAGCCACGGATGGGAGGGAGAAGACCTTGTACATGCTACTTGGAGGCCCATTAGGGGTAGCTTAGTAGATTAGTGTAGTGTAGAAAACAAAACTTGCTCACTTAGGGGTGTGCTATCAAAAAGGTGCCCTTAGCAATAGAAGGAGGGGTGTGCTAGCAAATAGGTGCCTTTAGCAAAAGAAGGAGGGGTGTACTATCAAATGTTGCATTTTTGACCTATCTTCTAGAATATTAGGATGATGGTGTGGTTTGACTAAAGTCAATACCCTAGGCAGCCCCACTTTTTGTATTTCCATCCCTACACTTTAAGCTTGCTCACCAAGGCTCCTAAATCTATAAATAAGGAGGCCTACCTCATGTATTTTCAAGATTAAATAGAGTATTGTTATGCTGCCAAAATTGTGCCATACACCACTCTTTGCCTAACACTTAGCTTTTAGTCTTCAATTCATCACTACCAAAGGGGCTGGCCAAACCTCCCCATTTCCTCACTCTTCATGCACCTTCAAGGCACCCATGCTTCCTAGGAAGGCCTTGCTCACCTCCTCCATAAGCTTCCGCATCCATCATCACCAAGGAACTCCAAACTCCAAAGAAGAGCTCATAGGAATGCTATCAGGGTCTATAGGAAGCGTCGCATCCGCTAGGTACCGTCTGTATGGTGTCATCCAATTTTGTTCTTCCCCTACTGCACAGACTTGTGATGTCACCTCAGTTGTCAAGCCATAGGAACTTATACGGGGTACCTTCAGCGTTTCTTGGGTCAGTGACTTATGACTCCTGGCCCCCTCTTGCACAACGTTTACCATTTGTGTATCCGTGGATTCCTCTGTGGCTGTCCGAGGTGCCTTCAGGGTTTCCTGAATCACTGTCCTCTGTCTGCCCCCCTTGCCTGAGCTGTCGAGTTTTGCCAACAAGTCAACTCTGGCATTCTACTTTCATGGTACATGCAGCAGCTCGAATTCCAGGAACGTGCCTCTCAGCAAGTGTACGTAACTGAGGTAAGCAGCCAGTTGTGGATCCTTGGCTTGGTACTCTCCTGTGACCTGCCCTGTGACCAAGAGCGAGTCACTTTTCGCCAACAAGCTTTCTGCACCCATCTCCTTTGCCAACAACATTCCTGCTATCAAGGCCTCGTATTCTGCTTGGTTGTTGCTGGCTTTGAAGGCAAAGCGCAAAGACTGTTCTATCAGCACACCTCCTGGGCCTTCCAGTATGACCCCAGCGCCACTGCCCTGTAGATTTGACGAACCATCAACTAAAAGAACCCACCTGAAACTTTCCTCACTCTGAGGTGGACCTGCCGAGGTGAGTTCGGCCACGAAATCAGCGTAGACCTGACCTTTGATGGGCCCCTGGGCTCATATTGAATCTCAAACTCAGATAACTCCACCGCCCAACAAACCATCCGCCCTGCTACATCAGGCTTCTGCAAGACCTTGCGGATGGGAAGATCCGTCATCACTATAATAGCAAAACTGTGAAAATAATGACGTAACCTTCTTGATGAGAACACCACCGCTAAGGCCGCCTTTTCAATAGTCTGGTACCGCACCTCAGGCCCTTGTAGCACCTTACTGACAAAGTAGATAGGCCTCTGTACCTGGTCTTGCTCCTGGACGAGGACCGAGCTGATTGCTCGATCTGTAACTGCAAAGTAAAGGCGAAGTGGGACGCCTGGAACCAGTTTACACAGTACCGGAGGGCTAGCTAAGTACTCCTTCAACTTGAGGAAAGCTTCCTCACACTCACTGGTCCATGAGAACCTGTTGTTCCGCTTGAGGTACTGGAAATAGTGATAGCCCTTTTCTCCCCCTGCTGAGACAAAACGCGAGAGGGCGGCCATCCGACCTGTCAGTTGCTGGACCTCTTTGACCATGGCAGGGCTCCTCATGGCCATAATGGCTGCACACTTTTCAGGGTTGGCTTCTATTCCACGTTCTGTTAGCAAGAACCCTAGGAACTTTCCTGCCTCCACCTCGAATATGCACTTTTCTGGATTTAGCTTCAAATTATGCTTGGCAATAGTGCGGAAGAGTTCCTCCAGATCGGTCACATGTTGCTCCCTCCGCTGGGACGTAACCACCATATCATCCACGTAGGCTTGGACGTTTCGGCCCAGCATTGGGGCGAGTATTCGATCCATCAGCCTCTGGTACGTTGCCCCTACATTTTTCAACCCGAAGGGCATTACCTTGTAACAATAGCTAGATTGCTCTATCATGAACGCCGTTTTTTCTTCATCCCGTGGGTGCATTCGAATCTAATTGTACCCTGAAAGAGCATCCAGGAAACTGAGGAGCTTGCAGCCAGACGCACTGTCTACCAAGGAGTCGATACTGGGCAGTGGATAGGAGTCTTTAGGATAGGCTTTATTGAGATCAGTGAAGTCGACACACATCCTCCACTTTCCACTTGACTTTTTTACCAGCACCACATTGGCTAACCATTCTGGGTACTGGATTTCCCTGATGTGCCCCGCCTTCAGTAGTTTCTGGGTTTCCTCTCTGATGGCTTGGCGTCTTTCTTCATTGAACTTGCGATGCCTCTGACGCACCGGGCGGACCTAGGGGTCCAAATTCAGGCGATGACTCAAGAAGTCGGGGTCAATCCCTGGCATGTCAGCTGCCGACCATGCAAAAGAACCCAAGTGTCTTGACAGCACAGCCGCTATCTGGTCTTGGTCTTCCTCAAGGCCTTGCCGAGTTTGAAGGTCTTTCCTTCAATCACCCGTTCTACCACCTCCCCTGCAGGCTCTAGTCCTCTGACAGGGGCGAGCTCCACTGGGGGGGCGAGCTCTTTCGAGTCCGAGTTGCTTCCCGCAAGAGGATGGAATGTTACTGAACATACCCCTCTCTTTGTCTTGAGGATGTTCTCGTAACACTTCCTGGCCGCCTTCTGATCAGATTTGACCGTGATGACTGTTTCATCAAGCGAGGGCATCTTTACTTTCATATGAAACGACGATGACACCGCTCCTAACCTGTTTAACGCTGGCCTTCCCAATAGGATGTTATAAGCTGAAGGGGCATTAACCACAAGGTACCTGACGTCCACGGTGCGAGATTTTTGCCCATCTGTGAACGTCGTCCTCAGCTCGATATATCCCCTGACTTCGACCTGATCTCCCGCGAATCCATATAAACAACTTTCATAAGGCCTCAACTGATCGGGAGACAACTGCAACTTCTGGAAAGTCGACCAGAACATGACGTCTGCAGAGCTCTCTTCGTCTACAAGGACGCGGTGTACCCTCCTTCCAACAGTGACTACGGAGATCACTATTGGGTCATTGTCGTGGGGTACCACATCCAGACGATCTGCCTTAGTGAACACCAGGTCAGGTTCTGAAAACTGAACAGCTTCAGGTTCCTGTATCGTCATGACCTCTCTGGCGTATCTTCTTCTTTGGGAGGCAATGTATCCTCCTCCTGAAAATCCCCCTGAGATGGTGTGGACTTCTCCATGAATGGGAACCTCGTGCCCCTCGTCTCCCGTCGGGTTTGCTCCCGCCGTGTCTCCCTATGGTTCCTACAGGTAGGGCGCTAAAAAGCTGCTTTTTACCAGGTCATTCAACTGATAACCCAAGCAGAGGCAATTGCACAGATTGTGGCCCTGGGCTTGATGGAAATCACACCAATGGCTTTTCCGAGGTCCGACTTGTCTATCGGCCTTCTGGGGAGGCTTCAACCTGCTTGCTACCTCAGGGATTGTGATGATCTCCTTGAGGCTGACCTTGAAGCTGTGTCGGGTTGGTCTGGGCCTTCTGGACTCGTAGGGTGCAGATCTATCTTTCTTCTCTGTGGCCACATGCACCCTTAGGGGTTGGGTGCATACTGGGGCGTGAGGTTTGGAGGGGTCAACCCTTGCACGCTTTTCGGCGACTCTTCCTTCTGCCGTGATATGGGCGAGCGCCCTACACTGTATCTCATCAAATGTCCTTGCTGGACATCATATAAGTGCATCGCTAAAGGGTCCAGGAAGGATTCCCCTCTCAAAGGCATGCACTATCATAGCGTCGTCCTTGGTTGGCAGTCTCACCACCAATGCCGCAAACCGGTTGAGGAAATCCTTCAGTGGTTCTTCCTGGAACTGCTTTACATCAAAGAGGTCGAACGCAACCGGCATCCGAGCCCGATTGACAATGAACTGCTTTTTGAACAATTCTACAAATTGCTCGAAGGACGTAATGTGTCCGTCTGGGAGTCCTACGAACCAGTTCAGCGCTGTCCCTGCAAAAGTACCCATGAACAGCTTGCAGTGCATGGCATCAGTCCCCCCAGAGATCATCATTTGCGTATGGAACATTGTGACGTGGGCTTCTGAATCTTCTACCCCTGTAAAAGTAATCTTTGGGATTATAATAGACGCTGGTATTACTGTCTGCATGATCTTCTGCGAGAAAGGCATAGGTCGAGGCCTGGCTGGAGGCATGGCCCCCTGTCCCGCTGCTGCCCTTTCTCCTAGTCCTCTTCTCAGTTCCTCGTTGGCTCTCCGCAACTCCTCATTCGCCGCCAAAGACGCATTCAGGTCAGCCCTAAACTGTTCCTGCCTTAAGGCCTGATCAGCGCTGGAGGCGGTGAACGCCTGCTGGAGATTGCGGATTGTCTCAATGAGCTCCTGGGTGGTGGCGGTGTGATTACCATCGCCTCCTCCAGTGACACCTTGCCTAGTGCTTCTCATGCTGTCTGACTTTGCTCTTCACAACTGTGGATGGGACCTTGTTTTACACGGCCCCACGGTGGGCGCCAAATGTTCTTGCCGGTTGACCCGCTTTCGGTCAAACTCTACGATCGTCAGCACCTTCTTCTTCCTCCTTCACTGTTAGAATGACTTGCCTGCAAAGAAAGAAAGAGAGGCGCCCTCGCAGCCGTGTGCATTCTGACGCTCAAGTCAAAACTAGGGCAAAAAACACCAAGTGTATAGTAAAATAGTGATAGTCTCAAAAACTGCGTACCTTCTCCTGGAGCCTTACTCCCCTTTTATAGAGTGCTATTAGGTTATCTTTGGTAACCAACTTTCCCTGTGTGGAACATTATCTTTAGGAAGAGAATATTCAGTGAGTGAGAGAAAGCTGTTATACATGCGTCAACTTTAATAGCGTATCTGGGTATATTTGGAGTGCTAATGCCGCTTTACCATAACCGTCTGCATATCAATAACATATTACTAGGAACAATATCTTTTATCTCTTAATCTCTTGGAGTGTATGGCGGTAACCTTCTATCTTTAATCAATTATCTTTATGAATGAATATCACAGTATATTGTCAATCTTAACGTTGCGGGGTCTATCTTTATGATTCAAACTGACCCTTCACGTGTCTTTTAAACCCATCACGTGCCCTACCAAGCCGACCTCTATGTGGCCGACTTCTCACCTCTTGGCCAGCGTCCGAGGCCTGGCCACTACAATGTCATTTTGAGACGACCATGGAAATTTGCTAAAAACTCCATGCATAATGGTCATACCAACGAGATTACCTTCACACATGAAAAAAATAAATATCTTTTTTATCCTTTAACACCTTCTTAGGTGTTAGATGGTCAAATAAGATTCAAACAAAAAATAAAAACTGAAAAATCACTAGCTCTTCTAAAACAAAAGGTAGTGTCTAAAGAGTCTAGTAATAAAAATCTAGAACAAGGGAGGAAAAACTTAGAAAAGAAAATTATGTACTCCTCTCTAAAGAAATCTTGTGAAAAGTTGTCAAAAACAATAGAAAAACAAGAGGAATGGCAACTTAATAAGGCTAATTTTTATACAACTGCTGAAACTAACTCATTTGATTTGTTTGATGACTCCAACAAATGGACATTTGATCTTGAAGGACGAGCATAGTTTTCAAAGCAGGAATAAGGCTGTTGTTCGAGATCAACCTTGTAGATTTGAGGACAAATCCTCTCAAGATGGAGGGGATGATGGCAGAACCTCTGTTCCGGTCGGTCATCGGTAGTTGATGACGACAGCAGAAGGTGACCACGTGGACCATACACAGAGTGGCACGTGGTAGAAAGAGCAAGTGAACCAGGGAGGATATTGCTTACAACGGTGATCGGTAGTCAGGTACCTAGTGGCCGCCACCCCCAGAGCGGTGCCTAGATAAGTGCCAGGAGGCACCGCACGGACGTCGGTGGATAGTTATGAGGCACCGCACGGACGTCGGTGGATAGTTATGAGGCACCGGTTGGTCGTAAGCGCATGCAGAGGGTGATCGGTCGGTCGTAAGCGCATGCATAGGGCGATCGGTCATCGGTGTTCTTGCCAGCGCGTGTTAAGTTGAGACCAAGGTATTTGATGACTTCAGCAGTAGATTGCCACGAGGAACGACATGGCGGGAGAATGCATGGATCAAGAAAGGCAAGAGAAGAGAAAATGTAGTTTGGAAGTTGAGGGAATCGCTGTTTGTTGAAGAAGGCGGCGGTCTCCTACTTCTCTTGTATGAAATCAGTAAACGCCTGGATTGCACGTGATCGCCGTATGAGAGGACATCGCCGAAAGAGGACATCGCCGAAAGATGACATCGCCGGGTGTTGGAGAAGACTTGGTGAACGTTGATTACATGACCTGAGTACAGGAGATATGATGTGAGTCTCTTATGAACCTTTCTTGGTTTGGGTTGAGTTGATATAGGTTTCATTGTATTCATGACACTTTCAAGAATTAGGATCAAAATTCTAAAGAGCAATTAATAGAGTTTCTACTCAAGAAAACAAAGGTTCATACTAAAAACACATGAATAGGTAACTTGTAGTGTAAGATAACAATGGAATATGAATGGGTAATTCAAGAACAGTACCAAACTTCAAAGGAAACACAAGAACAACATAAGAACACCAAGAACAAGTGAAAATACTGATTGAAATTCAATAGGAATTAGAAAATCACAAAGAAATTCATCAAAGAACAAAAACCCATGGATGGAAAACAAGAACAACACATGTATATGGAAACCCATGGTTTGGACGAAATTAAAACAGCAAGAAAACAAGGAAATAAACCAACAAAGTGCAGAACAATGGCAGCAAATGAAAGGAAACAACTCATGGAAAAGATTGAACCGATTAAAAATGGAAAAACTACAAGAAAACACAAATGGGTATTTTTAGAAGATGAATAGAAATGACTTATGTGGTTGTAGCCTTTTGGAGATGTGATTCACGCCACTTGGAGGGTGGTTCTTCCAAGATGAGTGGGTGGTGCCGCCACTTGAGAGTCTCCAAAGCTCACAAGATAAGACATGAAGGAGAAGAAGAGACAAGTCTCACAAACTCACTCTCTCTCAATTTCAAGATAGTTTCTTTTCTTCTAACTTTCAACTCTTTTTATTCAAAGTACCAAGCACCCCTATTTATAATGGAGAGGGCTGGTCATGTTACAAAGGGGAAGGAGTGGGAAGAGTCACTCTTCTAGCTCCTTCTAGTGTACAAGAGAGAAAGGAGTAGAAAAGTCACTTTTTCCACTTTTTCCTAAAGAAAGTGCCTAAAATGCCTTACATTTAGAGGTTTCTTTTTCCTCTTTGGCATACTCCTAAGGATATTTCTATATTATTTACAAATTTATACAAGAGTATTTACAAAGATTTATTTATACTACTATCTTTTGAATTTTCAAGAGAACCCAAAATGTTCTACTCTTTAAGAAGACTAGTAAGAAGAATTTTAAATGCTTGGGTGGATGACCTCTTCCTCCATTAGTGAAATCCTCTTCTACTTGATCTCCATCAAGATAGGTGGTATATTGGCCCGTGTGCTCTAAGAACCGTAATAACCAGTATTAGCCAGCTTTAAGGCTGTGCCCAGAGCGGCCTGCATGCTAAGTTACTCCCTGTGTGGATAACTTAGTCGCAGGAGTAAAAGGGAAAGTAACGTTTCAGTTGCAGGTACTCCAGATGGTGACACGTGTACGATCAGATACGGTCCACGTGGCGAGAGGAATAACCGTCAGGAGAGAGAAAAACACAGGTATATATACAGAATTCCTAACGGTATTGAGGGGGATTCATTTTTGAGTAACAATTCACTTGCACGGTTCCTAGTTTCTCTGAGAGAATTTGTTGATTTGTCCACTGACTTGAGCGTCGGAGCTACACTGGCCGCAGAGGCGCCTTTCTGTTCTTTCAGGTTTTTTGGAAGGTTTGGAGCTGGAAGGAGGAGTGTTGACGTTCGAGTCAAGCGGCTGGATCATCAGGCGCCCACCGTGGGGCCGTGTAAACTGTGATTCCCATCCACTGTTGAGTTTGTGAGGTTTTCAGTGGTTTCTGTTCGATTGCTTGCTGTCGCAATCGGTTTGTGAGGTTTTCAGTGGTTTCTATTCGATTGCTTGCTGTCACAATCGGTTTTTGGAGTTTTTAACCGTTTGAGTTGCGTTTTATCGGTGAAGAATTGTTTCTGGAGGTTTCTATCGATTGATTACTGGATCGATCGTTGTGCGGAGGAAGTTGAAGTGTTTCTTGAGCGCTGTTGCGAAATAACTTTTGCGTGTTGAAAGGTAGCTGTGTGAAGGTAGTAGAAGTTTCATGAGGAAGATGAGGACAAGCAGATCGAGTTCAGTCGCGGCGCAGTCCGGAGAGAACACCGTGACGATGGCGCAAATGCTGGAGATGATGCGTACTTTGCAAGAAAATGTGGCAGCGTCGCGTGTCGAACAGACGAAGATGCACGATGCCTTGGTCGCTTCTCAGGCCAGGAACGAAGAGCTGAGCAAGGTTAATGAAGAGTTACGCAAGGCTCTTCGTGAGCAAAGGGAGGGTGCTGCGACTAGTGGAGGCGCGCCACCGTCTCCACCGCGAGTTTTTCCAATGCCGTTTTCGCAGGCGATCATGGACGCTGCGATTCCTGCAAATGTCACGTCGGTGAAGGCCTCTTTTACTGGAGTGGAAGATCCAGAGGCTCACCTTACTGCGTTCCATACGCAGATGATGCTGTCGGGAGGATCGGATGCAGCCTATTGTAAGATGTTCATGAGCACCCTCCACGGCACCGCGTTGGATTGGTTTGTGAGCCTACCTACTGGATACATTTCCAGTTTCCAGCAGTTTTCCAAGCTGTTCGTTGATCAGTACATTGTGAATAAGGCGCCGCCTATGGTGTCGTATGACCTGTTCGATGTGAGGCAGCTTCAGGGGGAATCTTTGAAGGACTACTTGAATAGATTTGGAGCTCAGATAGTCCGACTGCCAGGTAAAGATGAGGAGATGTTTGTGCACGCCTTTAAGAAGGGCGTGCTGCCTGGACCCTTCAGCGAGTCATTGATCAGGAGCCACCCTGCAACGTTTGCAGAGATCCGACGACGTGCTGTGGCCCACATCGCCGCCGAGAATGAAGTAATAGAGAAGAGAGGGTATACGGCTCCTGCAAAACCACGCGCCCAAACCAAACCTCAGCCTCAGAGGGTATTGGAGACGGCGGCAGTGAAGAAGGATGAAAGGACATATCGTCCTTATGACCTAAAGAAAAACAAAGACGATGGCAATAGTAGAGGAAGAGCGCCAGGTCGCCAGAGGGATTTCAAGCGCCCTCCAAGGCATGAGTTCGTGATGGGATTGGCGGACCTGATCGCCATTCCCAATATAGCTGCCAAGCTGAAGGTGCCTGAGAAGATGTCGGATAAGGTGTTGGGACCAAAGCCAGATGCGTGGTGTGAATTCCACAAAAGTTTTGGTCACGCCCTTGACTCCTGCCTATAGTTGGGATACCAACTGGACGAGCTAGTGAAAAGTGGATTTCTGAAAGACTATTTGCTGGAGAAGAAGGCAGCCAGCACGTCGATCTCCCACCCGGCGAGCAGTGAAAGCCAACAGCACGAAGTGCCCATTCATGGGGAAATTCACACTATAGCTGGGGGTTTCTCAGGAGGTGGGTGCACCGCATCACAGTGCAAGAGGTACGCTCGATCCGTGATGGCGGTGGAAGCGTTTGAGGATCACTCGCCCGATGTCGACATCACGTTTACCAAAGAAGACCGAAGGGATGTTGTACCACATGACAACGATCCTATAGTGGTTTCTCTTGTCACGGCAGGAAGGAAGATCCATCGGGTGCTGGTTGATCAGGGAAGTTCGGCCGATGTAATGTTCTGGCCAACTTTCAACAAGTTGCAGTTACCCCTTGATCAGTTGAGACCTTATGGTGGTTGCTTGTATGGTTTCACTGATGATCAGGTGGAGGTTAGGGGGTATATTGAGTTGAGAACCACCTTCACGGATGGGGCAGCTTCAAGAACAGAGAAAATCAAATACCTTGTCGTGAATGCCCCCTCAGCATACAACATCCTGTTAGGGAGGCCAGCTCTCAACCGGATAGGGGCGGTGCCTTCAACAAGGCACATGAAGGTTAAGCTCCCTTCAATGGAGGGTGTTGTAATAACCCTGCGGTCTGATCAAAAGGAGGCGAAGAAGTGTTACGAAAACAGCCTCAGGAATAAACGATCAATAAGCTACATCTCAACCACACCGCCTCCCGGCGTGAGGTCTAGGCGACAAGGGGGGGAAGCAGTTGATATAGCGATGGAGGTGATCGCCGAGGGAAATGCACACGTGGCAGATGTTGGGGAAGGAGTTAGTAATGCCGATCGCCCAGAAGAGGCTAAGGCTACAGGGATCGCCAAAGCGGTGATCGCCAGTGAAAGGAGGCCTCAACCAGTGGAGGAGTGGGTTGAGAGGAAAATACAAGGCAAGGTCTTCAAGTTGGGAAAATCTTTGGATCGTGAAGCACAAGACCAGATCGCCGGGGTGATAGAAAGGCATCTGGATGCGTTTGCATGGTCTGCTTTGGATATGCCTGGAATCGACCCTGACTTCTTGTGCCACCACCTGGCGATGGACCCCCAGATTAGACCAGTGCGACAAAGGAGAAGAAAGTTCAACGAGGAGAAGAGGCAGGCGATTAGAGATGAAACGCAGAAGCTCCTCGCCGCAGGTAACATTCGGGAAATCCAGTACCCCGAGTGGCTCGCTAATGTTGTGCTGGTTAAGAAGAGCAGCGGGAAATGGCGCATGTGTGTCGATTTCACAGATTTGAACAAGGCTTGTCCGAAGGACTCATATCCTTTGCCAAGTATAGACGCCCTGGTTGACAGTGCAGCAGGGTGTAAGTTGTTGAGCTTTCTGGATGCCTTCTCGGGGTATAATCAGATCAGGATGCATCCTATGGATGAAGAAAAGACTGCCTTCATGACAGAGAGGTCGTGCTTTTGCTATAAGGTAATGCCGTTTGGGCTGAAGAATGCTGGGGCCACGTACCAAAGGTTAATGGATAAGGTACTTGCACCGATGCTGGGAAGGAATGTGCAGGCCTATGTTGATGATATGGTGGTGACCTCCTTGGAGAGGAGCAGGCACGCCTTGGACTTGGAAGAGTTGTTTGTAACGATAGCCAAGTATAAGCTGAAACTGAACCCAGAGAAGTGCATTTTTGGCGTGGAAGCAGGGAAATTTTTAGGTTTTCTGTTGACGGAGAGAGGAATAGAGGCAAATCCTGACAAGTGTGCTGCTATTATAGCGATGAGAAGCCCAGCTACGGTGAAGGAGGTACAGCAGTTGACAGGTTGGATGGCTGCTCTCTCACGTTTTGTGTCAGCTAGCGGCGAGAAGGGCCACCCATATTTTCAATGTTTAAAGAGGAACAATAGGTTTGTCTGGACCCAGGCGTGTGAAGAAGCTTTCGTGAAGCTTAAGACATATTTAGCAAGCCCGCCGGTTCTGTGCAAACCGTTAGTAGGGGTGCCTCTCAGGTTGTATTATGCTGTAACTGAGAAAGCGGTGAGTGCGGTGCTTGTTCAAGACCAAAACCAGGTCTAGAAGCCTATTTATTTTGTGAGTAAAGTGCTACAAGGTCCCGAAGTGAGGTATCAAGCCTTGGAGAAAGCTGCTCTAGCGGTGGTATTTTCGGCGAGGAGGTTGCGTCATTACTTTCAGAGCTTCACCGTCCTGATAATGACTGATCTGCCAATTCAGAAGGTCCTGAAGAAACCTGATGTCGCTGGAAGAATGGTGAAGTGGGCGGTAGAGCTGTCAGAGTTCGACATTAGCTTTGAACCCCGAGGGCCAATTAAAGGGCAGGATTTTGCTGATTTTCTTGTCGAGCTCTCGTCAGAGGCAACTCACGTTGAAGAAAATGGCTTTCGATGGGTTCTTTCGGTGGATGGATCGTCGAACCAGCAGGGCAGCGGTGCTGGAGTCATTCTAGAGGGGCCCAACGGCGTGTTGATAGAACAGTCCCTGAGGTTTGCTTTCAAGGCCAGCAACAATCAAGCGGAGTATGAGGCATTGATTGCAGGTATCCTGTTGGCAAAGGAAATGGGAGCCAAGGTGTTGGTGGCCAAAAGTGACTCGATGCTGGTCACAGGGCAAGTGGTTGGCGAGTTCCAGGCCAAGGACCCACAGATGGCAGCTTACTTGGCATATGTGCAGGAGTTGAAGGGTTCTTTTACCTCGTTTGAGGTAGTGCACGTACCAAGGGAGCAAAATGCCCGAGCTGACTTGCTTGCCAAGCTCGCCAGTTCAGGCAAGGGGGGTAGGCAGAGGACTGTTATTCAAGAAACATTGAAGACGCCAAGGGCGTTCGTGGCAGATCACCAGGTGTTTCAGGTGACCAAGTCGGTGAGGGGAATGGCGAGGAGTCACAGGTCTTTGACTCAGGAGACCTTGAGAACGCCAAGGATAAGGGCATTCCTTGTGATGGGAGTGGACGTAGCACAGGTCTGTACCACGCATAAGCCAGATACATGGATTACGCAATACCAGCGTTACTTAGCCAATGGCGTGCTTCCAATGGATCCAGTAGAGTCCAAGAAGATCAAGAAGAACTCCACCAGGTTCACCCTGGTAGATGGTGAGTTGTACAGGTTCGGGTTCACGCACCCACTCCTGGTATGTATACACGGGGAGAAATGCACAAGGATCATGGCTGAGCTCCATGAAGGTATATGCGGAAGTCACATCGGGGGTCGAGCTCTAGCCGCTAGAACTCTTCGTGCAGGATATTATTGGCCGTCGATGAGAGAGGATTGCAAGAAGTACGCCCAGTGCTGCAAGCAGTGCCAGCAGCACGCCGATTGGCACAAGTCGCCCCCAGAAGAGCTTAAGTCGATTTATAGCCCTTGGCCATTTCATACATGGGGAATTGACATTCTGGGGCCTTTCCCGATGGCGATCAGGCAGAGGAAGTACTTGGTAGTGGCGATTGAGTACTTCACTAAGTGGATTGAAGCGGAGCCAGTTGCCCAAATCACGGCACCCAAGATTAAAAACTTTGTGTGGAAGAACATTGTGTGCCGATTTGAGGTGCCTAAGCGTCTAGTATCGGATAATGGGACTCAGTTTGTAAGCCACCTGTTGAAGAAGCTGTGTGAGGATGTGGGAATTCAACAAGTGTTTGCATCTGTAGAGCACCCACAGACGAATGGTCAGGTAGAATCTGCTAATCGGGTTCTGTTGAGAGGTTTGAAGAAGAGGTTAGAGAAAGCTAAAGCATTGTGGGCTGATGAGGTACCTTGCATAATCTGGGCATACCACACAACTGAGCAGTTAGGTACCCACGAAACCCCTTTTAGTTTAGTGTATGGCTGTGACGCAATGATTCCAGTTGAGATCCAGGAGAGCTCGCCGAGATTTCAACACTTTGTAGCAGAAGAATCAAATGAAGAGAGAAGAATGAACCTGGATTTACTAGATGAGGTCAGAGAGGAAGCAAGAGTGAAAGCTGAAGCGGTGAAAAGAAGAGTTGAACAAAGATATAATTCTAAGGTAATACAGAGGCAGTTTAAAACCGGCGATCTGGTGATGAGGAAAGCCCATCAGTACGAGATGGAGAATAAGTTGTCGCCTAAGTGGACAGGACCGTTTAGAATAACCGAAGCACTCGGGAACGGCGCCTACCGCTTGGAGACACTAGAAGGAGGGGCGATTCCTCGTACTTGGAACGCCACTCACCTCAAGTTTTATTTCAGTTAAAGCTTTGTAAGTAGTACAAACTCAAAGGAATCATTAACAGTTTGTAAAAACAGATGCAAAGGGGGCACTCTTTTTTCCCTAAGGAGGGATTTTAACGAGGCCACCCAAGAAATAAGAAAGTCAAAATTGAAATTGTGAAGTATACTAAAGTGTGAGTGCTTATCGATTTAAAGAAGTTTTTGAAAAAACCTCATCATCTAAAGTGATTCAAGGTAGGAGTAAAATAAGTGCGCGCCCTTCAAACGAAAGGTTTAAAAGTCCTCATCGCCCTCAGGCGATCAGGGGCACAAGTGAAAGGTTTTAAAAGTCCTCATCGCCCTTAGGCGATCAGGGGCACAAGTGAAAGGTTTTAAAAGTCCTCATCGCCCTTAGGCGATCAGGGGCACAAGTGAAAGGTTTTTTAAAGTCCTCATCGTTCTTTGGCGATCAGAGGCATCTAGCGAAGTTCAAAGTCCTCCTTGCCTTTGAGCAAGTGCAGGCACCAGAGGAAGGCCTCCTTGCCTTTGAGCAAGTGCAGGCACCAGAGGAAGTCCTCCTTGCCTTTGAGCAAGTGCAGGCACCAGAGGAAGTCCTCCTTGCCTTTGAGCAAGTGCAGGCACCAGAGGAAGACCTCCTTGCCTTTGAGCAAGTGCAGGCACCAGAGGAAGTCCTCCTTGCCTTTGAGCAAGTGCAGGCACCAGAGGAAGTCCTCCTTGCCTTTGAGCAAGTGCAGGCACCAGAGGAAGTCCTCCTTGCCTTTGAGCAAGAGCAGGCACCAGAGGAAGTCCTCCTTGCCTTTGAGCAAGTGCAGGCGAGAAAGGAAAAGTCCTCCTTGCCTTTGAGCAAGTGCAGGCGAGAAAGGAGAAGTCCTCCTTGCCTTTGAGCAAGTGCAGGCGAGAAAGGAAAAGTTCTCCTTGCCTTCGAGCAGGTACAGGCGAGAGGAGTTCATATAAAGGAATGATAGGGTGAAAGTTGAGTTGTAAAGGAGAAAGAGTACTTCAAATTGTAAAGACAAGATTTATAATTAGTTTGTTACATGACCTCGGTCATCGGCAAAAAGGTGAGAACCCGTCAGCCCGGTAGGTCCGATAGCGATCAGGCGAGTTGTAAGGCTCTTCGTTGAGACAGGTTCACAGCTCGAGCCTGGGGGGGCTTGTGTAGTGGCCAGACCTCGGTCGTCGGGAGCAGATAGCAAAGGGTGATCCATGTCAGCCGGGTCCCGCAGCATGGACCAAAGCCACGTGGAGCGGACCTAGCAGGCAGCTTGGATTAGCGGGTGATCAGTCATCAGTAGAAGAGATAAGAGGCTACCTTTGGGAGATCAGGAAGACGTCGGACGCAGATTGGAGGTTGAAGAAGCCGAAAGGTGTCACAGAGAGATGCTTTAAATGTCTGAAGGCAAAGAAGAAGAAATGAAACAGTGTTATTGCCAGAGTGTGAGCTCCTGTAGACCGCCTTAAGACAATTTCTTAGTCTCTTTGCTGTAAACAGGTTCACAGCTCGAGACTGGAGGGCTTGTGTTCCGGTCGGTCATCGGTAGTTGATGACGACAGCAAAAGGTGACCACGTGGACCATACACAGAGTGGCACGTGGTAGAAAGAGCAAGTGAACCAGGGAGGATATTGCTTACAACGGTGATCGGTAGTCAGGTACCTAGTGGCCGCCACCCCCAGAGCGGTGCCTAGATAAGTGCCAGGAGGCACCGCACGGACGTCGGTGGATAGTTATGAGGCACCGCACGGACGTCGGTGGATAGTTATGAGGCACCGCACGGACGTCGGTGGATAGTTATGAGGCACCGGTTGGTCGTAAGCGCATGCAGAGGGTGATCGGTCGGTCGTAAGCGCATGCATAGGGCGATCGGTCATCGGTGTTCTTGCCAGCGCGTGTTAAGTTGAGACCAAGGTATTTGATGACTTCAGCAGTAGATTGCCACGAGGAACGACATGGCGGGAGAATGCATGGATCAAGAAGGGCAAGAGAAGAGAAAATGTAGTTTGGAAGTTGAGGGAATCGCTGTTTGTTGAAGAAGGCGGCGGTCTCCTACTTCTCTTGTATGAAATCAGTAAACGCCTGGATTGCACGTGATCGCCGTATGAGAGGACATCGCCGAAAGATGACATCGCCGGGTGTTGGAGAAGACTTGGTGAACGTTGATTACATGACCTGAGTACAGGAGATAGGTGGTATATTGGCCCGTGTGCTCTAAGAACCGTAATAACCAGTATTAGCCAGCTTTAAGGCTGTGCCCAGAGCGGCCTGCATGCTAAGTTACTCCCTGTGTGGATAACTTAGTCGCAGGAGTAAAAGGGAAAGTAACGTTTCAGTTGCAGGTACTCCAGATGGTGACACGTGTACGATCAGATGCGGTCCACGTGGCGAGAGGAATAACCGTCAGGAGAGAGAAAAACACAGGTATATATACAGAATTCCTAACGGTATTGAGGGGGATTCATTTTTGAGTAACAATTCACTTGCACGGTTCCTAGTTTCTCTGAGAGAATTTGTTGATTTGTCCACTGACTTGAGCGTCGGAGCTACACTGGCCGCAGAGGCGCCTTTCTGTTCTTTCAGGTTTTTTGGAAGGTTTGGAGCTGGAAGGAGGAGTGTTGACGTTCGAGTCAAGCAGCTGGATCAACCTCCAGCCACACACAACCACATAATAAGGAAGATGAAGACCTAGGTTGTTTATGGATTTATTTGCAAATATGGGTCTAATTGGGCTTTTGTTTCTTTTTGTAAGCCCAATCAAGAGGACAACTCTAGGGTGAAGGAATGTACAAACATATCCAAGAAGACCTCCAAGTCATCAAAACATAGACTAAAGCTTTGGTCAGAAGAACACAAGAAGACTGAGTTTTTGCTGACTAGTCAACATTATTTTTGGGTCTTAAATAAATTGTATAAAGTTGTTTAGGATTGCATTGGCCATATATTGGGCCTAGTAGCATAAAAAAATTGGACCAAATATTTGGGCCAAGTAGCATAGGTTTTTGGGCTTGTATTTGGGCCAATAGTAAAATAGGTCTAGTTAGGTTAAAAGTGACTAATTAAGGTAACAATTGGGTTTCTTTGAGCCCAATGTAACCCTAAAATGTCCAGGGTATTTTGGAGGACGAAAATTACCTTGGCATTGAGCACATGGACGTCCACATGGCAGCCTATGAGTGGAGAGGATTTAGCATGGAAGGTGTGAGCAAAACGTGGAAAACATGACTCCACATGGCACCTTCTCATTGGAGAGTTTTATTTTGAATTTTCAAATTTTGCCTCCAAAATGTTCAGCCCTCACTCCTATAAATTGAGGTGCTTGACTCTCATTTTCTAAGATTAATGAATGAGTGAATTGCTACCAAGATTGCTAAGCCATCTCACTCTCTTGTCTTGCCTCTCTATGATAGACACTTTAATCTTCTTCTTCACCTAGCTCAAGTGATATGGCCCAACCAATCATTCTCCCTACTTATCATGCACTTTCAAGGAAATCATAGCTCTATATGAGTCATCCTTGTTCATCTCTTCCATTGAAGTTTCCGCCAATCCTCTCCAAATTTCAAGAAAAGAATTCGGTCATGAAGGCACAATTCCATCACGTTCAATGGTGAAAACTGAGAGGGAGACAGAATGGTGAGGTTTTCAGTTTATACCTTTTTTCAGTCCACAAGAGAGAGGGAAGAAGCAAATTTATGTCACGAGATAACAATAGATAATGATACTAAGACTTTTCCTAAGATAGTTCAGGATTTATGTGGAAGAGAAGAGGAAAGAGATGAAAATGAGAAAAAATTAAAAATAAAATAAAATTTGAAATAAATCTAGACTTTTACCAAGATTTTGAAATCAACCTTTGATACTTGTTGGAAGTTTTGAAATAAACCTTCCATACCTAATAAAGACTAAAAAATCTTCATTGATTAAATCTATTTCTTAAGTTATATTAATCTTTCATTAAAAATAATTTTTTAGTGTGTATTAAAAATATAATTAATAATATTTATAGTTTATGATAATTTTTAATCAAAATATTTATATCAAATAAACAAAAATTTAATTAGTTTTGATTAAATAAATATTTAAGATTAAGAATATTTTTAAAAACTTTTACATGGCTAAACTTAAACTTTCAAAAACTTTAAAGAATTTAGTTATCAAATATATTAAAATTATATTTTTAATTATTTATTGATCCTGCTGCGGACTTGAACGTGGAGGATGTGCCTCGTCACTCCTTCGTCTAGCCTTCTGCAACTGCATGTTCTGCAAGAACGCTCCAAGAACCTTCGCCGGAACTCCAAACGATGCCTGCAAAACAACACAGACGGCGCCTCTAGCAGCCGTTGTAGCTCCGACGCTCAAGTCAGGCAACAGGAACACCAAAACTCTCACTGAATCTCTCTGTGAGACTCGTGTGTGCTCTGATCCACTTTCTCTCTCTGTGTAAACTTGTAATCTGAAAAACTTGTGTAAGAATGTGTAAGACTGTCCCTACCTTACATGAGGTGGAGTACCTTTATACTGGGCCGCGCCTCTCTCTCAGATGGTGACACGTGGAGGCATGCAGCTGACATCTAACCGTACACGTGTTGCATCTGAAGGGCTTCTGCGCTTTTCTCTGTGCGGCTAAGTTATCCTCTTGCGGAGTAACCTAGCGCGTTTCTTCTCTCTGAGTGAGTCGCATGCTCCCAGGAGAGCGCCAGGTGTGGCTGGTCTGGGCACACTCACCAGGCGCATCCTGCCTGCATGGTCTCACCGCACGTCCTCTGAGTGGGCATCATGCGAGGTGCATGCGTAACGCTCTCGCTGGGAACCTGGGTCCCAGCTTAACACGTGTTGGCAAGAACCCCGATGATCGATCGCGCTCTGCATGCACTAACGACCGAGCGGTGCCTCATTATTATCCATCGATAACCGTGCGGTGCCTCATTACCTTTCACCGATGATCCGGTCGGTCATCGGTAGTCGATGACATCAACAGCAGTTGACCATGTGACCGTTC
The DNA here is from genome assembly GCA_013389735.1 of Phaseolus lunatus. Taxonomy (NCBI): domain Eukaryota; kingdom Viridiplantae; phylum Streptophyta; class Magnoliopsida; order Fabales; family Fabaceae; genus Phaseolus; species Phaseolus lunatus. The sequence goes on from CM023857.1 coordinate 20,613,343, forward strand.
ACAGGGTGACACGTGGTAGAGGATAGCAGGTGAATCAGGGAGGCGATCACTCAGAATGGTGATCGGTGGTCGGTTACTAAGGGACCATCACCCGCAGATCAGCGTCAGATGAGCGCCTGGAGGCAGAGTGCGATGAGCGCCTGGAGGCAGAGCGCGACGAGCGCCTGGAAGCAGAGCGCGAGAAGTAAAGAGGCACTGATCAGTCATCGGGGGTTTCTTGTTAACACACAGTTAAGCTGGGACCCAGGTTCCCAGCGAGAGCGTTACGCAAGAAGTACAGGTCAAGTAATCGCCTATCGCCTTGAGGATGAGTAATCGCCTATCACCATGTGTGAGGATGAATAATCGCCTATCGCCATGTGTGAATATCAGTAATCGCCTAGATTGCACATGATCGCCATGTGTGAAGGTTAGGAGATCAGGTGGTCAACAAGTCGCCGAAGGAGGACATCGCCGGGTATTTGAGAAGGCTTGGCAAGCACTTGTTGTATGGTCTAAATACAGAGGATAAGTGGCATGTCAGCCACCATGTGTAGTGTGAGCTGTGATACCCAGTGTTAACCAGCTCGCCATGTTAAGGTTGCGCCCAAGGTAGCCTGTGCACTAAGCTACTCCCTGTATGGATAACTTAGTCGCAGGAGCAAAGTGAAGGTAACGTTTCAGCTGCACGTACTCCAGATGGTGACACGTGTATGACCAGATGTTATCCACGTGTTAAGAGGAATAACCGTCAGGAGAGAGAAAGACTCAGGTAGTATATATACGAAATTCTTAACAGAATAAGGGGGGGATTCATTTTGGGTAGTGATTCACTGGTACACGGTTCTGAGTTTTTCTTTAAAGTTCTTTGTTGATTCAATCACTGACTTGAGCGTCGGAGCGCAACCGGCCGCAGAGGCGCCATATTGTTCTTTCAGGTGTCTTGGAGGAGCTGAAGGTGGAGGTCATTGGTGTGTTTGGCGTGAAGCTGGTGAGGACGAGGTTCGAGAAGGAGGAGCTCTAGCGCTTTGGTCAAGATGCTGGATCAACCGACGACCGTGCGGTGCCTCATTACCTTCCACCGACGACCGTGCGGTGCCTCATTACCTTCCCCCAACGACCGTGCGGTGACTCATTACCTTCCACCGATGACCGTGCGGTGCCTCATTACCTTCCGCGCTCTGCTTCCAGGCGCTTATCTAGGCACCGATCTGGGGGTGGTGGCCACTTGGTAACTGACCACCGATCACCGTTCTAAGTGGTCTCCTCCCTGATTCACCTGCTATCTCATGCCACGCTGTGACTGGTCCACGTGGTCATCTGCTACTGACGTCATCGACTACCGATGACCGACCAGATCACAAGCCCCCCAGTCTTGAGCTGTGAACTTGTTCTCAGCGAAGAGACTAAGCGGTCAATGGCAAGCTCATTCCTCCTCCTTGGGCTTCTCCCCTTGCTACTTCTCCTTCTGTGTAATTTCTTTTTCTGCTACATGACTTGTATAAACCTTTTAGCTGTAAAGGCTCACTGCATTGACTTCAATATGAATGAAATCTTTGCTCCAGTTGCATGTCTCTTTCCATTTTTAACTCTCTCAGCATTGTCTTCAACAGCTTTTATGCATAACTTCATGCTGGACGACTGACTTGACGGGCCTAAATCACCATCAACCACCGACTAGCATGTTAGTGCACCACCGATCAGTCATCGTTCTTCAGGCTTTACTTTACTTCTCTGTTACTCCAACGCTAAGCACATAGAGGGCCTGATCGCCAAAGATGATGCCTGTGTTTTGGGGAAGAAAAGTTCATCTCGATGACCCCTCTTGCCTCAGCCTCGCTTGTACAAAGTTGAGGGTGAGGTCTTTTTACTCTCGCCTCAGCCTCGCTGTACAAAGTCGAGGGTGAGGTCTTTCTCCTCTCGCCTCAGCCTCGCTGTACAAAGTCGAGGTGAGGACTTTTTTATCTCGCCTCAGCCTCGCTATACAAAGTCGAGGTGAGGAATTTTTATCTCGCCTCAGCTTCGCTGTACAAAGTCGAGGTGAGGACCTTTTATCTCGCCTCAGCCTCGCTGTACAAAGTCGAGGTGAGGTCTTTTTTCTCGCGCCTCTGCCTCGCTGTACAAAGTCGAGGGAGAGGACTTGTTCTCTTGCCTCTGCCTCACTGTACAAAGTTGAGGGAGAGGACTTTTCTCTCGCCTCTGCCTCGCTGTACAAAGTCGAGGGAGAGGACTTTTTTATCTCGCCTCAGCCTCGCTGTACAAAGTCGAGGTGAGGACTTTTTATCTCGCCTCAGCCTCGCTGTACAAAGTCGAGGTGAGGACTTTTTTCTCTTGCCTCTGCCTCGCTGTACAAAGTCGAGGGTGAGGTCTTTCTGCTCTTGCCTCTGCCTCACTGTACAAAGTCGAGGGAGAGAACTTTCTCTCGCCTCAGCCTCGCTATACAAAGTCGAGGGAGAGGACTTTTCTCATCTCGCCTCTGCCTCGTTGTACAAAGTCGGGGGAGAGGACTTTTCTCTCGCCTCTGCCCCGCTGTACAAAGTCGAGGGAGAGGACTTTCTTATCTCGCCTCAGCCTCGCTGTACAATGTCGAGGTGAGGACTTTTTCCTCTTAGTGGGTGCATGCTCCCAGGAGAGCACCAAGTGTGGTTGTCTAAGCACACTCACCAGGCGCATCCTGCCTGCATGGTCTCACCGCACGCCTTCTAGGTGGGTGCATGCTCCCAGGAGAGCACCAGGTGTGGCTGTCTAAGCGCACTCACCAGGCGCATCCTGCCTGCATGGTCTCACTGCACGCCCTTTGAGTGGGCAACTCTTCTTCTTCTGGTTTGGAATCATGCGAGGTGCATGCGTAACGCTCTCGCTGGGAGCCTGGGTCCCAGCTTAACACGTGTTGGCAAGCTCCCGATCACCATGCACCGACCGAGTGCTCTGCTTCTGGAATCATGCGAGGTGCATGCGTAACGCTCTCGCTGGGAGCCTGGATCCCAGCTTAACACGTGTTGGCAAGACCCCGATGACCATGCACCGACCAAGTGCTCGCGCTCAACATCCACTGATGGCTGATCGCGGTCTACATGCACCGACGGCTAATCGCGCTCTACATCCAAGCGCTCCTCCAGGCACTATTCTGTGGGTGGTGGCCACTCAGTAACTGACCACCGATCACCTGCCTTGCGCTTGGGGCAAGGAGAACTTTAAACTGGGAAACCCTTGCACACTTTATGTACTGAAATCTTTTTTATTGGGTGGCCTTGTTAAAAAAGTGCCCCCTGATTTGCTCAACTGTTTACAGTAGATATACTGAGTGTGTGTACAGCGCAAGAACGCATATACTTTACAACTTAACTGAAGTAGAAACTTAAGTGTGTAGCGTTCCACATCCTGGGAATAGCTGCTCCATCCAGAGTCTCCAGCCGATAAGCTCCATTCTCCAACGCCTCAACCACTCTGTATGGACCCCATCCTTTCATAGGCGATGACCGCCCTGGCGACGCCTGATTCACGAGGAGCTTCCTCCTGAGCTACTTGGGAGCCCCCCAGCGTTGCATCCTCCATCACCTCACGTCCCCATGCACAGGGATCTCGTGTTGCTGATCACCAGTCTGAGACCCCGAAGCGCGATCACCTTGCGCCTCCTGCAGGTAATCGGTCAGGAATCCTGTCTTCACCAACTCAGCAAGTTGATGCCCCAACGTCAGGCAGGTGCGGAGCGTGTGTCCATAAGCCTGATGGAACTCACACCACTCGTCCTTCCTCCCTCCAAGTACCTTGTCAGTTTTCTCTGGTACTCGGAGTCTTGCAGCCACGGCAGGGATGGCGATCAGCTCCGCCAACTCCACCATGAAATCATACCTAGGGGGTGTGCTGTTCTCCCTTGCACGCCCCCTGGTCTGGTCCTTCCTGGGTGCATAGGGACGAGGCCTTCCCTGTGCCTTCTTCCCTTCCTTGGCTTCATACATCCGCGCCTGCTGCTGCTGCTTCCCCTGACTTCTGCACGGCTTCGACGGTGCAGCACTGCCTCTCTTCTCAGAGACCTCTGTCTCTGCTACTATATGCACCACCGCGCGTCGCCGAATCTCAGCAAAGGTGGCAGGGTGGCTCCTGATGAGCGATTCACTGAAAAGGCCAGGCAGTACGCCTTTCTTGAATGCATGCACCAACATGCTCTCATCCTTGCTGGGCAATCTCACCACCTGCGCACCGAAACGGTTGAGGAAGTCCTTCAGCGACTCCCCCTGGTACTGGCGCACGTCGAACAGATCATAGGACACCACTGGTGGTGCTCTGTTGACGATGTACTGCTCCGTGAACAGCTTCGAAAACTAATGAAAAGAGGTGATGTGGCCCTCTAGCAGGCTCACGAACCACTCCATAGCTACTCCGCTCAGCGTGCTCATAAACATCTTGCAGTACACAGCATCTGAACCTCCAAACAACATCATCTGAGTGTGGAAGGCTGTCAGGTGTGCTCCTGGATCTTCCACCCCTGTGAACGACGCCTTCAGTCCCACCAGATTGGGAGGCACCACTGTGTCCATGATTTTGGGGGAGAAAGGCATAGGAAATGCTCTAGGAGGCGACGGCGGCATCGACGTCCTATCTTCAACTGCGCGCTCCTACTGCGCTTGCAACTCCCTACGCAATTCCTCATTGACACGGTTTAACTCTTCATTTCTTCCCTGCGATGCAGTCAGCTCTGCACGCATCTTCTCCTGCTCTGCTCTTGATGCCGCGACATTATCCTGCAGTGCGCGCATCATCTCCATGACCTGCGCCATGGTAACAACTCCTTCTTCTGCAGGTGGCGCAGGTATGGTTTGTCTGGTTCTCCTACTCATCTTCTTAAGAACTTCGACGAAAGCTTCAAGAAACTGTAAGAACTTCAAGAAACTTCAAGAACTGCGACGTGGATGGGAACAAGATTAACACGAGCCCCACGGTGGGCGCCAAATGATCCTACCACGGACTTGAACGTGGAGGATGTGCCTCGTCACTCCTTCGTCTAGCCTTCTGCAACTGTACGTTCTGCAAGAACGCTCCAAGAACCTTCGCCGGAACTCCAAACGATGCCTGCAAAACAACACAGACGGCGCCTCTAGCGGCCGTTGTAGCTCCGACGCTCAAGTCAGGCAACAGGAACACCAAAACTCTCACTGAATCTCTCTGTGAGACTCGTGTGTGCTCTGATCCACTTTCTCTCTCTATGTAAACTTGTAATCTGAAAAACTTGTGTAAGAATTTGTAAGACTGTCCCTACCTTACATGAGGTGGAGTACCTTTATACTGGGCCGCGCCTCTCTCTCAGATGGTGACACGTGGAGGCATGCAGCTGACATCTAACCGTACACGTGTTGCATCTGAAGGGCTTCTGCGCTTTTCTCTGTGCGGCTAAGTTATCCTCTTGCGGAGTAACCTAGCGCGTTTGTTCTCTCTGAGTGAGTCGCATGCTCCCAGGAGAGCGCCAGGTGTGGCTGGTCTGGGCATACTCACCAGGCGCATCTTGCCTGCATGGTCTCACCGCACGTCCTCTGAGTGGACATCATGCGAGGTGCATGCGTAACGCTCTCGCTGGGAACCTGGGTCCCAGCTTAACACGTGTTGGCAAGAACCCCGATGACCGATCGCGCTCTGCATGCACTAAGGACCGAGCGGTGCCTCATTATTATCCACCGATGACCGTGCGGTGCCTCATTACCTTTCACCGACGACCGTGTGGTGCCTCATTACCTTCCACCGACGACCGTGCGGTGCCTCATTACCTTCCCCGACGACCGTGCAGTGACTCATTACCTTCCACCAACGATCGTGCGGTGCCTCATTACCTTCCGCGCTCTGCTTCCAGGCGCTTATCTAGGCACCGATATGGGGGTGGTGGCCACTTGGTAACTAACCACCGATCACCATTCTAAGTGGTCTCCTCCCTGATTCACCTGCGATCTCATGCCAAGTGTCACCCTGTGACTGGTCCACGTGGTCATCTGCTGCTGACGTCATCGACTACCGATGACCGACCGGATCATTTATGAAAAACTTTAATATATTTATTTATTGAGATTTGAAAAAATCTAAAATATTTTACTCAGATTTTACAATAAATATCTGGAATTTAACGAATGTTAAAAAAATCTCGTTATTTTGCTGAAGTTTTAAAATAAATTTTTTAAACTTAACGAATGTTAAAAAACCTCCACTATTTTGTTGATATTTTAGAATAAAACTTTAGAACTTAACAAACGTTAAAAAAACTTGTTTTTTTTCTGAGGTTTTAAAATAAATCTTTGTAACTCAGTGAAGGTTAAAAAATCTTTTATTATTTTACTGAGGTTTTAGAATAAACCTTTAGAACTTAACAAAGGTTAAAAAAAATCCATTAATTAAATCAATTCATAAGATTATATATTAACCTCTACTAAATAACCTTTGATAAATCCTTTTTTCTTGTAGTGTCTTCAACCTTATGAGATATTTATTTATTTTCTATTTTATTGATATTTATTTATTTTCTTTCTATGATTTTATTATTTTGATAATTTGATTGTATATTAGGATATATTTGTACAAATAATTTTTTCATATCTTTTTTATGCATAAGTTTCAATATTATTCACTCATATAATAATATTTAAAAAATTATCATAAAAATTAACTTGCTTTACTTGAAAATTAAAATTTTTATTCATGTATATATTATTTTTATTTTTATGCATACATTTTTAAAAATTTTAATTATGATTGTCAACACTCATACCATAAGAGATACTTTTTAAGTATAAAGACTAAAATATAAAATTTATTTACTTATAAAACCCAATTTAAATTTAATAGTTATTTTAATTGATAGAATCTTTCAATGAGAGTAGGAATTTTCGTACGACGTGAATGTTTTTACGTGGGTTCTTATGTCATAAAATATATTATTTTCATTTTTTATTTGTTTATTTGTTGATTCAAATTTAATATTTTTAAAATAAATTATCAAGGGCTAAAAGTAATCTTGTATCACAATACAATTATTTATGATTAATTTTAAGCATGGTATAATTTATGTACTCAGAAGCGTACAAGTCGTTGGTGTTAGTGGAAAATTAAACACATCATTTGATATGCAGAAACTAAATAAAAATTTTATTTCAGAGAAATAAATTTAAAAATGAACCAAAATCATCAGATAATCACACACTCTTTTCAAGTTTTCAATGTTTTTTAGAACAAAAAGCACTATCCTCCAATATTTAAAAGCAAATACAGTAAAAAGTTGCAACATAATCAGTCATGCTACTTAACAAATAAGTTTTTGGTACGATCAATTGTGTTTGGGTATTAGAATTTAAGGTGAACAAGTTAGCTAGTGAAGATAAGTTGCCTTTCTCTTTTGGCTATAATGATATTTTGAAGAAAAATTTAAAATCAAAATCAAAATATTATTATTATACATTGTTAACAAAGTTCATCCACATATCATTATAAGAAACAGTATTATAAGTGTGTACAGAATAAAATAAACCTAGCTATCATCGTTTAATGAAAATTGTATTTACGTAAAGTTACGTATAACTATGTATGTTATTACTTATTTTGGTAGATGTATATATCAAATTATTATTCTTTATTTTATTTTTCTTACATCATAGGTGACACCATCACAAAGGTAAAGAGCCAAAGAGATTGGTGCTTGAAAACCCAAAACAGTATTGGAGATAACTCTGGTTCCTTTGTGGTCTCGATCGAATAAAGAATCTTTGGAGGATAGTTATCACAGTACATTATTGTAGTTATGGACCCAGAAAAAAGGAATAATAATTTAACAGTTGTGGATAATCATCACCTTTGCCTCATAACAGTGGCCTGCTTTTTTAATTTATACACTGTAACTTTCTTTGGAAAATTACTTTTAATATTATATGCATGCATGTATTGAAATATTTTTAAAATAAACTATATTAATATTATTTACGCAATCTTGATGGCTAAGTAATAATTTAATTATCTATGATAGGTTAATTTTTGTTCTAAAAGGGTGTCATCATATAGTATTATTTTTTTTAAGATTTTTGTATTATTAGTAAAATTCATTAAAATTTTTAAGATTTTTTTTTTCATTAAGTAGACTTCAAATTAGTTTTACTTTCTAGAAACTCAAATATATATATATATATATATATATATATATATATATATATATATATATATAAATGTATGATTTTTCTCTAATTGAAAGTTAGATAAGTTCAACTATTTTTCTTGATTAATACAAAAGGACAATTATTAACCAGTGTTAACAGATTTAAAAAGAGGAAAGTTTCCTTAATATGATACAAAGAAATACACTCCTATAATTTCTTAATGAGTTGTGATACGAGTGCTTTTAAATATTGGTTGACAAGATCCTAAAAAAATTACATTTTTTTAAATCTTTCAATCATATATAATACTCAAAATTAAACTTGAGAATATATTTTGAAGTGCTGATATTGAATAAGATTAAAATTTACTCATATTTAGTTTAGCAAACATGAATATTTGTGTGTTTATATCCTAAGATAAAGGGATGCAAGATAGATAGATATTTAAGGAAATAGGAATGTGCATGGAAGATGATATTTTGGTTCAATTCAAAGTTCAAAGACCTGATATATGTTTTTATAGTAAGTCTCATTTTTTATTCTACCTATTTGGTCCAAAGAATCAGGATCCAACTCCTTCGTCGTACACCTTTGGTGAATTGCAAGGTTTTTCACTTTTCTTAGGACTCTTCAAAACTACTATTATTATTTCTAATTGCAGAACAAAAACATTGCCACACTCGATTTCAATGCTACCTCAATTGAAATCAACAGTCCTTCATTTACTAGCAAGAAATGAAAAAAAAAAAGGGGCTAAAAAGGTGTTCAAATAAATTATTCAATCATTAACAATCAAACCCTATTTAGCCACAATTAGAATTCAACAAGCACTTCAATCATATATATTATGGATAGACATAAATACTCTGAGAAGGGTCCAACAAGTTCATCATATACTTCTTTTGATTCTTCTCTAAATCATAAAGGGAAAGCCAAGTGCCTTAGGTACAATACTAATTTCAGAAAAAAGATGAAGTTATCACACTCCTACGAACCTGGACCACTTGGCAATGGCTCAACTATATATTGACCCTTAGGGTCATTGGGAGAGGGACAAAAGTATGGTCTTTCTTTTCGAACCATGATATTCATAATTAGGTTTCATTGGTCGAAAATAAATATAATTGTAAAGATCTTCAACATATATAATAATAATGTGTATTTACTGTTTAATATATATAACTTTTTTATTTCTAAAACTTCATAGTAAAATTCTTGACCCATTTATTTAAAATGCTTAAGGTATTATTACTTGCATAAATGAATGTTAATCACACATTTAATATGGATGAGACATGAGACATAAAAAATATGACTTATATCACTACAAGAAAAATTATTTTTAATGAGAGTTATTTTTAACGTTTCTGACGGTTTTAACCCTCGCTAAGTGCGTTTATCTGCGGTTTATTTTTTCCCTGAAAGATGCAATGTCATTAACGGATTACCGGCGGTTTTGAGTAACCCCTGGAAGTTCAAATTTTACTGGTAGTTCTATAAACTCCCGTTATTACCGGCGATTCTGTAAACCCCCGTTATTACCGACAGTTTTGTAAACCCCCGTTATTTATTACTGGGGGTTTAGGGGTTTAAGGGTATTGTAATATGTTTACTCGTGTGACTAGATGTGATACTATAAGGTTGTTACCATCTGATTGATTTTTTTTTTTTCTTTATGATTTATTCCTCATCAAAAAAATAAGTTGGGTATGAAACTCTTTGCTTCACCAACACATTACGTATTGAGTAAATAAGAGTGCTTATAATAATTACTTTTTATCCAATTACAGAATCAACTTTTGATGCTCATTTGAACCATTTCAATTTTTTTTTAATTGTGAAACATTCTCTTTTGATAACATGTAAACCCATTGATTCTCACGCCATTGTGGATGAATTGATTACTGTGCATCAAATACCCTATGCATTAAGTTCAAATCAAGAACAAGAACTTCCAAACAAAGCAAATGGAGTGTACAATTATGGATTACTTTAAAAATCATTAGTCAAACCAAACAGAATCACACAAGAATCGTTAAATTGAGCAATTATCAAGTATGGGCGAACGAAGCCCAAATACAGTGATTCACACTTAGATTACCTCAGCTACCAAGGCAAGAGAAGTTGAAAAAGGTAATTAAATTATAAGATTTAACCCTGAATTAGCATTAGCATTGGGCTCAATTTTAATGAAAGGACTAAGTTCCCTAAATACTGGCGTTCGAAAGTAGCTGAAAAAAATATAAGAAAATTGAATAATCAACAATTTCGGTACCTCTCCTTCCTCTCTTGGATGTTTTTCATCCGATCCCTATAATGATTCTCAATGAAATTTTCATAATCATATGACCTTTTCATAACTTTTCAGCATATTGGCAGCTGTATGGACTAACTTCAGTCTGCTAAACCTTAAACCAGTTAGCATTTATACAGCCAAATCCAATTTGTAGTATATAAAAAAAAGCGTATCATACTAATCTGATAATCTAAGGTTGTGGAATCCGTGACATAGTCATGTTGGAAGAAGAATGTCAAGGCTTTGTGTATCATCTACTTAGTAAGTGGAAGGGAGTTAAGTCACATTAGAGATGTTGTTAAGACCAAAGAAGATGGGAACCGATTGGGAGCCTTGGACAGTTTTCTGTCAAAGCTGAATCAGTTTTTAACAACCAGAAGTCGTGAGGTCCGATTATGCTAAGTGTCTTGACAAATTTGATTGGCTTTAGCTATCTATCTATTTCGCAAGCAAAGCTCTCCTACTCCTATTCTTCCAGCCACCTCCTCACCTCTTAACACAAACTACTAAGACATTATGTAATTTTAATTTTTAAAAGATGCTAACCGCTTGGTCCCATAGTGGCATTCTGATGTGAGTTGATTTTATGATTTAACATTTTATGGTGGCACTTTAATTAGGATTGAGATTTTAGGATGATAAAGGTGAGAACCTAAGGAAAATCTCCACTGGACATTAACTTAACCAAGTGGTTAAGTAGATGTGAAGGTTCATTTCACAAAGGCAAAAGGAAAACACAATTATAAGGTGAAAATGATGACAAGTAAAGGTGCTGAAATTAAAGAGAGGAAAATAAACATAATGAAGGAAACCGAATAGGAAACAAAACATTAAAACAAGAACAAGACATAGATTTCAGAATTGAAATTTGGAATGGAAATGGAATGGAAAAAGATGAGTGAAAGGAAACTTAGGAGAATGAAGGTAGAGAAGTGATCACGCCACTTGGATGGTGGTTTGCTCCAAGATGAGTGAATAATGCCGCCACTTGAGAGCTCTCTAATTCTCACAAGATAAGACAATGATGTAAGGAGACAATGCTCACAAACTCTAACACAAATTGTGTATAGTAACTTTACTCTAAATTCAACATGAAAATACATGAGGTAGGCCTCCTTATTTATAGGTGAAGGAGCCTTGGAGAGCAAGCATAAGGGGTAGGATGGGAAGAGTGAAAAAATGGGCAGCCTTAGGGTTTGACTAAGTCAAACCCGCATCCTAGGCTTGTCCTTCTAGAAACTAGGTCAAAAAGCCTTCCAAAAGGGCCAAGAACATCCTAAAATGCTAACTACACCCCCTATTATACTAAAGGCACCTTATTCTAGCCTATATTTGCTATTTGGACCCCTAAAGTGAGCCCAAATTATTTACAATATTTTCTAATCATTAAGAAGACCAGCAGAAAGAACTTTAGGTGCTCTGATCTTTGTCCCATTCTCCATCTGGTGAGGTCTCTACTTTGAGGTGACTTCTCTTTATATTCTTTAGCGTCCTTGATCATCACCTTGTGGGCTTGGTTTGCATCATGCCCCCCAGGTTGGAGAGAATTCGACCACAAATTCAGAATCCCTGCATATAACATAGTTAGTGTGTTCACATAGAAAATAGGACAAGAAGGGAGATGTGAACTTGACTTATAGTCGTGAAGCTTGGGGAGTTCAAAAGGACAAGCTCTTCTATCAAGCCATTTTGGAAAATAATATTTGGGAATGAAAGAGTTTGGTGAGAAAGAGCCTCTCAAAAGGGAAGAACCCTTAGGAGGTGTTTTATGTTCATCCCAAAAGTTCTTTGCCCAAGATGTCAAGTAAGAAGAGTTATTGGGTAATGAAAAAGAGAAAGAAGGGGGACACCTTGGAGGTGGAGGTGGAGGTGGAAGCATGGCACGAGTCAACATGATTGATTTAGTGGCGTAAGAAGATATGTTGTGACTCGGTTTATCTTTTCTTTCTTTTTCTTTTTCATTTTCTCTTTTATTTTTCATTTTGATTTGGTCTTCATGGACCGCTCTTGGAGAAAGAGATTTCAAGGTGATCTTATGCCCATGGAAGGTGTTCTTGCCAGTTGACCCTCCGTCAGTTGACTCTGCGACACTCACAGGCCTCCTTCCTCATGTTGATATGTGCTTGGTTCTTTCGAAGCAATCTGCACTTGCAAAAGAGAAAGGGGGTGCCCTAGAGGCCGTTTGCACTCCAACGCTGAAGTCAAGATTGGGCAAGAAACTCCAAGTGTTTAGGTAACAGTGTTTAGGGTTTGAAACTCCGTACCTTTGTGAAGTATTTTACTGCCCTTTATATAGTCTAGGGTTTTCTGCGCCGCTAGCCCTACTTAGGGTTCACTGCGCTGCTAGCCATATTCAGGGTTTACTGGAATACCCTTGCGCCACTATCACCCAGTCTTAGGGTAATCTAGCACATAAGGTTTCCTTATCTGGAGTGCAAACTCTAACAGGGTGACCACCTGGGTGCTTCCTCATGCACCTATTCTCTGGGGCCACCTGTTCTGGGAGTGCCTTCACTGTTCACGTGCCATGGATGTAGTTTTACTGGGAAACCCTAGTTCTGATGAGTACTCGACCCCTCAGGACTCTGACCCTAACTGTGCTTTCCCTGCCACACGCATAAGCTCTTCGTGATTTGGGTCACCTTATCCTTGGGTTTTTCCTTCTCATTGGCCCACTCTGGGAACCAATCTTGACTGTTTTGGTTATATTATCCAAACCATTCAAGACCGATGTCACCTCGTCACACTCTGTTGCCGAGGACTCATCAACCTGCGGAGTGACGAGGACACATCAGCCTACTCTGGTGATCGACACCAATGATTACTCATCAACCCACTATTCCATGCCACTTGTGGAACCATGCCCACATGGCTCTGGCCCGCACTGTAGGGCCCAGCTGACGTGGCTTGCTGACATCAACAGGTCTCCATGTCCGAGGACTGGTTGGTACAGAAGGTAAAAGAAATGTTGTTGGTAAGGCCATCATGTAAAGTTTTTCTATCATATTGCCATGGCCTACCTAAAAGAACATGAGTAGCTTCCATAGGTACAACATCACACAAGACCTCATCTTTGTATTTTCCAATTGAGAAGGCTATGAGGACTTGTTTATTTACCACAATTTCCCCTTTGTTACTTAACCATTGGAATTTGTAAGGCTTTGTATGACAGATGGTGGATAACCCAAGCTTTTCCACCACTCTTGTACTAGCCACATTGGTGCAACTTCCTCCATCCACGATTAAGGAACACAAATTGTTATTGATAAGGCACCTTGTGTGAAAGATGTTTTCCCTTAACTTTCATCAAAAGGTGTTTGAATTTGACCAAGTAAGCGCCTTATTAACAAGTCTCCCTCACATGGTATCTCACATTCTTCTTCACTATGATTTGTTGAAGAGGGAGGGGATTTGGACCGTTGAGAACTATGGTCACTCATGACAACCCCCTCTTTAACCATCATTGTTCGTTTAGAAAGGCAATGAGATGCAATGTGACCAAAACCTAAGCATTTAAAACATTTTGTATTAGAGGTTTTGGTAGGGAATTGAGGTTTTGAAGTGGAAGGTGATGAAGACCATGAAGCCCAAGCCCAAGTTGGGGCCCAAGCCCAACCAAATAGCTCAACATCCTTCATGCCTCAAAGGATGACTAGGAGCAAGGCTAAAGCTTTGGGAGAAGAGCATCAATGGATGTCTCTTTTTGTAATTACTTGTGTATAGTTTTTAGTAGAACTTTAAAGGAAGGTGTAGATATTAAAATAAGGGGTGCCAATGTATAAAGATAGGTCACACCTTCCATGTGACATAAAGAGTAGGTGTAGGTGTAGTTTTTAGGAGGTGCCAAAGTAGAAAAAAGGTCACACCTCCATGTGACTCAAGATTGGCTCCAAATTTGAATTAGAATTAGGAGGGAATTTTGAATTTGTTTCACTTTCATTTCAGTCCTCTAAACCTATAAATAGAGGTGCTTGGTCATTGTAAATTCAACATTGAAATTAGAAGAAAAGTTACTATACTCAAATTGTGAGTGAATTTTGTGAGACTTGTTCTCTTCTTCCTTGTCTCATCTTGTGAAGCTTTGGGAGCTCTCAAGTGGCGGCAAATCTGCACTTATCTTGGATCATCACCTCCAAGTGGCGTGTCCATTCCCAATCCATGGCTACAACCACATAAGTTTCATCTTCTTTCATCTTCCATAGTCATTTCGATCGGTAGTTTTGATTCTATGTCTTGTTCTTGAATTTCAATCAGTTCTTTTGTTTCAATTTGTGTTTCCATTCTGTTTTTTATGTTTAAATTCTGCACCTATTCTTTTTTTGAGTTCAGCACCTTGTTCTTCATTCATTCATCACCATTAATTGTGTTTTAACCTTGGACCTTTGGAAATGAACCTTCACATCTACTTAACACTTGTTAAGTTAATGTCCAGTGGGGATTTTCCTTAGGTGACTCACTTTAAATTGCTAAGAATCTTGATCCTAATTCTAAGAAAGTGTCACAAATATAATGAACCTAAAATCAACTCACATCAGAAGATTTAGAATCTCTAGGTTTATAAGTGTACTCTTTAACAAAGTTTGAAGAAGTTTTGTTTTTGTTTTTCCAAGAAGAGTGGTAAAAGCTGCATTATGAGCATTTTTAAAAGAAGTTTTCTTTGAAATTTGTGATTCTACCTTGATGGCAAGGTGAACCAACTTTTCTAAATTGGAGTACTCATAGAGTTCTACCACATCTTGGATATCCTGTCTTAAGCCACTTACAAATCTAGCCATTTTGGACTCCTCACTTTCATGCATGTCAACCTTTGTTAAAGTTGTTTCAAGTTCCTTAAAATAAGCATCCACACTTTGTGTTCCTTGTTGAAGCCTTTGGAGCTTCAACAAGAGCTCTTTCCTATAGTGTGGAGGCACAAATCTAGCGCGCATGCATAACTTCAAATCCTCCCAAGAGACCACGATTGGCCTCTTGTTTAGCCCAATGTCCATTACAGTCTTGTGCCACCATTGCATGGCATAATCCAAAAATTCTAAGGAGGCTAACCTAACTCTTTGGTCATCTTGGACCTCTTGTACATTAAAAATTTGTTCTACTTTAGCCTCCCAACCTAAATACACATTGGGATCACCTTCCCCACTAAAACTAGGCAATTTTACAAAGGGTAAATAAGGCTTTGCCACATTTTGACACCTTTCTTCAAAATTGTGCATCCTCCATTCGTCTTCTTCTTCATGGCTACCATAGGTTTGGTAACTTCTTGATTCATGCCTTTGATGATGTCTTCTTCCTCGGTGGGGTCTTTCATAGGCCAATTCTAGCCTTTGGAGTCTTTCCTCCATTTGCCTCATCTCTTCCTCTTTTTGTGCAATGGTGCGCTTAGCCTCCTTCAATTCTCCAATAAGGAAAGCCTTTTAAGGAGAATGGGGGCTTAGATGATTCACCACTTGAAAGATGATCCAAAACAAAAACCACAAAACACAAAGAACAAACAATTAAAGAAAACAAGTTAGTAAGATAAGAAGTCTTGCGGCAATATGAAGAAAAACACTAAACCACTCAAAGAATTTTTTTTTTCTTCCCTTAACCAAGTTCTTTCTTGTGGATGAGAAATTCTCAAGTGAAAAAGGTCAAAGCCTTCAACACTCAATCCAAAGCAAAAAAAACACCACAAAACTTTGAGGGAAAAGAAGAAAAGACAAGCAAGAAAAGGTGTAAAATCAAGTTGATAACAATTTGCCAATCAAGTTGAATCCAAGTTTGGAAAAGGAATTTTATGTGCAATTGAAAGATATAGGTGCAGTTTTAAAATTGCTTGCTGTTTTTTAGTTTTTTTTTTTTATACTAAATGGAAATATGGAAAGAAAGATCCATAGGATGCATCGTGAATAATTTTGAAGAACATTCAATTTGCACAAAACTTTTGGTGGTGGATTCAATATAATTGAACACTTGAAATCATATGTTTGGAAATTGAAATCAACTTTTACTAAAACAAGTTTCTAATTACTTTCAAACTTCAAAAATAAAAGCAAGTAAGTAGAATCAAAATTAAGGACACCTAGAACACTAATGAACATAGGACTCAAAGTAAAAGCAAGATCAAAGAAAGGTATAAGAAGGAACATATTCAAAACGAAAAATGCTATGAATATAAGGTGCTGGAAAAAAAAATCTGCACTAAATAAAGGGCTGGAAAATAAAAGCAAGAAAATAAATGACAAGAAATTAAAGGTACTTGAATTTAAAGGTGCTAGAATTTAAATTGCTTGAATGTAAAGTGCCAAATCAACTCAAAAAATTAAGCATAAGAACCTAAGCTTTGATAACCACATGATGTGAGTTGATTTTATGATTTAGCATTTTATGGTGGCACTTTAATTAGGATTGAGATTTTAGGATGATTAAGGTGAGAACCTAAGGAAAATCCCCACTGGACATTAACTTAACCAAGTGGTTAAGTAGATGTGAAGGTTCATTTCACAAAGGCAAAAGGAAAACACAATTATAAGGTGAAGATGATGACAAGTAAAGGTGCTGAAATTAAAGAGAGGAAAATAAACATGATCCGGTCGGTCATCGGTAGTCGATGACGTCAGCAGCAGATGACCACGTGGGCCAGTCACAGAGTGACGCGTGGCATGAAATAGCAGATGAACCAGGGTGGAGATCGTTCAAGAACGGCGATCAGTGGTCAGTTACCGAGTGACCACCACCAGCAGATCAGTTCCTGCATGAGCGCCTGGAAGCAGAGCGCGAGAAGTGATGAAGCACCGATCAGTCATCGGTGGATGCAGAGCGATCAGTCGTCGGGGGTCCTTGCCAACGCGTGTTAAACTGGGGCCTAGACTCCCAGCGAGAACGTTACCCAAGGACCACGCCTGATTCCATAAGCAGAGCACGACAACATAAAGAAGCGCCATCGGTCATCGGTTAGGGTGACACATCAATCACCAGCCAGGATGAGACATCAGCCATCGGTCAGGATGAGAAACACCTCGGTCATCGGTATGTGTCGAGGTGACATCGGCCGCGACGATGTGAACAACGCGACCAGTGATCAGTAAAGCGCCCAGAGGCAAGGAGTGGCCTTAGTCGCGAGACGACCATGCATGAAGATGGGAAGACGCAGTTAGGTGCAGAATCCTGCTGGGACAAGAACCCATCAAGGTTAGAGTCTCCCAGTGAGGTTGCATGCATGCCACGTGGACCGTGAAGGTGTTCCCAGAGATTAGGTAGGGCAGATGGGCACAGAAATTGAGGGGTACAAAGGTACCCACGCGGCCTCCCCTGTCAGACTTTGCACTCAAGTGAGGAAGGCCTGCACGCAAGGTAGCCCTGGGGGTAGATAACGGCGGTGCAGAGTAATCAAGTGGCCCTAGAGGTAGCCAGTAGGGGGCGACGCGGGATTATATGAGGAAGAAGAACGCTGAACCAGGTACGCAATCTTTGCCACACAATACACAACACGAACCGAGAACACTCAGTTTTTGAATCAAAGAGGACTGAAGGCACACACGAGTCTCACACAGATAGATCCGAGAGAGAGTTTTGGTGTTCCCGTTGCCTGACTTAAGCGTCGGAGCTACGACGACCGCTAGAGGCGCCGTCTGTGTGTTTTGCAGGCATCATTTGGAGTTCCGGCGAAGGTTCCTGGAGCCTCCTTGCAGAACGCGCAGCAGTTAGAAGGCTAGACGAAGGAGTGACGAGGCACTTTCCCCACGCTCGAGTCTGCGGCAGGATCATTTGGTGCCCACCGTGGGGCCCGTAGTAAAACGAAGCCCCCATACACAAGAACGAGAGTAGAAATCGCACAGATGAGTAGAAGAACCAGACAAACGGCACCTACGCCATCTGCTGAAGAAGGAGCTGTTACCATGGCGCAGGTCATGGAGATGATGCGCGCGCTGCAAGAGAATGTCGCGGCGTCGAGAGTTGAGAAAGAGAAGATGCATGCAGAGCTGACTGCATCGCACAGCAGAAATGAAGAGCTGAACCGCGTGGGAGAGGACCAGGCTCCTTCGACGCCCCCAAGGGCCTTTCCCATGCCCTTCTCCCCCGAAATCATGAACACGGCGGTGCCTCCCAACCTAGTGGGAGTGAAGGTGTCGTTCACGGGGATGGAGGACGCGGAAGCATATATGACGGCCTTCAACACTCAGACGATGCTGTCTGAAGGCTTAGACTCTGTGTACTGCAAGATCTTCATGAGCACACTGAGCGGAACAGCTATGGAGTGGTTCGTGAGCCTGCCAGAGGGCCACATCACCTCCTTCCATCAGTTTGCGAAGCTATTCACGGAGCAGTATATCGTCAACAGAGCGCCACCGGTGGTATCCTACGACCTGTTCGACGTGCGCCAGTACCAGGGGGAGTCACTGAAGGACTTCCTCAACCGTTTCGGTGCACAGGTGGTGAGATTGCCCAGCAAGGACGAGAACATGTTGGTGCATGCATTCAAGAAAGGCGCACTACCTGGCCCTTTCAGCGAATCGCTCATTAGGAGCCACCCTGCCACCTTTGCTGAGATCCGACGACGCGCGGTGGCGCACATAGTAGCAGAGGCAGAGGTCTCTAAGAAGAGAGGCGCCAGGTGATCGCGCTTCGGGGTCCAAGGCAGGTGATCAGCAACACGAAGTCCCTGTGCATGGGGACGTGAGATGATGGAAGATGCTACGCTGGGGGGGCTCCCAGGTAGCCCAGGTGGAACCTGAAGCAGAGGGCATGATCGCCCCTCATGAGTCAGGCGTAGCCAGGGCGGTCATCGCCGAAGAAAGGAGACCCGTCCAGAGTAGTTGAGGTGTTGGAGAGTGGAGCTTATTGGCTGGAGACTCTGGATGGAGCAGCTATTCCCAGGATGTAGAACGCTGCACACTTAAGTACATAAAGTGTGCAAGTGTTCCCAGTTTAAAGTTCTCCTTGCCCCAGGTGCAAGTACAGGTGATCGGTGGTCAGTTACCGAGTGGCCACCACCCACAGATCAACCCTTAGATAAGCGCTTGGATGAATAGCGCGATCAGCCATCAGTACATGCAGACCAAGATCAGCCGTCGGTGCATGTCGGGAGTGACCACTCGGTCGGTGCATGGTCATCGGGGTCTTCCTAACACGTGTTAAGCTGGGATCCAAGTTCCCAGCGAGAGCGTTACGCATTCACCTCGCATGATTCCAGAAGAAGATCGGTCATCGGGTCTTGCTAACACGTGTTAAGCTGGGACCCAAGTTCCCAGCGAGAGCGTTACGCATGCACCTCACATGATTCCAGAAGCAGAGCACTCATCGGTGCATGGTCATCGGGGTCTTGCCAACACGTGTTAAGCTGGGACCCAGGCTCCCAGCGAGAGCGTTACGCATGCACCTCGCATGATTCCAAACCAGAAGAAGAGGAGTTGCCCACTCAAAGGGCGTGCGGTGATACCATGCAGGCAGGGATGCGCCTGGCGAGTGCGCTTAGACAGCCACCCCTGGTGCTCCCCTGGGAGCATGCACCCACTCAGAGAAGAAAGTCCTCACCCTCGACTTTGTACAGCGGGGTGCAGGCGAGAGAAAGTCCTCACCCTCGACTTTGTACAACGGGGTGCAGGCGAGAGAAAGTCCTCTCCCTCGACTTTGTACAGCGAGGCATGGGCCAGAGAAGAAAGTCCTCACCCTCGACTTTGTACAGCGAGGTGCAGGCGAGAGAAAATCCTCACCCTCGACTTTGTACAGCGGGGTGCAGGCGGAAGAAAGTCCTCACCCTCGACTTTGTACAGCGAGGTGTAGGCGAGAGAAAGTCCTCACCCTCGACTTTGTACAGCGGGGTGCAGGCGAGAGAAAGTCCTCTCCCTCGACTTTGTACAGCGAGGCATGGGCCAGAGAAGAAAGTCCTCATCCTCGACTCTGTACAGCGAGGTGCAGGCAGAGAAAGTCCTCTTCCTCTGCTTTTTACAGCAAGGTTGAGGCAAGAGAAAAGTCCTCTTCCTCTGCTTCTTACAGCAAGGTTGAGGCAAGAGAACCAAGTCCTTCTCCTCTACTTCATACAGCAAGGTTAAGGCAACAGAGAAAGTCCTCTTCCTCTGCTTTTTACAGCAAGGTTGGGGCGAGTGAAAAAAGTCCTCACCTCGACTTTATACAGTGAGGCTGAGGCGAGATAAAAAGTACTCACCTCGACTTTGTACAGCGAGGCTGAGGCGAGAGGAGAAAGACCTCACCTCGACTTCTTACAACGAGGCTGAGGCAAGAGGGGTCATCAAGAAGCATTCCCCAAAACACAGGCGTCATCTTTGGCGTTCGGGCCCTCTATGCACCTAGCGCTGGAGTAACAGAGAAGTAAAGCAAAGCCTGAAGCGCGATGACTGATCGATGGTGCACTAGCAAGCTAGTCGGTGGTCGGTGGTAAAGTTCTGAGTATGAAAGCTTCCCCAAACAAGCTCTTGGGCGATCAGTCGAAGCATTTAGACACCATCAGGTCAGTCATCCAACATGAATTTATGCATAAAAGGTTTATACAAAAGTTTGTTGTAACATCCCGCCAAAATACTATTCATATTTATATAATGAAAGTAAAGGTAAACAAATATATTGAAGTGAACAAAATTATATATATGTAATGAAGTTTCTCCTCACAGGGAGTTTAATACAAATTTGGTCAATTTCCAAAACTTAAACAAAATACAGCAAAAGACAAACAGGCGATCTCCTATCAGAAGGAAAGGGCGATCTCCTATCAGGAAAGGGCGATCTCCTATCAGACAAGAGAAAAAGGGGTGATCGCCTAACAGAAACAGAAACGGGCGATCTCCTACCGGCGTCCACTCACTGAGGAGCTCTACTACCTGTAACCTCGTCTGCTCCCGTGCAAAAATACACGATCATCACAGGTTTAAGAAAGCAATCACAATACCAGATAAAAGGGTAAGCTAGATGTTTTAAAAACTTTAAATATGAAACTTTGTATCAGCAGAAAATATAAATCTTCACACCATTCATACACTATATCAATTTTCAACCATCAACGTCCCCATATACCACAAACTCGTCAAGTGCCTATCCAATACATTCGATACTCATGGTTCACATGTCAGACTTTCCACTGACTCATAACATATAGACACATGACTCCACTTCCGGAAGACTCGTGCGTTGACTCAGGCTCAGAGATCTGCACCTGTCATACCATACCACTGTGAAATCCACACAGGGTCGCTGTGAAATCCACACAGCCATGCGCATACATAGTCTCAATATCATCACTCTCCCGGTATGACAGGGTTAATTCATATAACAGGCCGAGCTCGTTCTTTTTCACACGACTCACCCATTCATATGAACCTCCTTCGACTCTCCACAACTGAATAACTTCATCTATGTGATTCCATTATATCAGCAGAGTCAGGATATCTCCTTCTAGACAAGCCCCTAGTCAATACACATTACACACGATCTTACACGGTATTTTCTTTCCTGAAAATACTATGCCTTGATCCCACATTCACAACAATCAATACATCATACAACACTGAATGAACGATTCAGTCACAACAACATTCATTCCACGGTTCAGATTTTCAAATATCACATGTATTTCACATTTAAATCTCAAACAGTTTTCAAACAGCACTAAAACAGGGGAGTTCGAAAAACAACGCCAAATCGGCGAACTCATTCAAAAGCAGGGGATTTCGGAAAGAAAGTTAAAACCGGCGACCACGTCACCCCACACATGAAAACAGAGCATTGTGAAAAGAAATATGAAAATTGGCGACCACGTCGCCCTCACTCCAGAACTTACTCGCCTAACGTTTTTATAAATGTAGAGTACTAGCTTCCCTTACCTGGACTTGCGCAAAACTCCAAGAACTCCGAAACCCAACGAAGCTTAAAGATGCCTTCACTCTGTTTTAGTGTTCCGGTCTGGAGAACTTGCAGAGAACCTCCCAAGTGTCCAAGGGCAGTCGTCGCTTGTCGTACTGGTGCTTGAGGTTGCCTGAATCGCAGCGCGAAGGAGAGAAAAGAGAGGGATGAAGATGCATTCACTCTTTCACTCTTGAGTCACTGCAACGTTCTTTGCCTCCTCGCAGTGGGTTTTTGAATCCAAGCCTACTTGTCCACGCATGCTGCTGCCACCACCCCCTCTGCAAGAAAGCCAGAGTGTACGTTTCACTGAACAGTACGGCCACGGTTGTCTTCTTGTGCATGCCAACCACTTCCCTGAACAGTACGACCGCGAGTGTCTCTTGCGCATGCCAACTTTCTGATGTCACTATTCTGAACCACCCTTTTTGTCCACGTGGCGCGCGTGCAGGACGTGTCATGCTGGGAGTCTGGGTCCCACTTTATTCGTGTGAAACTCGACATCGCGCGATAATCTTCCACCGATGACCGCTCGCGCGATGACTATCCACCGATGTCTCATCCTGGCGGACGACCGATGTCTCTCCCTGGAAGACGACCGATGTCTCTCTCTCGCGCCCTGGCGATGCCTGCATGCCTCTCGCGCCCTAGCGACGTCAACATGCCTCGCGCCCTGGTGACGTCCACATGCCTCGCGCCCTGGCAACGTCCACATGCCTCGCGCCCTGGCGATCATGTGTAGTAGGCGACCGGCGATTATGTACTAACCAGGAAATCTTATAGTCTTCTAAGCTACACTTTCCTTCCTTTTTATTTTAAATAAAAACATACTTAGAATTCATTTAAAATATACCCTTTTATTCCAATTTAATTTTTACAGGTCCTTACATTTGTAGCAGAAAAAGAGATTACATAGAAGAAAGAATTGCAAGGAAAAAATCTCAAGGAAGAAGAGTGAACTTGCCGTTGACCACTAAATGGTGGAGGCTAGGTTGGGTAGAGTCCAAGTCTGGCAGGACACAGTGAACCTGCTGCAAGCCCATGGAACCCATCCATCAGAGCCTCGCCACCAGCAGCCATGGTCTCAAGTACATCGGCTTCGAGCTCCTTCTTCTCTTTGGCAAGGAAGACCACTTAGTCTCTTCGTTGAGAACAAGTTCACAGCTCGAGACTGGGGGGCTTGTGATCCGGTCGGTCATCGGTAGTCGATGACGTCAGCAGCAGATGACCACGTGGGCCAGTCACAGAGTGTCGCGTGGCATGAGATAGCAGATGAACCAGGGTGGAGATCGTTCAAGAACGGCGATCATGGTCAGTTACCGAGTGACCACCACCAGCAGATCAGTTCCTGCATGAGCACCTGGAAGCAGAGCGCGAGAAGTGATGAAGCACCGATCAGTCATCGGTGGATGAAGAGCGATCAGTCGTCGGGGGTCCTTGCCAACGCGTGTTAAACTAGGGCCCAGACTCCCAGCGAGAACGTTACCCAAGGACCACGCCTGATTCCATAAGCAGAGCACGACAACGTAAAGAAGCGCCATCGGTCATCGGTCAGGGTGACACATCGATCATCGGCCAGGATGAGACATCGGCCATCGGTCAGGATGAGAGACACCTCGGTCATCGGTATGTGTCGAGGTGACATCGGCCGCGGCGATGTGAACAACGCGACCAGTGATCAGTAAAGCGCCCAGAGGCAGGGAGTGGCCTTAGTCGCGAGACGACCATGCATGAAGATGGGAAGACGCAGTTAGGTGCAGAATCTTGCTGGGACAAGAACCCATCGAGGTTAGAGTCTCCCAGTGAGGTTGCATGCATGCCACGTGGACCGTGAAGGTGTTCCCAGAGATTAGGTAGGGCAGCTGGGCACAGAAATCGAGGGGTACAAAGGTACCCACGCGGCCTCCCCTGTCAGACTTTGCACTCAAGTGAGGAAGGCCTGCACGCAAGGTAGCCCTTGGGGGTAGATAACGGCGGTGCAGAGTAATCAAGTGGCCCTAGAGGTAGCCAGTAGGGGGCGACGCGGGATTATATGAGGAAGAAGAACGCTGAACCAGGTACGCAATCTTTGCCACACAATACACAACACGAACCGAGAACACTCAGTTTTCGAATCAAAGAGGATTGAGGGCACACATGAGTCTCACACAGATAGATTCGAGAGAGAGTTTTGGTGTTCCCGTTGCCTGACTTGAGCGTCGGAGCTACGACGGCCGCTAGAGGCGCCGTCTGTGTGTTTTGCAGGCATCATTTGGAGTTCCGGCGAAGGTTCCTGGAGCCTCCTTGCAGAACGCGCAGCAGTTAGAAGGCTAGACGAAGGAGTGACGAGGCACTTTCCCCACGCTCGAGTCCGCGGCAGGATCAAAACATAATGAAGGAAACTGATCCGGTCGGTCATCGGTATTCGATGACATTAGCAGCAGTTGACCACGTGGACCATTCACAGGGTAACACGTGGTAGAGGATAGCAGGTGAATCAAGGAGGCGATCACTCAGAATGGTAATTGCTTGTCGCCTGTGATGATGAGTAATCGCCTATCGCCTTGAGGATGAGTAATCGCCTATCGCCTTGAGGATGAGTAATCGCTCATCACCGGTATGGATCAGTAATCGCCTCGTTTGCACATGATCGTCGTGTGTTAAGGTTAGGAGATCAGGTGGTCAGCAAGTCACCGAAAGAGCACATCGCCAGGTGTTGGAGAAGACTTGGCAAGCACTTGTTGTATGGTCTAAGTACAGAGGATAAGTGGCATATCTGCCACCATGTGTAGTGTGAGCTGCGATGCCCAGGGTTAACCAGCTCGCCATGTTAAGGTTGCGCCCAGAGTAGCCTGTGTACTAAGCTACTCCCTGTGTGGATAACTTAGTCGCAGGGGCACAGTGGAAGTAACGTTTCAGCTGCAGATACTCCAGATGGTGACACGTGTATGACCAGATGTTATCCACGTGTCAAGAGGAATAACCGTCAGGAGAGAGAAAGACTCAGGTATATATACAAACTCTTAACGAAATTGAGAGGGGGTTTTTACAGATTCTTACAGCTTACACATTTGAGAGTTTCAGTTACTGATCCGGTCGGTCATCGGTAGGCGATGACATCAGAAGCAGATGACCACGTAGGCCAATCACAGAGTGACGCGTGGCACGTGAAGGCAGATAAACCAGGGTGGAGATCGTTCAAGAACGGCGATCAGTGGTCAGCTACCGAGTGACCGCCACCAGCAGATCAGTTCCTACTTGAGCGCCTAGAAGAAGAGCGCGAGAAGGGACGAAGCACCGATCAGTCATCGGTGCATTCAGAGTGATCTGTCATCAGTACATGCATTGTGATCAGTCATCGGTGCATGGAGAATGATCAATCGTCGGGGGTTCCTTGTCAACACGTGTTAAACTGGGACCCAGGCTCCCAGCGAGAACGTTACTCAAGGACCTCGCCTGATCCCATAAGCAGAGCACGAGGACGTGAAGTATCACATCGGTCATCGGTGTGTGTTGAGGTGACATCGGCCGCGCGGTGTGAACAACGCAACCGATGATCAGTAAAGTGCCCAGAGGCTGGGAGCGTTCTTAGTCGCGAGACGACCACGCAGGAAGACGAGAAGACGCAGTTAGGTGCAGAATCCCGCTGGGACGAGAACCCATTAAGGTTGGAATCTCCCAGTGGGTTGCATGCCTGCCACGTGGACGGTAAAGATGTTCCCAGAGAATAGGTAGAGCAGTTAGGCGCAGAAGTCGAGGGGTCCAGAGGTACCCACGCGGCCTCCCCTGTCAGACCTGGCACTCAAGTGAAGAAGGCTGTCACACAAAGCACCCTGGGGAGTGGAAACGACACTGCAGAGTAATTAAGTGAACCTAGAGGTAGCCTGTAGGGGCTACGCAGGGTTTATATGAGGAAGAAGAACACCAAACCAAGTATGCAATCTTTACCTCAGACACACAACACAAATCCAAGGGCACTCAGTCTTCGAATCAAAGAGGACTGAGGGCACACACACACGGTCTCACACAGAGAAACCTAAGAGAGACCTTTTGGTGTTCCCGTTGCCTGACTTGAGCGTCGGAGCTACAACGGCCGCTAGAGGCGCCGTCTGTGTGTTTTGCAGGCACCATTCGGAGTTCCGGTGAAGGTTCCTGGAGCCTCCTTGCAGAGCGCGCAGCAGATAGAAAGTCAAACGAAGGAGTGACGAGGCAATCTCTCCACGCGCGAGTCAGCGGCGAGATCATTTGGCGCCCACCGTGGGGCACGAAGTAAAACGAAGCCCCCATACACAAGAACGAGGATAGAAATCGCACAGATGAGTAGAAGAGCCAGACAAACGACACCTCCACCACCTGCTGGTGAAGGAACTGTGACCATGGCACAGGTCATGGAGATGATGCGCGCGTTGCAGGAGAACGTCGCGACATCGAGAGCTGAGCAAGAGAAGATGCATGCAGAGCTGACTGCATCGCATAGCAGGAACGAAGAGCTGAGCCGCGTGAACGAGGAGTTGCATAGGGAATTGCAGGCGCAGAATGAGCGCGTATTCGAAGACAGAACGTCGATGCCGCCGTCGCCCCCTAGAGCATTTCCTATGCCCTTCTCCCCCGAGATCATGAACACGGTGGTGCCCCCCAACCTAGTGGGAGTGAAGGCGTCGTTCACGGGGGTGGAAGACCCAGAAGCACATTTGACAGCCTTCCACACTCAGATGATGCTGTCTGGAGGTTCAGACGCAGTGTACTGCAAAATGTTTATGAGCACGCTAAGCGGAGTGGCTATGGAGTGGTTCGTGAGCCTGCCGGAGGGCCACGTCACCTCCTTCCATCAGTTCTCAAAGCTGTTCACGGAGCAGTATATAGTTAACAAAGCGCCGCCGTTGGTAGCTTACGACTTGTTCGACGTGCGCCAGAACCAGGGGGAGTCGCTGAAGGACTTCCTCAACCGCTTTGGTGCGCAGGTGGTGAGATTGCCCAGCAAGGATGAGAGCATGCTGGTGCATGCATTCAAGAAAGGCGTGCTACCTGGCCCTTTCAGTGAATCGCTCATCAGGAGCCACCCCGCCACCTTTGCTGAGATACGGCGACGCGCGGTGGCGCACATTGTAGCAGAGACAGAGGTCTCTGAGAAGAGAGGCAGCACTGCACCGACGAAGCCGCGCGGAGGTCAGGGGAAGCAGCAGCAGGTGCGGGTGTATGAGACCAAGGAGGAGAGGAAGGCACAGGGAAGGCCTCGTCCATATGCACCCAGCAAGAACCAGCCCAGGGGGCGTGCAAGGGAGGACAGCACACCCCCTAGGTATGATTTCGTGATAGAGTTGGTAGAGCTGATCGCCATCCCTGCCGTGGCTGCGAGACTCCGAGTACCAGAGAAAACTGAGGAGGTACTTGGAAGGCGGAAGGACGAGTGGTGTGAGTTCCATCAGGCTTATGGACACACACTCCACACATGCCTGGCGTTGGGGCGTCAACTTGCTGAGTTGGTGAAGACAGGATTCCTGACCGATTACCTGCGAGGGACACAAGGTGATCGCGCTTTGGGGTCTCAGACAGGCGATCAGCAACACGAGGTCCCTGTGCATGGGGACGTGAGGTGATGGAGGATGCAACGCTGGGGGGGCTCCCAGGTAGCTCAGGTGGAAGCTGAGGCAAAGTCTTTAAGCTCAGCGATAGGAAGTTGCAAAGAGAAAGGCTAAGGGCCCAGTTCTCTAGCTGTTGACTTAGTATATCCGCCATTCGATCCCAAGGCCTGGATGAACGAGGGTTACGCTTCTGTGAACCTCGCCAGACCCCAGATAGTGTGGGATTTCTGCACGTTTGCAGGAGAAAGAGGGATTGGAGAAGCGCTTGAAGTCATGAGTTTCCCGCGCAAGTTCAAGGAAGTCCAGTCAGTTCGCTTTAACACACCTCGCGATGGTGTAACGAAAGGGAAGCAGCGAGCTTATGGAGAACTTGGGAGGCGCGAACAAGTTTGAAGCTAAGGACAGCTTTTCGTCGTTGCTGGAAGAATGGTGTGCTCGCCAGGTCGGTCATCGCCAGGGCCCATACAGAGTGGTTGAGGCGCTGGAGAATGGAGCTTATCGGCTGAAGACCCTGGAAGGAGCACCTATCCCATAGACATGGAACGCTACACACTTAAGTTTCTACTTCAGTTAAGTTGTGAGGTAGATGCGTTCTTGCACTGTACACACTCAATGTATATACTGTAAATGGTTGAGCAAATCAGGGGGCACTCTTTTCCCTAATGAGGGTTTTTAACGAGGCCACCCAATAAAAAAGATTTCAGTATGTCAAGTGTGCACATGTTTCCCAGTTTCAAGTTCTGCTTGCCCCAGATGCAAGTCCAAGGGATCAGTTGGAGCCTGCTCGCCCCAGGCGCGAGTACGGACCACTGACCTATGTCCTCCTCACCCCAGGAGTGAGTACAGGTGGCCAAAGTTTGGGAACTCGGGAGATCGGGTAAAACCAAAGAGGGAAAGGGAAGATGTCGAGAAATGTCCAACAGGAACCAGACCTAAAGGTCTATGACCTCGGGGCAAGCAAGACGGGTCAACAAGTAAAACTCTTCTTCCCCGTAACAAGACATCACCGTCGCGTTTAAGCACCAAGAAGCAGAGCTCGATCAGTCATCGGTGCACCCGAAGCAAGATCAGCCGTCGGTGCATGTCGGGGTAAGTACTCGGTCGGTCCATTGGTCATCGGGATCATGTTAACACGTGTTAAGCTGGGACCCAGGTTCCCAGCGAGAGCGTTACGCATGCACCTCGCATGATTCCAGAAGAAGGTTGGTCATCGGGGTCTTGCTAACACGTGTTAAGCTGGGACCCAGGTTCCCAGCGAGAGCGTTACGCATGCACCTCGCATGATTCCAGAAGAAGGTTGGTCATCGGGGTCTTGCTAACACGTGTTAAGCTGGGACCCAGGTTCCCAGCGAGAGCGTTACGCATGCACCTCGCATGATTCCAGAAGAAGGTTGGTCATCGGGGTCTTGCTAACACGTGTTAAGCTGGGTCCCAGGCTCCCAGCGAGAGCGTTACGCATGCACCCCGCATGATTCCAAACCAGAAGAAGAGGAGTTGCCCACTCAAAGGGCGTGCGGTGATACCATGCAGGCAGGGATGCGCCTGGCGAGTGCGCTTAGACAGCCGCCCCTGGGAGCATGCACCCACTCAGTGAAGAAAGTCCTCACCCTCGACTTTATACAGCGGGGTGCAGGCAGGAAAAGTCCTCTTCCTCTGCTTTTTACAGCAAGGTTGAGGCGAGAGAAAGTCCTCTTCCTCTGCTTCTTACAGCAAGGTTGAGGCAAGAGAACCAGGTCCTTCTCCTCTGCTTCATGCAGCAAGGTTAAGGCAACCGAAGAAGTCCTCACCCTCGACTTTGTACAGCGGGGTGCAGGCGAAAGGAAGTCCTCACCCTCGACTTTGTACAGCGGGGTGCAGGCGAAAGGAAGTCCTCACCCTCGACTTTATACAGCGGGGTGCAGGCAGAGAAAGTCCTCTACCTCTGCTTTTTACAGCAAGGTTGAGGTGAGAGAACCAAGTCCTTATCCTCTGCTTCATACAGCAAGGTTAAGGCAATAGAGAAAGTCCTCACCTCGACTTTATACAGCGAGGCTGAGGCGAGATGAAAAGTCCTCACCTCGACTTTGTACAGCGAGGCTAGAGCGAGAGGAGAAAGACCTCACATCGGCTTCCTACAGCGAGGCTGAGGCAAGAGGGGTCATGAAGAAGCAGTCCTCTTCCCCAAAACACAAGCATCATCTTCAGAGGTCGGATCCTCTATGCACTTAGCGCTGGAGCGACACGGAAGTAATGCAAAGCCTGAAGCACGATGACTGATCGGTGGTGCGCTAACATGCTAGTCGGTGGTCGGTGGCAAAGCTCTTAGTATGAAAGCTTGCCCAAACAAGCTCTTAGACGATCAGTCGAAGCATTTAGACGCCATCAGATCAGTCATCCAACATGAACTTATGCATAAAAGATTTATATACAAAGTTTGTAGCAGCAAGAGAAATTACATAAAAGGAGAAGTGGCAAGGGAAGAAGCTCAAGGAGAAGGAATGGGCCTGCCATCGGCCACTGAATGGTGGAGGGTAGATTGGGTAGAGTCCGGGTCTGGCAAGACGCAGTGAACCTGCTGCAAGCCCGTGGAACCCATCTATCAGAACCTCGGCACCAACAGCCATGGTCTCAGGTACATCAGCTTCGAGCTCCTTCTTCTCTTTGGCAACGAAGACCACTTAGTCTCTTCACTGAGAACAAGTTCACAGCTCGAGACTGGGGGGCTTGTGATCCGGTCGGTCATCGGTAGGCGATGACATCAGAAGCAGATGACCACGTAGGCCAATCACAGAGTGACGCGTGGCACGTGAAGGCAGATAAACCAGGGTTGAGATCGTTCAAGAACGGCGATCAGTGGTCAGCTACCAAGTGACCGCCACCAGCAGATCAGTTCCTACTTGAGCGCCTAGAAGAAGAGCGCGAGAAGGGACGAAGCACCGATCAGTCATCGGTGCGTTCAGAGTGATCTGTCATCAGTACATGCATTGTGATCAGTCATCGGTGCGTTCAGAGTGATCTGTCATCAGTACATGCATTGTGATCAGTCATCGGTGCATGGAGAATGATCAATCGTCGGGGGTTCCTTGTCAACACGTGTTAAACTGGGACCCAGGCTCCCAGCGAGAACGTTACTCAAGGACCTCGCCTGATCCCATAAGCAGAGCACGAGGACGTGAAGTATCACATCGGTCATCGGTGTGTGTTGAGGTGACATTGGCCGTGCGATGTGAACAACGCAACCGATGATCAGTAAAGTGCCCAGAGGCTGGGAGCGTTCTTAGTCGCGAGACGACCACGCAGGAAGACGAGAAGACGCAGTTAGGTGCAGAATCCCGCTGGGACGAGAACCCATTAAGGTTGGAATCTCCCAGTGGGTTGCATGCCTGCCACGTGGACGGTAAAGATGTTCCCAGAGAATAGGTAGAGCAGTTAGGCGCAGAAGTCGAGGGGTCCAGAGGTACCCACGCGGCCTCCCCTGTCAGACCTGGCACTCAAGTGAAGAAGGCTGGCACGCAAAGCACCCTGGGGAGTGGAAACGGCACTGTAGAGTAATTAAGTGAACCTAGAGGTAGCCTGTAGGGGCTACGCAGGGTTTATATGAGGAAGAAGAACACCAAACCAGGTATGCAATCTTTACCTCAGACACACAACACAAATCCAAGGGCACTCAGTCTTCGAATCAAAGAGGACTGAGGGCACACACACACGGTCTCACATAGAGAAACCTAAGAGAGACCTTTTGGTGTTCCCGTTGCCTGACTTGAGCGTCGGAGCTACAACGGCCGCTAGAGGCATCGTCTGTGTGTTTTGCAGGCACCATTCGGAGTTCCGGTGAAGGTTCCTGGAGCCTCCTTGCAGAGCGCGCAGCAGATAGAAAGTCAAACGAAGGAGTGACGAGGCAATCTCTCCACGCGCGAGTCAGCGGCGAGATCAGTTACACACGAGTCTCACAGAGAGATTCAGATATAGTTTTGGTGTTCCTGTTGCCTGACTTGAGCGTCGGAGCTACAACGGCCGCCAGAGGCGCCGTCTGTGTGTTTTGCAGGCAGCGTTTGGAGTTCCGGCGGTGGTTCTTGGAGCGTTCCTGCAGAACAGAAGGCTAGACGAAGGAGTGACGAGGCAATCCTCCACGTTCGAGTCAAGCGGCAGGATCATTTGGCGCCCACCGTGGGGCCGTGTAAACTGTGATTCCCATCCACAGTTGAGTTTTTGAGGTTTTCGGTAATTTCTGTTCGATTGCTTGCTGCTGCAATCGTTTTTCGGAGGTTTTAACCGTTTGAATCGAAGTTCAATCGGTGAAGAGTGGTTTTCTGAAGGTTTAGACCGGTTGAGTTGAAGTTCAATCGGTGAAGAGTGGTTTTCTGGAGGTTTAGATCGTTTGAGTTGAAGTTTCTTGGAGCTTCTTGATCATTTCGTCGAAGTGAAGTTACGTCGAAGTGTAGAGGAGATGAGTAGAAGAACCAGGCAAACCTCACCTGTGCCATCTGCTGAGGAAGGAGCTATTACCATGGCGTAGGTAGTGCAGATGATGCGCGCGCTGCAAGATAGCGTCGCGGAATCGAGAGCTGAGCAAGAGAAAATGCATGCAGAGCTGACTGCATCGCAGAGAAGAAACGAAGAGTTGAACCGTATGAATGAAGAGCTGCGTAGGGAATTGCAGGCGCAGAAGGAGCGCGCAGTTGAAGAGAGGACGTCGACGCCACCGTCGCCTCCGAGAGCATTCCCTATGCCTTTCTCCCCCGAAATCATGAACACGGTGGTGCCTCCCAATCTGGTGGGACTGAAAGCGTCATTCACGGGGGTGGAAGATCCAGAAGCACACCTGACAGCCTTCCACACTCAGATGATGCTGGCTGGAGGTTCAGATGCTGTGTACTGCAAGATGTTCATGAGTACGCTGAGCGGAGTGGCTATGAAGTGGTTCGTGAGCCTGCCAGAGGGCCACGTCACTTCCTTCCATCAGTTTGCGAAGCTGTTCACGGAGCAGTACATCATCAACTGACCTGCGCCAGTGGTGTCCTACGACCTGTTTGACGTGCGCCAGTATCAGGGGGAGCCGTTGAAGGACTACCTCAATCGCTTTGGGGCGCAGGTGGTGAGATTGCCCGTCAAGGATGAGGACATGCTGGTGCATTCGTTCAAGAGAGGTGTCCTCCCTGGTCCTTTCATTGAATCGCTCATCAGGAGCCACCCTGCCACCTTCACCGAGATACGGCGACGCGTGGTGGCACACATAGTAGCAAAGACAGAGGTCTCTGAGAAGAGAAGAAGTGTTGCACCGTCGAAGCCACGTGGAGGTCAGGGGAATCAGCAGCAACAGGCGCGGGTGCATGAGATCAAGGAAGGGAGGAAGGAGCAGGGAAGGTCTCGCCCTTATGCACCCCGGAAGGACTAGACCAGGGGGCATGCAAGCAACGCACCCCCAGGTATGATTTCATGATAAGTTTGGCGGAGTTGATCGCCATCCCTGCTGTGGCAGCAAGACTCCATGTGCCAGAGAAAATCGACAGGGTACTTGGAGGGAGGAAGGATGAGTGGTGTGAATTCCATCAAGCTTATGGACATACACTCCGTACCTGCCTGGCATTGGGGCGTCAGCTTGCTGAGTTGGTGAAGACAGGGTTCCTGACCGATTACCTGCAGAAGGCACAAGGTGATCGCGCTTCGGGGTCCCAGGCAGGCGACCAGCAGCATGAACTCCCTGTGTTTGGGGAGGTGAGGTGATGGAAGAGGCTACACTGGGGGGGCTCCCAGAGCTGAAGCGGAAGGCATGATTGCCCCACGTGTGTGCATCGCCAGGGCGATCGTCGCCGGTTAAAGGAGACCCCATCCAGAGTGGTTGAGACGTTGGAGAATGGAGCTTATCGGCTGGTGACTCTGGACGGAACGACTATTCCCAGAACCCAGGACGTTACACGCTGCTTTCCTACTTTCGTTAAGTTGTAAAGTAGATGCGCTATCGCGCTGTACACACACTTAGTGTATTAAACAGTTGAGCAGATCAGGGGCACTCTTTTTAACGATGCCACCTAATAAAAGATTTTCAGTACATAAAGTGTGCGAGTGTTCCCAGTTTAAAGTTCTCCTTGCCCCAGGTGCAAGACCAGGTGATCGGTGGTGAGTTACCGAGTGGCCACCACCCGCAGATCAGCCCTAGATAAGCACTGGGATGTAGAGCGCGATCAGCCATCAGTGCATGCAGACCGCGATCAGTCATCGGTGCATGTAGAGAGTGAGTACTCGGTCGGTGCACGGTCATCGGGGTCTTGCTAACACGTGTTAAGCTAGGACCCAAGTTCCCAGCGAGAGCGTTAAGCATGCACCTCGTATGATTCCAGAAGAAGAGATCCTCGCCGGTCGGGACGTCGGTGAACGCGCGATGAGGCAATGCAGGCAAGGCGCGCCCAATGTGTGCGCTTAGACAGCCACCCCTGGCGCCCCCCTGGGAGCGTGCACCCACGAGAAAGTTGTAAGGACCTAGAAACTTTAATTGGAATGAAAGTGTTATATTTAAATAATTTCAGAAGATGTTATTATTTAAAATACAAAGAGCTGGTAAATGAAGTTTCGTAGTAGTCGGACCTCGGACGTCGCCCAAGGTCTGGGGTCAGCTGGTAGGGGTTGTAAGGACCTGTAAAATTGAATTGGAATGAAAGTGGCATATTTAAATAATTCCAGAAGATGTTATTATTTAAAATACAAAGAGCTGGTAAATGAAGTTTCGTAGTAGTCGGACCTCGGACGTCGCCCATGATCTGGGATAAGCTAGTAGAGGTCGGTCGAATGACATGTGGACCAAGAAGAGTAAAGGAGGAAAAGTGTAACTAAGAAGTCTTCTGCAAGATCGTCGTTAGTGAAGACGGAGGCGATCTCCGACTCCTCTGGCACATAATCGCCTGTCGCCTAGAGGAGACATGAGCGCCAATCGCCTAGAGTGTACGTGATCGGCGGGAATGTACGTAGTATGTGGTCAAGATACTGGATCAACCAGAGTGGGTTCCAACAACCACGCGTATCAAGGTGTGGGTTAAGCCTTAGATACGCTGTGCATGCGAAGCGCTACGCTTGAGCAAAAGAGATCACCCTTAGTGTTGCATGCATGGGAGCACGAGGAGTGGGGCTGATCTACTCTTGGAAATGTGAAGCTACCGACGTCACCGAGTCATGTGGAGATGATACCTTGGACGTAACATAGTAGAATGAAGAACCTTCAGAAAGGCGCGGCGATTGTCGTCGGTCATCGCCAGGTGAGAGGCATGCGGGCATCGCCAGGGCGCGAGGGGCATGCGGGCATCACCAGGGCGCGAGGCATGCGGGGTTAGTCTTCGCGCGAGAGATCATCGGTGGATTGTCTTCGCGCGAGAGGTCATCGGTGGATTGTCTTTGCGCGGGAGGTCATCGGTGGATTGTCTTCGCGCGAGAGGTCATCGGTGGATTGTCTTCGCGCAAGAGGTCATCGGTGGAGAGTCTTCGCGCGAGAGGTCATCGGTGGATTGTCTTCGCGCGATGTCGAGCTTCACACAGAGAAAGTGGGACCCAGACTTCCAGCATGGAACGTCCTGCACGCGCGCCACGTAGGCAAGAAGAGTGGTTCAGAATAGTGACCTCAGAGTGTTAGCCTGCGCAGAGGCACGCTCAGTAGTACTGTTCAGGAAGTGGTTGGCCTGCGCAAGAGACAACTGTAGTCGTACTGTTCAGGGAAACGTACACTCAGACTTCTCTGCAGAGTGGGTGGTGGCAGCTGCTTTTGGTGGATAAGTTGGTTTAAGATGCAGAAAACCCACTGCTGAGAGAAAAAAAAACGTTGCAGCCTTCAAAGAGAGAAAGAGTGAGTTACCTCCCTTTTCCTCCAGTTGTCTCCTTCGCGCTGCGATTCTAGCACCTTCACACGAGAGTACGACGAGCGACAGCCACCATTAGAGCACCTGGGCAGTTCTCTACAAGTCCTTCAACCAGACGCAAAAACAGAGCCAAGGCGTTGTTCAAGCTTCGTTGGGTTTCGGAGCTCCTGGTGTTTTGCGCAAGTCCAGGTAAGGGAAGCTAGCTTTATTTTCAATAAAAGCCGTAGATTTGCTGCTTCTGAAGTGAGGGCGACGTGGTCGCTGGTTTCATATTCTTTTTCGTGATGCTCTGTTCTATGTGTTTGGGCGACGTGGTCGCCGGTTTTAAACCCTTCCTTTTCACAATGTTCTGTTCTTATGTTTTTGGGCGACGTGATCGCCGGTTTTTAAATACACATTTCGAAATCCCCTGCTTTTGGACCAGATCGCCGGTTTTGGCGTTGTTTCTCGAACTCCCCTGTTTTTGGTGTTGTTTGAAAACTGTTTGAGATTTAAATGTGATATTCGAAAATCTGAACCTTGGAATGAGTTTTGCTGTGATTGGAATCGGTCATTTAAGTGTTATATGATGTGTTTGAATGTTGTGAAAGTGGGATCAAGACATATTATTTTCAGGAAAGGAAATACCGTGTTGAGATTTGGTTATGAGGGTGTATTGATCTGTGAGTATCCTGTGAATGAGACGATCCTGACTCTGCTGAGATAATGGAATCACATAGAGGAAGTTATTCAGTTGGTGAGAGTCGAAGGAGGTTCATATGAATGGGTGAGTTGTGTGAAAAAGAACGAGCTCGGCCTGTTATATGGATTAACCCTGTCATACTGTGAGAGTGATGAAATTGAGATCGAGATTGTGTTGATGCGCATGGCTGTGGAAACATTACAGCAAATGAAGTATGACAGGTGCAGGTCTCTGGATGCTAAGTTCAACGCACGAGTCTTCCGGAAGTAGTGTCAAGTGTCTTGTGTGCTGAGTCAGTGGTGGTCTGACATGTGAAATGAGGAACTTGAAATTGATAGACACTTGATACAGTTGTGAAATAGAATGACTCTTGAGAATATTGTGAAATGTGTGATTTCTGGGCGATCAGGTGAAGGGTATTGAGAAAACCTATAGCTTTACGTGAATATCTTGAAAATTGCTTACCCTGATTTTAATGTTCTTATTTAAACTCTCTTTAAAATATCTAGCTTACCCTGCGTGTTTTGCTCGTTGGCTGTTTTTCTCTTTAAACTGTGATGATCGTGTATAACTTACACGGGAGCAGATGATCTTCCAGGATATAGAGCTCCTTAGTGAGTGGTCGCCGAGGAAGAGATCGCCTGTTTGGTGGTGATCGCCGATTTTCTATCTCTTGGTGGTGATCGCCGGATTTATGTCCTGCTAGCAGATCGCCTGTTTGGGCCTTCTGTTACCAGATCGCCGGTTCATGTGTGGAGACCGCCGGTCTTGTTGTATTTGATTGAATTCGTTAAATTTTGAAAACATTTGACTGGTTATGTATTAAACTCCCTAAGAGGAGCAACTTCATTACTTATATATATATATTCATGTACTCTTCAATATTATTTGTTTACCTTTATTTTCATTATACATGTATGTATGGTTTTATTTTGCGGGATGTTACATTAATGGTATCAGAGCAGTTCGTCCTTAGGATGACCTGAGGGCTGTGGATCCATTGTGTTTCTTCTGCTCATAAAATCTATTTGAGTTTTAAATAACAACTATAGTGAAAGGTTTTCAAAACGTTTTTGGTATTGAAATTTTGTGTGTGCTTTAGTGAATGTATGCTCTAATTGAAAATCTTGGTATTAAGAATGAGAAGATCCTGATAAAGTAATGAGGGTGCACACTCATAACTGGATCGAGATGATTCTTAATCTTAATTCCAAAGGTTTGATGTTTAGCCTACATTGAATTCTGGTGTGATTTATTTAGTGTTCTTATAATTGACTGAGAGTGGTTGATTGGATTAATGACTGCATACCAGTAGTTGTTCTGGTGTTATGCTTGATGTTATAAGCATTATGATCCTGTTGATGAACTCAAATTCTAAATGACTTTGAGATGTTGACCTTTGTAAGGTCTAGATGTTACCTCCTGAATGAATCGATTTCTTATCGATCTCATTCTTATAGTTGTGGGGGGGGGATATAGAAACCAATAGTTTCCTAATCTTCTACAGAGAAGAATGGCTCCTAGACAGCCTACCCCTCCCAAACCTTCTGCTGAAATGGGCCAGATCGCCAGGGCCATTGGGATGATGGCGAGTACCATCCAGCAGCAGAGTACGGCGATGTCTCAGAATCACCAAGCTACGCTGCAGTATGAGGAGACCGCCAGATCGGCTGCAACCCCAACGTCGGTCAGCCTCAGGAGCAGATGGGACTGACCGAGTTCATGAGGCGCAACCCACCCAAGTTCAGTGGGAATGCTACCCCTGATCAAGCAGATCAGTGGGTCAGAGAGTTGGAGAAAATCTTTAGGGCGACCTCCTGCCCTGAAGAGAAGAAATTGTTGTTCGCCACTTATCTGCTATCAGGAGAAGCTGAGTTCTGGTGGATGGGAGCTCATCAGATGATGGAGGCCCGAGGGGATGTATTGGATTGGGAGAGCTTCAAGGTGAAGTTCTTGGAGAAATACTTCCCGGACAGCGCCAAGTTTGCGAGGGAAGCTGAGTTCCTGAAGTTGGAGCAGGGGGATATGTCAGTGAACGCCTATGCTGCTCGTTTTGAGTACCTCGCTCGGTTCTATACCCAGGCGACCTCCGAGGCCTGGAGGTGTAGGGAGTTTGAAGAGGAACTGAAACATGAGCTGAAGAAGACCATATCCCCGATGTGCATAAGAGGATTTCACACCTTAGTGGGGAAGGCGATGATGGTGGAGGCACGGGAGAAGAGTGACTCTCGGGTGATCAGGTCACACCCAGGGGGTTCTTCCAGTGGGAAGGCCAAGGTGCAGCACCCACAAAACAAACCTTATGCGGGACCTCCACCACATCGGGCAGGGGCAGTTTCGCCCCAGTTCCAGCAGCAACAAAGATGGAAACCTAGATGCCAAAAGATGGGGCACATATCTAGAGATTATCCTAGCAGAAATAGGATGACTCAATCCAGTGGTTCCCAACAGATGAGGAATGAAGGCAGCAAACCTCAGGCAGCAGGGAGAATGGTTGCCATGACAGGGGCAGAGGTGCCTCAGTCAGGTAACTTGGTGGAAGGTGCTACGTGATACTCACTCGGTCGGAGGTGGAGAATAAAGGGGACGTAAGCAGAATACCCGTGGTGAAAGATTTCACGGATGTATTCCCAGAAGAAGTACCTGGGTTACCCCCTAAGAGAGAAGTGGAATTCTCTATTGTTTTGGTACCTGGAGCTGGACCGGTGGCAATGGCTCCAGCTGAGTTGATGGAATTAAAGAAGGAAGTGTAAGTTAGATTTAGTGTACCAAGGTTTAGTTTCAGCTACATATAAGTTATGGAGAGTATATAAGCAGAATGTTGAGGGTTTAAAGACTTAAGCATGTGTATCCATAGGAAGTACCGGGGTTAAGTTCCAAAAATGAAAGAATGAATTTTCTCTTATTTGAAGCTTGGGAGATGTTTATTTCGATGAAACAGCATGAGATGACTCTAGCTTAACCACAAGCTTAAAAGGAAAGAGGAGATATTGTATTTATGTCTAAAGTTCAATTAGACAGAGAAATTTGCTGAAAAATACCAAGTAGAGAAGTTACTGGGAGAAGAGAGAAAGCTTCACGCAGAATGGATGCTATTTTGTGGATCGTGATTTGGAAGATGAGTATGGAAATGGTGGATGAGGAGTGATGAGAAAGGGAAATGGAAAGATATTCTTGTATCCAAATATGACTCGGAACTTGGGGAAGCCGAGCTCATTCGAAATATCAATCGTGGTGGTGGAGAGATGTACGTAAGGTGTGCGAGGAGGGTGAAGATGATGGTTAGTTCCAAAAAGTCATTGTTTGGAAAGTTGGAGGCGGAGGGGATGTGAGATTTCAGGAGGATGCGTGGGCCACTAACTTTAACTTTAAAGCAACGTGGCTGGTCTATGTGCTTCAAGTGGATAAGTGTTCTACTTGTTCGACATAAGGATTTGAGGTCCCACCTTGAGAACTTTTATCTTATACGTATGTCATCCAAGTAGAATCAGGTGTGGAAGGGAATGTGGGTGGCAATAGTATGTGGTATCTTGGAGAAGAGGAATAGAGTTGTCCTTAAGCGAGAAATTCTGGATGCAGAGGAAATTTTCCAATCGGCTCCACTACTTACATGGTTGTGGTTGAGATATATAGTGCGTTCGTTCTTGTATGCCTTTTCAGATAGGCACCTGAACCCAAATCAATGCATCCAAGGTATACATTGAACAATGAGGAAATGATGGGAACAGGGAGCCGAGTTGGCAAAAGAAGTCATAATGATGATTTAGAAAGTAACAGCAACAAGAACTTTGTTTTTATAAGGTGCAGAATTATGTAGCATAGTGGTGAACCAAAGGTGTTCCTGTAGGGAGCGTGAGAATTAGATCAGCAGTTGGGAAGTCGATGGATGGTTTTGATCAAGATGCGGAAGTTGATTCCTAGAAGGAGATTTCGGATCCTAGTTTGAATTGGCTGGGGGACATGAGCAGTAGTCAGCTGTCCTCTTTCCTTCCGATGAAGGGATCTTGCTCACTTTTTCTCTACAGGGGGCTAGTCCTGGTTCTGTTAAGGGCTTAGTTCTGGACTTGCTCGACCAAGTCTTCAGGGTTGGAAGTAGAGTGTGAGTACTGGAGTTGGCGCTCAATGGAGCAGCATACTCCATATGCAGGGATGGAGCATGGAATTTAATGAAGTATTGGAGTAGTAAGAGTTGGTTCAACAGACAACCAAGAAGGTGAAACTGATGCAAGGCAGAATGAAGGCTTCTCAAAGTCGACAGATGTCCTATGCAGATCAGAGGAGAAGACCTT
Organism: Phaseolus lunatus; assembly: GCA_013389735.1. Lineage (NCBI taxonomy): Eukaryota > Viridiplantae > Streptophyta > Magnoliopsida > Fabales > Fabaceae > Phaseolus > Phaseolus lunatus. Next base: position 20,653,922 of record CM023857.1, read on the forward strand.
TGGAGTTTACTGTTGGAGATCATGCATTTATGAACGTGACACCGACCAAGGGTGTAGGACGAGCTATCAGATCTTAAGGAGGATCGGTCTAGTGGCTTATGAGATTGCCCTACCTCCCCATTTAACGAATCTGCACAATGTCTTTCACGTGTCACAACTCTAGTCACGTGTTAGAAGTGGACGATGTGCAGATCAGGGATGACTTGTTGTTGGGAGCGAAACCAGTCAGGATTGACGTTCAGCAGAGTAGGCAGCTCGGAGGCGAGACCATCAATATGGTGAAAGTGGTGTGGGATGAGAGATCGGGTGATACAACTTGGGAATTAGAAGGAACCATGAGAGAAGCCTATCCCTACCTCTTTTCCTTGTGATTCAATTTTCGAGGACGAAAATTTTTCTTGTTGGGGAGAATGTAAGGACCTGTAAAATTGAATTGGAATGAAAGTGGCATATTTAAATAATTCCAGAAGATGTTATTATTTAAAATACAAAGAGCTGGTAAATGAAGTTTCGTAGTAGTCGGACCTCGGACGTCGCCCATGATCTGGGATAAGCTAGTAGAGGTCGGTCAAATGACATGTGGACCAAGAAGAGTAAAGGAGGAAAAGTGTAACTAAGAAGTCTTCTGCAAGATCGTCGTTAGTGAAGACGGAGGCGATCTCCGACTCCTCTGGCACATAATCGCCTGTCGCCTAGAGGAGACATGAGCGCCAATCGCCTAGAGTGTACGTGATCGGCGGGAATGTACGTAGTATGTGGTCAAGATACTGGATCAACCAGAGTGGGTTCCAACAACCACGCGTATCAAGGTGTGGGTTAAGCCTTAGATACGCTGTGCATGCGAAGCGCTACGCTTGAGCAAAAGAGATCACCCTTAGTGTTGCATGCATGGGAGCACGAGGAGTGGGGCTGATCTACTCTTGGAAATGTGAAGCTACCGACGTCACCGAGTCATGTGGAGATGATACCTTGGACGTAACATAGTAGAATGAAGAACCTTCAGAAAGGCGCGGCGATTGTCGTCGGTCATCGCCAGGTGAGAGGCATGCGGGCATCGCCAGGGCGCGAGGGGCATGCAGGCATCACCAGGGCGCGAGGCATGCGGGGTTAGTCTTCGCGCGAGAGATCATCGGTGGATTGTCTTCGCGCGAGAGGTCATCGGTGGATTGTCTTCGCGCGGGAGGTCATCGGTGGATTGTCTTCGCGCGAGAGGTCATCGGTGGATTGTCTTCGCGCGAGAGGTCATCGGTGGAGAGTCTTCGCGCGAGAGGTCATCGGTGGATTGTCTTCGCGCGATGTCGAGCTTCACACAGAGAAAGTGGGACCCAGACTTCCAGCATGGAACGTCCTGCACGCGCGCCACGTAGGCAAGAAGAGTGGTTCAGAATAGTGACCTCAGAGTGTTAGCCTGCGCAGAGGCACGCTCAGTAGTACTGTTCAGGAAGTGGTTGGCCTACGCAAGAGACAACTGTAGTCGTACTGTTCAGGGAAACGTACACTCAGACTTCTCTGCAGAGTGGGTGGTGGCAGCTGCTTTTGGTGGATAAGTTGGTTTAAGATGCAGAAAACCCACTGCTGAGAGAAAAAAAATCGTTGCAGCCTTCAAAGAGAGAAAGAGTGAGTTACCTCCCTTTTCCTCCAGTTGTCTCCTTCGCGCTGCGATTCTAGCACCTTCACACGAGAGTACGACGAGCGACAGCCACCATTAGAGCACCTGGGCAGTTCTCTGCAAGTCCTTCAACCAGACGCAAAAACAGAGCCAAGGCGTTGTTCAAGCTTCGTTGGGTTTCGGAGCTCCTGGTGTTTTGCGCAAGTCCAGGTAAGGGAAGCTAGCTTTATTTTCAATAAAAGCCGTAGATTTGCTGCTTCTGAAGTGAGGGCGACGTGGTCGCCGGTTTCATATTCTTTTTCGTGATGCTCTGTTCTATGTGTTTGGGCGACGTGGTCGCCGGTTTTAAACCCTTCCTTTTCACAATGTTTTGTTCTTATGTGTTTGGGCGACGTGATCGCCGATTTTTAAATACACATTTCGAAATCCCCTGCTTTTGGACCAGATTGCCGGTTTTGGCGTTGTTTCTCGAACTCCCCTGTTTTTGGTGTTGTTTGAAAACTGTTTGAGATTTAAATGTGATATTCGAAAATCTGAACCTTGGAATGAGTTTTGCTGTGATTGGAATCGGTCATTTAAGTGTTATATGATGTGTTTGAATGTTGTGAAAGTGGGATCAAGACATAGTATTTTCAGGAAAGGAAATACCGTGTTGAGATTTGGTTATGAGGGTGTATTGATCTGTGAGTATCCTGTGAATGAGACGATCCTGACTCTGCTGAGATAATGGAATCACATAGAGGAAGTTATTCAGTTGGTGAGAGTCGAAGGAGGTTCATATGAATGGGTGAGTTGTGTGAAAAAGAACGAGCTCGGCCTGTTATATGGATTAACCCTGTCATACTGTGAGAGTGATGAAATTGAGATCGAGATTGTGTTGATGCGCATGGCTGTGGAAACATTACAGCAAATGAAGTATGACAGGTGCAGGTCTCTGGATGCTAAGTTCAACGCACGAGTCTTCCGGAAGTAGTGTCAAGTGTCTTGTGTGCTGAGTCAGTGGTGGTCTGACATGTGAAATGAGGAACTTGAAATTGATAGACACTTGATACAGTTGTGAAATAGAATGACTCTTGAGAATATTGTGAAATGTGTGATTTCTGGGCGATCAGGTGAAGGGTATTGAGAAAACCTATAGCTTTACGTGAATATCTTGAAAATTGCTTACCCTGATTTTAATGTTCTTATTTAAACTCTCTTTAAAATATCTAGCTTACCCTGCGTGTTTTGCTCGTTGGCTGTTTTTCTCTTTAAACTGTGATGATCGTGTATAACTTACACGGGAGCAGATGATCTTCCAGGATATAGAGCTCCTTAGTGAGTGGTCGCCGAGGAAGAGATCGCCTGTTTGGTGGTGATCGCCGGTTTTCTATCTCTTGGTGGTGATCGCCGGATTTATGTCCTGCTAGCAGATCGCCTGTTTGGGCCTTCTGTTACCAGATCGCCGGTTCATGTGTGGAGACCGCCGGTCTTGTTGTATTTGATTGAATTCGTTAAATTTTGAAAACATTTGACTGGTTATGTATTAAACTCCCTAAGAGGAGCAACTTCATTACTTATATATATATATATATATTCATGTACTCTTCAATATTATTTGTTTACCTTTATTTTCATTATACATGTATGTATGGTTTTATTTTGCGGGATGTTACATTAATGGTATCAGAGCAGTTCGTCCTTAGGATGACCTGAGGGCTGTGGATCCATTGTGTTTCTTCTGCTCATAAAATCTATTTGAGTTTTAAATAACAACTATAGTGAAAGGTTTTCAAAACGTTTTTGTATTGAAATTTTGTGTGTGCTTTAGTGAATGTATGCCCTAACTGAAAATCTTAGTATTAAGAATGAGAGGATCTTGATAAAGTAGTGAGGGTGCACACTCATAACTGGATCAAGATGATTCTCAATCTTAAATTCTGAAGGTTTGACGTTTAGCATATATTGAATTCTGGTGTGTTTTATTTCAGTTTATTGAGTGTTTTGTATTGATTGAAAGTGGTTGTTTGGATTGATGGTTGTATACCAGTAGTTGTTCTAGTGTTTTGCTTGAGGTTATAAGTATCATGATTCTGTTGATAAACTCAAATTCTAAATGACTTTGAGATGTTGACCTTTGTAAGGTCTAGATGTTACCTCCTGAATGAATCGATTTCTTATCGATCTCATTCTTATAATTGTGGGGGGGATATAGAAACCAATAGTTTCCTAATCTTCTACAGAGAAGAATGGCTCCTAAACAGCCTACCCCTCCCTAAACCTTCTGCTGAAATGGGCCAGATCGCCAGGGCCATTGAGATGATGGCGAGTGCCATCCAGCAGCAGAATACGGCGATGTCTCAGAATCACCAAGCTACAATGCAGCATCGGGAGACCGCCAGATCGGCTGCAACAGCTCCCAACGTCGATCAGCCTCAGGAGCAGATGGGACTGACCGAGTTCCTCAGGCACAACCCACCTAAGTTCAGTGGGAATGCTACCCCTGATCAAGCAGATCAGTGGGTCAGGGAGTTGGAGAAAATCTTCAGGGCGACCTCCTGCCCTGAAGATAAGAAGCTGGTATTCACCACATATCTTCTGTCTGGAGAGGCTGAGCTCTGGTGGATGGGAACTCAGCAGATGATGGAGGCCCGAGAGGAAGTGTTGGATTGGGAGAGCTTCAGGGTGAGATTCCTGGAGAAATACTTCCCAGACAGCGCAAGGTTTGCGAAGGAAGCTGAGTTCCTAAGGTTGGAGCAGGGGGGATATGTCTGTGAACGCCTATGCTGCTCGATTTGAGTACCTCGCCCAATTCTATACCCAGGCGACCTCTGAGGCTTGGAAGTGTAGGAAGTTTGAAGAAGGTTTAAAGCATGAGCTGAAGAAGACCATAGCACCCATGTGCATCAGAGAGTTTCATGCCTTAGTAGAGAAGGCAAAGATGGTGAAAACCTTGGAAAGGGGTAATTCTCGGGTGATCAGGTCACACCCAGGGGGTTCTTTCAGTGGGAAGGCCAAGGTGCAGCACCCACAAAGCAAGCCTTATGCGGGACCTCCACCACATCGGGCAGGAGCAGTTTCGCCCCAGTTTCAGCAGCAACAAACATGGAAACCTAGATGTTTCACGTGCCAAAAGATGGGGCACATATCTAGAGATTGTCCTAGCAGAAATAGGATGACTCAATCCAGTGGTTCCCAACAGATGAGGAATGAAGGCAGCAGACCTCAGGCAGCAGGGAGAGTGGTTGCCATGACAGGAGCAGAGGTGTCTCAGTCAGGTAACTTGGTGCAAGGTGCTTCGTGAATCCTAGCTCGGTTGGGAGTGAAGAATGAAGAGGACGTAAGCAGGATACCTGTGGTGAAAGATTTCATGGATGTATTTCCAGAGGAAATACCTGGATTACCTCCTAAGAGAATGATACCTAGAGCTGGACCAGTGTCAATGGCTCCCTACAGAATGGCTCCAGCTGAGTTGATGGAATTAAAGAAGCAAGTGTAAGTTAGATTTAGTTGTACCAAGGTTTAGTTTCAGCTACATATAAGTTATGGAGAGTAAATAAGCAGTATGTTGAGGGTTTAAAGACTTAAGCATGTGTATCCATGGGAAGTACCAGAGTTAAGTTCCAAGAATGAAAGAATGAATTTTCTTTTATTTGAAGCTTGGAAGATGTTTATGTCGATGAAACAGCATGAGATGACTCTAGCTTAACCACAAGCTTAAAAGGAAAGAGGAGATATTGTATTTATGTCTAAAGTTCAATTAGACAGAGAAAATTGCTGAAGAATACTAGGTAGAGAAGTTACTGGGATAAGAGAGAAAGCTTCACACAGAATGGATGTTGTTTTGTTGATCGTGATTTGAAAGATGAGTGTGGAAATTGTGGGTTGAGATTTAAGGCTCCTGATGCCGTAAGTCTCCTGAACTTGGCAAATGAGGATGCAGTTCTGCCTGTGAACGTAGAAAGGAAGGAGGTAATGGCTATGGATAGAATAAGGGTAAGCCGTGTTATGATGATGTTGAGTTCTTCTAGCGATGTTAGTAAATTGCAGAAAGTTGGATGTGGAAGCAGAACTTTCCGTGCCTTGTGTTTCTAATGGGATGGGATTTGCAGCTAATCCTTTAAATGGGCAGTTGTGGTGGTCAGCGTTTCATTTCTGATCCTAGAAACAATGTTGCATCGTCAGCCGTAGCAACAAGTCCTCACCCTGAACACAGTGAGGGACTTATGATCTGTGTATTGAATATTGAGCACCCTGAGATCCCATGCAATGCTAATATGGATGTATCCATTGGAATTCCTGAGTGAGCAACTCTAAAATCCCAACCAGTTGCTAAAGAGGTGGGTTTTTCATAATCTGCTATTAGTAATCAAAGAAGAGATGAACCAGATGGACGCCTGAAGGAAAGAAGCCGTTCTCTTTCAGTCTTTTGCTGCTACCAGATCGGTTCGACAAGAAACGGTGCTAGAATAGAGGTACTTTGGCAAGATAGTGGCGTTAGAGAATGCTGGTTTAGATGAAAAATCTGGAGTGTATCTCCAACGCTGCTGAAGGTCCAGTACGATGATTTGCTTGATAAAGAAGGGCCACAGAAACTAGAGGAATGGATCCCTTCGTCTAGAGTGGCAGCTACTGATTAATTTGGGTATGCGATGTTCAGACCGCTTAACAGTCAAGCCATGCTCTCCTGAACGCCATTCAGGTCGCCCTCTTGAGTTGAATCAGCAGTGTATGCCTGGTGGTATGATGGGTGGTGGGAAGGTGTTGTAACTGCAGCTAATGACAGTGGTAGAGGGATCTTCGTCGGATGGCTCTGCCTTAGAAAGTGAATCATCATCCATCCCCATAGTTGAAGTTGCTAAGAAGGTGAGCAAGAATCGTTTGGTTGGGAAACCCCTGTGGATCTGGAAAATATGAAGAGAATAACTTTGAGGGAGCCACTCTATATCGCTCATGAGGACAAGGGTAACAACTCTAGTGGTGGCTATGAGGACGAAGCTAACAAGGCTGTGAAGACACTTCTGGCCTTAAATGAACACAAGGATAATAACTCTTGTAGAGGCAGTGATGATGTTGACAATAAGGAGAAGACCTTTGGAGTTGTAGTTGGAGATCATGCATTTATGAAAGTGACACCGACCAAGGGTGTAGGACGAGCTATCAGATCAAAGGAGTTGTCTCCTAAGTTAGTCGGCCCATATCAGATCTTAAGGAGGATCGGTCCAGTGGCTTATGAAATCGCCCTACCTCCCCAATTAGCAAATCTGCATAACGTCTTTCACGTGTCACAGTTAAGGAAGTATCTTGCAGACCCTAGTCACGTGTTGGAAGTAGACGATGTGCAGATCGGGTGATTGAACTTGGGAGTTGGAAGAACCCATGAGAGCAGCCTATCCATACCTCTTTTCCTTGTAATTCAATTTTCGAGGACGAAAATTTTTCTAGTTGGGGAGAATGTAAGAACCTAGAAACTTTAATTGGAATGAAAGTGTTATATTTAAATAATTTCAAAAGATGTTATTATTTAAAATACAAAGAGCTGGTAAATGAAGTTTCGTAGTAGTCGGACCTCGGACGTCGCCCAAGGTCTGGGGTCAGCTGGTAGGGGTCGGTCGGCTGACCATTGTATTAACCAAGTAGTCAGGTGCGATGACTTTATCGTGAGGTAATCACGTGGATGTGCTCGAGGAAGACATGTGGATCAAGAAGAGTAAAGGAAGAAAAGTGTAGCTAAGAAGTCTTCTACGAGATCGCCGTTATTGAAGACGGAGGCGATCTCCAACCTCTCTGGCACATAATCGCCTATGGTGTACATGATCGCCGAATGTGCACTTAGTATGTGGCCAAGGTGCTGGATTAACCATAGTGGGTTCCAAAAACCACGCGTATCAAGGTGTGGGTTAAGCCTTAGATACGCTGGGCGTGCGAAGCTCTATGCTTGAGCATAAGAAATCATCCTTAGTGTTGCATGCATGGGCGCACGAGGAGTAGTGCTGGTCTATTCTTGGAAAGGTGAAGCTACCGACGTCACCAAGCCATGTGGAGGTGATACCTTAGACGTAACATAGTGGAATGAAGAACCTTCAGCAAGGTGTGACGATGTGACATCGGTGAGCAGAGTAAGGCGACGTGTTCTCGTCACACACAAGGGCGATAAGAGATCGCCAACAGGATGAGAGGAACATCGGTCATCAACCAGGATGGGAGCCACATCGGTGGTCTGCCAGGGTGAGACATCGGTGGTCCTCCAGGATGAGACATCGGTTGTCTGCCAGGATGAGGAATCAGTCATCACCGGGATGAGGCACGTCAGTCATCGCCGGTATGAGAGACAGACGGTCATCGCCAGGATGAGGGACACATCGGTCGTTTTCCAGGAAGAGACATCGGTCGTCCGCCAGGATGAGACATCGGTGGATGGTCATCGCGAGAGCGGTCATCGGTGGAAGATTATCGCGCGGTGTCGAGTTTCACACAGATAAGGTGGGACCCAGGCTCTCAGCATGAGACGTACTGCACGCGCGACACGTAGACAAAAAGGGTGGTTCAGAATAGTGACATCAGAGTGTTGGCCTGCACAGAGGCACGCGTAGTCGTACTGTTCAGCGAAGCGTACACGCAAACTTCCCTGCAGAGTGGGTGGTGGCAGCGGCTTTTGTGAACAAGTTGGTTTAAGATTCAAAAACCCACTTCTGAGAGGAAAAGAACGTTGCAGTGGTTCAGGAGTGAAGGAGTGAGTTTACCTTCATCCTTCTCTTTTCTCTCCTTCGCGCTGTGATTCAGGCATCCTCAAACACTAGTACGACGAGCGACGTCTGCCATTGGAGCACCTGGGAGGTTCTCTGCAAGTTCTACAAACCAGACGCTAAAACATAGCTAAGGCATCTTTAAGCTTCGGTGGGTTTTGGAGCTCTTGGTGTTTTGCGCAAGTCCAGGTAAGGGAAGCTAGCCTTATTTCCAACGAAAACCTTATATTAGATGATTGAGATGATGGGGCAACGTGGTCGCCGGTTTTCAACTGTTATTGCATAATCCCCTGTTTCTGAACGAGATCGCCGGTTTTGGCGTTGTTTTTCGAACTCCCCTGTTTTTGTGTTGTTTGAAACTGTTTGAGATTTAAATGTGATATTTGAAAACCTGAACCAGGGAATGATTGTTGTTGTGATTGGAATCATTCATTTAAGTGTTATATGATGTGTTGAATGTTGTGAATGTGGGATCAAGGCATAGTATTTTCAGGAAAGAAAATACCGTGTAAGATCGTGTAGGATGTGCATTGATCGGTGATTTCTATAATGAGATATCCTGACTCTCCTGAGATAATGAAATCATATAGATGAAGTTATTCAGGCGTTGAGAGTCGATGGAGGTTCATACGTATGGGTAAGTGTTTGAAAGATAACTACTTGACCTGTTGTGTGGATTCACCCTGTCATACTGTGAGAGTGATGAAATTGAGATCGAGATTGTGTTGATGCGCATAGCTGTGGAAACTTTACAGCAATGTAGTATGACAGGTGCAGATCTCTGAGTCTAGTCAATGCACGAGTCTTCCGGAAGTAGTGTCAAGTGTCTTGTGTGATGAGTCAGTGGAAGTCTGACGTGAGAAATGAGAAACATTGAAATTGATAGACACTTGATGAATTATGTGAATAGAACGACTCTTGAGGAAATTGTGAAATATGTGATTACTTGATGGTCATGTGAAGGGAATGAGAAAATTGATAGTTTTTACGTGGGTGTCTTTAATTTGTTTTATCTTGATTTTAAAGTTTCATATCTAAACTCTCTTTCAAATATCTAGCTTACCCTGTGTTTTTGGTGTGGTGTTTGGCTTTTTCTTAAACCTGTGATGATCGTGTATAATTTACACGGGAGCAGATGATGTTGCAGGAAGTAGAGCTCCTCAGTGAGTGGTCGCCGGAAGGAGATCGCCTGTTTCTATTTCTGTTAGGCGATCACCCTTTTTCTGTTTTCTGATAGGAGATCGTCGTTTTCTGATAGGAGATCGCCTTTTGCTGTTAGGAAATCGCCTGTCTTTCTATTTTACTGTATTTTGTTTAAGTTTTGGAAAATTGACCGATTATGTATTAAACTCCCTGTGAGGAGAAACTTCATTACATATATATAATTATGTTCACTTCAATATATTTGTTTACCTTCATTTTTATTATATAAATATGAAAAGGATTTGGCGGGATGTTACAAAAGTCCTCCCTCGGCTTTGTACAGCGAGGTGCAGGCGAGAGAAAGTCCTTTTCCTCTGCTTTATACAGCAAGGTTGAGGCAAGAGAAAGTCCTCTTCCTTTGCTTTTTACAGCAAGGTTGAGGCACCAGAGGAAGTCCTCCTTGCCTTTGAGCAAGTGCAGGCAACAGAGGAAGTCCTCCTTGCCTTTGAGCAAGTGCAGGCGAGAACAGAGGAAGTCCTCCTTGCCTTTGAGCAAGTGCAGGCGAGAACAGAGGAAGTCCTCCTTGCCTTTGAGCAAGTGCAGGCAACAGAGGAAGTCCTCCTTGCCTTTGAGCAAGTACAGGCGAGAACAGAGGAAGTCCTCCTTGCCTTTGAGCAAGTGCAGGCGAGAACAGAGGAAGTCCTCCTTGCCTTTGAGCAAGTGCAGGCACCAGAGGAAGTCCTCCTTGCCTTTGAGCAAGTGCAGGCACCAGAGGAAGTCCTCCTTGCCTTTGAGCAAGTGTAGGCACCAGAGGAAGTCCTCCTTGCCTTTGAGCAAGTGCAGGCACCAGAGGAAGTCCTCCTTGCCTTTGAGCAAGTGCAGGCACCAGAGGAAGTCCTCCTTACCTTTGAGCAAGTGCAGGCAACAGAGGAAGTCCTCCTTGCCTTTGAGCAAGTGTAGGCAACAGAGGAAGACCTCCTTGCCTTTGAGCGAGTGCAGGCGAGAAAGAAGAAAGTCCTCCCTCGACTTTGTACAGCGAGGTGCAGGCGAGTGAAAGTCCTCACCTCGACTTTGTACAGCGAGGCTGAGGCAAGAGAGAAAGTCCTCTCCCTTTGCTTCTTACAGCAAGGTTGAGGCGAGAGAACCAAGTCCTCACCTTGACTTTGTACAGCGAGGCTGAGGCATGAGGAAAAGTCCTCTTCCCTTTGCTTTTTACAGCAAGGTTGAGGCGAGAGAACCAAGTCCTCTTCCTCTGCTTTTCACAGCAAGGTTGAGGCGAGAGAAAAGTCCTCTTCCTCTACTTCTTACAGCAAGGTTGAGGCAAGAGAACCAAGTCCCTTCCCTCTGCTTTTTACAGCGAGGCTAAGGTGAGAGAGGCAAGACCTCACCCACGACTTCTTACAGCGAGGTTGAGGCAAGAGGGGTCGTCGAGAAGCACTTTTCTTCCCCAAAACACAGGCGTCATAGTTGGTGTTCAGACCCTCTATGCACTCAGCGCTGGTGTGGCAGAGAAGTGCAGCGAAGCCAGAAGCGCAATGACTGATCGGTGGTGCACTAACATGCTAGTCGGTGGTCGGTGGTAGAAGCAGGTTCTGCTGCGTGAAGCCGAAGCATTTAGGCTCATTAAGTCAGTCATCCAGCACGAAGTTATGTTGAAGGCAATGCTAAGGTAACAGTTAGCCGCGATCAAGTCAGAGGCCAAGTTTGAGGGGTTGCAGTTAGATCGCGCTAAAGCCTAAGCTAGTTAACAGTTAGTCACATGCAGAGAGTTAAAGAGAAGAAACGCAGCGAACCCTAGCGCGTTTGAGAAGAAGAAAACAGGGAAGGTGAATCTCTAGATGATCTAGAGAGATGCTTTGAATGTTTGAAGGCGAAGAAGAAGGAATGAAACAGTGTTAATACCAGAGTGTGCGCTCCTGTAGACCACCAGAAGACGATTTCTTAGTCTCTTCGCTGAGAACAAGTTCACAGCTCGAGACTGGGGGGCTTGTGATCCGGTCGGTCATCGGTATTCGATGACATCAGCAGCAGTTGACCACGTGGACCATTCACAGGGTAACACGTGGTAGAGGATAGCAGGCGAATCAGGGAGGCGATCACTCAGAATGGTAATCGCCTGTCGCCTGTGATGATGAGTAATCGCCTATCGCCTTGAGGATGAGTAATCGCCTATCGCCTTGAGGATGAGTAATCGCTCATCGCCGGTATGGATCAGGAATCGCCTCGTTTGCACATGATCGCCGTGTGTTAAGGTTAGGAGATCAGGTGGTCAGCAAGTCGCCGAAAGAGCACATCGCCGGGTGTTGGAGAAGACTTGGCAAGCACTTGTTGTATGGTCTAAGTACAGAGGATAAGTGGCATATCTGCCACCATGTGTAGTGTGAGCTGCGATGCCCAGGGTTAACTAGCTCGCCATGTTAAGGTTGCGCCCAGAGTAGCCTGTGTACTAAGCTACTCCCTGTGTGGATAACTTAGTCGCAGGGGCACAGTGGAAGTAACGTTTCAGCTGCAGATACTCCAGATGGTGACACGTGTATGACCAGATGTTATCCACGTGTCAAGAGGAATAACCGTCAGGAGAGAGAAAGACTCAGGTATATATACAAACTCTTAACGAAATTGAGAGGGGGTTTTTACAGATTCTTACAGCTTACACATTTGAGAGTTTCAGTTACACACGAGTCTCACAGAGAGATTCAGATATAGTTTTGGTGTTCCTGTTGCCTGACTTGAGCGTCGGAGCTACAACGGCCGCCAGAGGCGCCGTCTGTGTGTTTTGCAGGCAACGTTTGGAGTTCCGGCGGTGGTTCTTGGAGCGTTCCTGCAGAACAGAAGGCTAGACGAAGGAGTGACAAGGCAATCCTCCACGTTCGAGTCAAGCGGCAGGATCAGAAACCGAATAGGAAACAAAACATTAAAACAAGAACAAGACATAGATTTCAGAATTGAAATTTGGAATGGAAATGGAATGGAAAAAGATGAGTGAAAGGAAACTTAGGAGAATGAAGGTAGAGAAGTGATCACGCCACTTGGATGGTGGTTTGCTCCAAGATGAGTGAAGAATGCCGTCACTTGAGAGCTCTCTAATTCTCACAAGATAAGACAATGGTGTAAGGAGACAAAGCTCACAAACTCTAACACAAATTGTGTATAGTAACTTTACTCTAAATTCAACATGAAAATACATGAGGTAAGCCTCCTTATTTATAGGTGAAGGAGCCTTGGAGAGTAAGAATAAGGGGTAGGATGGTAAGAGTGAAAAAATGGGCAGCCTTAGGGTTTGACTAAGTCAAACCCGCATCCTAGGCTTGTCCTTCTAGAAACTAGGTCAAAAAGCCTTCCAAAAGGGCCAAAAACATCCTAAAATGCTAACTACACCCCCTATTATACTAAAGGCACCTTATTCTAGCCTATATTTGCTATTTGGACCCCCAAAGTGAGCCCAAATTATTTACAATATTTTCTAATCATTAAGAAGACCAGCAGGAAGAACTTTAGGTGCTCTGGTCTTTATCCCATTCTCCATATGGTGAGGTCTCTACTTTGAGGTGACTTCTCTTTATATTCTTTAGCGTCCTTGATCATCACCTTGTGGGCTTGATTTGCATCACATTCTGTCTTGTAGGATTCCTTGTCTGCAAGTTTCTCGATTGTTTTAAACCTTTTGGTTTTTTTCCTTCCCCTTTAAGCCCGAAAAACTGAACATCTTAACCTCACCCACTTTAACTCTCTATTTGGTAATGAAATGTGAAAGAAAATACATAATAAAATGTAACATCACTTCCCCTATCTCTATCTCTGCATGTTAAACACTTTTAATTAGTCAAGTTTGATGTCAACACATGAATTAGCTAATTGGTTATCCATTTTTGAAAATTCTTAGTGAACTTTGGTATTGTGGACAGCTAGCTTACAGGGGTCACCAAGACATTTAGTTTAGTTTTCCATTCACCTACTCCTCATCACCACAGTATCAAGGCAAGGCGAGGGAAGTGTTTGATGCCTTTTTGAACAGTTCTAGCAGGTAATACTCAAGTCATGATTACACACAAAATGTAAATGAGGCACTAGTGTTGGTTGACAATGTCCCAAAATTGAAAACTAAATATTACTTCACCTTAGGTATAAACATCAATATATAAACATAAGCATGCCTGTACAAATTTCATTACAAAAAAATAAGGAAAAATAAGAGCAACAAGAATGGTTGTACCTGTAATGATCTAGAAAATTAACTTAGAATAGAAGTAGTATAATTTAAATGTTTCCTGAATATCTTACTTATCAAAAATGAAAAGGTCATATAATAGAAAATTCATAGTAGTCAGACCTCGGACGTCGCCCAAGAGGTCTGAGGTCAGCATGTTAGAGGTCGGTCGGTGGGCCATAGTGGGTTCTAGGAATCACATGTATCAAGGTGTGATTTGAACCTTAGATATGCCATGCATGCAGGATAAATGCGAAACTCTATGCTTTGGCATAAGAGATTTATCCTTAGTGTTGCATGCATTGGCACGTGAGGGGTTTGTACCGACCAATCCTCGGGCAGGAGAAACTGCCGACGTCACCGAGCCATGTGGGGGTGATACCACGGACGTGGAGTAGTGGGTCGATGAACCTTCAGCAGGGTGTGACGATGTGTCATCGGTCACCGGTCATCAACCAGGATGAGAGATACATCAGTCATCGGTGCACTCAGAGCGATCAGTCATCGGTGCACTCAGAGCGCGATTAGCCATCGGTGCTCTAAGAGCGCGATCAGTCATCGGTGCACTCAGAGCGTGATCAGTCATCGGGGGAAGTAGTGAAGCACCTATTGGTCATCGATGCATGGTCATCGGGGTTCCCTGCTACACGCAGTTAAGCTGGACCCAGGCTCCCAGCGAGGGCGTTCTGCATGCGCGACACGTAGACAGTGAGGGTGCCCAAAGTAGTTGGCGCCAGAGATTTGGTAGGGCAGGTGGCCCAGAGTTTGAGTGCGCGCAGAGACGCCCACGTGGCCATCCTATCGGACGTTGCAATCAAGTAGAGGAAACCTGCACGCAAGTTTTCCCTCAGAGTGGGTGATGGCAGCGGCATTACTGGTCTGCGTGGCTTAGTTTCAAAACTCACATCCTCATAGAGTGTTCGAACGCTGCTGTTGGATAGAGAGAGATAGAGTGAGTTTAGTTTCGTTCCTTTTTCCTTTCTCTCCTTCTCTCTACGATTCGGACATCCTCACGTACCAGTTTAACGATCGACGACTGCCATTGGACTCCTGGGAAGTTACTCTGCGAGATTTTCCAATCAAAAGCTTAAACAGAGTAAGTTCGTTTTGCCCTGTTCTTTGAGTCGATTCTGAACTTGAGAGGGTCGTCTCTGCATAGGCTTTGCATGTGACTCTTTTAGCTTCAGAGTTCGTCTCTGTTAACGCAAAAAACGAGTGATCCAGTTAGATTTGTGATCAAAACTCTATGGTGCAGGTTAGGGCATCCTTAAGTTTTTGGTGGGTTTGGAACCTTAGTGAGCATCTGCTCAAATCCAGGTAAGGGAAGCTAGTTTATTTTTTTTCAATAAAACCTTAGGCTAGAAGATTCTGAAGTTGGGGTGACGTGGTCACCAGTTTCAAATTTTCTTGCACGATGCCTTGTTTTTGTGTAGATCGGAAATTGTTTGAGATTGAAATGTGAAATTTTAAATATAGTAGATGCTGGGAAATGTATATGATCTTCGAAATTCTAAACTTTGGTATGATTTGATTTTGTGATTTGGATTGTTTAGAAAAGGTTTAAAATATGATATGATTGAATCGTTCATGGATGTGTTGTATGATATATGGAATGATGTGAAAGTGTGATCAAGGCATAGTATTTTCAGGAAAGAAAATACCGTGTTAAGATCGTGTAGAATGTGCATTGACTAGGGATTCGTCTAGAAGGAGATATCCTGACTCTCTTGAGATAATGGAATCTGATCCGGTCGGTCATCGGTAGTCGATGACGTCAGCAGCAGATAACAACGTGGGCCAGTCACAGAGTGACGCGAGGCATGAGATAGCAGATGAACCAGGGTGGAGATCGTTCAAGAACGGCGATCAGTGGTCAGTTACCGAGTGACCTCCACCAGCAGATCAGTTCCTACAGGAACGCCTGGAAGCAGAGCGCGAGAAGTGATGAAGCACCGATCAGTCATCGGTGCATGCAGAGCGATCAGTCGTCGGGGGTTTCTTGCCAACACGTGTTAAACTGGGACCCAGGCACCCAGCGAGAACATTATCCAAGGACCACGCTTGATTCCATAAGCAGAGCACGACAACGTAAAGAAGCGCCATCGGTCAGGATGAGAGACACCTCGGTCATCGGTATGTGTCGAGGTGACATCGGCCGCGGCGATGTGAACAACGCGACCAGTGATCAGTAAAACGCCCAGAGGCAGGGAGTGGCCTTAGTCGCGAGACGACCATGCATGATGATGGGAAGACGCAGTTAGGTGCAAAATCCTGCTGGGACAAGAACCCATCAAGGTTAGAGTCTCCCAGTGAGGTTGCATGCATGCCACGTGGACCGTGAAGATGTTCCCAGAGAATAGGTAGGGCAGATAGGCACAGAAATCGAGGGATACAGAGGTACCCACGCGGCCTCCCCTGTCAGACTTTGCACTCAAGTGAGGAAGGGGGGTAGATAACGGCGGTGCAGAGTAATCAAGTGGCCCTAGAGGTAGCCAGTAGGGGGCGACGCGAGATTATATGAGGAAGAAGAAACACTACACCAGGTACGCAATCTTTGCCACACAATACACAACACGAACTGAGAACACTCGGTCTTCGAATCAAAGAGGACTGAGGGCACACACATGGGTCTCACACAAAGAGATCCGAGAGAGAGTTTTGGTGTTCCCGTTGCCTGACTTGAGCGTCGGAGCTACAACGGTCGCTAGAGGCGCCGTCTGTGTGTTTTGCAGGCATCGTTTGGAGTTCCGGCGAAGGTTCCTGGAGCCTCCTTGCAGAACGCGCAGCAGTTAGAAGGCTAGACGAAGGAGTGACGAGGCATTTTCCCCACGCTCGAGTACGCGGCGAGATCATTTGGCGCCCACCGTGGGGCCCGAAGTAAAACGAAGCCCCCATACACAAGAATGAGAGTAGAAATCGCACAGATGAGTAGAAGAACCAGACAAACGGCACCTGCGCCATCTGCTGAAGAAGGAGCTGTTACCATGGCGCAGGTCATGGAGATGATGCGCGCGCTGGAAGAGAATGTCGCGGCGTCGAGAGTTGAGCAAGAGAAGATGCATGTAGAGCTGACTGCATCGCATAGCAGAAATGAAGAGCTGAACCGCGTGAATGAGGAGTTGCGTAGGGAATTGCAGGCGCAGAATGAGCGCGTATTCGAAGATAGGACGTCGATGCCGCCGTCGCCCCCTAGAGCATTTCCTATGCCTTTCTCCCCCGAGATCATGAACACGGTGGTGCCTCCCAACCTGGTGGGAGTGAAGGCGTCGTTCACGGGGGTGGAAGACCCAAAAGCACATTTGACGGCATTCCACACTCAGATGATGCTGTCTGGAGGCTAAGACGCTGTGTACTGCAAACTGTTTATGAGTACACTGAGCGGAACAGCTATGGAGTGGTTCGTGAGCCTGCCGGAGGGCCACATCACCTCTTTCCATCAGTTCTCAAAGCTATTCACGGAGCAGTATATAGTCAACAGAGCGCCGCCGGTGGTGTCTTACGACCTGTTTGACGTGCGCCAGTACCGGGGGGAGTCGCTGAAGGACTTCCTCAACCGCTTCGGTGCGCAGGTGGTGAGATTGCCCAGCAAGGATGAGAGCATGCTAGTGCATGCGTTCAAGAAAGGCGTGCTGCCTGGCCCTTTCAGCGAATCGCTCATTAGGAGCCGCCCCGCCACCTTCGCTGATATTAGGCGACGCGCGGTGGCGCACATAGTGGCAGAGACCGAGGTCTCTGAGAAAAGAGGCAGCACTGCGCTGACGAAGCCGCGTGGAGGTCAGTGGAAGCAGCAGCAGCAGGTGCGGGTGTATGAGGCCAAGGAAGGGAGGAAGGCGCAGGGAAGGCCTCGTCCCTATGCACCCAGGAAGGACCAGCCTAGGGGGCGTGCAAGGGAGAACAACACACCCCCTAGGTATGATTTCGTGATAGAGTTGGCGGAGCTGATCGCCATCCCTGCCGTGGCGGCAAGACTCCGAGTACCAGAGAAAACTGACAAGGTACTTGGAGGGAGGAAGGACGAGTGGTGTGAGTTCCATCAGGCTTATGGACACACGCTCCGCACCTGCCTGACGTTGGGGCATCAACTTGCTGAGTTGGTGAAGACAGGATTCCTGACCGATTACCTGCGGGAGGCACAAGGTGATCACGCTTCGAGGTCTCAGACAGGCGATCAGCAACACGAGATCCCTGTGCATGGGGACGTGAGGTGATGGAGGATGCAACGCTGGGGGGCTCCCAGGCAGCTCAGGAGGAAGCTCCTCATGAATCAGGCGTCGCCAGGGCGGTCATCGCCTATGAAAGGAAGGGGTCCATACAGAGTGGTTGAAGCGTTGGAGAGTGGAGCTTATTGGCTGGAGACTCTGGATGGAGCACCTATCCCCAGGACATGGAACGCTACACACTCATGTTTCTACTTCAGTTAAGTTGTAAGGTAGATGCGTTCTTGCGCTGTACACACACTCAATGTATATACTGTAAATAGTTGAGCAGATCAGGGGGCACTCTTTTCCCTGATGAGGGTTTTTAATGAGGCCACCCAATAAAAAAGGTTTCAGTATACCAAGTGTGCACGTGTTTTCCAGTTTCAAGTTCTACTTGCCCCAGATGAAAGTGCAAGTGATCGGTTGGAGCCTGCTCGCCCCAGGCGCGAGTACGGACGACCAACAGGGGTCAACAAGAAAAACTCTTCTTCCCCAAAGCAAGACATCATCTTCGCGTTTAAACACCAAGAAGCAGAGCGCGATCATTCATCGGTGCACCCAAAGCACGATCAGTCATCGGTGCACTCAGAGCACGATCAGTCATCGGTGCACTCGAAGTAGAGCACTCATCGGTGCATGGTCATCGGGGTCTTGCCAACATGTGTTAAGCTGGGACCCAGGCTCCCAGCGAGAGCGTTACGCATGCACCTCGCATGATTCCAAACCAGAAGAAGAGGAGTTGCCCACTCAAAGGGCGTGCGGTGAGACCATGCAGGCAGGGATGCGCCTGGTGAGTGCGCTTAGACAGCCACCCCTGGTGCTCCCCTGGGAGCATGCACCCACTCAGAGAAGAAAGTCCTCACTCTCGACTTTGTACAGTGGGGTGCAGGCAGAGAAAGTCCTCTTCCTCTGCTTTTTACAGCAAGGTTGAGGCGAGAGAAAGTCCTCACTCTCGACTTTGTACAGCGGGGTGCAGGCGAGAGAAAGTCCTCTCCCTCGACTTCGTACAGTGAGGCATGGGCCAGATAAGAAAGTCCTCACCCTCGACTTTGTACAGCGGGGTGCAGGCGAGAGAAAGTCCTCTCCCTCGACTTCGTACAGCGAGGCATGGGCCAGATAAAAAAGTCCTCGCCCTCGACTTTGTACAGCGGGGTGCAGGCGAGAGAAAGTCCTCTCCCTCGACTTCGTACAGCGAGGCATGGGCCAGATAAAAAAGTCCTCGCCCTCGACTTTGTACAGCGGGGTGCAGGCGAGAGAAAGTCCTCTCCCTCGACTTCGTACAGCGAGGCATGGGCCAGATAAAAAAGTCCTCGCCCTCGACTTTGTACAGCGGGGTGCAGGCGAGAGAAAGTCCTCTCCCTCGACTTCGTACAGCGAGGCATGGGCCAGAGAAGAAAGTCCTCACCCTCGACTTTGTACAGCGAGGTGTAGGCAGAGAAAGTCCTCTTCCTTTGCTTTTTACAGCAAGGTTGAGGCGAGAGAAAAGTCCTCTTCCTCTGCTTTTTACAGCAAGGTTGGGGCGAGTGAAAAAAGTCCTCACCTCGACTTTATACAGCGAGGCTGAGGCGAGATAAAAATTCCTCACCTCGACTTTGTACAGCGAGGCTGAGGCGAGAGGAGAAAGACCTCACCTCGACTTTTTACAGCGAGGCTGAGGCAAGAGGGGTCATCGAGAAGCATTCCCCAAAACACAGGCATCATCTTTGGTGTTCGGGCCCTCTATGCACCTAGCGCTAGAGTGACGCAGAAGTAATGCGAAACCTGAAGCGCGATGGCTGATCGGTGGTGCGCTAACATGCTAGTCGGTGGTCGGTAGTAAAGCTCTAAGTATGAAAGCTTCCCCAAACGAGCTCTTGGGCGATCAGTCGAAGCATTTAGACACCATCAGGTCAGTCATCCAACATGAATTTATGCATAAAAGGTTTATACACACGTTTGTAGCAGAAAGAGAAATTACACAAAAGGAGAAGTCACAAGGGAAGAAGCTCAAGTTGGAGGAATGAGCCTGCCATCGGCCACTGAATGGTGGAGGCTAGGTTGGGTAGAGTCCAAGTCTGGCAGGACGCAGTAAACCTGCTGCAAAGCCCATGGAACCCATCTATCAGAGCCTCGGCACCAGCAGCCATGGTCTCAGGTACATCAGCTTCGAGCTCCCTCTTCTCTTTGGCAAGGAAGACCACTTAGTCTCTTCGCTGAGAACAAGTTCACAGCTCGAGACTGGGGGGCTTGTGATCCGGTCGGTCATCGGTAGTCGATGACGTCAGCAGCAGATAACGACGTGGGCCAGTCACAGAGTGACGCGTGGCATGAGATAGCAGATGAACCAGGGTGGAGATCGTTCAAGAACGGCGATCAATGGTCAGTTACCGAGTGACCTCCACCAGCAGATCAGTTCCTACAAGAACGCCTGGAAGCAGAGCGCGAGAAGTGATGAAGCACCGATCAGTCATCGGTGCATGCAGAGCGATCAGTCGTCGGGGGTTTCTTGCCAACACGTGTTAAACTGGGACCCAGGCTCCCAGCGAGAACGTTATCCAAGGACCACGCCTGATTCCATAAGCAGAGCACGACAACGTAAAGAAGCGCCATCGGTCTGGATGAGAGACACCTCGGTCATCGGTATGTGTCGAGGTGACATCGTCCGCGGCGATGTGAACAACGCGACCAGTGATCAGTAAAGCGCCCAGAGGCAGGGAGTGCCTTAGTCGCGAGACGACCATGCATGAAGATGGGAAGACGCAGTTAGGTGCAGAATCCTGCTGGGACAAGAACCCATCAAGGTTAGAGTCTCCCAGTGAGGTTGCATGCATGCCACGTGGACCGTGAAGATGTTCCCAGAGATTAGGTAGGGCAGATAGGCACAGAAATCGAGGGGTACAGAGGTACCCACGCGGCCTCCCCTGTCAGACTTTGCACTCAAGTGAGGAAGGCCTGCACGCAAGGTAGGCCTGGGGGGTAGATAACGGCGGTGCAGAGTAATCAAGTGGCCCTAGAGGTAGCCAGTAGGGGGCGACGCGAGATTATATGAGGAAGAAGAAACACTACACCAGGTACGCAATCTTTGCCACACAATACACAACACGAACTGAGAACACTCGGTCTTCGAATCAAAGAGGACTGAGGGCACACACACGGGTCTCACACAAAGAGATCCGAGAGAGAGTTTTGGTGTTCCCATTGCCTGACTTGAGCGTCGGAGCTACAACGGCCGCTAGAGGCGCCGTCTGTGTGTTTTGCAGGCATCGTTTGGAGTTCCGGCGAAGGTTCCTGGAGCCTCCTTGCAGAACGCGCAGCAGTTAGAAGGCTAGACGAAGGAGTGACGAGGCATTTTCCCCACGCTCGAGTCCGCGGCGAGATCAGAATCATATAGATGAAGTTATTCAGGTGGTGAGAGTCGAGGGAGGTTCATATGAATGGGTAAGTTGTTTGAAAGATAACTAACTCAACCTGTTATATGAATTAACCCTGTCATACTAGGAGAGAGATGATATTGAGATTATTTATGCGCATAGCTGTGTGGATTCACAGTGATATAGTATGACAGGTGCAGATCTCTGAGTCTTAGTCAACGCACGAGTCTTCCGAAAGTAGAGTCAAGTGTCTATGTATTGTGAGTTAGTAGAAATCTGACAAGAGTAATGTGGAGTATTAACGTGGTAGACACTTGATGAATTTATGAAATGTGTGAATATTGATGGTTTATGTTTATATAAAGTTTCATATTTGAAGTTTTAAAAAATAGCTAGCTTACCCTGTGTTTTGTTTTCTTTAATCTGTGATGATCGTGTTAATTTACACGGGAGCAGACAGGGTTGCAGGTGATAGAGCTCCTCAGTGAGTTTTTGGAGAAAAGGGATAGATAATTTGAATGCTGTATTTTTTTTTTTTTTAAAAAACTTTGATGTATGTATTAAAATCCCTGCAAAGTGGGATGTTTATTTTGAAATACATTTATGAGATAGATGTATGTATATGTTAATTTCATATTATCTGTTTTATTTTTAGTATATATATATATATATATATATGAGTAGAAATTCAGGGATGTTACAGTACCTTGTACTTAGCAACCACTTCGCTGACCTCCTTTAGAGCACCTATGGTGAAAATTAATCCCACACTGAAACAGAGAAACGAGAAATCAATCAGATACTTCTTTTAGCAGAGACTAACCCAAGAAACACACGGTGGTTTTGATTTCAAAATAAAAATCTATAGAGAAACTAAATGGAGAAAATGAAAATAGGAGGAAGCAGAGATTGACTGACTGAGAGATGGAGAGCTTGCAACAGAGAGATGGAGAGCTTGCAACAGAGAAATGGAGAGATTGCAGCAGAATGATGGAGAGATTTCTAAGGTTGGAGTGCTTGAGGAGTGTTAGAGCGAAAACAGTGAAGAGCGTTTGAGGAGTGGTTAGAGTTACAGAAAATGAATTAGAACTCCTAAACCCTTAAAAATAAAAAAAAATTAAAAAAAAAATTCCTAGGATTCATTAAAAAACCATGAAAACTTCTCAGGGTTTTCTTAACCTCTGGAAAGTGTGTGTTTAGTAGAGGTTTTTATAACCTTAATAAAAAAACTCCTCCTAAAATTAAACATTTTTGTAGTGTATTAGGAGATTTTCACTTTAACATAATCATCTTTTATATTATTTATTAGTTCTTTACTGATAAGAAAATTATTTGTTAGTTCTTTTTAGAAGAGACATAAAAAAATTTGCCATACCAATAAGAGTAAATCTATATAAAAATATCAACTTAAAATCTAAATAAAATAGGTTTATGAATCGTTGATTTTATACATATTTCTACTTTTTAGTATAGGATTTTAACTTAAACTTGGGTTCAACATTTTGATATGTTGCTATGAAAAAAAAAAATAGTGAATAAAGTTTTTATTTTGGTTAATGATTCTGGAGAAGATGAGAGAAAGTGGCAGGCTTGGTTTGATTATTACTTTTTTGAAAAATGATTGTGTTTATTAGTATGGTTCCTTTGTTGGTTTTGGTGTTGAGTGTAACTTATCTTGAGCAAATGTAAGGT
The DNA here is from genome assembly GCA_013389735.1 of Phaseolus lunatus. Taxonomy (NCBI): domain Eukaryota; kingdom Viridiplantae; phylum Streptophyta; class Magnoliopsida; order Fabales; family Fabaceae; genus Phaseolus; species Phaseolus lunatus. Next base: position 20,676,847 of record CM023857.1, read on the forward strand.
GACCCACCAGAACACGTGGGATTCAAAATTATTGGAGGGTGCATGTCTTACGTTCTAAGCAATATATGTAGATACCTTTTATGTGGAGATTTTTGTGTATATCCAAACAATATTATTTAATAAATTCCAAACTAATCTAATATCTCAGTTATTAAAAATAAAATATAATTTCTATACATTGTGTATAAAAAGGTTTATGTCATCAGTTAATTAAAAGTTATAATGGATATCATTTTAAAAAATATTTATTATAAAAAACTATTAATTTATCGTGACAAGTTATAATTAAACGAAAGTAGAAAAACTTTTTATCGTAAAAACATATTCGTATAGCAATTGTAGTAGCCAGACCTTGGTCGTCGAGAACAGATAGTAAAGGGTGAACCACGTCAGCTGGGTCCCACAGCATGGGCCAAAGCCACGTGGATTGGACCTCGCAGGCAGCTTGGATTAGCGGGTGATCGGTCATCAATGTGTCCTCTCAGAGAGTGGTGATCAGTCATCAGTGTGTTCCCTCAGAGAAGGGTGATCGGTCATCAGTGTGTCCCCTCAGAGAGGGGTGATCAGTGTTCCCTCAGAGAAGGGTGATCGGTCATCAGGGTTTCCCCTCAGAGAAGGGTGATCAGTCATCAGTGTGTTCCCTCAGGGAAGGGTGATCAGTCATCGGTGTGTTCCCTCGGAGAAGGGTGATCGGTGTGCCTCCTCAGAGAAGGGTGATCAGTCCTCGGCAAACGCTAAGCTTTGGCATAAGAGATTTATCCTTAGAGTTGCATGTAATGGCACGTGAGGGGTTTAAGGGCCCGTGGGAGATTAGTTTAAATCATAAGGATAGACCCCGCAACGTGAGGGTTAACAATATGTTGTGATATTCGCTCATAAAGATAATTGCTTAAAGATAGAAGGTTACCGCCATACACGCCAGAGGATTAAGAGATAAAAGATATTGTTCCTAGTAATATTTCATTGATATGCAGGTGGCGGCAGTAGCACTCCAAATATACAAAGATACGCTGTTAAAGATTACGCACGTATAACAACATTCTCTCACTCACTAAATATTTTCCTGCTAAAGATAAAGTTCCATGCAGGGAAAGTTGGTTACAAGAGATAACCTAATGACTCCCTATAAAAGGGGCTTAAGGCTCCAGGGGAAGGTACGCAGTTTTTGAGACTAACACTCTTTTACTATACACTTGGTGTTTATTGCCCTAGTTTTGACTTGAGCGTCGGAGTGCACACGGCCGCGAGGGCGCCTCTCTTTCTTTCTTTTGCAGGCAAGCTATTTTACAGTGAAGGAGGAGGAAGAAGGTGCTAGCGATCGTAGAGTTTGACCAACATCAAGTCAACCGGCAAGAACATTTGGCGCCCACCGTGGGGCCCGATAAAACTAGGTCCCATCCACAGTTTTGAAGAAGCAAAGTCAGACGACATGAGGAATACTAGGCAAGGTGTTTCTGGAAGAGATGAAGACGATCACACCCCCACTTTGTAGAAAATCATGGAGACCATGAGAACCCTCCAAGCAGCAAACGAAGAAGCCAAGACTCACCAGTCAAGTCCATACGATGGGTGTTTGGTCGGCTTCGTGTGAAATCAGGTAGAAAGAATGAGGCAACCTTCGTTGATGAAAACATGGTCAGGGCCATCACCATCAGCCTCCACCGTATAGTCATGGTGCTTAGGAAAGGAGCGTATAGACTAGAGACCTTGGAGGGAGAAGTCATTCCTCGAGCCTGGGATATGGCAAACCTCAAATTGCATTTTAGCTAAGGTTTTCTTGCTTAACGCCTTCTTTTAAACAATGTGTGATAAATATGTTCTTGGAAGATGATGCATTTGGCTTTAGTGGTTCACTTGAATTGGAACATGCACAAGTAAGTCAACCTGGCTCGGTGTCAATACGACCACTCGAGTATGAGTACCCTGTGAGTAAACGATTACCTAGTGGCAGGTAAGAAGGGGGGGCTTGTGTGCTGGACATGAATGCTCGAGTGCTCGGAACCTCGACTATTGGGTAAGTCATGAGTTTGGCCTAAATGTTGGTCAGTCCAGAAAAGGTAATTAAGATAAAATATAATTGCAATTATCATATGATTCTAAAGATAAAATATAAAGAGATATTTTATCTGTTGTGATATTATTCTGAAGATAAAATATAAAGATATATATTATCTCTTGTGATATTATATTATATCTGTTGTATTATTCTGATGATAAAAGATAAAGAGGTATTTTATCTGTTATTCTAAAAGATAGAATATAAAGAGATATTTTATCTGTTGTGATATTATTCTGAAGATAAAATATAAAGATATATATTATCTCTTGTGATATTATATTATATCTGTTGTATTATTCTGAAGATAAAAGATAAAGAGATATTTTATTTGTTATTCTAAAAGATAGAATATAAAGAGATATTTTATCTGTTGTGATATTATTCTGAAGATAAAATATAAAGATATATATTATCTCTTGTGATATTATATTATATCTGTTGTATTATTCTGAAGATAAAAGATAAAGAGATATTTTATCTGTTATTTTAAAAGATAGAATATAAAGAGATATTTTATCCGTTGTGATATTATTCTGAAGATAAAATATAAAGATATATATTATCTCTTGTGATATTATATTATATCTGTTGTATTATTCTGAAGATAAAAGATAAAGAGATATTTTATCTGTTATTCTAAAAGATAGAATATAAAGAGATATTTTATCTGTTGTGATATTATTCTGAAGATAAAATATAAAGATATATATTATCTCTTGTGATATTATATTATATCTGTTGTATTATTCTGAAGATAAAATATAAAGATATATGTTATTTGTTTTGATATTATATTGTTGAGATATTATATTTTATTTGTTGTGATATTATTCTGGAGATAAAAGATAAAGAGATATTTTATCTGTTGTGATATTATTCTAGAGATAAAAAATAAAGAGATATTTTATCTGTTGTGATATTATTCTAGAGATAAAAGATAAAAGATATATTATTGCTTAAATCTTTTATCATATTATGCAAAAAATGGATATATGTAAATCTGTTATCATGTTATTCTAAAGAGGACGTGAATGATTAGTTATCATTTAAATCGATTGTGATATTATTATCATGATCTCTCACACGAGAGAAATTATTCTTGTTATTGGATATAGAGCGTAGTAGTGTAAAAGTACATGTCTAGGAGAGTTCTGGCGAGGAAAGACTTGGTACTTAAGTGCGTCCGTTAGTGACCCACCTCTCTTTCCTGGGAACTTACCTGGTGTACTAGTTCACTGTCTACAATCATTGTTCTAGTAGACATTATTATTCACAATGTGTTTTCAGTTATCCGATTGAGCATAGGGTAAGACGACCTAACTCGGAGTGGATATAGCTACCTGAGTATAGGCGCCCTATGAGATGAATTGACTTGAAACAGGTGTGCTCATTCGCACTAGCACATGGTGAGACGACTTAGCTCGGAGTAGATGTAGCTATTAGAATAGTATGTGCCAGTAGACCTACTGACCAAACTCGCCAGCACAAGTAAGGGAGGTCGTCAGAGGTCAGTTATTCAAAAGACTTTGAAGTCACCCAGAACAGACTTGAGATTGACTGAATGATCACAAGGTTCAGATGGGAAACCCTTTTCTCAGTAAAAGTCCTCTTTCTTGACTTTTTACAGCAAGGTCGAGGCGAGAAAATGAACCTCTTCTACCTTGTTTAAGAAAGGTGAAGAATAGTATGGTTCACAGCGAAAGTCCTCTTCCTTGACTTTTTACAGCAAGGTCGAGGCGAGAAAAATGAACCTCTTCTACCTTGTTAAAGAAAGGGGAAGAATAGTATGGTTCACAGCGAAAGTCCTCTTTCTTGACTTTTTACAGCAAGGTCGAGGCGAGAAAATGAACCTCTTCTACCTTGTTTAAGAAAGGTGAAGAATAGTATGGTTCACAGCGAAAGTCCTCTTCCTTGACTTTTTACAGCAAGGTCGAGGCGAGAAGAACGAACCTCTTCTACCTTGTTAAAGAAAGGGGAAGAATAGTATGGTTCACAGTGAAAGTCCTCTCCCTCGACTTCTTACAGCGAGGCTGAGGCGAGAAATCCTCCTCGCCTGTGAGGTCAGTTAGAATCTGTCACTTGGGGTTAGAGGTCTCGTGAGTGGAGAGGTAGGTTCGTAGAAGAACACCTCCACTTCGAGTGAGAACTTCCATGTGAAAGAAGGGTTTGCCCAGAGAAATCCTCCTCGCCTGTGAGCGATGTGAGGTCAGATCGAACCTGTCACTTGGGGGTTAGAGGTCTCATAAGCGGAAAGGTAGGTTCGTCGAGAACACCTCCCCTTCGAGTGAGAACACCCAACGTGAACAGCAAGGTTCACCAGAGAAGAAAGTCCTCACCCTCGACTTTGTACAGCGAGGCTGAGGCGAGATTGAACCTGTCACTTGGGGTTAGAGGTCTTGTAAGCGGGAAGGTAGGTTCGTCGAGAACACCTCCCCTTCGAGTGAGAACACCCAACGTGAACAGCAAGGTTTACTAGAGAAGAAAGTCCTCACCCTCGACTTTGTACAGCGAGGCTGAGGCGAGATTGAACCTGTCACTTGGGGTTAGAGGTCTCGTAAGCGGGAAGGTAGGTTTGTCGAGAACACCTCCCCTTCGAGTGAGAACACCCAACGTGAACAGCAAGGTTCACCAGAGAAGAAAGTCCTCACCCTCGACTTTGTACAGCGAGGCTGAGGCCAGATAAAAAGTCCTCACCCTCGACTTTGTATAGCGAGGCTGAGACCAGAGAAAAAGTCCTCTACCTCGACTTTGTACAGCGAGGCTGAGGCGAGAGAAAAAAGACCTCACCCTCGACTTTTTACAGCGAGGCTGAGGCGAGAGAAAAAAGACCTCACCCTCGACTTCTTACAGCGAGGCTGAGGCGAGAGAAACAAGACCTCTACCTCGACTTTTTACAGCGAGGCTGAAGCGAGATCGAACCTGCCAATTGGGGTTAGAGGTCTCGTAAGCGGGAATGTAGGTTTGTCAAGAACACCTCCCGTTCGAGTGAGACCACCCAACGTGAACAGCAAGGTTCACCAGTTAAGTCCTCCCTCAACCTCGGACGTCGGCACATGAGTGAGAGTTCGATAGAGAGAGAGGTCCTCCTCAGCTTATCAGCCAAGGTCGACTCAGGAGGAATCTCCCATCGCCAGAGTATAAACAAGAGGTATTCTGGAGCTTATCAGTCAAGAAGGGGGACTTCAAAGATTAATCAGTCAAGGAAACCAGCATGAGTCAAGAAGTAAAGTTTGCACCACATCAAGTTAGCTCAGGAAAGGTTTCTGCTGTGGATTGAAGGGTGAGATGCACACATCAGTTAGCACGGTCACCAAGCACAACCCACACAAGATAATGGTCGTCGAAGGAAAGGGGCAGAATTAAGAACATTTATGTAGTGGCAAGACCTCGGTCGTCGGCCAAGAGGTGAGACCTCGTCAGCCCGGTAGGGCCAATAGCGATCAGGCGAGTTGTAAGGCTCTTCGTTGAAACAAGTCACAACTTGAGCCTGGGGGGCTTGTGTAGTAGCCAGACCTTGGTCGTCGAGAACAGATAGTAAAGGGTGAACCACGTCAGCTGGGTCCCACAGCATGGGCCAAAGCCACGTGGATTGGACCTCGCAGGCAGCTTGGATTAGCGGGTGATCGGTCATCAATGTGTCCTCTCAGAGAGTGGTGATCAGTCATCAGTGTGTTCCCTTAGAGAAGGGTGATCGGTCATCAGTGTGTCCCCTCAGAGAGGGGTGATCAGTGTTCCCTCAGAGAAGGGTGATCGGTCATCAGGGTTTCCCCTCAGAGAAGGGTGATCAGTCATCAGTGTGTTCCCTCAGGGAAGGGTGATCAGTCATCGGTGTGTTCCCTCGGAGAAGGGTGATCGGTGTGCCTCCTCAGAGAAGGGTGATCAGTCCTCGGCAAACGCTAAGCTTTGGCATAAGAGATTTATCCTTAGAGTTGCATGTAATGGCACGTGAGGGGTTTAAGGGCCCGTGGGAGATTAGTTTAAATCATAAGGATAGACCCCGCAACGTGAGGGTTAACAATATGTTGTGATATTCGCTCATAAAGATAATTGCTTAAAGATAGAAGGTTACCGCCATACACGCCAGAGGATTAAGAGATAAAAGATATTGTTCCTAGTAATATTTCATTGATATGCAGGTGGCGGCAGTAGCACTCCAAATATACAAAGATACGCTGTTAAAGATTACGCACGTATAACAGCATTCTCTCACTCACTAAATATTTTCCTGCTAAAGATAAAGTTCCATGCAGGGAAAGTTGGTTACAAGAGATAACCTAATGACTCCCTATAAAAGGGGCTTAAGGCTCCAGGGGAAGGTACGCAGTTTTTGAGACTAACACTCTTTTACTATACACTTGGTGTTTATTGCCCTAGTTTTGACTTGAGCGTCGGAGTGCACACGGCCGCGAGGGCGCCTCTCTTTCTTTCTTTTGCAGGCAAGCTATTTTACAGTGAAGGAGGAGGAAGAAGGTGCTAGCGATCGTAGAGTTTGACCAACATCAAGTCAACCGGCAAAAACAACAATTATCAAGTAAATGTTTTTTCAGTTTCATTTTATATTTCATATGACGTTTAAACCTTTGAACACATATATATTAGAAATATAATTAATATTTTAAATTTTATGAAAAAATATCATATAACTTTCTACTCTTTATTTTTTGTACTTAATTACATATGTTTTATTAGTAAGAATTGATCACATTTAAAAAAAATTACAATAATCTGCCAACTAATTAAATTAGGCGTATTGACTCATTTATACTTTTCTTTTTTAGGATTTTTTTTTTAATGCATGAAGCATAGATTAAGGATAAAAATCTTTAATGTATCATTAATTTAATAAAACAACAATTAATTTAGTGCAAATTATTTTTCTCCAAAAAGCTTCATATAAAATAGAATGGATGAAGTACAATTTTTCCTTATCTATAGCTACAAAAGGGTTATGTCATTTATGTTATTTGCCCATGATAAAAAAATTTAAAATATTATCGTATAAACACTTTTATATATTTTATTAGTATTTCTTATTTTTGTTTTATTTTTCTATCCTGTTGCATATCAAATACATATCCAAATTGGATAGACTTATCCCAATAATTTTAGGTGTGAAGTAGCTTTTGATCTAGTGTTGGTGTAGAACAACTTGAAATTCAGAAACAACTGGCTTTAGTGATCTGAATCTTATTCATACGTAGAATGCATTAGCAACAGTTAGTCACTATTTAAATATTTTAGATAGGTCGAAGAAAAAATTGCAGATGATCCAAAAAAATAATAAAAAATATGGAACAAAAGAAAATGTTTGGAATATAACGTCATTTACGTGTTTGACACTCAAAGTATACGAATATGTTTAAAGCACTTAACAATTGTTCGTATAAGCGCAACTATTTTATTCTTTTAAAAAATAAAAATTTTAATTTAGTGAATATATTAAAAATTTAAACTAACTCTTTATATTAGTTAGACGATGAAATATTATATTTACTGTTAAATTAGTTTTTAAAAATATATTTTAGTAACAAAACAATCTCACAAAAACTTAATAATAAAACATAATTATAGAACTATTTACACTTAAAGAAATAAAATAAACATTTCATTATTAAAAAAAACGATTAAATTGTTAGTATCGAACACATTTACCAATTCTTTATTTATAATTTATAATATTTCAAAATTATATAATTTACTAAGTTGAATTTTATTTAAAATTTAAAATTTAAATTTAGGTTAGAAATGCTCATTTTTAATAAAATAGATTTTGAACTCGTTATATTCATTTGGACATCTTCACTGTTTCCATATTCTTAATTAATAAAATGGCGAACTTGGTTTCCATATTCTTAATCAATAAAATGGCGAACTTGGCTCAAAAAGGGGTTTGGTATGAAAATCTTTTACAGTGGAAGTTGGATTGGAGAAGGTCTCGGTTTGAGTGGGCAAAAGATGAGGAGTGTCAGTTGATGATACAGATTGAAGGAAAGAATCTGGTTAAGGACATAGAGGAGGCTTGGGTTTCGAAGGAGGATGAGTCGTCAGTTTTTACAGTAAAATTAGCTTATAGGATATTAAGGAATGAAGCAAGTGGCGAGCAAAGACAGTTATACGAGTTTTTTTGGAGTATTAAAGCGTTAACGTCAACATAGGCGACTACATGGAGGGTTTTAAGTGACAAGCTTCCAACAAGGAACAATTTGGTGAAAAGAGGGATGGTGTTGGAAAGTAACTTGTGCGTAATGTGCAGTGTTGAAGAAGAGACAACTAACCATAGTTTTTTCAAATGTAAAATAGTTTGGCTAGTATAGAGTCAATGCAGCAAATAGGTAGGTGTTCTCACAGTTGGGCAATGCAAAGCTAGAACACACTTTGAACTCTTTGGTTTGGGTTGGGCTAGTAAAAAGGTCAATAGACTCTGGGGAAGCATGAGGATAGCAATGATAGGGGAGATATGGAAACAGAGGAATAAAATCATTTTTTAAGAATGGTTGAGTGGATAGCGTAGAAATTTTTACTTTGGTTCAATTAACGGTGCAATCTAGGTTAACTAATAAAGAAAGGCTAGCAAATTTTGCGTACCCTCAATGGTGTTTGAATCCTATAGAATGCTTAAAATCCACTAAAAAGGAGAATTCCTAAAGGTAGTTTTTTAAATGTGATTGTTAATCTACATTGTTTATCTGGCACTGGTATTAAAATTGTCATGCAGGTTCAATTTTGGGAGCAGGTATTACTAATCACAGCTCTAGGCTGGAAGGTTGCCTTTGTATTGGTTTTCCAAGAACATAAAGCTTATAGGAAACTTTGATGCTGGAAAGGCTATGATGCATCAGGGATATTAACATACCTACTCTCTAGATAGCGAGCAAGATGCAATACCAATTAACATTTTAATAAGGGGTTTTGAAGAGGTCAAGAAGGTGTCATTGGTAGAACAAACTATCTAGGGACTATTTTTTGTTGTTTTTGATGGAAGAGGCCCAAGCCCAAGCCTAAGCCCAAGCTCAGGCCCAACAACTAGGTCCATGGTAAAGAGGATTCAAGAAGAGTGGGACTCTGCTACTGATGACAGAGAAACTTTTCTCTACATATTCAATGAACCCTACTCTACTGAAATTACAAATAAATTGAAATTAATTGATGCTCAGCTCCCATGACTTGGGCTTTACTCCTTGTGGTCCTCTGAGGGTTCTTTGAATATTGATCCGGTCGGTCACCGGTAGTCGATAACGTCAGCAGCAGATGACCACGTGGACCAGTCACAAGGTGACACGTGGCATAAGATAGCAGGTGAATCAGGAAGGAGACTACTTAGAACGGTGATCAGTGGTTAGTTACCAAGTGGCCACCACCCCCAGATGGTGCCTAGATAAGCACCTGGAAGCAGAGCGCGGAAAGTAAGGAGGCACCGCACGGTCGTCGGTGGAAGGTCATGAGGCACCGCACGGTGTCGGTGGAAGGCAATGAGGCACCGCACGGTCATCAGTGGAAGGTCATGAGGCACCGCACGATCATCGGTGGATAGTAATGGGGCACCGCTGGGTCGTTAGTGCATGCAGAGCGCGATCGGTCATCGGGGTTCTTGCCAACACGTGTTACGCTGGGACCCAGGTTGCCAGCGAGAGCGTTACGCATGCACCTCGCATGATGCCCACTCAGAGGACGTGCAGTGAGACCATGCAGGCAGGATGCGCCTGGTGAGCGTGCTCAAAACAGCCACACCCGGTGCTCTCCTGGGAGCATGCATCCACTCAGAGGACGTGAGGCGAGGCCATGCAGGCAGGATGCGCCTGGTGAGTGTGCTCAGACCAGCCACACCTGGTGCTCTCCTGGGAGCATGCGACTCACTCAGAGAGAAGAAACGCGCTAAGTTACTCCACAAGAGGATAACTTAGCCGCACAGAGAAAAGCGCAGAAGCCCTCCAGGTGTGACACGTGTACAGTAGATGCCAGTTGCATGCCTCCACGTGTCACTATCTGAGAGAGAGGCGCGGCCCAGGTATAAAGGTACTCCACCTCATGTAAGGTAAGGAGGATTCTTAGACATTCTTACACAGAATTACACTTTTTACAGTTTTTACACTACACACAGTTTCTGAGTCATTGAGGGGACGTTTATACACGTTGCACAGTGATAACAGAATTGAGCCACACAGAGAGAAAGTGGATCTAAGCACACACGAGTCTCACAGAGAGATTCAGTGAGAGTTTTTGGTGTTCTTGTTGCCTGACTTGAGCGTCGGAGTTACAACGGCCGCTAGAGGCGCCGTCTGTGTGTTTTGCAGGCATCGTTTGGAGTTCCGGCGAAGGTTCTTGGAGCATTCTTGCAGAACACGCAGTTGCAGAAGGCTAGACGAAAGAGTGACAAGGCATATCCTCCACGTTCGAGTCCGCAGCAGGATCATTTGGCGCCCACCGTGGGGCCCGTGTGAATCTTTTTCCCATCCACATCACAGTTTCTGGAAGTTTCTTGAAGCTTTCGTCGAAGTTCTTGAGAAGATGAGTAGAAGAACCAGACAAATCATACCTGCGCCACCTGCGGAAGATGGAGCTGTTACCATGGCGCAGGTCATGGAGATGATGCGCGCGCTGCAGGATAATGTCGCGGCATCTAGAGCGGAGCAGGAGAAGATGCGTGCAGAGCTGACTGCATCGCATGGCAGAAATGAGGAGTTGAACTGCATAAACGAGGAACTGCGTAGGGAGTTACAGGCGCAGAAGGAGCGCGCAGTTGAAGATAGGACGTCGACGCCGTCGTCGCCTCCTAGAGCATTTCCTATGCCTTTCTCCCCCGAAATCATGGACACAGCGGTGCCTCCCAATCTGGTGGGACTGAAGGCGTCGTTCACGGGGGCGGAAGATCCAGAGGCACTTCTGACAGCCTTCCACACTCAGATGATGCTGTCTGGAGGTTCAGATGCTGTGTACTGCAAGATGTTTATGAGCACGCTGAGCGGAGTAGCTATGGAGTGGTTCGTGAGCCTGCCAGAGGGCCACATCACCTCTTTCCATCAGTTTTCGAAGCTGTTCACGGAGCAGTACATCGTCAACAGAGCGCCACCAGTGGTGTCTTATGATCTGTTCGACGTGCGCCAGTACCAGGGGGAGTCGTTGAAGGACTTCCTCAATCGTTTCAGTGCGCAGATGTAAGGACCTAGAAAAATTTAATTGGAATAAAAGTGTTATATTTAAATAATTTCTGAAGATGTTATTATTTAAAATGAAAAGAGCTTGTAATAGATGTTTCATGGTGGTCAGACCTCGGACGTCGCCCAAGGTCTGAGGTCAGCTGGTAGAGGTCGGTCGGGGGACCATAGGGGGTTCCAAAAATCACACGTATTAAGGTGTGATTTGCACCTTAGATACGCTATGCATGCGAAACTCTATGCTGGGGCATAAGAGATTGTCCTTAGTGTTGCATGCATTGGCGTGCGAGGAGTTGGTACCGACCTGTCCTCGGGCAGGAGAAGCTACCGACGTCACCGAGTCATGTGGGAGTGATACCACAGACTTAGAGGAATGGGAGGACGAGCCCTCAGCTGGGTGTGACGATGTGACATCGGTGACCAGAGTGAGGCGATGTGTCCTCGTCACACACAAGGGCGATAAGAGATCGCCAACAGGATGAGAGGAACATCGGTCATCAACCAGGATGGGAGACACATCGGTCGTCTTCCTGAAAGAGACATCAGTTGTCTGCCAGATGGAGAGACATCGGACATCGGTCGTCTTCCAGGGTGAGGAATCAGTCGTCCGTCAGGAAGGGGCATCAGTCATCGCCGGTATGAGAGGCATGGTCATCGCGCGAGCAGTCATCGGTGGATGGTTATCGCGTGATGTCGTGTTTCACACAGATAAGGTGGGACCCAGGCTCCCAGCATGAGCGTTCTGCATGCGCGACACATAGACGGAAAGGGGTGTTTCAGAATAGTTGGCATCAGAGAGTTGGTAAGGCAGGTAACCCAAAGTTGGTACGCACAGAGACATCAGGTGGCAGTTCTGTTAGAGGAAATGTGCACGCAAACTTTCCTGCAGAGTGGGCGGTGGCAGCGGCATTGCTGGGCAAGTTGGTTTAGATTCAAAACTCACTTCCTGAGAGGCAGAGAACGTTGTTGTGGTTCGAGAGTGATAGAGTGAGTTAGTCTTCATCCTTTTCCTTCCTCTCCTTCACTCTGCGATTTAGACCTTCTCACGCACCAGTTGACGATCGGCGACTGCCCCTGGATTCCTGACGTTTGTGCCCTGCAAGTTTTCTGATCAAAGCCGTGAAACAAAGTAAGTCCTCCGTGCTCTATTTTTAGAGTCGTTTCTGAACTTGAGAGAGTTGCGTCTGCATGGGCTTTGCATTCAACTCTTTTAGCTTCAGAACTAGTCTTTGTTAACGCAGAATATGGGTAAGGTCGTTAGTTTTATGACTAAGGCTCCATGGTGCAGGTTAAGGTATCCTTAAGTCTCCGTGGGTTTGGAGCTCTTAGTGAGGTTTTACGCTAGTCCAGGTAAGGGAAGCTAGTTTTATTTTCAATAAAACCTTAAGCTAGAAAATTCTGATGTTTGGGTGACGTGATCGCCGGTTTTAATGCAAATTTCGAAATCCCCTGTTTTAGTGTCGTTTTGAAATTGTTTGAGATTGAAAGGTGAAATGCATATGATATTCGAAAATCTGAACTTTGGTATGATTGTTTCTGTGATTGGGATTGTTTAAGAAAAGATTCAAAATATTATATGATGGAATTGTGCTTTTACGTGTGGTATGATGTACTGGATGAATGTGAAATTGTGATCAAGACATAGTATTTTCAGGAAAGGAAATACCGTGTTGAGATTGGTTATGAGGTGTATTGATCTGTGAGTATCCTGTGAATGAGACGATCCTAACTCTACTGATATAATGGAATCACATAGATGAAGTTATTCAGTTGTTGAGAGTCGAAGGAGGTTCATATGTATGGGTAAGTTGTTTGAAAGATAACTAACTTGGCCTGTTATATGAATTAACCCTGTCATACCGGGAGAGTGATGATATTGAGATTATGTATGCGCATGGTTGTGTGGATTTCACAGCGACCCTGTGTGGATTTCACAGTGGTGTGGTATGACAGGTGCAGGTCTCTGGATGCTAAGTTCAACGCATGAGTCTTCCGGAAGTAGAGTCAAGTGTCTATGTTGTTGTGAGTCAGTGGATTTCTGACGTGAGAAAGTTGAATATTGAAAATTGAATATGATAGACACTTGATGGTTATGTGAAATGAATGAGAAAGTGATGGATTTATGTGGGTGTTTAAAAGCTGGTTATGTTGATTTTAAAGTTTCATACTTAAAGTTTTAAAATAGCTAGCTTACCCTGTGTTTTTGGTGTTGTGTTTGGTTTTTTCTTAAACTTGTGATGATCGTGTATAATTTACACGGGAGCAGATGATGTTGCAGGTAGTAGAGCTCCTCAGTGAGCGATTGGACGAAGAGATCGCCTGTTCTTATGCTGTATTTTGTTTTATTTTGAAACACTGGGTGGTTATGTATTAAAATTCCCTAGAGAAGGGATATTATTTTGAATTACAGTGTATGGGATGGATGTACTCTATGATATATATATACATATGTTAAATTTGATATCTTTTATTTTAATGTATTTCATATTATATACGTATGAGTGGATGATGAGGGGCGTTACATGGTGAGGTTGCCCAGCAAGGACGAGAGCATGCTGGTGCATGCATTCAAGAAAGGCGTATTGCCTGGCCTTTTCAGTGAATCGCTCATCAGGAGCCACCCTGCCACCCTTGCTGAGATTCGGCGACGCGCGGTGGCGCACATAGTAGCAGAGACAGAGGTCTCTGAGAAGAGAGGCAGTGCTGCACCATCGAAGCCGTGCGGAGGTCAGGGGAAGCAGCAGCAGCAGGCGCGGGTGTATGAAGCCAAGGAAGGGAAGAAGGTGCAGGGAAGGCCTTGTCCATATGCACCCAGGAAGGACCAGACCAGGGGGCGTGCAAGGGAGAACAACGCACCCCCTAGGTATGATTTCATGGTGGAGTTGGCAGAGCTGATCGTCATCCCTGCCATGGCTGCAAGACTCTGAGTACAAGAGAAAACTGACAAGGTACTTGGAGGGAGGAAGGACGAGTGGTGTGAGTTCCATCAGGCTTATGGACACACGCTCTGCACCTGCCTGGCGTTGGGGCATCAACTTGCTGAGTTGGTGAAGACAGGATTCCTGACCGATTACCTGTGGGAGGCGCAAGGTGATCGCGCTTCAGGGTCTCAGACAGGCGATCAGCAACACGAAATCCCTGTGCATGGGGACGTGAGGTGATGGAGGATGCAACGCTGGGGGGCTCCCAAGTAGCTCAGGAGGAAGCTCCTCGTGAATCAAGCGTCGCCAGGGCGGTCATCGCCTATGAAAGGAAGGGGTCCATACAGAGTGGTTGAGGCATTGGAGAATGGAGCTTATCGGCTGGAGACTCTGGATGGAGCAGCTATCCCGAGGATGTGGAACGCTACACACTTAAGTTTCTACTTCAGTTAAGTTGTAAAGTAGATGCGTTCTCGCACTGTACACACCCTCAGTATATCTACTGTAAACAGTTGAGCAGATCAGGGGGCACTTTTTTAACAAGGCCACCCAATAAAAAAGATTTCAGTACATAAAGTGTGCAAGTGTTTCCTAGTTTAAAGTCCTCCTTGTCCCAGGCGCAAGTGCAGGTGATCGGTGGTCAGTTACCGAGTGGCCACCACCCACAAATCAGTGCCTATTGGAGCGTTTGGACTTAGAGCGCGAGCACTCGGTCGGTGCATGGTCATCGGGGGTTTGCCAACACGTGTTAATCTGGGACCCAGGCTCCCAGCGAGAGCGTTACGCATGCACCTCACATGATTCCAGAAGCAGAGGACTCGGTCGGTGCATGCAGACCGAGGTCGGCCGTCAGTGCATGTAGAGCGCGAGCACTCGGTCGGGGCATGGTCATCGGGGTCTTGCCAACACGTGTTAAGCTGGGACCCAGGCTCCCAGCAAGAGCGTTACGCATGCACCTCGCATGATTCCAAACCAGAAGAAGAAGCGTTGCCCACTCAAAGGGCGTGTGGTGAGACCATGCAGGCAGGATGCGCCTGGTGAGTGCGCTTAGACAGCCACACCTGGTGCTTGTAACATCCCGCCAAAAATACTATTCATATTTATATAATGAAAATAAAAGTAACAAATAGATTGAAGCGAACAAAATTATATATATATATGTAAATAAAGTTTCTCCTCACAGGGAGTTTAATACAAATACGATCACTTTTCCATTAAAACGTAAACAAAATACAATACAATAGAAAGATAGGCGATCTCCTGACAGAAGGGCGATCTCCTATCATAAAGGCGATCTCCTATCAGAAAGCAGCAAAAGGGGTGATCACCCAACAGATATAGAAAACAGGCGATCTCCTTCCAGCGACAATTCACTAAGGAGCTCTACTTCCTGCAACATCATCTGCTCCCATGTAAATTATACACGATCATTACAGGTTTAAGAAAAGGCCAAACACAACACAAAAGAAACATAGGGTAAGCTAGACATTTAAAAAGAGTTAGATATGAACTTTAAAATCAAGGTAAAACAAATTCAAGATACCCACATAAAACTATAAAGTTTCTCATTCCCTTCACCTGATCGCCAAGACATCACACATTTCACAATATTTTCAAGAGTCATTCTATTTCACAAAATGCATCAAGTGTCTATCAATTCAATGTTCCTCATTTCACACGTCAGACTACACTGACTCAGCACACAAGACACTTGACACTACTTCCGGAAGACTCGTGCATTGACTAGACTCAGAGATCTGCACCTGTCATACTAAACTGCTGTAATGTTTCCACAGCTATGCGCATCAACACATTCTCGATCCCAAGTTCACCATTCTCACAGTATGACAGGGTTAATCCATATAACAGGCCGAACTCGTTCTTTTTCACACGACTCACCCATACATATGAACCTCCTTCGACTCTCAACGCCTGAATAACTTCATCTATATGAATCCATTATCTCAGGAGAGTCAGGATAATCTCATTATAGACATCACCGATCAATGCACATCCTACACGATCTTACACGGTATTTTCTTTCCTGAAAACACTATGCCTTGATCCCACATCCACAACATTCAACACATCATACAACACTTAAATGAATGATTTCAATCACAGCAAAAACTCACTCCAAGGTTCTTATTTTCGAATATCTCATTTAAATCTCAAATAGTTTCAAAGCAACACCAAAAAAACAGGGGAGTTCGAAAAACAACGCCAAAACCGGCGATCTCGTTCAAAAACAGGAATAACAGTTGAAAAACCGGCGACCACGTCGCCCCCATCATCTCAATCATCGAATATAAGGTTTTCGTTGGAAATAAGGCTAGCTTCCCTTACCTGGACTTGCGCAAAACACCAGGAGCTCCGAAACCCAACGAAGCTTAAAGAATGCCTTGGCTCTGTTTTTGCGTCTGGTTTGAAGGACTTGCAGAGAACCTCCCAGGTGCTCTAATGGTGGCCGTCGCTCGTCGTACTCTTGTGTGAAGGTGCCAGAATCGCAGTGCGAAGGAGAGAATGGAGGAGAAGGGAGGTAAACTCACTCTTTCGCTCTTGAACAACTGCAACGTTCCCCTCTCTCAGAAGTGGGTTTTTGCATCTTAAACCAGCTTGTCCACAAAAGCAGCTGCCACCACCCACTCTGCAGAGAAGTCTGACAACCACTGCCCTGAACAGTACGACAACTGTTGTCGCTTGTGCATGCCAACCACTGCCCTGAACAGTACGACCACTGTTTTCTCTTGTGCATGCCAACCACTGTCCTGAACAGTACGACCGCGAGTGTCTCCTGCGCATGCCAACATTCTGATGTCACTATTCTGAACTACCCTTTTTGTCTACGTGGCGCGCGTGCAGGACGTTTCATGTTGGGAGTCTGGGTCCCACCTTCTCTGTGTGCAACTCGACATCGCGCACTAACCTTTCGCCGATGACCTCTCGCGCGAAGACTATCCACCGATGACCTCTCGCGCGAAGACAATCCACCGATGACCTCTCGCGCGAAGACAATCCACCGATTACCTCTCGCGCGAAGACAATCCACCGATGACCTCTCGCGCGAAGGCAATCCACCGATGCCTCATCCTGGCGGACGACCGATGTCTCCCCCTGGAAGATGCCCGCATGCCTCGCGCCCTGACGATGCCCGCATGCGTCGCGCCCTGGCGACGTCTGCATGCCTCGCGCCCTGGCGATGACGTGTAGTCTAGGCGACCGGCGATTATGTATTAACAAGGAAATCTTATAATCTTCTAAACTACACTTTCCTTCCTTTTTTTTTTTTAAATAAAAACATACTTAGAATTCATTTAAAATATATCCTTTTATTCCAATTTAATTTTTCAGGTCCTTACAGTGCTCTCCTGGGAGCATGCACCGACTCAGAAGGCGTGTGGTGAGACCATGCAGGCAGGATACGCCTGGTGAGTGCGCTTAGACAGCCACACCTGGTGCTCTCCTGGGAGCATGCACCCACTAAGAGAAAAAAGTCCTCACCTCGACTTTGTACAGCGAGGCTGAGGCGAGATAAGAAAGTCCTCTCCCTCGACTTTGTACAGCGAGGCAGAGGTGAGAGAAAAGTCCTTTCCCTCGACTTTGTACAGCGAGGCTAAGGCAAGAGAAGAAAGTCCTCACCTCGACTTTGTACAGCGAGGGTGAGCCAAGATAAGAAAGTCCTCTCCCTCGACTTTGTACAGCGAGGCTGAGGCAAGAGAAAAAAGTCCTCACCTCGACTTTGTACAGCGAGGCTGAGGCAAGAGAAGAAAGTCCTCACCTTGACTTTGTACAGCGAGGCAGAGGCAGGAGAAGAAAGTCCTCACCTTGACTTTGTACAGCGAGGCTAAGGCGAGATAAAAAAGTCCTCACCTCGACTTTGTACAGCGAGGATGAGGCGAGATAAAAAAGTCCTCACCTCGACTTTGTACAGCGAGGCTGAGGCGAGAGGAGAAAGACCTCACCTCGCCTTTGTACAACGAGGCTGAGGCGAGATAAAAAAGTTCTCACCTCGACTTTGTACAGCGAGGCTGAGGCGAGAGAAAGTCCTCACCCTCGACTTTGTACAGCGAGGCTGAGGCGAGAGCAGAAAGACCTCACCTCGACTTTGTACAGCGAGGCTGAGGCGAGAGCAGAAAGACCTCACCTCGACTTTGTACAGCGAGGCTGGGGCGAGAGGAGAAAGACCTCACCTCGAATTTGTACAGCGAGGCTGAGGCGAGAGGAGAAAGACCTCACCTCGACTTCTTACAGCGAGGCTGAGGCAAGAGGGGTCATCGAAAAGCACTTTTCTTCCCCAAAACACAGGCATCATCTTTGGCGATCAGGCCCTCTATGTGCTTGGCGCTGGAGTAACAGAGAAGTAAAGCAAAGCCTGAAGCACGATGACTGATCAGTGGTGAACTAACATGCTAGTCGGTGGTTGATGGTGATTTAGGCCCGTCAAGTCAGTCGTCCGGCATGAAGTTATGCATAAAAGCTGTTAAAGACAATGCTGAGGTAACAGTTGGTAGTGATCAAGTCAGAAACCAAGTTTGAAGGGTTACAGTGAGATCGTGCTAAAGCCTAAGCCAGTTAACGGTTAGTCACATGCAGAGAGTTCCAAAATGGAAAGAGACACGCAGCTGGAGCAAAGATTTCATTCATATTGAAGTCAATACAGTTATGTAGCAGAAAAAGAAATTACACAGAAGGAGAAGTAGCAAGGGGAGTAGCTCAAGGAGGAGGAATGAGCTCTCCATCGACCGCTTAGTCTCTTCGCTGAGAATAAGTTCACAGCTCGAGACTGGGGGGCTTGTGATCCAGTCGGTCATCATGACATCAGCAGCAGATGACCACGTGGACCAGTCATAGGGTAACACGTGGCATAAGATAGCAGGTGAATCAGGAAGGAGACCACTTAGAACGGTGATCGGTGGTCAGTTACCAAGTGGCCACCACCCCCAGATTGGTGCCTAGATAAGCGCCTGGAAGCAGAGCACGAAAAGTAAGGAGGCACCGCACGGTCGTTGGTGGAAGGCAATGAGGCACCGCACGGTCGTCGATGGAAGGCAATGAGGCACCGCACGGTCATCAGTGGAAGGTCATGAGGCACCGCACGGTCATCAGTGGATAGTAATGGGGCACCACTCGATCATTAGTGCATGCAGAGCGCGATCGATCATCAGGGTTCTTGCCAACACGTGTTAAGCTGGGACCCAGGTTGCTAGCGAGAGCGTTACGCATGCACCTCGCATGATGCCTACTCAGAGGACGTGCGGCGAGGCCATGCAGGCAGGATGGGCAAGGCCATGCAAGCAGGATGCGCCGGGTGAGTGTGCTCAGACCAGCCACACCTGGTACTCTCCTGGGAGCATGCGACTCACTTAGAGAGAAGAAACGTGCTAAGTTACTCCGCAAGAGGATAACTTAGCCGTACAGAGAAAAGCGCAGAAGCCCTCCAGGTGTGACACGTGTACGGTAAATGTCAGTTGCATGCCTCCACGTGTCACCATTTGAGAGAGAGGCGTGGCCCAGGTATAAAGGTACTCCACCTCATGTAAGGTAAGGAGGATTCTTAGACATTCTTACACAGAATTACACGTTTTACAGTTTTTACACTACACACAGTTTCTGAGTCATTGTGGGGACGTTTATACACGTTGCACAGTGATAACAGAATTGAGCCACACAGAGAGAAAGTGGATCTGATCACACACGAGTCTCACAGAGAGATTCAGTGAGAGTTTTTGGTGTTCCTGTTGCCTGACTTGAGCGTCGGAGCTACAACGGCCGCTAGAGGCGCCGTCTGTGTGTTTTGCAGGCATCGTTTGGAGTTCCGGCGAAGGTTCTTGGAGCGTTCTTGCAGAACACGCAGTTGCAGAAGGCTAGACGAAGGAGTGACGAGGCATACCCTCCACGTTCGAGTCCACGGCAGGATCAAATATGTAGAGAAAAGTTTCTCTGCCATCAGTAGCAGAGTCCCACTCTTCTTGAATCCTCTTTGCCATAGACCTAGTTGTTGGGCCTGAGCTTAGGCCTCTTCCATCATCCCCTCCCTCTTGATGAGGATTTTCCCTCAAATCACATGCTTCTGCCTCTTCATTTTCTCTACCTGCAAAGGGTGTTAGATCCATAACATTGAAGGTAGTATGTACTCCATATTCCTCAGGCAGGTCAATTTGATATGCATTATTATTGATTCTTTTGAGAACTTGGAAAGGACCATCACCCCGGGGACTAAGTTTACTCTTCCTCTGATTAGGGAATCTATCTTTTCTAAGTTGAAGCCAAACCTAGTCTCCCTCCTCAAAAATCATCTCTCTCTTCCCCTTATTGCTATGTTTCATGTATTTCTCTGTTTGTTGTTGTATTTGGTTCTTAATCCTCTCATGCATTTTCTTTA
Source organism: Phaseolus lunatus (assembly GCA_013389735.1). Lineage (NCBI taxonomy): Eukaryota > Viridiplantae > Streptophyta > Magnoliopsida > Fabales > Fabaceae > Phaseolus > Phaseolus lunatus. Next base: position 20,697,361 of record CM023857.1, read on the forward strand.
CAAATTCAGCCTTCGTTACTCCTTCCTTATGCACAAAATTTTGTGGATTAGGTAGAGGTAACAAATCCAAAGGAGTAAGAGGATTGAACCCATACACAGCCTCAAAAGGAGAAATATTAGTAGTTTTATGAACTACCCTATTATATGCAAACTCAATATGAGGAAGGTACTCGTCCCAAGATTTGTGGTTTCCTTTCATGATTGACCTAAGCATAGTGGAAAGTGTAAGGACCTGTAAAATTAAATTGGAATAAAAAGGGATATATTTTAAATGAATTCTAAGTATGCTTTTATTTAAAATAAAAAGGAAGGAAAGTGTAGTTTAGAAGACTATGAGATCGCCGGTCGTCTACTACACATGATCGCCAGGGCGCGAGAGGCATGCGGGCATCGCCAGGGCGCGAGGCATGTGGACGTCACCAGGGCACGAGAGGCATGCGGGCAACGCTGGGGCGCGAGAGGCATGCGGGCGTCGTCGGGACGCGAGGCATGCAGGCATCGCCGGGTCGCGAGAGGCATGCGGGTGTCGCCAGGGATAGACATCGGTCGTCTCCCAGAGAGAGACATCGGTCGTCTTCCAGGGAGAGACATCGGTCGTCTTCCAGGGAGAGACATCGGTCGTTTGCCAGTATGAGACCTCAGTGGATAGTCATCGCGCGAGCGGTCATCGGTGGAAGGTTATCGCGCGATGTCGAGTTTCACACAGATAAAGTGGGACCCAGACTCCCAGCATGAAACGTCCTGCACGCACGCCACGTAGACAAAAAGGGTGGTTCTGAATAGTGACATCAGAACGTTGGCATGCGCAAGAGACAACAGTGGTCGTACTGTTCAGCGCAGTGGTTGGCATGCACAAGAGACAACAATGGTCGTACTGTTCAGGGCAGTGGTTGGCATGCACAAGAGACAACAGTGGTCGTACTGTTCAGGGCAGTGGTTGGCAGGCGCAAGAGACAACCGTGGCCGTACTGTTCAGTGAAATAGTACACTCAGGCTTTCCTGCAGAAGGGGTGGCAGCAGCAGCATACGTGGACAGGTAGGCTTGGATTCAAAAGCCCACTGCGGGAAGGCAAAGAACGTTACAGAGACTCGAGAGTGAAAGAGTGAGTGCATCTTCATCCCTCTCTTTTCTCTCCTTCGCGCTGCGATTTAGGCAACCTCAAGCACCAGTGCAACCAGCGACGACTGCCCTTGGAGCACCTGGGAGTTTCTCTGCAAGTCCTACAAACCAGACGCTAAAACAGAGCTAAGGCATCCTTTAAGCTCGGTGGGTCTTGGAGCTCTTGGTGTTTTGCGCAAGTCCAGGTAAGGGAAGCTAGCTTTATTTTCAATAAAATAGATTTGCTGTTTCTGAAGTGAGGGCGACGTGGTCGCCGGTTTCATATTCTTTTTCGTGATTCTCTGTTCTATGTGTTTGGGCGACGTGGTCGCCGGTTTTAAACCCTTTTTCATGATGTTCTGTTCTTATGTGTTTGGGCGACGTGATCGCCGGTTTTAAATACAGATTTCGAAATCCCCTGTTTTTGGACGAGATCGCCGGTTTTGGCGTTGTTTTACGAACTCCCCTGTTTTTGGTGTTGTTTGAAACTGTTTGAGATTTAAATGTGATATTCGAAAAATCTAAATCTTGGCATGAGTTTTTCTGTGACTGGAATCGTTCATTAAGTGTTGTATGACGTGTTGAATGTGGTGAATGTGAGATCAAGGCATAGTATTTTCAGGAAAGAAAATACCGTGTAAGATCATGTAGGATGTGCATTGATCGGTGATTTCTATAATGAGATTATCCTGACTCTGCTGAGATAATGGAATCACATGGAGGAAGTTATTCAGTTGGTGAGAGTCGAAGAAGGTTCATATGAATGGGTGAGTCGTGTGAAAAAGAACGAGCTCGGCCTGTTATATGGATTAACCCTGTCATACTGTGAGAGTGATGAAATTGAGATCGAGATTGTGTTGATGCGCATAGCTGTGGAAACATTACAGCAGTTTAGTATGACAGGTGCAGATCTCTGAGTCTAGTCAATGCACGAGTCTTCCAGAAGTAGTGTCAAGTGTCTTGTGTGATGAGTCAGTGGAAGTCTGACGTGAGAAATGAGAAACATTGAATTGATAGACACTTGCTGCACTATGTGAAATAGAACGACTCTTGAGAATATGGTGAAATATATGTTTAGTTGATGGTTTACGTGGGTATCTTGAAATTGTTTTATCTTGATTTTAAAGTTCATATCTAAACTCTTTTTCAAATATCTAGCTTACCCTGTGATTTTGGTGTTGTGTTTGGCTTTTCTTAAACCTGTGATGATCGTGTATAATTTACACGGGAGCAGATGATGTTGCAGGAAGTAGAGCTCCTCTGTGAGTGGTCGCCGGAAGGAGATCGCCTGTTCCTTTTTCTGTTAGGCGATCACCCTTCTTCTGTTTTCTGATAGGAGATCGCCGTTCTCTGATAGGAGATCGCCTTTTGCTGTTAAGAGATCGCCTATCTTTCTATTTTAATGTAATTTTGTTTACGTTTTTTTTGGAAAATTGACCGAATTTGTATTAAACTCCCTGTGAGGAGAAACTTCATTACATATATATAATTTTATTCACTTCAATCTATTTGTTACCTTTATTTTCCTTTATATAAATATGAGTAGTATTTTGGCGGGATGTTACAGAAAGAGATCTATTTACAGCTTCAGTTTGTCCATCCGTTTGAGGATGACAAGAAGTTGAGAAGTTCAACTTAGTTCCTAGCTTTTTCTAGAGAGTTCTCTAGAAATGGCCAATAAATTTAGGATCTCTATCCGACACTATGGTCTTAGGTAAACCATGTAGTCTTACCACTTCTCTAAAGAAGAGCTTAGAGATGTTGCTAGCATCATCCACTTTATGGCAAGGTATAAAATGAGCCATCTTGCTAAACCTATCCACTACCACAAAAATGGAATCAAAACCTCTTTGTGTCCTAGGAAGTCCTAATATGAAATCCATGCTTATATCTTCCCAAGGAGCACTTGCAAAAGGTAAAGGAGTGTAGAGTCCATGAGGCATTGTCTTAGACTTAGCTTTTAAACATGAAATGCATCTATGACAATGTCTTTGGACATCTTTCCTCATGTGTGGCCAAAAGAATTTTCCTTTCAAAAGCTCAAGAGTTTTATCTACTCCAAAATGGCCCATGAGTGCTCCTTCATGTGATTCTTTTACAAGGAGGTGTCTATGTGTTCCTTGAGGTATGCAAAGTTTTCCTTCTTTAAATAAGTACCCCTCAGAAACATAAAAACCTCCTTGTGCTCTATGGTGGCACTCAGCAAAAGTGGGTGCAAAATCCTGATCTTCTTTATAAAGTTCAGGTATGTTTTCAATCCAAGAATTTGGGCTCCAAGTTTAGAAAAGAGGATATGTCTCCTTGAGAGAGCATCAGCCACAATGTAGCCACAATGTTTGTACTACCTTTCTTGTATTTGATAACATATGGAAATTGCTCAAGAAATTCCATCCACTTTGCATGTCTTTTGTTCAACTTGTGTTGACCCCTTAGATATTTCAAAGACTCATGATCACTATGTATGACAAATTCTTTTGAAACTAGATAGTGTTCCCAAGTCTGTAGGGCCCTCACAAGTGCATAAAGCTCTTTGTCATAGGTGGGGTAGTTGAGGGTGGCACCGTGAAGTTTTTCACTAAAATATGCAATTGGGTGCCCACCTTGCAACAACATAGCACCTATTCCTACTCCTGATGCATCACACTCTAGCTCAAATTTTTTTGAAAAGTTTGGCAAAGCTAGAATGGGTGCATTAGTGAGTTGAGCTTTCAACCTTTGAAAGGCTTGCTCATGCTTCTCTGTCCAACAAAATGGAGTGTCTTTCTTTACTAACTCATTGAGTGGTGAAGCTAGACTTGAGAAGTTAGGAACAAATCTTCTATAAAAACTTGCTAGACCATGAAAGCTCCTAACATCTCCTACATTTTGCGGGGTTGGCCACTCTTGGATGGCTTTGATTTTCTCGGGGTCAATATGTACCCCATTTTTGTTTACTATAAAACCTAAAAACACTACACTATCTACACAAAAAGTGCATTTATCTATATTGGCAAACAAACTATTTTTCCTAAGCACTAAAAGAACCTCCCTAAGGTGACTTAGGTGGGACTCTAGGCTTTGACTATATACTAAGATATCATTAAAATAGACTACTACATACTTACCTATGCAATCCCTAAAGACATGATTCATAAGCCTCATGAAAGTGCTAGGTGCATTAGTGAGTCCAAAAGGCATCACTAACCACTCATATAGTCCAAATTTGGTCTTAAAAGCAGTTTTTCACTCATCACCTTCTTTAATTCTAATTTGGTGATATCCACTTTTAAGGTCAATCTTGGAAAATATGGTAGACCCATGCAATTCATCAAGCATATCATCAAGTCTAGGAATTGGATGCCTGTATTTGATGGTGATATTGTTGATGGCCCTACAATCACAACACATTCTCCACTTGCCATCTTTCTTTGGAACCAACAAAACAGGTACAACACAAGGACTTAGGCTTTTTTGAACCCAGCCTTTCTCCAACAAATCCTGAACCTGTGACTCTATCTCCTTAGTCTCTTCCGGATTAGTTCTGTAAGCTGGTCTATTTGGTAGACTAGCTCCCGGAACTAAATCTATTTGGTGTTCTATACCCCTAACAGGTGGAAGTCCAATAGGTCCTTCCTCAGGGAATACATCACCAAATTCTTTTAAAAGTTTTTGGACTTGAAGAGGTAGTTCACAAACTTCAGAAAGTGTGGCAGTGCATGCAAGTGTTCCTTTACACAGAAGGAGGCCTGAAGGTTGTTCAGATAGAAGTATCTTTTCAATTTTATTTTCAAATTTTTCTTCTTTCTGAATAACCTTGTGGGAAGGAACACTCTTCTCCCACGCCTCAACATCGTTCCTAAGGATTTTCTCTTGTTTTCCTTTTTTTTTTTTCTTTTTCTCATTTTCTCTTTTTATTTTCATTTGTACTTGGTCCTTTACCACTTATGAAGGTGTTAAAGGATAGAGTACAAACTTTTTTTCCCTATGGGTAAAAGTTATCTCGTTGGTAAGACCATTATGGATGGTTTTCTTGTCAAATTGCCATGGTCTTCCCAATAAGATGTGACAGGCTTCCATGGGTACTACATCACATAAAATCTCATCTTTATAGTTCCCCACAGAAAGACTGATTTTTACCCGCTTATCTACAGTTAATTCCCCATCTTCATTTATCCACTGAAGTTTGCAGGTTTTGGATGAGGTATTAATTGTAGATTAAGCTTTTCAACCATCCTAGTACTACAACAATTGCAGCAAGAGCCACTATCCACAATGAGAGAACAAATGTTTTCTGAAACTTTGCATCTTGTATGAAAGATGTTCTCTCTCTGTGTTTCATGGTTCACACTAGGTTGATTGTTGAGGGTTCTTCTGATCATCATTAATTCTCCCTCACAAGGATATGCCCCCTCACTACTTTCCTTCTCTTCTTCCCCACTAGACTCTTCATCTTGGCTGCTATACTCATCCCTCCCTCTTAAGATCATGGTTCTCCTATTTGGGCATTGGGATGCTATATGGCCTCTACCAAGATACTTAAAGCACTGGATGTCTCTACTGCGGGGTTGTGAGGTAGACACATCTTTTCCTACACTCTTGGGAGTTTCTTTGCCATGGACCTAGTTGTTGGGCCTGAGCTTAGGCCTCTTCCATCAGTTTTCCTTGCTTTTGTAGCGAAAAAGGGTGCATATTGGGGCTGAGGGCTTATGTTTGTTGGTTATGTTAGCGGTTTTTTAATGTTATAAGATTAGTTTGTGTTTGACTCATATTTATGCTTATATGATGTTATAAGATTGTGGTTATCTGGATATGAAGGTGGGTGGAGTATGAATGATGTACTGTTAGGAATCTAATAACTTTATATCTACTTGAAATTTTGTTAGATTGTACTGTAAGACTAATAAACAGGTTGAGACTGTAGGTTTTTTGTATAAAGGTTGAGAACACCTTTGAAAAATTCTATCTAATTTAATTAATTTTTTGTTGATAAATTTCTTTTTTAATCAATAAAAACGTACGTTTTTTAGACAACACGAATGAAGTGTGTTTTGAGCCATAGTTTATGATATCATTTTCTTTATTATTATTATCTTTAATATCTAAATATTTTTTTCTCTTTGCCTCCTTAGAAAGAAAGGAAAAAACCATCACCCGTATCTTGACAAGCTCTTGGTAGCTTATTTTTACAACTTCGCGGGCTATTTTTTTAATTTTTTAAATTACATTATTTATTTATGTTTTACACTATCCATGTCATTAATTTAATTTTTCCAAAATAAAAAATATGTTTTGTTTTAAAAAAGTAAAATTGAAGTAAAAATCATATCAATATATTCTTTTGTATTATTTTACATTTATTAACGAGATCAAATATTTATCAAACACTTATCAATATATCAATATTTATTTATTATTTGTTGGTAAAAAAATTAAATTAAATTTTAATTCTATTCTATTTTAATAAATGTTAAACTATATAACAAAAAAATTACGAGAAATTAACTTTTCAAATTTTAACTAACTTAATAACTATTTTTTTCACACAAACCTCATAAATGATGTGTCTGAATTTAAATACATTTCATATTTTTTTATCATAATTTTAAGAGAATCTTATCTTTTTAATCTATAGAAAGGCTACAACGAGTATACATGTTTCTCCTAATTCATGCTGGTTGACTTGGTCGCCGGTTGACTCTGATGACTGATTTTGGCTCCGCTTTATCTTCGCTGGAATCTGTGCCTTCCTTGGTTGTTTGGATGTTGTTCCTGTTGAGATAGAGAGCGCCCTTACGGCCGGTCACACTCCGACGATCAAGTCAGTAAGGGCTTTATGAAAGAATAAGAAACAAATAGCTTCAGTATTCAAAAAGTGTATTCAGAATTGCGTACCTTCACTTGGGACCTTAAGCCCCTTTTATAGAGTGTCATTAGGTTACCACTGGTAACCAACTTCCCATATGAGAATCTTATCTCTAGTGAGAGAATATTCAATGGGAGAGAATTCTGTTACGGTGTGTGTAATCTTAACAGCACAACTATGTAGAATTCTATCTCCTTGGAGTGCAACGAACCCTAACAGAATAACCACCTGGATACCAACTTGGATATCGTTTCCCAGGATTAAATCTGTTTCAAGTACATTTACATACTTTTACGTATAATATATGCAACTACTCCAGAGAGAATAAAATCTCAATTGGAATATAATTGGGAATATTATCTTTTATCTTTAAGGTGTAGACCGCAAATAACCATTCTGTTTTAAATGCACGCTTATATCTTTAAGATTATATCATGCAACAAACAACTAATTGAAACCCTCTCGACCCAACAGTCGAGCTAACCTGCCTGTCACAGGCACCGATATTCGATCTCTGAGGATTGAGATCTGGTCCACTACATGAATCACATTTAAAGAAATAAAAATTTGCAGATAAATGAACAAAGTTACATATAATTAAATATAATAAAACTGGTAAATACTCGTATCAATACATAAACTATGCAACAAAACTTCCATGTCGAATCTAAGATACATGCATACTCTCATATTCCATGAATAGAAAGGCATGAATGAATACGAGGAACAAAGTACATTATATGAGTGCAATCCATATAGCCTATGAGCTGGCATGCACATAGAAAATCAAACTCAACTTCAGAAATTTATGTTTAACAACACATGCATGGAATGTTCTCATCGAATAAACCACTTTCATAGACTTGGAAACGTATATATAAATAAATCAATGAAGTAGAAAAAAAATCATGTGAAATTCTAGGGTTTTTGTCAACAATAGTTGGTAGCTGGCTAGTAGCAAATTATCACTTTTTATTTATTTTTATTTTGCTTTCGACAACCCTTTTTATTACAACAAAATCCATCAATGCTAAGAAAAATTACTTTAATTAAAAAATATATTAAAAACAAATTTAAATTTAATTTATTTTTTATAATTTTTTTCCTATTTATATACTATAAATTAATCTTATTTTTAATTAATATAATATTGTAATTCAAAATTATCAATAAAGTATACCGGTGTAAAATTCATAAAATATTAATAATAATTTTGAAAAACTGATTATTAATACGATGAGTAAGTTCGATATAATATATGTAAGTGTAATTAATAAATTTTAAGTTCATGCAGTATTTGGTAGACTTAATTATCTACATAATATATTTAGAATAAAAGCTAAATATAAAACTCTAAACTTATAAACTATATGACAATCCTAAAAATACTAAAAAGTATATATGAATTTGGTAGTAAAATGTTCTCCCATGGTGAAGAGGATAATTTTATTTCTTTCACTACAACAATTATTACTTTAGGCAATAACATAAAACCGTAGTCTGAAACATTAAAACCGTGGTATAAAGTTTAGGCAACAGTTTTTTAGCTGTGGTCGAGGTGAACGTAGCCATTTGTAATATGTCACGATTTTTATAAAGACAATAATTTTACAACCGCAGTCTAAAATCTTTATAACAGCCACAATTTCAAAAGCGTTGCTTAAAGTATTGACAAAAACAACAATACATTTTTTTTTTAATTTTAGAAGAATTACTCATACAAAAGTTCAAGATGGAAAAAACAAGTTTTGAAGGATAATGTGTATTGAAATAGAAGTTACCCAACAAGAAATCTCACCTATTTCAATAGATGTGTTCAAACTACACAATCAAAAAAATTATCTTAAAGTATAATGATAATGATCAGTCTTCAAAATTAAAAATACAAACTTAGTTAAAAAACATAATTTATTGTTTCTTTACTACATATCAATAAGTTCATTCTTCTTCAAGATTGTCTTCATAGTCTTCATTGCCTTCAAGCTGCAAAAAATACATAAATATATACTAATTAAATCTAACTCAAACAAAATAAATGTAGCAACTACCAAAATATAATTGTATAAATAATCAATAACATGTCTTAATCAAATCCATTAAACTTTGATGTAACACTAGAAATTGCGTGTATGTGTTTACAACATGTTCTTGCCGGTTGACTCTCCTGTCGGTTGACTCTACGACGATCACACGCCTCCTTTCTTCACCCCTTGAATTATGCTTTGCTGTCTCGAAACAACCTGCACCTGCAAGATAGAAAGGGGTACCCTAGAGGCCGTTTGCACTCCGACGCTCAAGTCAAAAACTAGGGCAAGCACACCAAGTGTATTCAGTATCTCTGTTAGGTCTAGAAACTGTGTACCTTTGCAAAGTATTTCACTACCCTTTATATAGTCTAGGGTTTCTTCTGCGCCGCTATCACCCAGACTTAGGGTAATCTAGCACGTAAGGTTTCCTTAATTGGAGTGCAAACTCTAACAGGATGGCCACCTAGGTGCCCCCTTGTGCACCTAGTCTTTGGGGCCACCTATCCTGGGAGTGCCTTCACTGTTCACGTGCCATGCTTGTAGCCTTACTGGAAAACCCTAATCCTGACGAGTACTCGACCTTTCAGGACTCTGCACCTAGCTGTGCTTTCCCTGCCACACGCATGGGTGCTTCGTGACTTAGGCTTCTCCCTACCTCTGGGCATTTTACTGATAACTGGTCTTCTCTCAGGACCCACATCAGATGTTCTAGTTCTACTGTTCAAAACACCCTAGACCGATGTCACCTCGTCCCACTCTATTGCCGAGGACTCATCATCCTACTGAGTGACGAGAACACATCAGTCCACTCTGGTGATCGACACGCTGATGACTAATCATTCCGCTAGTTCATACTACCTGCGGGGTCCATCCTACGTGGCTTTGGCCCATGCTGTGGGGCCCAGCTAACGTGGCTCACCTTTACTAGCTATTTTCGGTGTCCGAGGACTGGTCGGTACACAACACAACATCAAGAGTACCACATATTTCAATCCATATCAATCAACATATTAATATGATTGAAATTCCAATATGATTATGTATGTGTTTATATCTCCATGATCCAAGCAAAAAAAAAAAAAAAAAAAAGAAACTTAAGGATAAAACAATAACTTTTAGATGTACTCCTCCAACAGTGTAACTTGAAAACATTTCTCAAAGCCCAATAAATAATTTTCAATTTTATACACCTGCTCATAATGAGGATCATGGGTAGATGCAGATGAATGTAGCCCCACTCCACTACTTTCTTTAGTTAAAACACGTGTCCTCATATTATTTATGTCATCTTCCTCTAAATTTGGATTTTGCTACTTTACCACAAATTTTACCATTGCCTCTAGATCTTCAATTTTCTTCACCATGCCACTTATTTCTTCTGCATGTTCTTTTCTTATAGCAGCAATTTCTTCCTTTTTTTTAAATGTTGATGGTGTCATAGTCTTTCCATAACAACATAATAGAACCTTGAAGCTTAGTCTAATAAAAGAGAATGAATTTTAATGATTAAAAAGAATAGATTTATATGTACTTCATAAATATTTGTAAACTTACAATGATATTATATCTTTCTTCATCCATTTCTTTTCCTTTTTGACCTTCTTGACGTTGGCGAGTTGTAATAAATATTTCAGCTTGGGTAACTTTTTCTCCTTCCTTTTTCTTGGCACGCTACAACAATTACATATTTAAAAACAATAAAAAAATTATTAGGATGTTTTTATATTGGAATTAAAATAGTGAGACATAATTAGAAGTATCTTACTAATTCAGCATGAATTCTAGCAAAATTGGTTGGTCCCATGCGATGAATGTACTTTTGTTGTGCCCTATTTGCAACATTTTGCTCACTAATGCTCTACATTGTATTAAGATAATAATAACAATGAAGGTAGATAGTAATGCAATTTTAAAGTAATAAGACATTAAATTATCTAACCTTGATAGTGCTAGTGTTCCAATATTTCAACAATTGTTTGAAATTGATCCGGTCGGTCATTGTTAGTCAATGACGTCAGCAACAGATGACCACGTGGACCAATCACAGGGTGCCACGTGGAACGAGATAGCAAAAGAATGAGGGAAGATATCCCTCAGGAAGGCGATCGGTGGTCAGTTGCCCAGTGGCTGCCACCCCCAGAGCGTTTCCTAGATGAGTGCCTGGAAACAAGGCGCGTGAAGTGACGAAGCATCGGTCGGTCGATGGAGTAATAAGGCATCGCACGGACGTCGGTGGAAAGTAATGAGACACCGCACGGACGTCGGTGGAAAGTCATGAGGCACTGCACAGACGTCGGTGGAAGGTCATGAGGCACCGCATAAACGTCGGTGGAAGGTCATGAGGCCCCACACGGACGTCGGTGGAAGGACATGAGGAACCGCACGGACGTCAGTGGAAGATCATGAGCCACCGCACGGTCATCGGTGGATAGTAATGGGGCACTGCTCGGTCGTTGGTGCATGCAGAGCGAGATCGGTCATCGGTGTTCTTGCCAACACGCGTTAAGCTGGGACCCAGGTTTCCAGCGAGAGCGTTACGTATGCACCTCGCATGATGCCCACTCAGAGGACATGCGATGAGACCATGTAGGCAGGATGCGTCTGGTGGGTGTGCTTAGAACAACCACAGCCAGCGCTCTCCTGGGAGCATGCACTCACTCAGAGGACGTGTGGAGAGGCCATGCAGGCAGGATACGCCTGGTGAGTATGCTTAGACCAGCCCCACCAGGCGCTCTCCTGGGAGCATGCACTCATTCAGACAGAAGAAACGCGCTAAGTTACTCCGCAAGAGGATGACTTAGCCGCACAGAGAAAAGCACAGAAGCCTTCCAGGTGTGACACGTGTATGGTCAGATGCCAGTTGCATGCCTCCACGTGTCACCATCTGAGAGAGAGGCGCGGCCCAAGTATAAAGGTACTCCACCTCATGTAAGGTACACACAGAATTACACTTCTTACAGTTTTGACAGTTACACACAGTTTTCTCTTAGTCACTGTGGGAGCGTTTCTACACATTGCACAGTGACAACAGAGGGTGGATTTGAGCACACACGAGTCTCACAGAGAGATTCAGTGATAGTTTTTGGTGTTCCTATTGCCTGACTTGAGCGTCGGAGTGCACACGGTTGCTAGAGGCGCCGTCTGTGTATTTTACAGGCATCGTTTCTTGGAGCGTTCTTGTAGAACGTGCAGTTGCAGGAGGCTAGACGAAGGAGTGACGAGGCACATACTCCACGTTCAAGTCCGCGGCAGGATCATTTGGCGCCCACCGTGGGGCCCGTGTGAAACTTGTTCCCATCCGCATCACAGTTCTCACAGTTCTCGCAGTTCGTGAAGTTTCTTGAGGTTTCTTGAAGTTTCTTGGAGCTTCTTGATCTTTTAGTCGAAGTTTCTTAGAGTTTTCTTGAAGTGACGTCGAAGTGTTGAGAAGATGAGTAGAAGAACCAGGCAAACCTCACCTGTGCTATCTGCTGAAGAAGGAGCTGTTACCATGGCGCAGGTAGTGGAGATGATGCGCGCGCTGCAGGATAGCGTCGCGGAATCGAGAGCTGAGCAAGAGAAAATGCATGCAGAGCTAATTGCATCACAGAGAAGAAATGAAGAGTTGAACCGTATGAATGAAGAGCTGTGTAGGGAATTGCAGGCGCAGAAGGAGCGCGCAGTTGAAGAGAGGACGTCGACGCCACCGTCGCCTCCGAGAGCATTCCCTATGCCTTTCTCCCCCGAAATCATGAACACGGTGGTGCCTCCCAATCTGGTGGGACTAAAAGCGTCGTTCACGGGGGTGGAAGATCCAGAAGCACACCTGACAACTTTCCACACTCAGATGATGCTGACTGAAGGTTCAGATGCTGTGTACTGCAAGATGTTCATGAGCACGCTAAGCGGGGTAGCCATGGAGTGGTTCGTGAGCCTGCCAGAGGGCCACGTCACCTCTTTCCATCAGTTTGCGAAGCTATTCGCAGAGCAGTATGTCGTCAACAGAGCTCCACCGGTGGTGTCCTACGATCTGTTCGATGTGCGCTAGGACCAGGGGGAGTCGCTGAAGGACTTCCTCAACCGTTTCAGTGCGCAGGTGGTGAGGTTGCCCAACAAGGACGAGGGCATGCTGGTGCATGCGTTCAAGAAAGGGGTCCTCCCTGGTCCTTTCAGTGAATCGCTCATCAGGAGCCACCCTGTCACCTTCGCTGAGATTCGGCGACACGCGGTGGCACACATAGTAGCAGAGACAGAGGTCTCTGAGAAGAGAGGAAATGCTGCACCATCAAGGCCACGCGGATGTCAGGGGATGCATCAGCAACAGGCACGGGTGTATGAGACCAAGGAAGGAATGAAGGCGCAGGGAAGGCCTCGTCCTTATGCATCAGGGAAGGACCAGACCAGGGGGCGTGCAAGCGCACCCCTCAGGTATGATTTCATGATAGAGTTGGCGGAGCTGATCGCCATCCCTGTAGTGGCTGCAAGACTCCGAGTACCAGAGAAAACTGACAAGGTACTTGGAGGGAGGAAGGATAAGTGGTGTGAATTCCATCAGGCTTATGGACACACACTCCGCACCTGCCTGGCGTTGGGGCATCAACTTGCTGAGTTGGTGAAGACAGGATTCCTGACCGATTACCTGTAGAAGGTGCAAGGTGATCGCGCTTCGGGGTCTCAGGCAGGCGACCAACAACATGAAATTCTTGTGCATGGGGACCTGATGTGATGGATGATGCTACGCTGGGGGGCTCCCAAGTAGCTCAAATGGACGCTGAAGCGGAGGGCATGATTGCCCCTCGTGAGTCAGGCATCGCCAGGGCGGTCATCGCCGGTTAAAGGAGACCCATCCAGAGTGGTTGAGACGTTGGAGAATGGAGCTTGTCGGCTGGAGACTCTGGATGGAACGGTTATCCCCAGGACGTAGAACGCTACACACTTGTGTTTCTATTTCAGTTAAGTTGTAAAGTAGATGCGTTTTCGCGCTGTACACACACTTAGTTGGTATACTGCAAACAGTTGAGCAGATCAGGGGGCACTCTTTTTAACGATGCCACCCAATAAAAGATCTTCAGTACATAAAGTGTGCAAGTAATTCCCAGTTCAAAGCTCTCCTTGCCCCAGGCGCAAGTGCAGGCAATCGGTGGTCAGTTACTGAGTGGCCACCACCCGCAGACCAATACTTAGACGAGCGCCTGGGTATAGCGCGATCAGCCGTTGGGGCATGCAGAGCGCCCATCGGCACATGGTCATCGGGGTCTTGCCAACACGTGTTAAGCTGGGACTCAGGCCCCCAGCGAGAGCGTTACGCATGCACCTCGCATGATTCCAGAAGCAGATCGGTCATCGGGGCTTGCTAACACGTGTTAAGCTGGGACCCAAGTTCCCAGCGAGAGCGTTACGCATGCACCTCGCATGATTCCAGAAGAAGAGCTCCTCGCCGATGGGGACGTGCATGGAACCGCACGATGAGGCCATGCAGGCAGGATGCGCCTGGCGAGTGCGCTCAGACTAGCCACGCCAGGTGCTCTCCTGGTAGCATGCACTCACACGGAGGACGCGCGATGAGACCATGCAGGCAGGATGTGCCTGGCGAGTGCGCTCAGACCAGCCACGTCAGGTGCTCTCCTGGGAGCATGCACTCACTCAGATAACGTGCGGTGAGACCATGCAGGCAGGGTGCGCCTGGTGAGTGCGCTTAGACAGCCACGCCTGGTGCTCCCCTGGGAGCGTGCACCCACGAGAAAGTCCTCTCCCTCGACTTTGTACAACGAGGCATGGGCCAGAGGAGAAAGTCCTCACCCTCGACTTTATACAGTGAGGTGCAGGCGAGAGAAAGTCCTCTCCCTCAACTTTGTACAGCGAGGCATGGGCTAGAGAAGAAAGTCCTCCCTCAACTTTGTACAGTGAGGTGCAGGCGAGAGAAAGTCCTCTCCCTCGTCTTTGTATAGCGAGGTGCAGGCGAGTGAAAGCCCTCTTCCTCTGCTTTATACAGCAGGGTTGAGGCAAGAGGAAGAGTCCTTTCCCTCTGCTTTTTACAGCAAGGTTGAGGCAACAGAGAAAGTCCTTTTCCTCTGCTTTTTACAGCAAGGTTGAGGTGAGTGAACAAGACCTCTCCCTCGACTTCTTACAGCGAGGTTGAGGCAAGAGAACCAAGTCCTTTTCCTCCGCTTTTTACAGCAAGGTTGAGGCAACAGAGAAAGTCCCTTCCCTCTGCTTTTTACAGCAAGGTTGAGGCAGCAGAGAAAGTCCTTTCCCTCTGCTTTTTACAGCAAGGTTGAGGCAACAGAGAAAGTCCTTTTCCTCTGCTTTTTACAGCAAGGTTGAGGTGAGTGAACAAGACCTCTCCCTCGACTTCTTATAGCGAGGCTGGGGCGAGAAAGAGTAGTACTATTCGTATCAATGTGGCGCACGAGGCCAACTCGCCAGGGGGGCTTTCCTTGGCTTGTCGGTCAAGGTCGACTCAGGTAGAATCTCCCATCGCCAAAGGATAAGGAGGAGGTCTTCTGGGGCTTATCAGCCGAGAGTGGGATCATCAGTCATCCAGTATGAAGTTATGCATAAGAGCTGTTGAAGACAATGCTAAAGTAACAGACAATCGTGATCGAGTCAGAAACCCAGTCTGAAGGGGCAATCGCGCGAATGCCTAAGCTAGCTAATAGTTAGTCGCATGCAGAGAGAGTTAAGGATGGAGAGAGAAACAAGCAGTTGAAGCAGATAGATTTGATCCAATCGAGGTCAGTAACAGAAAGCCTTTACAGCTGAGAAGTTTATACACAAGTTATGTCGCAAAAAAAAGAGATTACACAGGAGAAGAAGTTGCAAGGGAGGAAGCTCAAAGAAGAAGGAATGAGCTTGCCATCGACCACTTAGTCTCTTTGCTGAGAACAAGTTCACAGCTCGAGACTGGGGGGCTTGTGATTCGGTCGGTCATTGTTAGTCAATGACGTCAGCAACAGATGACCACGTGGACCAATCACAGGGTGCCACGTGGAACGAGATAGCAGGAGAATCAGGGAGGAGATTCCTCAGGAAGGCGATCGGTGGTTAGTTGCCCAGTGGCCGCCACCCCAGAGCGTTTCCTAGATGAGCGCCTGGAAAAACAGGGCGCGTGAAGTGACGAAGCATCGGTCGGTCGATGGAGTAATAAGGCATCACACGGACGTCGTTGGAAAGTAATGAGACATCGCACGGACGTCGGTGGAAAGTCATGAGGCACCGCACAGACGTCGGTGGAAGGTCATGAGGCACCGCACGGACGTCGGTGGAAGGTCATGAGGCACCGCACGAACGTCGGTGGAAGGTCATGAGGCCCCACACGGACGTTGGTGGAAGGACATGAGGAACCGCACGGACGTCGGTGGAAGATCATGAGTCACCGCACGGTCATCGGTGGATAGTAATGGGGCACCGCTCGGTCGTTGGTGCATGCAAAGCGAGATCGGTCATCGGTGTTCTTGCCAACACGCATTAAGCTGGGACCCAGGTTCCCAGCGAGAGCATTACGCATGCACCTCGCATGATGCCCACTCAGAGGACGTGCGGTGAGACCATGCAGGCAGGATGCGCCTGGTGGGTGTGCTTAGAACAGCCACACCTGGCGCTCTCCTGGGAGCATGCACTCACTCAGAGGACGTGTGGAGAGGCCATGCAGGCAGGATACGCCTGGTGAGTATGCTTAGACCAGCTCCACCAGGCGCTCTCATGCACTCATTCAGACAGAAGAAACGCGCTAAGTTACTCCGCAAGAGGATGACTTAGCCGCACAGAGAAAAGCGCAGAAGCCTTCCAGGTTTGACACGTGTACGGTCAGATGCCAGTTGCATGCCTCCACGTGTCACCATCTGAGAGAGAGGCGCGGCCCAAGTATAAAGGTACTCCACCTCATGTAAGGTACACACAGAATTACACTTCTTACAGTTTTGACAGTTACACACAGTTTTCTCTTAGTCACTGTGGGAGCGTTTCTACACGTTGCACAGTGATAACAGAGGGTGGATTTGAGCACACACGAGTCTCACAGAGAGATTCAGTGATAGTTTTTGGTGTTCCTGTTGTCTGACTTGAGCGTCAGAGTGCACACGGCCGCTAGAGGCGCCGTCTGTGTGTTTTGCAGGCATCGTTTCTTGGAGCGTTCCTGCAGAACGTGCAGTTGCAGGAGGCTAGACGAAGGAGTGACGAGGCACATACTCCACGTTCAAGTCCGCGGCAGGATCAGAAATGATCTTCAGAAATGAATAATGGACAATGTTTGAGGCAATCCTTCAATGTGGAGTACTTTAAAAAATGTCTTTTCTTGATAAAACTCTTGTAGTATCTCCATGTATCATTAATGCAAGTAAATATCGCTTTCTCTCCTTTATCACTAATGATGAACTTTTCGTATAAAAAGAGCATTAGAATGATTGTATTTCCATAAATATTTAATCATTAAATCAATATAAATTTATTTTTCATACCATAACATATGCCTATATATGAGCCTTGTTATCCCTATCATTGAGCAAAACTTTGAAATTTGTGTAAATCAAGGGACAAAAGGAAGAATTCATAGCTATCGTGCCAAGGAAATAACTCAAGTCAGTTACAATTTGTCAGTGGGACCAATTGGTTCTCCATCAATGTCTAAGATAACTTTTGGACGCACTTGAGTAGATCTTCCATGTATTGCTAAGCATTGAGTTGGTCCTTGCATTTTTTTCTTACTTGTTCCTATTTTAACATTAAACTCATTAAATGAAATATTAAAAAGAAGACATAAATATGAAAAAAATGTTGTCAATTTGTAATAGTAAAACATTTACCTTCTGTCATATTCACTTCACCATCTTCATCTTGGTATGCATTTTCTTCTCCAACATATTGTTCTTCATCCTCACTTCCATTTTGAACATTTTCTTCTACATCTTCATTGTTTCCATTTTCTTTAAGATAAATTTTTATCAATGTCAAAATGTTCAAAAGTTATCTTCGTCCAAAAGTTATCAAGTCCATCAATGTCTAAGATAACTTTTGGACGCTCTTGAGTAGATCTTCCATGTATTGCTAAGCATTGAGTTGGTCCTCGCATTTTTTTCTTGTTTCTATTTTAACGTTGAACTCATTAATTGAAATATTAAAAAGAAGATATAAATATGAAAAAAATGTTGTCAATTTGTAATAATAAAACATTTACCTTCTATCATATTCACTTCACCATCTTCATCTTGGTATGCATTTTCTTCTCCAACATATTGTTCTTCATCCTCACTTCCATTTTGAACATTTTCTTCTTCATCTTCATTGTTTCCATTTCCTTTAAGAAATTGATCTATTGACATTGATGGACAAAATTTTGTTTGTGTCTTATTAGGAGCATCTTGTTGTTTTGTCATTGATTGGACATCTACTATCATTACTCTTTCCTTAGATTTTGAGTTGTCATCCATCATTCTTGTCTTTTTTGTAAGTTGACCTTTTACCTTTGAACTATCAACTTCAACTTGTATTGATTTTATAGGCAATTGTATTTTCTTATAATTCTCCTCTTTTGAGACTCCCTTTTGCTTGAGTTGTTCATTGACACTAGAATTACTAAGTTAAGTCAATGCTCTCTCAAGTGCTTGTAGCCTTTCCTTTGATCTATCACTTGCAACTACTGCCTTTTTCATGAATTTTCTATTTGGTTCTTGGAGTTGTCTATGTCCGATGCTCTAAGATGTCAATTGTTCCAATTGGAGTTTGTTTTGACTATGAATTTTATGTTGAACAGTACTTGCAGCTGCAACATTTTGTTTTGTTGAATTAAGCCTCGTGTCCAAATTTGTTTGGTCACTTACCTTGAGATTAGGCAAGTTCACTTGTCTCTAGGCAACAATAGTAGGTGTAGTGGTACATTCTTTGCTTGTCATTTTTGTACGTTTGATTTGCATTTTCCTTAGCAAATCTTTGCTTGATTTTACTTGAGGAAGTTCCAAATTTGCAGCACTCATTTGAATCTTGTCTTAAGCTTTCATTTTTCGTTTGAAGTTTGCTTCCTTATTCATTATCTAAAAGCAATAATTTGATATACCACCATGGAAGTTAAACAAAAACATAATTAGTCATCTTATGAACATGCTATATGAAGGACAATCAAACATCAAGGGTGTAACATTGATATTATAATCATACTATAAGGAATGGTCCAACCATTCTAAATTTTCTCAGTAGACCTTATATCATTATTATTCCTTAAATAATGGTCAGAAAATAAATTAAAATCACTATACCTTATTGACTAAGTTTCAGTCCTCTTTACTTGGCTAGCTAGGCAACTATAGAGGTAGAAATTCATATCAGATTTACATTAGTAGATAATAGTATGTATGAAATAAGAAAACATAAGTTTGCATTTCAAGCTTGCACTAACTAAAAGGCAAACACTTTAACTTTAGTATGGTCAATCTCCTCTAGTTTCAAACTTTGATCCAACCGCTGGTTTATCTTTGCATGCATATTTACAATTGAATATGTAAGAGAAGGTAGTTATAGAACATAACAGAACCACAAAGTAAAGTTTAGTTTTTGAATGCATATTTTGAAGTGTTGAATGCAAGAAGACATGATATAAAAGGAAAAAAAATAGATATATGGGTGAGACAATTTTTATAACTATAATATACTAAGTTCCTAAGTTCTTTAAAGATTCCTTTATCACCTTGATCCGGTCGGTCACCGGTAGTCGATGACATCAGCAGCAGATGACCGCGTGGACCATTCACAGGGTGACACGTGGTAGAAGATAGCAGGTGAATCAGAGGGGAGATCACTCAGAACGGTGATCGGTGGTCAGTTGCTAAAGTGATCACCACCAGCAGATCAGTGCCTAGATGAGCGCCTGACAGCAGAGCGCGAGAAGTAATGAAGCACTGATCAGTCATCGGTGCAAGGTCATCGGGAAGAAGGGTGATTAACACCTCTTTGTCGAGAAAGAAGTCCTCAATTTGAGCAGAGAGCTCACCAATGAAGTCCTCAGAGGGTAAGAGATGGGGGCGATGACAAGGTGGTTAGATGTCCCTTCAGCGCGCTACTCATGTCCTTACGCGCAGAGCCACGTAGGTCCCCGGGCCGATGACTTAGTCTCTTCGCTGAAACAAGTTAACAGCTTGAGACTGGGGGGCTTGTGTACCGACCAGTCCTCGGACACCGAGAACAGGTAGTAAAGGGCGAATCACGTCAGCTGGGTCCCACAGCATGGGCCAAGGCCACGTGGAGTGGACCCCGCAGGCAGCTTGGATTAGAGGGTGATCAGTCATCGGTGTGTCCAATCAGAGAAGGGTGATCAGTCATTCCCCTCAAAGAAGGGTGATCAGTCATCGGTGTGTTCCCTCAGAGTTGGGTGATCAGTCATCAGGGTGTTCCCTCAGAGTAGGGTGATCAGTCATCGGTGTTTTCCCTTAGAGAAGGGTGATCAGTCAATCCCCTCAGAGTAGGGTGATCAGTCATCGGCATGTTCCCCCAGGGAAGGGTGAGTAGTCGTCAGACCACCAGGATGGGCTGAGGTGTCATCGTCACTCAGCAGGTCAAGGAGTCCTCGGCAACAGAGTATGACGAGGTGACATCGGCCTTAGGTGAAGACGAGGTGACATCGGCCTTGGGGGAAGACCAGTTATCAGTAAACATGCCCAGAGGTAAGGAGAGGCCTGAATCACGAAGAGCTCATGTAGGTAGCAGGGAAAGCACAGTTAGGTGCAGAGTCCTGAGGGGTCGAGTACTCATCAGAACTAGGGTTTCCCAATAAAGGCTACATGCATGGCACGTAAACAGTGAAGGCACTCCCAAAGCAGGTGGCCACAGAGACTAGGTGCACAAGGAGGCACCCAGGTGGTCACCCAGTTAGAGTTTGCACTCCAGAAAAGGAAACCTTATGTGCTAGATTACCCTAAGATTGGGTGATAGCGGCGCAAGGGTATTCCAGTAAACCCTAAATATGGTTAGCAGCGCAGTAAACCCTAATTAGGGCTAGCGGCGCAGTAAACCCTAGACTATATAAGGGACAGTAAAATACTTCACAAAGGTACGCAGTTTCTAGACCTAAACACAGAGAGAAACTCAATACACTTGGTGTTCCTTGCCCTACACTGACTTGAGCGTCGGAGTGCAAACGGCCTCTAGGGCGCCCCCTTTCCCTTTTGCAGGTGCAGATTGCTTCGAAAGAACCAAGCACATATCAACGTGAGGAAGGAGGCGTGTGAGTGTCGTGAGTCAACCGACAGGCGGGTCAACCGGCAAGAACATTTGGCACCCATCGTGGGGCCGGAGTAAAACGAAGGTCCCATACACAAGAACGAGAGCAGAAATCGCAGAGAATGAGGAATACCAGACATGGATCTGTTCCGCCGAATGGAGCCGACGGTGTTAGCATGCAACAAATCATGGAAACGATGCGCGCCCTCCAAGAGACGGTGGCATAGTCCAGGGCGCATCAGGCGCGGATGCAGGAGGACCTGGCTGCCTCTCAGGCCAGGAATGAGGAGTTGCGCAAGGCAAACGAGGAGATGCGCTCGAGTCTGCACCACATGCAGCAAGCTGGGGGTCGCGTGGGAGAGGATCAGGCTCCACTGACGCCCCCAAGGGCCTTCCCTATGCCTTTCTCCCCTGAGATCATGAACATAGTGGTGTCTCCCAACCTGGTAGGAGTGAAGGCGTCGTTCACGGGGAAGGAAGATCCAGAAGCGCATCTGATAGCCTTCCACACCCAGATGATGTTGTCTGGAGGCTCAGACACTGTGTACTGCAAGGTGTTTATGAGTACGCTGAGTGGAGTAGCTATGGAGTGGTTCGTGAGCCTGCCAGAGGGCCACGTCACCTCCTTCCAGCAGTTTTTGAAGCTGTTCACAGAGCAGTACATCGTCAACAGAGCGCTACCGATGGTGTCCTACGACCTGTTCGACGTGCGCCAGTACCAGGGGGAGTCGTTGAAGGACTACCTCAATCGTTTTGGTGCGCAGGTAGTGAGGTTGCCCAGCAAGGACGAGGACATGCTGGTGCATGCATTCAAGAAAGGTGTGCTGCCTGGTCTTTTTAGTGAATCGCTCATCAGAGACCACCCTGCCACCTTCGCTGAGATTCGACGATGCGCAGTGGCGCATATTGTAGCAGAGACACAGGTCTCTGAGAAGAAAAGCAGTGTTGCACTGCCAAAGCCGCGCGAAGGACAGGGGAAGCAGCAGCGACACGCATGGGTGCATGAGGCCAGAGAAGGGAAGAAAGCGCAGGGCAGGTCTCGCCCCTACACACCCAGGAAGGATCAAGCCAGGGGGCGTGCAAGGAAGAACAATGCACCCCCCAGGTATGATTTCATGATAGAGTTGGCGGAGCTGATTGCAATTCCTGCTGTAGCTGCAAGACTCCGAGTACCAGAGAAAACTGACAAGGTGCTTGGAAGTAGGAAGGATGACTGGTGTGAATTCCATCAGGCTTATGGACACACACTCTACACCTGCCTGGCGCTGGGGCATCAACTTGCTGAGTTGGTGAAAACAGGTTTCCTAACCGATTACCTGAGGGAGCCGCAAGGTGATCGCGCTTCGGGGTCCCAGGCAGATGACCAGCAGCATGAGATCCCTGTGCACGGGGAAATCAGGTGATGGAGGGAGTTACGCTAGGGGGGCTCCCAAGTAGCTCGGGGGGAAGCTGAAGCAGAGGGCATGATCGCTACTCGTGAGGTCGGTCATCGCCAATGAGAGGAGACCCAGCATATATACACCCAGTTAAGATGTAAAGTAGATGCGTTCTCGTGCTATACACTGTAAGCAGTTGAATACACCAGGGGGCACTCTTTTCCCTGAGGGTTTTTAACGAGGCCACCCAATAAAAAAGACTTTAGTACATAAAGTGTGTGTTTTCCAGTTTAAAGTTCCCCTTGCCCCAAGCGAAAGTGCAGGTGATAAGTGGTCAGTACCAAGTGACCACCACCTACAGATCAGCGCCTGGACAAGCGCCTGGGAGCAGAGTGCGAGAAGTCATCGGTGGTTATTCATCGCACGATCAGTCATCGCCCCGTGCAAGCACGATCAGACATCGCCGCATGAGGGCGCTATCTGTCGCCACCACGTACAGAGCATGATCACTCATCGGCGCATGGTGATCGGGGTCTTGCCAACACGTGTTAAGCTGGGACCCAAGCTCCCAGCGAGAGTGTTACGCATGCACCTCGCATGATTCCAGAAGAGGAGCTCCTCGCCGGTGGGAACGTGCATGAAACCGCACGATGAGGCCATGCAGGCAGGATGTGCCTGGCGAGTGCGCTCAGACCAGCCACGCCAGGTGCTCTCCTGGGAGCATGAACCCACTCAGAGAACATTGGAGAAAATTCCTCTTCCTCTGCTTCTTATAGCAAGGTTGAGGCGAGAGAAAAGTCCTCTTCCTCTGCTTCTTACAGCAAGGTTAAGGCGAGAGAAAAGTCCTCTTCCCTCGACTCTTACAGCGAGGCTGAGGCGAGATAGAACCTGTCACTTGGGGTTAGAGGTCTCGTGAGTGGAGAGGTAGGTTCGTAGAGAACACCTCCATTTCGAGTGAGAACTTCCAACGTGAACAGAAGGGTTCGCCCAGATAAATCCTCCTCGCCTGTGAGCGATGTGAGGTCAGATAAATCCTCCTCGCCTATGAGCGATGTGAGGTCAGTTAAGTCCTCCCTCGCCTGTGAGCGATGCGAGGCAAGATTGAACCTGTCACTTGGGGTTAGAGGTCTCGTAAGCGGGAAGGTAGGTTCGTCGAGAACACCTCCCCTTCGAGTGAGAACACCCAACGTGAACAGCAAGGTTCACCAGAGAAGAAAGTCCTCACCCTCGACTTTGTACAGCGAGGCTGAGGCGAGATAAGAAAGTCCTCACCTCTACCTCTTACAGCGAGGCTGAGGCGAGAGAAGTCCTCACCTTGACTTCTTACAGCGAGACTGAGGCGAGAGAAGTCCTCACCCTCGACTTTGTACAGCGAGGCTGAGGCAAGAGAAAAAGAAGACCTC
Source organism: Phaseolus lunatus (assembly GCA_013389735.1). Lineage (NCBI taxonomy): Eukaryota > Viridiplantae > Streptophyta > Magnoliopsida > Fabales > Fabaceae > Phaseolus > Phaseolus lunatus. The sequence continues at coordinate 20,721,291 of CM023857.1, forward strand.
ACATCGACTTCTTACAGCGAGGCTGAGGCGAGAGAAGTCCTGATCCTCGACTTTTTACAGCGAGGCTGAGGCGAGAGGAGAAAGACCTCACCTTGACTTTGTACAGCGAGGCTGAGGCGAGAGGAGAAAGACCTCACCTCGACTTCTTACAGCGAAGCTGAGGCAAGAAGGGTCATCGAGACGCACTTTTCTTCCCCAAAACACAAGCATCATCTTTGGCGTTCAGGCCCTCTATGTGCTTAGCGCTAGAGTAACAGAGAAGTAAAGCAGAGCCTGAAGCGCGATGACTGATCGGTGGTGCACCAACACCAACATGCTAGTTGGTGGTCGGTGGTAGAAGCAAGTTCTGCTGCGAGAAGCCGAACCATTTAGGCCCGTCAAGTCAGTCGTCCAGCATGAAGTTATGCATAAAGCTGTTAAAGACAATGCTGAGTCACATGCAGAGAGTTAAAAAGGGATAGGGACATGCAGCTGGAGCAAAGATTTCGTTCATATTGAAGTCAATGCAGTGAGCCTTTACAGCTGAAAGGTTTATACAAGTTATGAAGCAGAAAAAGAAATTACACAGAAAAGAAGAAGTTGCAAAGGGAGAAGCTCAAGGAGGAGGAATGATCTTGCTATCGACCACTTAGTCTATTCGCTGAGAACGAGTTCACAGCTCGAGACTGGGGGGCTTGTGATCCGGTCGGTCACCGGTAGTCGATGACATCAGCAGCAGATGACCGCGTGGACCATTCACAGGGTGACACGTGGTAGAAGATAGCAGGTGAATCAGAGGGGAGATCACTTAGAATGGTGATCGGTGGTGATGGGTTGTTCTTCATGACCATTTGTTCTTCTTAAAATATGAGGTAAAAAGGTGGTGGAAGCTATGGATGATATGGGTCAAGGATGACTCATATAGAGCTATGGGTTCCTTGTAGGTGCATGAAAGGTATGGAGAGTGATAGGTTAGGCCAAATCACTTGGAGGAAGGTGAAGATGAAGATCAAAGTGTCTAACCTAGAGAGACTAGACAAAGAGTAGAAGCTAGCATAATTTTGGCAGCATTTACTCATATAAATTGATCTTAAAAAAACATGAGCCAAAGCACCCTATTTATAGGAGATGGTGCCTTGGAGAGTAAGGAACAAGGGTAGGATGGGGAATACATAAAAGAGGGGGCTGCTAGGGTGTTGACTAAAGGTCAATGCAGCCCCTTAGCATGCTTCTAGAAGGTAGGGCTACATTCCTACCCTAAAAGGCCTAGGTACAAGCTAAATTGTTAAATACACCCCCGATTGTGCTAAATGAACCCTACTCTACTGAAATTATAAATAAACTAAAATTAATTTATGCTCAGCTCCCATGGCTTGGGCTTTACTCCTTGTAGTCCTCTGAAGGGTCTTTGAATATGTAGAGAAAAGTTTCTCTGCCATCAGTAGCAGAGTCCCACTCTTCTTGAATCCTCTTTGCCATGGACCTAGTTGTTGGGCCTGAGCTTAGGCCTCTTCCATCATCCCCTCCCTCTTGAAGAGGATTTGTCCTCAAATCACATGCTTCTGCCTCTTCATTTTCTCTACCTGCAAAGGGTGTTAGATCCATAACATTGAAGGTAGTATGTACTCCATATTCCTCAGGCAGGTCAATTTGATATGCATTATTATTGATTCTTTTGAGAACTTGGAAAGGACCATCACCCCGGGGACTAAGTTTACACTTCCTCTGATTAGGGAATCTATCTTTTCTAAGGTGAAGCCAAACCCAGTCTCCCTCCTCAAAAATCATCTCTCTCTTCCCCTTATTGCAATGTTTCATGTATTTCTCTGTTTGTTGTTGTATTTGGTTCTTAATCCTCTCATGCATTTTCTTTACAAATTCAGCCTTCGTTACTCCTTCCTTATGCACAAAATTTTGTGGATTAGGTAGAGGTAACAAATCCAAAGGAGTAAGAGGATTGAACCCATACACAGCCTCAAAAGGAGAAATATTAGTAGTTTTATGAACTACCCTATTATATGCAAACTCAATATGAGGAAGGTACTCATCCCAAGATTTGTGGTTTCCTTTCATGATTGACCTAAGCATAGTGGAAAGAGATCTATTTACAACTTCAGTTTGTCCATCCGTTTGAGGATGACAAGAAGTTGAGAAGTTCAACTTAGTTCCTAGCTTTTCCCAGAGAGTTCTCCAGAAATGGCCAATAAATTTAGGATCTCTATCCGACACTATAGTCTTAGGTAAACCATGTAGTCTTACCACTTCTCTAAAGAAGAGCTTAGAGATGTTGCTAGCATCATCCACTTTATGGCAAGGTATAAAATGAGCCATCTTGCTAAACCTATCCACTACCACAAAAATGGAATCAAAACCTCTTTGTGTCCTAGGAAGTCCTAATATGAAATCCATGCTTATATCTTCCCAAGGAGCACTTGCAAAAGGTAAAGGAGTGTAGAGTCCATGAGGCATTGTCTTAGACTTAGCTTTTAAACATGAAATGCATCTATGACAATGTCTTTGGACATCTTTCCTCATGTGTGGCCAAAAGAATTTTCCTTTCAAAAGCTCAAGAGTTTTATCAACTCCAAAATGGCCCATGAGTCCTCCTTCATGTGATTCTTTTACAAGGAGTTTTCTATGTGTTCCTTGGGGTATGCAAAGTTTTCCTTCTTTAAATAAGTACCCCTCAGAAACATAAAAACCTCCTTGTGCTCTATGTTGGCACTCAGCAAAAGTGGGTGCAAAATCCTGATCTTCTTTATAAAGTTCAGGTATGTTTTCAAATCCAAGAATTTGGGCTCCAAGTTTAGAAAAGAGGATATGTCTCCTTGAGAGAGCATCAGCCACAATGTTTGTACTGCCCTTCTTGTATTTGATAACATATGGAAATTGCTCAAGAAATTCCATCCACTTTGCATGTCTTTTGTTCAACTTGTGTTGACCCCTTAGATATTTCAAAGACTCATGATCACTATGTATGATAAATTCTTTTGAAACTAGATAGTGTTCCCAAGTCTGTAGGGCCCTCACAAGTGCATAAAGCTCTTTGTCATAGGTGGGGTAGTTGAGGGTGGCACCGTGAAGTTTTTCACTAAAATATGCAATTGGGTGCCCACCTTGCAACAACACAGCACCTATTCCTACTCCTGATGCATCACACTCTAGCTCAAAATTTTTTGAAAAGTTTGGCAAAGCTAGAATGGGTGCATTAGTGAGTTGAGCTTTCAAACTTTGAAAGGCTTGCTCATGCTTCTCTGTCCAACAAAATGGAGTGTCTTTCTTTACTAACTCATTGAGTGGTGAAGCTAGACTTGAGAAGTTAGGAACAAATCTTCTATAAAAACTTGCTAGACCATGAAAGCTCCTAACATCTCCTACATTTTGCGGGGTTGGCCACTCTAGGATGGCTTTGATTTTCTCGGGGTCAACATGTACCCCATTTTTGTTTACTATAAAACCTAAAAACACTACACTATCTACACAAAAAGTGCATTTATCTATATTGGCAAACAAACTATTTTTCCTAAGCACTAAAAGAACCTCCCTAAGGTGACTTAGGTGGGACTCTAGGCTTTGACTATATACTAAGATATCATCAAAATAGACTACTACATACTTACCTATGCAATCCCTAAAGACATGATTCATAAGCCTCATGAAAGTGCTAGGTGCATTAGTGAGTCCAAAAGGCATCACTAACCACTCATATAGTCCAAATTTGGTCTTAAAAGCAGTTTTCCACTCATCACCTTCTTTAATTCTAATTTGGTGATATCCACTTTTAAGGTCAATCTTGGAAAATATGGTAGACCCATGCAATTCATCAAGCATATCATCAAGTCTAGGAATTGGATGCCTGTATTTGATGGTGATATTGTTGATGGCCCTACAATCACAACACATTCTCCACTTGCCATCTTTCTTTGGAACCAACAAAACAGGTACAGCACAAGGACTTAGGCTTTTTTGAACCCAGCCTTTCTCCAACAAATCCTGAACCTGTGACTCTATCTCCTTAGTCTCTTCCGGATTAGTTCTGTAAGCTGGTCTATTTGGTAAACTAGCTCCCAGAACTAAATCTATTTGGTGTTCTATACCCCTAACAGGTGGAAGTCCAATAGGTCCTTCCTCAGGGAATACATCACCAAATTCTTTTAAAAGTTTTTGGACTTGAAGAGGTAGTTCACAAACTTCAGAAAGTGTGGCAGTGCATGCAAGTGTTCCTTTACACAGAAGGAGGCCTGAAGGTTGTTCAGATAGAAGTATCTTTTCAATTTTACTTTCAAATTTTTCTTCTTTCTGAATAACCTTGTGGGAAGGAACACTCTTTTCCCACGCCTCAACATCGTTCCTAAGGATTTTCTCTTGTTTTCCTATTTTTTTTTTCTTTTTCTCATTTTCTCTTTTTATTTTCATTTGTACTTGGTCCTTTACCACTTGTGAAGGTGTTAAAGGATAAAGTACAAACTTTTTTTCCCTATGGGTAAAAGTTATCTCGTTGGTAAGACCATTATGGATGGTTTTCTTGTCAAATTGCCATGGTCTTCCCAATAAGATGTGGCAGGCTTCCATGGGTACTACATCACATAAAATCTCATCTTTATAGTTCCCCACAGAAAGACTGATTTTTACCCGCTTATCTACAGTTAATTCCCCATCTTCATTTATCCACTGAAGTTTGTAAGGTTTTGGATGAGGTATTAATTGTAGATTAAGCTTTTCAACCATCCTAGTGCTACAACAATTGCAGCAAGAGCCACTATCCACAATGAGAGAACAAATGTTTTCTGAAACTTTGCATCTTGTATGAAAGATGTTCTCTCTCTGTGTTTCATGGTTCACACTAGGTTGATTGTTGAGGGTTCTTCTGATCATCATTAATTCTCCCTCACAAGGATATGCCCCCTCACTACTTTCCTTCTCTTCTTCCCCACTAGACTCTTCATCTTGGCTGCTATACTCATCCCTCCCTCTTAAGATCATGGTTCTCCTATTTGGGCATTGGGATGCTATATGGCCTCTACCAAGACACTTGAAGCACTGGATGTCTCTACTGCGGGGTTGTGAGGTAGACACATCTTTTCCTACACTCTTGGGAGTTTCTTTGGATTTATCCTTTGAAAGACTATCCTCCTTTTCTCTTCTATACTCTCTCTTGGGATAAGAGTTAGAGTAAGAACTCTCCTTGCGACTTGATCCCTTTCTCAAATTTTGTTGTTCAACTTTTATACAAAGTTGGATCAAATCATTCAAGTCCCTGTAGGGCAAAAGTTCTACTTTATCCCTTATCTCAAGATTGAGACCACTTAGGAACCTAGCTATGGTGGTGGTGGCTTCTTCCCTAATAGAGGCTCTCATCATGTAGAGCTCCATCTTTTGCCTATACTCCTCTACACTCATGTTTTTCTGTTGGAGTCTTTGGAGCTTGTCCATTAACTCCCTATCATAGTATGAAGGAATATGGCGGCGTCTCAAGGCTCCCTTAAGGTCATTCCAATATTCTATGGGAGGGTCCCTGTGGAGGCGCCTATCTCTCTCTAGGGCTGTCCACCAATACATAGCATTTCCTTGAAAGCTTAAAGTGGCTAAGGGTACTTTCCTTTCCTCGCTAACATGATGGCAAGCAAAAAGTTGTTCTACTTTCATTTCCCAATCTAGGTATGTTTCAACATTTTCCTTTCCATAAAAATGAGGTAAGTCTACCCTAGTTTCTTTTGGGTGGCTTTCTCTCCTAGTTCTTCTAGGTGGAGGTTGATAATAATCATTTACTCTCAGACTCCCCTCAACATGTGAGTCACTTGACCTAGAACTAGATGCATGTGATGCATGTGATTTTTTTAATTTTCGAATGTATTCATCTTTTTCTCTAACAATTCTCAACTCCTCTTCCAAAAGTGCAAGATGGGCATCTCTTTCTTTTTTATCTTCCAAAAGTTGAGCCTCATGTTGCAATTGTCTTAGTGATAGTGATTGAAAATCTCTAGCCAATTGTTTCAAAAGAGATTTTGTGGATTTTCTATCACTTTCACTATGACTTGAAGAATGAGTAGACATGTTTAGGGTTTGTGATAAAAGTAATTTTCAAAAAGAAAGATAAGTGGAGTGAAGTAGGTAATTTCCCAGGAAAGGGAGGTGGATCACTAGGATCTCTTAAGTACCAAGCCTTTCCTTAGCCAGATACTATCCCACAACACTTTCAGAAACCTTTCTCTAAGCAATTTACTTAGAGCACAATCAAAGATAAAAACAAAATTTTTATGCAAGAAAAACTATATGTAAAGCAATAAAACACAAATGAAAATTGCTATCTAGAAAGCTTTTAAAACTAGTCGAATCCTAAGGTGAGGCTTCTTGGCACTTTGGAACCTTGAAGACACACTCACCGTCTAAGACGTATTAATCCACTAATTAATCAATGTCCTTGCAAATTACAACTCAAAGAAATACAAAGAAATTAGGTTAACAAATTTTGGTGCACAAAAATTTAAAGTCCTATTCTATGCACTTCTTCACTTGTAGCTCCTTTGTGTATATTTGTGTATTTTTCAATGAGGTTGCTGCTGTCCCTTGCTTTGTCTCCTTAGGTTATTCAACCTTAAATCTTTAATCCAGCTCCTCTTTAGTGATATGGCTTTCACCAAAACAAAATTTTAGCTCCACACTCACCAAAGCACTTTTTAGGTCAAATCCACCAAAGAGAGGTCAAGCAAGTTTTAAAGCAACAAAACTCAAATTTAAAATCAAGGACTACTGCAAATGGAGTTGATATTTGACAAGACTTGAAAGAGTATTCAATAAAATTTGACAAGCAAAAAATTAAGGCACACAAGAAAAAGGTAGCACACAAAGTGGAATCCTAGTGAATGGAACTAGAATAGATGAATAAAACCAAAACAGCACTACAGAATTTTTTGTGTAAATTTTTTCACAACTTTCCAATTTTATGCTGGACAGAATACTTCAAATTTGAGCTTGAAATTTTAACCACAGAAACTTCAATGTTTTAGCTCAATATAGGCGTTGGAATTTCACCAAAACAGTGAGTCAAATAATTGTAATAATTTTTCCGAAATCACTGCCGCGTCAGCGTTTTTTCAGAGTCAGGATTTTTGCACTCTATTCGTATTTCATTTATCATTTTTTTTGTATTTTGAATTTTGATGTGCTTCTTTTTTTCACTTTTTCTTAACACATCAAACTACTCAAATCCAAAATTTCAGAATTTTTTACCAACAAATGTAATTTCTGGGAACGATTCCAGCCAGCACAGTAGCAGTGAAAACAGAGAAATCCTAACTTGAAATTAGAAAACGGTAAAGAAACTTCAAAAACACAATGGAAATGATTGGATACGAACTTGTATGGAACTAACACACAAGTATGAACTCAAATATGAAAATATAAAAGGCACCAAAGCTTCAAAACCAGAAATATAAACTGCACTCAAAACAAAATCAAGCAACCAAATCAACAATAAAAGGCACAACTTGGAATTTATGACATTGTAGGATGAACATGACTTTGACAAAACTTGTATGGATTCAAAAATCAAAATGACTCAACCACAAACAGTTTGCACCGATTAAAAACATCAATAAGACTCAAATAAAATAAAAATAGAACAGCTAACACAAAAGGAACCTAAAACAGTTTGAAAATGGAAGTTCAAGATCAAGTTGAACCAAAAATACCAAATAGAAATTTAAAAACAGCAACACCAACTTAAAAAGAAATTAAAAACAGCAAGACATTTAAGGATATGATGAACAACATGGAATAAAGAAGACTCAAAAAATAAAATGAAGAGAACACTTATCTCTTGAAGAACCAAAGCTCTAGATACCAAATGATGGGTTGTTCTTCATGACCATTTGTTCTTCTTAAAATATGAGGTAAAAAGGTGGTGGAAGCTATGGATGATATGGGTCAAGGATGACTCATATAGAGCTATGGGTTCCTTGTAGGTGCATGAAAGGTATGGAGAGTGATAGGTTAGGCCAAATCACTTGGAGGAAGGTGAAGATGAAGATCAAAGTGTCTAACCTAGAGAGACTAGACAAAGAGTAGAAGCTAGCATAATTTTGGCAGCATTTACTCATATAAATTGATCTTAAAAAAACATGAGCCAAAGCACCCTATTTATAGGAGATGGTGCCTTGGAGAGTAAGGAACAAGGGTAGGATGGGGAATACATAAAAGAGGGGGCTGCTAGGGTGTTGACTAAAGGTCAATGCAGCCCCTTAGCATGCTTCTAGAAGGTAGGGCTACATTCCTACCCTAAAAGGCCTAGGTACAAGCTAAATTGTTAAATACACCCCCGATTGTGCTAAATGAACCCTACTCTACTGAAATTATAAATAAACTAAAATTAATTTATGCTCAGCTCCCATGGCTTGGGCTTTACTCCTTGTAGTCCTCTGAAGGGTCTTTGAATATGTAGAGAAAAGTTTCTCTGCCATCAGTAGCAGAGTCCCACTCTTCTTGAATCCTCTTTGCCATGGACCTAGTTGTTGGGCCTGAGCTTAGGCCTCTTCCATCAGGTGGTCAGTTGCTAAAGTGATCACCACCAGTAGATCAGTGCCTAGATGAGCGCCTGACAGCAGAGCGCGAGAAGTAATGAAGCACTGATCAGTCATCGGTGAAAGGTCATCGGGAAGAAGGGTGATTAACACCTCTTTGTCGAGAAAGAAGTCCTCAATTCGAGCAGAGAGCTCACCAATAAAGTCCTCAGAGGGTAAGAGATGGGGGCGATGACAAGGTGGTTAGATGTCTCTTCAGCGCGTTACTCATGTACTTATGCGCAGAGCCACGTAGGTCGCCCGAGTCAATGACTTAGTCTCTTCGCTGAAACAAGGTAGCAGCTCGAGACTAGGGGGGCTTGTGTACCGATCAGTCCTCGCCCATGACTTAGTCTCTTCGCTGAAACAAGTTAACAGCTTGAGACTGAGGGGCTTGTGTACTAACCAGTCCTCGGACGTCAGCTGGGTCCCATAGCATGGGCCAAAGCCACGTGGAATGGACCCCACAGGGGGTATTGAACAGAGAAGGGCGATAAGTCATTAGCCTACAGAGAGGGGTGATTAGTCATCAGCTTACAGAACAAGGGTGATTAGTTATCAGCCTACAGAGAAGGGTGATGGGTCATCACCCTATAGAGACGGGTGAGCAGTCGTCAGATCACCAGGATGGGCGGAGGTGTCATCGTCACTCAGCAGGTCGAGGAGTCCTCGACGACAGGGTGTGGCGAGGTGACATCTCCGCCCATCCTGGTGATCTGACGACTGCTCACCCGTCTCTATAGGGTGATGACCCATCACCCTTCTCTGTAGGCTGATGACTAATCACCCTTGTTCTGTAGGCTGATGACTAATCACCCCTCTCTGTAGGCTGATGACTCATCGCCCTTCTCTGTTCAATACCCCCTGTGGGGTCCATTCCACGTGGCTTTGGCCCATGCTGTGGGACCCAGCTGACGTCCGAGGACTGGTCAGTACACACCTATAATGAGAAACAAATATGAATGCATATTTTAAAGTGCTAAATGTACGAAGACATGATGATGCTAAAAAATTATACATCCTATAACTTAAAGCCCAAGAATTCTCACATTAGACAATTTGTCATCCTATCAGCATTTACTGTCCTCCTCCTAGTCCATGTAGTCAAACAAATTGTCATCAAAATTAAGATCATTAGAATAATTTTTCTCCAAATTTTTAGAAGGTTTCTCAGTTATAGTGATAGACATATCTTCCCTAACCCAATTAAGTTCATCATTTATCAGAAGCATTTAGTTGTGATTGGTCATCCATATTAAATAAGTCTCTTGGAACTGTAAGGACCTAAAAAATTAAATTGGAATAAAAGGATATATTTTAAATGAATTCTAAGTATGTTTTTATTTAAAGTAAAAAGGGAAGGAAAGTGTAGTTTAGAAGATTATAAGATTTCCTTGTTAGTACATAATCGCCGGTCGCCTAGACTACACGTCATCGCCAGGGCGCGAGGCATGCAGACGTCGCCAGGGCGCGATGCATGCGGGCATCATCAGGGCGCGAGGCATGCGGGCATCTTCCAGGGGAAGACATCGGTCGTCCGCCAGGATGAGGCATCGGTGGATTGCCTTCGCGCGAGAGGTCATCGGTGGATTGTCTTCGCGCGAGAGGTCATCGATGGATAGCCTTCGCGCGAGAGGTCATCGGTGGATTGTCTTCGCGCGAGAGGTCATCGGTGGATAGTCTTCGCGCGAGAGGTCATCGACGAAAGGTTATCGCGCGATGTCGAGTTGCACACAGAGAAGGTGGGACCCAGACTCCCAACATGAAACGTACTGCACGCGCGCCACGTAGACAAAAAGGGTGGTTCAGAATAGTGACATCAGAATGTTGGCATGCGCAAGAGACACTCGCAGTCGTACTGTTCAGGGCAGTGGTTGGCATGCAGAAGAGACAACAGTGGTTGTACTGTTCAGGGCAGTGGTTGGCATGCAGAAGAGACAACAGTGGTCGTACTGTTCAGGGAAACGTACACTCAGACTCCTCTGCAGAGTGGGTGGTGGCAGCTGCTTTTGTGGACAAGCTGGTTTAAGATGCAAAAACCCACTTCTGAGAGAGGGGAACGTTGCAGTTGTTCAAGAGCGAAAGAGTGAGTTTACCTCCCTTCTCCTCCATTCTCTCCTTCGCACTGCGATTCTGGCACCTTCACACAAGAGTACGACGAGCGACGGCCGCCATTAGAGCACCTGGGAGGTTCTCTGCAAGTCCTTCAAACCAGACGCAAAAACAGAGCCAAGGCATTCTTTAAGCTTCGTTGGGTTTCGGAGCTCCTGGTGTTTTGCGCAAGTCCAGGTAAGGGAAGCTAGCTTTATTTTCAATACAAGCCATAGATTAGCTGTTTCTGAAGTGAGGGCGACGTGGTCCCCGGTTTCGTTTTCATCTTCGTGAATGCTCTGTTTCTATGTGTTTGGGCGACGTGGTCGCCGGTTTTATATACAGACTTCGAAATACCTTGTTTTTGAACCAGATCGCCGGTTTTGGCGTTGTTTGCGAACTCCCTGTGTTTGGTGTTGCTTTGAAACTGTTTGAGATTTAAATGAGATATTCGAAAATAAGAACCTTGGAGTGAGTTTTGCTGTGATTGAAATCATTCCTTTAAGTGTTATGTGATGTGTTGAATGTGGTGAATGTGGGATCAAGGCATAGTATTTTCAGGAAAGAAAATACCGTGTAAGATCGTGTAGGATGTGCATTGATCGGTGATTCCTAATGAGATATCCTGACTCTCCTGAGATAATGAATTTATATAGATGAAGTTATTCAGGCGTTGAGAGTCGATGGAGGTTCATACGTATGGGTAAGTGTTTGAAAGATAACTACTTGACCTGTTGTGTGGATTCACCCTGTCATACTGTGAGAGTGATGAAATTGAGATCGAGATTGTGTTGATGCGCATAGCTGTGGGAACATTACAGCTGTTTAGTATGACAGGTGCAGATCTCTGAGTCTAATCAATGCACGAGTCTTCCGGAAGTAGTGTCAAGTGTCTTGTGTGCTGAGTCAGTGGTAGTCTGACGTGAGAAATGAGGGACCTTGAAATTGATAGACACTTGATGCAGTTTGTGAAATAGAACGACTCTGTGCAAATATTGTAAAGTGTGTGATTTCTTGGCGATCAGGTGAAGGGAATGAGAAACTTTATAGTTTTATATGGGTATCTTGAATTTGTTTTATCCTGATTTTTATGTTCATATTTAAACTCTCTTTAAAATATATAGCTTACCCTGCGTGTTCTGCTCTATGGCTGTTTTTCTCTTAAAACTGTGATGATCGTGTAATTTTTACACGGGAGCAGATGATCTTCCAGGAAGTAGAGCTCCTTAGTGAGTGGTCGCCGGGGAAGAGATCGCCTGTTTCTATCTCTTGGTGGTGATCGCCGGATTTATGTCCTGATAGCAGATCGCCTGTCTAGGGGTCTTCTGTTAGGAGATCGCCGGTTTATGTATGGAGACCGCCGTTTTCGTTGTATTTGATTGATTTCGTTAAGTTTTGAAAAACATTTGACTGGTTATGTATTAAACTCCCTGTGAGGAGCAACTTCATTACTTATATATATAATTATGTTCTCTTCAACATTATTTGCTTACCTTTATTTTCATTATATACATATGAATAGTTTTTAGCGGGATGTTACAGGAACTGTCTTCAAAACATAGTGTCTATTTATGTCAAAAGGATCTTGAACATAAAAACATTGGTGGACTTGAGAAGCCAACACAAAGGGGTCATTTTGGTAACATTTTTTGTTAAAGTAGACACATGTAAGTCCATATTTGTCTTCACCACCCTTAAACCAATCACACTTAAACATCACAAATTTGAAATGACCATAATAATCTAACTCAATTATGTGTTTGATTGCCCCATAATAAGTGACAGGTTCTATCCTAGGATTTTCATCCTTAGAACTTGCATAACTTGGAGTCAATGAAACCAAAGTTACACCAAATTTTGAGTTTTGTCTGTTGCATCTCTCTTCGTAATATGAAATCTATAACCATTGATGAGGTAACCTGAAATTCTCTTTGCAACACTATTAGGACTGTACCGATCAGTCCTCGGACACCAAGAACAACTAGTAAGGGTGAGCCGCGTCAGCTGGGTCCCACACATGGGCCAGAGCCACGTGGGCTGGGTCCCACAGGTAGTAGGGACTGATGGGATGATTAGTAATCAGCGTGTCGATCACCAGAGTGGACTGATGTGTCCTCGTCACTCAGCAGGATGATGTGTCCTCGGCGACAGAGTAAGACGAGGTGACATCGGTCTTGGGTGTTTTGAACAACAAAACTAAAGCATCTGATGTGGATCCTAAGAGAAGACCAGTTATCAGAAAATGCCCAAAGGTAAGGAGAGGCCTAAGTCACGAAGTGTCTATGCATGTAGTAGGGAAAGCACAATTAGGTGCAGAGTCCTGAAGGGTTAAGTACTCATCAGAACTAGGGTTTTCCAGTGAGGCTACATGCATGACACGTGAACAGTGAAGGCACTCCAGAGACAAGTGGCCCCAGAGACTAGGTGCACGAGGGGGTACCCAGGTGGCCACCCTGTTAGAGTTTGCACTCCAGTTAAGGAAACCTTACGTGCTAGATTACCTTAAGCCTGGGTGATAGTGGCGCAAGGGTATTCCTGTAAACCCTAAATATGGGTAGTGGCGCAGAGGAAACCCTAGACTATATAAGGGGTAGTAAAATACTTCACAAAGGTACGCAGTTTCTAAACCTAAACAGAAATACTCAATACACTTGGTGTGCTTGCCCTAGTTTTGACATGAGCGTCGGAGTGCAAACGGCCTCCAGGGCGCCCCTTTCTATCTTGTAGGTGCAGGTTGTTTCGAGACAGCAAAGCATAATCCAAGGTTTAGAAAGGAGGTGCGTGATTGTCGTAGAGTCAACCGACAGGAGGGTCAACCGACAAGAACATTTGGCGCCCACCGTGGGGCCGAAGTAAAACAAGGTCCCATACACAAGAAAAAGAGAGAAACTAGAGACATGAGGAATACAAGGCAAGGATCTGTCCCGCCAAATGGGGGCGAGAGCGTCACCATGCAACAACTCATGGAAACGATGCGCACCCTCCAGGAGACGGTGGCAGAATTGAGGGCAAATCAAGTGCGGATGCAGGTGGACCTGGCCGCATCACAAGCCAGGAATGAGGAGCTACACAGGGCAAACGAAGAATTGCGCGTGAACTTGCGCAATTTGCAGCAAGCAGGGGATCGTGTGGTGGATGATCGGGCTCCACCAACGTCGCCAAATGCTTTCCCAATGCCTTTCTCCCAAGCAATCATGGACATGGTGGTCCCAGCTACCTTCGTGGGCCCTAAGACTGTGTTCACGGGGGTGGAGGATCCAGAAGCGCATTTCACGGCGTTTCATACGCAGATGATGCTGTCGGGAGGGTCTGATGCGGTGCATTGCAAGCTCTTCATGACCACGTTGACGGGGACAGCACTAGAGTGGTTTGTTAGCCTGCCTGAGGGACATATTACATCCTTCACGCAGTTTTCCATGCTATTTAGAGAACAATATATCGTCAGCCGGGCTCCCCCACCGGTGTCTTATGACCTTTTTGACGTTAGGCAATATCAGAGGGAGTCCCTTAAAGATTACCTCAACAGGTTTGGGGCGATGGTAGTGAGGTTGCACACCAAAGATGAAGATATGGTGGTGCACGCCTTCAGAAAGGGGGTATTGCCAGGACCTTTCAGTGAGTCCCTTATTAGAAGTCGCCCAAACACCTTCGATGACATTAAGCGTTGTGCTATTGCTCACATTGCCGCCGAAGGAGAACTCAATGAGAAGCGTGAGAGCGCATCCTCTTCACGACCGCGAGCACCTGGTCGACCTCAGCCCCTGCGGGTACATGAGGCAACGACAGAAAAGAAAGCCCAGGGAAAGCAGAAGCCGTACGAGACTAGGAAGCCTCAAACCAGGGCACGCGCTAAGGAGGATGTGCCCCCCATACATAACTTCCTGGTGGAGCTCAAAGAGTTGATCGCCATTCCCAACGTGGCAGAAAGGCTGAAGGTACCCCCAAAGACAGACAAGAGGTTGGGGCCCAACAAAGGTGCCTGGTGTGAATTCCACCAAGCGTTTGGCCATCCCATTCGAAACTGCTTAGCCCTAGGTCATCAGCTAGATGAGTAGGTCAAAAGCGACTTCCTGAATGATTACTTGCAGGAGTCACAAGGGGGAGAGGTGGTGGTGGCGCCGAGGGCTGATCAGGGGCACGAAGTGCCCATACATGGTCAGATCCACACCATCGCGGGTGGATTCTCAGGCGGGGGGTGCACCTCGTCGCAGTGCAAGAAGTATGCGCGATCTGTGATGGCGGTGGAAACATGTGAGGAAGACCACTTCCCAGATATTGACCTCACATTCACGAAGGCAGATCGCCTGGACGTTGTTCTCATGAGAATGATCCAGTGGTGATATCAGTGGTTACCGTGGGAAGAAGGGTGCACTAGGTCCTCGTCGATCAAGGGAGTTCGGTCGATGTGATGTTCTGGTCGACCTTTAACAAGTTGCAGCTGTCCCCAGATCAGCTAAGGACTTATATTGGCTGCCTGTATGGGTTCGCAGGTGACCAGGTCGAGGTGCGAGGATATATAGAGCTGAGGACCACTTTCACTGATGGGGTGGCCTCCCGTACCGAGAACATCAAGTATCTGGTTGTGAACGTCATATCAGCCTACAACATGCTGTTGGGCAGGCCAACTTTGAATAGACTGGGGGCCGTAGCGTCGACGAGGCATATGAAGGTGAAGTTGCCCTCGATGGAAGGTGTGGAGATCACCATCAGGTCAGATTAGAAGGAGGCTAAGAACTTGATGGAGGACGGCTAGTCACACCCCTTCTAGTGCCAAGACGTGAGCTTGAAAGGATAGATCAAGAGCTTCTAGACCAAGAGGAAGACCGTCTAGCACCTTGCATGGAGCGTCTAGGACCTATCACAAGGTCCATGGCCAAACAAATCCAAGAGGAGCCCAAGCTAAGGATGGGAGAGAAAGATACCTATACATGTTGCAAGAAGGCCCATCATGAAATTAGCTTAGTTTATGTGGTGTAAATAGCATTTTTCTTTCAAGACTTGACCTATCTTGCTTGGCAAGTTTGTGCCCACTTTTGCATTTCATTTCAAACACATTTGGTTAGCATCTAGGGTAACATTTAAGGTACTCCTTAGCTTATAAAAGGGGTAGCCTCCTTCATGAAACTTAAGATTAATTTGAGTAAAGTTATGCTGCCAAATTTGTGCCATACTTACTAAATCTCTTGATTTATGGTTTTAATCTTCACTCCTTCACCACCAAAGAGAGTTGGCCAAACCTCTCTCATTTTCATACACTTCATGCACCTACAAGCCACCACCACTCTTAGGAGGGCTTGACCCATTTCATCCATTGAACTTCCGTTGCATTCATCACCCAAAACGCACCATGAAGAACTCAAGAATGCCACCATAACTGCTTCGAGAACAGCCTCAAGACGAGAAGGGGAATTTGCACAGTGACCACCCAACCAATGGGTGGAGAGTGCGCTGATACTGACCTGCCCCAAGGAGACGTTGGGGTCACACGAGCAGAGGTCGCACGAGCAGAGGTCGCCCGAGAGAGACGACCTGAACCAGCGGAGGAGGTAGTAGAGAGGGAGATTGGAGGCAGAGTGTTCAAACTTGACAAATCCCTATGCCAAGATACACAGGACCAAGTAGCGGGAGTCATAGAGCGGCATTTAAACGCTTTCGCTTGGTCTGCCTCAGATATGCCGGGCATTGACCCAAATTTTTTGTGTCATCACCTTGCGTTGAATCCCCAAGTCAGACCTGTCCGTTAGAGGAGGAGGAAATTCAACGAAGAGAGGAGGTAGGTGATCAGGGAAGAGACACAAAAATTGCTCAAGGCTGGTCATGTACGAGAAATCCAATATCCTTAGTGGCTAGGAAATGTGGTGTTGGTAAAGAAGGCCAATGGGAAGTGGAGGATGTGTGTAGACTTCATTGACCTCAATAAGGCTTGTCCAAAGGATTCTTATCCTTTGTCGAGTATTGATGTGTTGGTAGATAATGCCTCGGGGTGCAAGCTGCTCAGCTTCCTGGATGCCTTTTCTGGTTATAACCAGATCAAGATGCACTCAATGGACGAGAGCAAGACAGCGTTTATGACCGAGCTGTCCTGCTACTGCTATACAGTCATGCCATTTAGGCTGAAGAATGCAGGTGCCAACCACCAAAGGCTAATGGACAAGGTCCTTGCACCTATGTTAGGGCACAATGTGCAAGCCTACGTGGATGATATGGTGGTGAGGTCCCAGGTGAGAGATCAGCACATTGCTGATTTGGAGGAGCTATTCACCATAATAGCTAAGTATGGGTTGAAGCTGAATCTAGAGAAGTGTGTCTTTGGGGTGGAAGCAGGCAAGTTCCTCGGTTTCTTGGTCACCGAGCGAGGAATCGAGGCCAATCCAGACAAGTGTGCAACAATCTTAGCCATGAGGAGCCCGACGTCGGTCAAAGAAGTGCAACAACTGACAAGTCAATGGCTGCTCTTTCCAAGTTTGTGTCAGCTGGGGGCGATAAGGGCCACCCTTATTTTCAATGCTTGAGGAGGAACAATAGGTTCTTGTGGACCAAGGAGTGTGAAGAAGCATTCCTCAAGCTGAAACAATATCTGGCCAGCCTGCCAGTTCTGTGCAAACCACAGATCGACACCCCATTGCGCTTGTACTTCGCAGTCACCGAAAGGGCGGTGAGTTCAGTTTTGGTGCAGGAGCAGGACCAGAGCGAAAAGCCTATCTACTTTGTTAGCAAGGTGCTGCAAGGGCCCGAGGTGAGGTACCAGGCCATAGAAAAGGCGGCATTGGCTGTGGTGTTCTCTGTGCGTAGGCTTCGCCATTACTTTCAGAGCTTTATGGTGGTGGTGATGACAGACCTACCCATCCGGAAGGTCTTGTAGAAGCCAGATGTAGCAGGGAGGATGTTGCAATGGGCAGTGGAGTTATCTGAGTTTGACATACAGTATGAGCCCAGAGGTCCAATCAAAGGCCAAGTTTATGCTGACTTCTTAGCCGAGATGTCCTCGGCAGAAACCCAACAGGATGGACCTGACTTCAGATGGGTGCTCTCAGTAGATGGGTCTTTCAATCAACAAGGAAGTGGAGCTGGGGTGATCTTGGAAGGACCAAAGGGGCTGTTGATTGAGCAAGCCCTACGATTTGCCTTCAAGGCCAGCAATAACCAGGCTGAGTATGAGGCTCTAATAGCTGGAATGTTGTTGGCTAAGTAGATGGGAGCACAAAGTCTTTTGGCGAAGAGTGACTCCCTGTTGGTCACAGGTCAGGTGACGGGAGAGTATCAAGCCAAAGATCCTCAGATGGCTTCCTACCTAGAGTATGTCCAGGTGTTGAAGAGTTCCTTCGTGGATTTTGAATTGGTGCATGTGCCCAGAGATCAGAATGCCCGAGCTGACTTGTTGGCAAAACTAGCAAGCTCGGGCAAGGGGGGCAGGCAGAGGACAGTCATCCAGGAGACCCTGAGGGCACCTCGCACCTACATAGCTGATAACTTAGTAGGTGTCCACTAGATCAGCCAGACAGACGCTGGGAGGAGGAGTCATCAGTCATTGACCCAAGAAACTTTGAAGAAGCCAAGGGTTAACGCATATGTGGCACTGGAGGAGATGTCGCCACAGGTATGCTTGTTGCAGAATGGGGAAACGTGGATGATGCCCTACAAGCGCTACTTAGCGGATGGGATGTTGCCCATGGAGCCGACAGAGGCGAGGAAAGTGAAGAAGAACTCAACTAAGTACACACTCATTGATGGGGAGCTGTATAGGCACGGGTTAACACACCCCATTCTGATGTGTGTGCATGGTGAGCAGTGCGTGCGTATAATGGCAGAGCTCCATGAAAGAATATGTGGGAGTCACATAGGAGGTCGCGCTTTGGCATCTAAGGCCATTCAAGCAGGGTCTTACTGGCCGACAATGAGGGAAGATTGCACGAAGTATGCGCAGCAGTGCAAACAGTGTCAGCTACATGCAGATTGGCACAAGGCGCCTCTAGAGGAGCTCAGATCTATATACAGCCCTTGGCCATTCCACACCTGGGGAATTGACATCCTGGGGCCCTTTTCTTTGGCTGTGCGTTATATGAAGTACCTCGTGGTCGCCATAGAATACTTCACGAAGTGGATCGAGGCTGAGCTCGTGGCACAAATCACAGCCCACAAGATCCAGCACTTCGTGTGGAAGAGTATAGTGTGCCGCTTTGGTGTACCCATGCGCTTGGTGTCTGATAATGACACCCAGTTTGCAAGTCAATAGTTGGGAAAGCTATGCACAGAATTGGGAATCAAACAGGTGTTCGCATTAGTCGAGCATCCTTAGACTAATGGACAGGTCGAGTCAGCCAACCGAGTCCTACTCAGAGGGCTGAAGAGAAGGCTGGAAAAGGCGAAGGGGAATTGGGCTGAGGAGGTTCCCAGGATTGTATGGGCCTATCATACCACTCCTCAGTCCACCACCAAGAAGACCCCTTTCAGCTTGGTGTACGGTTCAGACGCCATGATCCCTATGGAGATCCAGGAGAGCTCACCACGTTTCCAAAACTTCGTGGCTGAGGAATGCAACGAAGAAAGAAAGGTAAATTTAGATCTCTTGGATGAAGTTAGGGAAGAGGCAGGAATCAAAGCCGAAGCGTTGAAGAGGAGGGTTGAGCTCAAGCACAGTTCCAAGTTGAGAGATCGGCAGTTCCAGGTCACCGACCTAGTCATGCGAAAGGTATCTCCCTACCAGATAGAGAACAAGCTATACCCTAAGTGGACTGGTCCATTTAGAGTGACAGAGGCCCTGGGGAATGGAGCGTAAAGGCTTAAGACCCTAGAAGCTGGTCCGATTCCTCGTACATGGAATGCGACTCACCTAAAGTTTTATTTCAGTTAAGACTATGTAACATTGTACACAGTTTAGGGGACACTCTTTTTTCCCTTTTAAGGGTTTTTAATGAGGTCACCCAATAAAATTTTCAGTTAAGATATATTTTTCAATGTATTTGTACAATGCAGTTTGAACCTGTCATTTGGGGTTAGAGGTCTCGTAAGTAGGAAGGTAGGTTCGTAAGGAACACCTCCTCTTCGAGTGAGAACTCCCAACTTGAACAGAAGGGTTCACCAGTTAAATCCTCCTTCGCCTATGAGCGATGTGAGGTCAGTTCGAACCTGTCATTTGGGGTTAGAGGTCTCGTAAGTAGGAAGGTAGGTTTGTAAGGAGCACCTCCTCTTCGAGTGAGAACTCCCACCTTGAACAGAAAGGTTCACCCAGCGAAACCCTCCTTCGCCTATGAGTGATGTGAGGTCAGTCAGAACCTGTCATTTGGGGTTAGAGGTCTCGTAAGAGGGAAGGTAGGTTTGTGATGAACACTTCTCCCTTCGAGTCAAAACTCCCAACTTGAATAGAGAGGTTCACCAGTTAAATCCTCCTCTGCCTATGGGAGATGTGAGGTCAGTAAGGACTCGTCAGATTGGGTTAGAAGTCTTGGAAGCGGGAAAGGAAGGTTCATAGAGAACGCCTCTCCTTCCGAGTGAGAACACCAAGGACAACTCGTACCGATGAAATCCTCCTTCACCTACGAGCGATCAGAGGCCAGCTCGAACCTTTCGTTTGGGGTTAGAAGTCTCGACAGTTGGAAGGTAGGTTCGTATAGAACACCTCCTCTTCGAGTGAGAACTCCCGATTCGTACAGAAGGTTCACTAGTGAAGTCCACCCTCGCCTAAGGGCGATGAATGGTCAGTTGAAACTCGTTAGCTTGCTCCACTACCTCGAGCAAGGAGGGGTCAGGTGCATACAGATCGGCGCTGGAATCCTCACAGGGGTAAAGAGATGTAGACGATGACGAAATAGGTGAGGTACTTTTTGGCAGAGAAGTTCTTATGAAGTCTTGTCCACGGTATGATCTCCTATCCTAATAAAAAGCAAAGCTCATAACGACTTAGCAGAGTTAAGTGTGCTACCTATGGATTGATTCTATGCTGAAGAGAGAGCTTAACCAAGTATGACAAAGTAGCCAGACAACAACAGAGATACCAATGCAAGTAAATTGATGCATAAAGTCAAACAATTATGTGAGCCAAGTAAATGTATTAATTGGATTGGAAGAATAATTACACAAGATAGTTACAAGAAGTCCAGCTACAGATAAAGCTGTCCAAGAGACCTATCTGGGCACTATTTTCCTGTCGACTACCTGCATGGACATTGTTCTTGCCGGTTGACTGTCCTGTCGGTTTAGGTCTACGACACTCACACGCCTCCTTCCTCACCTTGATAAATGCTTGGTTCTTTCGAAGCAATCTGCACCTGCAAAAGAGTAAGAGGCGCCCTAGAGGCCGTTTGCACTCCGACGCTCAAGTCAACATAGGGCAAAAAACACCAAGTGTATTGAGTCTCTCTCTGTTTAGGTCAAGAAACTGCGTACCTTTGTGAAGTATTTTATTTCCCTTTATATAGTCTAGGGTTTACTGCGCCGCTAGCCTTCATTAGGGTTTACTGCGCTGCTAGCCATATTTAGGGTTTACTGGAATACCCCTACGCCGCTATCACCCAGTCTTAGGGTAGTCTAGCACATAAGGTTTCCTTTTCTGGAGTGCAAACACTACAGGGTGACCACCTGGATGCCTTCTCATGCACCTAGTCTCTGGGGCCACCTGTTCAGGGAGTGCCCTTACTGTTCATGTGTCATGCATGTAGCCTTTACTGGGAAACCCTAGTTCTGATGAGTACTTGACCCCTTAGGACTCTGCACCTAACTGTGCTTTCCCTGCCACACGCATAAGCTCTTCGTGATTCAGGCCTCTCCCTACCTCTGGGTATTTAACTGGTCATTGGCCCACTCTGGGAACCAATCTTAGCTGTTCTGGTTGTGTTGTTCAAATCACCCAAGACCGATGTCACCTCGTCACACTCTATTGCCGAGGACTGATCAACCTGCGGAGTGACGAGGACACATCAGTCCCTTCTGGTAATCACCCTTCTCTGTGGGGACACGCTGATGACTAATCACCCTTCTCTGTGGGGACACGCTGATGACTAATCACCCTTCTCTGCGGGGACACGCTGATGACTAATCACCCTTCTCTGTGGAGACACGCTGATGGCTCATCACCTGCTAATCCAAACTGCCTGCGGGGTCCATTCCACGTGGCTTTGGCCCATGCTGTGGGACCCAGCTGACGTGGTTCACCCTTTACTATCTGTTCTCGGTGTCCGAGGACTGGTCGGTACATAAGCCCCCCAGTCTCAAGCTGTTAACTTGTTTCAGCGAAGAGACTAAGTCATCGGCTCAGGCGACCTACGTGGCTCTGCGCGTAAGGACATGAACAGTGAGCTGAGGGGACACTTCACCAACCCTTTTTTATCTATTAACACGTGGTCGCATCAACGGTCTGGGATTCCTAACGTTTGCGCTCCCTAGGGCTACGTTAAACCTCTTCAAAACCCCGCGCCACTTCACTGTTCCATCACTTTGCATTCTCAACTTCTGTGAACTCTATCTTCCAGTGCACGCTTCCTTTCTCACACCAACCTTTTCAACCTCTTTCGGCTCCGTTCAACTAAAGGTATGATTTTTATGTCTTCTCCCCTCTTCGTAACATAATTTTGATCATCCATGTTGCATGCTGTAACTGTTCTTGGCCTGTTTCTGATTTCTGCATTTTAGGGTTCCTGTCCTTCTTTCCTGAGTTTGTTCTTTCTTTGAGTCTTTGTCCGCCGTAGCATTCATCATCATTTTCTTCTAAACCCTTTGCCTTCTTCCTGCCTCTCATTTGTTTTAGATTCGAGATGGCCAGAACCAAAACCACCTCCAACCCCCTTCTAACCGCAGCGGTTAATTATCGGGCCCTCTACTCCTGGGCTTCTGAGGATCTCCTTGCTGAGACCTCAACGCTCACATCCGGTGAGGATCTACGCAAACATCAGGATGATGAAAACGAGATCAAAGGGCGCGTTTTTGGCAGGAAAACTGACGCGTACGTCTCAATGCGCCCTTGCACTGAGGGTGAACCCGTGTGCGCTGATGATCACTGCAATGAAGGGGAGCCCTTCTTCTTCTTCTACGCTATGGTTTTCAAACGAGTTAAAGTCCGCCTCCCTTTCACTGGGTTCGAGAGCGCTTTACTTACAGAGTTGAACGTGGCACCTGCCCAGCTGCACCCCAACAGCTGGGCCTTCATCTGAGCCTTTTCCATCCTCTACAACAACCTTGGGTTCACTCCCTCGGTATGTATTTTTATACGTCTTCGAGACGAGGAGCCCTGGGAAGAGGCTTTGGGTAAGCCTGAATGGAGTGGCGGGGAGGGTTTTGCTCACCCTCTTCTGCCAATCATACAAGGGCTTCAAGGGAAAGTTCTTCCGAGTCTGCTGCAGCTCCTATGACTCCTCCATGCTGGATGGATTTCCATTATACTGGGTGGGGAAGTTGAAGCTCAAGAAACCCCGCGGACTCGAAGAGCTGACGCCCTTTGATCGAGAGGTGTGCCAGACTATCTCCAGCTGGGGCGTGGTGTTTGACACCACCCAGCTAATTAGGCATGAATATGACGCTGAGACCCTCAGCATATACATCGGTATATTAACTTTGTCTTGCATTTAACTGTTTACATATTTCATCCTTGGCCTTTCTCACTCTTTCTTATTGTTCGCTGCAGGCATGGTGCTAAGTGCTGATAAGAAGAAAAGGCTGGCTGATGTGCTAAGTCGTCGCAATGCTGGTGGTTCGGGCCCTGCCGGCCCTTCATTGCCCGCTGTGGCTGCCCTAGAACCAATTGCTGAAAAATCAAAGAGGGCAGCTCCAGTGGAAATTCCTGAGGACGAGGACACCTGCTCCGACCTCGTCTTCAAGAGGAAGAGGGTGGAGGTTACTACAAAGGTCTCTTCGGCCACAGAAGGGCAACCTCCCTCCTTCAGGGAGCACCCCCCCAGCGCTTCATCTCCCCCTGAGCCAATCCTAGCGCTTGAGGGTGGAGGGGAGAGTTCTCCTTCCACCGGCCAAATGCCTTCTGCCCCCGAGCTGCCCCCCCTTCTCCAGCGAACTCTGGCGCAGATGCCTGGCCAAGCTGCTTTGAAGGCCATGGATAGGAACTCCCTTGGGGATCTCATCAGCCACAGTCTTGGGGAATTCCTCGCTGCCTCCAACTTCTTGCTGGTCAATGGCAGTGCTGAGGCTGAGCTGCTTGAAAAGGTTGCTAGATTGGAGAAAGAACTGGAACAGAAGGGTCTCCAACTCCACCAAGCAGCTAAGCGCGAGACTACCCTTAATTAGGAATTGGGTAGTCTCCGCCAATCTGAGAAGGAGACCAAGAAGCTCCTCTTCTCCAAGGGGCAGGAGGCCCTCCAGCTTGAAGCAAAAATCCTCCCCCTCCGCAACAAAATTATTGAACTGGAAGAGCAAATGGAGGAGGCTCAAGTTAAGATGACCAAGCTGGAGGAAAGAGCCACAAACTGAGAGGTTCATCTGGGCAAGGTTGAGGAGGAGCTTGCCCAACAAATCGAATTGCTGAAGAAGACCGAGGCCGAGCTCACTGAGGATGCTGCCGACGCCTATGGGGAGGGTTTTGGTGATGCCCTTGCTCCGGTTGCCTACGTGCATCCTGGGATGGACCTCTCACCATACTCTGCAACTATGCAGGTAGTCGACAGGCAAATAGTGCCCAGATAGGTCTTCTAAGCAATTGTAACTCGTGGTTGAACTTCTTGTAATTAACCTCCATTATAATGTAATTACCTTATTCACTTGCCTTCAATCTTGTTTGTTTTACATTCCACTTTGCTTGCCTTTGCATCTCTGCTGTTGTTTAACTGTTTTACATGCCTTGTGGAACTCACTACTCAGCATACGTTCAGCCCACAAATAGCGCACCTGTCTCAGAATAAACTTTAGGTAACACGCTAAATCCTGTTGAGCAGTTGTTGGCAAGAATCGGTAAAGATCTCCTCTCAAAGGGTGCCTCACCATCTTGCCATTGCCCACCTCACTTAATCCTCGGAGGATTCTAGGGATGCATTTGACAAACTAACGAACTTTATATGGTCACTCTTCGCCCTTAGGTGAAAGTGAACCTTACCGATGAACTCTTTGCTCGAGTTGAGGACTCCTTCTCTGACGAGGAGGCGTTCTATGCGAACCCACGCCCCAATCATCAGAAACCTAATCTTCACTTGAAGGGTTCGATCCGACCTCTGTTCATCCTGGGCGAGAGAGGATTTCCCTGATGACTTCACTGGTGAACCCTTATTTCAAGTTGGGAGTTCTCACTCGAAGGGGAGGTGTTCCTTACGAAACCTTCCTGCCTACTTACGAGACCTCTAACCCCAACTAACAGCCTCTAATTGACCTCACATCGCTCATAGGCGAGGGAGGATTTAACTGGGCGAACCCTTCTGTTCACGTTGGAAGTTCTCACTCGAAGGGGAGGTGTTCTCTATTGTACTGACCAGTCCTCGGACGTCAGCTGGGTCCCACAGCATGGGCCAAAGCCGTGGAATGGACCCCACAGGGGGTATTTAACAGAGAAGGGCGATGAGTCATCAGCCTATAGAGAGGGGTGATTAGTCATCAGCCTACAGAACAAGGGTGATTAGTCATCAGCCTACAGAGAAGGGTGATGGGTCATCACCCTATAGAGACGGGTGGGCAGTCGTCAGATCACCAGGATGGGCGGAGATGTCACCTCGCCACACCCTGTCGCCGAGGACTCCTCGACCTGCTGAGTGACGATGACACCTCCGCCCATCCTGGTGATCTGACGACTACTCACCCGTCTCTATAGGGTGATGACCCATCACCCTTCTCTATAGGCTGATGACTAATCACCCTTGTTCTGTAGGCTGATGACTAATCACCCCTCTCTGTAGGCTGATGACTCAATACCCCCTGTGGGGTCCATTCCACGTGGCTTTGGCCCATGCTGTGGGACCCAGCTGACCTCCGAGGACTGGTCAGTACACAAGCCCCCCAGTCTCAAGCTGTTAACTTGTTTCAGCGAAGAGACTAAGTCATGGGCGAGGACTGATCGGTACACAAGCCCCCCAAGTCTCGAGCTGCTACCTGGAGGTGTCATCGTCACTCAGCAGGTCGAGGAGTCCTCGGCGACAGGGTGTGGCGAGGTGACATCGGTCTTGGGTGATTTGAACAGCGTAACAGAACAGCTAAGAGTGGTTCCCAGAGTGGGCCAATGACCAGTTAAAAACCCAGAATTAGGGAGAGGCCTAGATCACGAAGTGCCCATGCGGGTAGCAGGGAGAGCACAGTTAGGTGCAGAGTCCTGAGGGGTCGAGTACTCATCAGAACTAGGGTTTCCCAGTGAAGCTACATGCATGGCACGTGAACAGTGAAGGCACTGCCAGAACAGGTGGCCCCAGAGACTAGGTGCACAAGGAGGCATCCAGGTGGTCACCCTGTTAAAGTTTGCACTCCAGAGAAGGAAACCTTATGTGCTAGATTACCCTAAGATTGGGTGATAGCAGCGCAAGGATATTCTAGTATACCCTGAATATGGCTAGCAGCACAGTAAACCCTAATTAGGGTTAGCGGCGCAGTAAACCCTAGACTATATAAGGGACAGTAAAATACTTCACAAAGGTACGCAGTTTGTAGACCTAAACACAGAGAAAAACTCAATACAGTTGGTGTTCCTTGCCCTACACTGACTTGAGCGTCGGAGTGCAAACGCCCTCTAGGGTGCCCCCTTTCTCTTTTGCAGGTGTAGATTGCTTCGAAAGAACCAAGCACATATCAACGTGAGGAAGGAGGCGTGTGAGTTTCGTGAGTCAACCGACAGGCGGGTCAACCGGCAAGAACATCTATGAACCTACCTTCCCGCTTACGAGACTTCTAACCCCAAGTGACAGGCTCTGGCTGACCTCACATCGCCCATAGGCGAGGGAGGATTTAGCTGGGTGAACCCTTCTGTTCACGTTGGGAGTTCTCACTCGAAGGGGAGGTGTTCTCTATGAACCTACCTTCCCGCTTACGAGACTTCTAACCCCAAGTGACAGGCTCTGACTGACCTCACATCGCTCAGAGGCGAGGGAGGATTTAGTTGGGTGAACCCTTCTGTTCACGTTGGGAATTCTCACTCGAAGGGGAGGTGTTCTCTATGAACCTACCTTCCTGCTTACGAGACTTCTAACCCCAAGTGACAGGTTCTAACTGCATGGCACAAACACATTAAGATATACATCTTTAACTGAAAATTTTATTGGGTGACCTCATTAAAAACCCTTGAAAAAGGGAAAAAAGAGTGTCCCCTGCATTGTGTACAACATTACATGGCTTTAACTGAAATAAAACTTCAGGTGAGTCGCATTCCATGTTCGAGGAATCGGACCACCTTCTAAAGTCTCAAGCCTATACGCTCCATTCCCTAGGGCCTCTGTCACTCTGAAAGGACCAGTCCACTTAGGGGATAGCTTGTTCTCTATCTGGTAGGGAGACGCCTTTCGCATAACTAGGTCGGCCACCTGGAACTGCCGAGCTCTCAATTTAGAACTGTGCTTGAGTTCGACTCTCCTCTTCAACGCCTCGGCCTTGATTCCTGCCTCTTCCCTAACTTCATCCAAGAGATCAAGATTGACCTTCCTTTCTTCATTGAACTCCTCAACCATAAAGTTCTGGAAACGTGGCGAGCTCTCCTGGATCTCCACAGGGATCATGGCATCTGAACCATACACCAAGCTAAACGGGGTCTCCTTGGTAGTGGACTGGGGAGTAGTATGGTAAGCCCATACAATTCTGGGAACCTCCTCGGCCCACTTCCCCTTTGCTTTCTCCAACATTCTCTTAAGTCCTCTGAGTAGGACTCGGTTGGCCGACTCGACCTGCCCATTGGTTTGCGGGTGCTCGACCGATGCAAACACCTGTTTGATCCCCAATTCTGTACATAGCTTCCCTAACTATTGGCTTGCGAACTGGGTGCCATTATCAGACACCAAACGCTTAAGCACCCCAAAGCGGCACACTATGTTCTTCCACACGAAGTGTTGGATCTTCTGGGCTGTGATCTGGGGTACTGGCTCAGCCTCAATCCACTTCGCGAAATATTCTATGGCAACCACGAGGTACTTCATCTGCCGCACTGCCAAAGGGAAAGGGCCCAGGTTGTCGATTCCCCAGGTGTGGAATGGCCAAGGGCTGTATATCAACCTGAGTTCTTCTGGTGGCGCCTTATGCCAATCGGCATGCAATTGGCACTGCTTGCACTGCTGCGCATACCTAGTGCAATCCTCCCTCATTGTCGGCCAATAGTACCCTGCTCGAATGGCCTTAGATGCCAAAGCCCGACCTCCGATGTGGCTACCACATATGCCTTTATGGAGCTCTGCCATTATTCTTACACACTGCTCGCCATGTACATACACTAGGATGGGGTGGGTAAACCCATGTCTGTACAGCTCACCATCAATGAGTGTGTACTTAGCCAAGTTCTTCTTTATCCTCCTTGCTTCCACCGGTTCTATTGGGAGCATCCCATCGCTATGTAACACTTATAGTGCGACATCCATTTCTTTCCACTCTGTAACAGGCAGACTTGCGATGACTCCTCCCCCATTAGCCTGCAGGCGTTGACCCGTGGCTTCTTCAGAGTTTCTTGGGTCAACGAACGATGACTCTTCTTCTCACTGCGCGATTGACTGATCTGATGGACTCCCACCAAGTTGTCAGCTGTATAAGTATGAGGCGCCCTCAGGGTCTCCTGGATGACCGTCCTCTGCCTGGCCCCCTTGCCTGAGCTGGAGAGTTTGGCCAACAAGTCAGCTCTGGCATTCTGCTCCCTAGGCACGTGCACTAGCTCGAATGTTTCAAACAAACTCTTCAACTGCTGAACATACTCCAAGTAGGAGGCCATCTGAGGGTCTTTGGCCTGGTACTCTCCCGCCACTTGACCGGTGACCAATAGTGAGTCACTTTTAGCTATGAGGTTCCGCGCTCCCATCTCCTTAGCCAATAGCATCCCAGCAATCAGAGCTTCATATTCTGCCTGGTTATTGCTGGCTTTGAAGGCGAACCGCAGTTCCTGCTCTATCAATAATCCCTTGGGTCCTTCAAGGATCACCCCCACCCCGCTACCTTGCTGATTTGAGGACCCATCTACCGACAAGACCCACTTGAAACTAGGTTCTTCCTGCTGGGTCTACGTCGAGGACATCTCGGCCACAAAATCGGCATAGACCTGTCCTTTGATCGGACCTCTGGGTTCATACTGGATGTCAAACTTTGATAACTCGACCGCCCATCGCACCATTCTCCCTGCCACGTTTGACTTCTGCAGGACCTTGTGTATTGGTAGATCTGTCATCACCACCACTGTGAAGCTCTGAAAGTAGAGATGGAGTCTCCTGGCTGAGAACACAACCGCCAAAGTCACCTTCTCGATGGCTTGGTATCTCGCCTCCGGCCCTTGTAACACTTTGCTGATAAAGTAGATGGGCTTCTGGCTGAGCTCCTGTTCCTGAACCAACACAGAACTCACCGCCTTCTCCGTGACTGCGAAGTATAGGTGTAGCGGGGTGCCGAGCTGGGGCTTACACAATATTGGCGGGCTAGCCAAGTTGATGTGAATTCAAGAACATAATATGAAAAGTTCTTGACATTCTTAGGAGACATCTTGAGTTGGTCATATGAGAGGCACTTTCTCTTAGAATTGGATCAATGTTCTAAGACAAGAACTCACCAAAACTAATGCCAAAACACAATCTCAATTAGACGTTCCATCTATTGTCAAATTGAACCGATTGAAATACAAGAAAAAGGAAAAGAAACAGAACATAGGTGCTGGAAAATGAAAAAATGCTGGACAGATTTGAAATAGGAACAAAAAACACCGAATAGAATTGCAAGATAAGAAC
This sequence comes from Phaseolus lunatus, assembly GCA_013389735.1. Taxonomy (NCBI): domain Eukaryota; kingdom Viridiplantae; phylum Streptophyta; class Magnoliopsida; order Fabales; family Fabaceae; genus Phaseolus; species Phaseolus lunatus. The sequence goes on from CM023857.1 coordinate 20,750,731, forward strand.
AAAATAGGAAATGGAATGGAGAATGGATTAGAAGACTTATGAAGATGAGACTTGGAGATGATCTCGCCACTTGAAGGTTGGATTGCTTCAAGATAAGAGTGTGATGCTGCCACTTGAGTTCCAAGAGCTCTCAAGATGAAGCAAGGAAGAAGAGACACACAAGTGCTCACAAATGCTCTCAAAAAATGAGTAGAGTTTTCTTACTAATAATTTCCAATCTGCATATACAAGGGTCAGCACCTCTATTTATATTTTTTAGGTGCTGAAATGCAAGCTAAAAGAAACCAAAATTCCCCCCAAATTCAAATGAAAAATGGCGCCTAACAAGACATGAGGAAGGTGTGATTTCTTTTCTCACTTTGGCACCTCCTATTTTAACTTCTACACCTATTTACTCACGCACCCCCCTCCTAATGCTCCTAACTAAAAAAAACCTAAAGATGCTTTCACACAAGAGGTTTCTCATGTTTTCCTCTAAGCACCTTCACATAATGAAATTGCAAAAAGGGAAAATAAACGTCCCCTAGCTCCTAATATTTTGAACATGCTTCTTGTGATCCTTTGAGGTTGACTTTGATCTCCATGAACGTCCTCAACCTCTTCTTCTTCATGATGTTTGGCCTCCATGTCCTCTTGAGCTTGATCTCCATCATACTCCCCGAGTTGGAGAGAATTCGACCACGAATTCTGGAGACCTACAGAAAAAGGAGTTAGATCGCTGACATTAAAAGTATGACTACCTAAGAATGTATCAGGCATATCTAACTCATAAGCATTGTCATTAATCCTCTTGAGGATTTGGAAAGGTCCATCTCCGCGAGGCATAAGTTTGGACTTCCTTTGAGTAGGAAAACGATCCTTCCTCAAATGAAGCCAAACCCAATCACCTTCATCAAAGACCAATGCTTTTCTCCTTTGGTTGGCAAGTTCCGCATACTTGCCAACCTTCTTCTCAATTCTCTTCTTGATGTCTTTATGCAAAGTTTTCACAAAAGAAGCCTTTTCATCACCATCTTTGCACAAAACATCCTCAAGAAGGGGAATAGGAAGAAAATCAAGAGGTGTTAAGGGATTAAACCCATAGACAACCTCAAAAGGAGAATGAGAAGTGGTAGAATTTACTACACGGTTATATGCAAACTCAACATGAGGTAGTAAATTCTCCCATACTTTAGGGTTTCCCGAAATAAAGCATCTCAATAGTTGACCCAATGTTCTATTAACCACTTCGGTTTGACCATCAGTTTGTGGGTGACAAGTGGTAGAAAATAAAAGCTTAGTACCAAGCTTGCCCCACAAGGTCTTCCAAAAATGACTCAAGAACTTGGGGTCTCTATCGGACACAATAGTCCTAGGTATCCCATGCAAGCGAACCACTTCTTGGAAGAAGAGGTTTGCTATATGACATGCATCATCCACTTTGTGGCAAGGAATAAAGTGAGCCATCCTTGAAAAACGATCCACTACCACAAAAATGGAGTCCTTTCCCTTTGATGTCTTGGGTAATCCTAAGATGAAATCCATAGAAATATCAACCCAAGGCATTGAAGGAATAGGAAGGGGAGTATACAAACCATGGGGATGCATCCTAGATTTAGCTTTGCGGCAAGCTATGCATTTATCACACAAACTATGAACATGTTTATGCATATGAGGCCAAAAGAAATGTTCATGCAACACATCCAAAGTTTTAGCGACCCCAAAATGTCCCATCAAACCCCCTTCATGTGCTTCTCTAACAAGAGATGATCTAATAGAACCATGAGGAACACAAAGACGTTTTCCTTTAAAAAGAAATCCATTTTGTATAAAAAAATCTTTGTGTCCTCCCTTAAGACACTCTTGAAAGATTTGAGAAAAATCAAGGTCATCATGATAAAGATCCTTAATGTGATCAAAGCCAAGAAATTGAGATCCCAAAATGTTTAGCAAAGTATATCTTCTAGAAAGTGCATCCGCCACAATGTTTACTTTGCCTTGCTTGTGCTTGATCACATAAGGAAATTGCTCAAGGAATTCTACCCATTTGGCGTGCCTCTTGTTGAGCTTGTTTTGGCTTTTCAAATATTTAAGAGATTCATGATCACTATGGATCACAAACTCTTTAGGAAAAAGATAATGTTGCCAAGTATGCAAAGCTCTAACAAGTGCATATAACTCTTTATCATAGGTAGAATAGTTGAGATGACTACCTTTCAATTTCTCACTAAAATAGGCTATGGGGTGGCCCTCTTGAAGGAGGACAGCCCCAATACCTATATTGGAAGCATCACACTCTATCTCAAATGTCTTAGTGAAATTAGGAAGGGCCAATATGGGAGCATTAGTCAATCTTTCTTTTAAAATCTCAAAAGCTTTTTGTTGTGCTTCTCCCCATTGAAAGACCACATCCTTTTTCACTATGTCATTGAGTGGTGCGGCAATTGTACCAAAGTTAGGTACAAAGCGTCTATAGAAAGACGCAAGTCCATGGAAACTTCGGACTTCATTGATGTTTGAAGGTGTAGGCCAATTTTGAATGGCCACCACCTTAGCTTGGTCCACATGGACCCCCTTACAACTCACAACAAACCCTAGGAATTCTATATGATCAAGAGCAAACATACATTTAGCAAGGTTAGCATACAAATGTTCCTTCCTAAGGGTTTCTAAAACTTTCCTAACATGCAACCTATGTTCATTCAAAGATAAGCTATAAATGAGAATATCATCAAAATAAACAACAACAAACTTACCAATGAAAGGTCTTAACACATGATGCATGAGGCGCATGAAAGTACTTGGTGCATTGGTCAAGCCAAAAGGCATAACCAACCATTCATAGAGACCAAAGTTGGTCTTAAAAGCCGTCTTCCATTCATCACCCGGTTTGATACGGATTTGATTGTAGCCGCTTTTAAGATCAATCTTTGAAAATATTTTAGAACCATGCAACTCATCCAACAAGTCATCAAGCCTAGGTATGGGATGCCTATACTTAATTGTTATGTTGTTTATGGCCCTACAATCTGAACACATCCTCCATGATCCATCTTTCTTAGGCACTAGGATGACAGGCATAGCACACGGGCTCATACTATCTTGGACCCACCCTTTCTCTATTAAGGCTTCTACTTGTTGGCGAATTTCCATGGTTTCACTTGGATTGGTCCTATAGGCTGGACGATTTGGTAAAGAAGAGCCCGGTATCAAATCAATTTGGTGCTCAATCCCTCGCAAAGGTGGAAGTCCTTTTGGAGGATCTTGAAACACATCTTGAAACTCTTCTACCAACTTTTCCAAACTATGAGGACTATCAACAAGTGGTTCTATCTTAAGAGTTCTAGGGATGGCTAAGAAAAGAGGATGGTGTGCCACTAATTCCCTATGAAGCTCATGCCTAGACACAAGGAGTGTAGGCTTGGAACTCTTATCCTTTTTATCTTTTTTAGCTTTTCCCTCTTTTTCACTCTCCCTCTTTTTCTTCATTAAGATTTGGTCCTCATGGACTTCTCTAGGAGAGAGAGATTTTAGAGTAATCTTGTGACCATGGAAATCAAAAGAAATTTTGTTGGAAAAACCATCATGTAAAATTTTTCGATCATATTGCCAAGGCCTTCCCAAAAGCACATGTGTGGCTTCCATGGGCACAACATCATACAAGACCTCATCTTTGTATTTTCCAATAGAGAAATGGATGAGGACTTGCCTATTCACAACTATTTCTCCTACTTCACTAAGCCATTGCAACTTATAGGGTTGGCTATGAGAGATGGTAGGCAAGCCAAGCTTATCTACAACTCTTGTACTAGCTACGTTTGCACAACTACCCCCATCCACTATCAAGGAGCATATGTTGTTTTGAATAAGACATCTTGTATGAAAAATATTTGCCCTTTGACTTTCATCAAAGGGTTGTGAAACTTGACCAAGAAGTCTTCTCACAACCAACAAGTCTCCTTGTAAGGGACTCTCACTCTCATTCCCACTAGATGCACTTGAATGTGAAGAATGCCTAGGTGTATCCGAATCATGCTCACTCATAATAATGCCATTATGCATGTACATGTTCCTTTTAGAAGGACAATTTGAAGCAATATGACCATAACCCAAACACTTAAAGCATTTCTTACTAGACGTTTTGATTGGTGACTTAGGCCTAGAAGTAGATGGCTTAGATTCCTTGGGTTTGAAAGAGGAATCTTGGAAGGAAATTTTGAAAAAGATTTTTTATTTCTCCAAGACTTGTTATAGTAGCCATCATTGGAAGAGTTTTTAAAAGAATTTTTCTTAGCAAGTTGGGCTTCCACCTTCATTGCTAAGTGAACTAAAGATCCCAATGATGAGTACTCTTGCAATTCCACAATGTCTTGAATATCCTTCCTAAGTCCACTAATAAACCTAGCAATCATGGCTTCCTCACTTTCTTCTAATTCAATTTTAAGCACAAGTGTTTCAAGCTCTTTGAAATATTCATCCACATTTAGCGTGCCTTGTTGAAACCGTTGGAGTTTCAACATAAGGTCTTTCCTAAAATGTGGAGGCACAAACCTAGCGCGCATTTGATATCTTAAAGTGTTCCAAGAGTCCACGGGAGGACTCTTGTGATATATAATGTCCTTTACAAGTCCATGCCACCATTTCATGGCATAATCACTAAATTCTAATGTAGCTAGCTTAATTTTGTGCTCCTCTTGAACCTCATGAATCTCAAAGATTTGCTCACACTTGGCTTCCCAATCTAAATATACATTTGGATCACTAGAGCCATTGAAACAAGGAAGCTTGACCGAAGGTAGCCTAGCCTTTGCATCTTGGTAGTAGCCATTGCCATGGTGAGGTCTCTCCCGTTGATTGTAATGTCTTTGGTCATGCATTTGGGATGGAGTCCTTCTTCTCCTATGATCCTCTTCACGGCCATTGTCATTGGATGAAGCTCTTGTGGAATGCCTTGGGGAATGGTGTCCATCATGAATAGAAGGGGATGGCCGAGATTGTTGCAACGCCATTGCTTGCAACCTTTCTTCCAAGCGTCTAATAGTTCTTTGTGCCTCATGTAATTCACCAATGAGTGAGGCCTTGGAAGGAGAGGGCTGTTTGTAGGATGCATCACTAGAAAATCCTGCCATTGTAATTAAAAAAAATAAAAACAGCAAAGGTACCAAAACAGCAAACAAGTTAAGAATTAAAATTGCAAAAACAGCAACTGTGGTAATGAATCTGCCAAAGAGAATGGAGGAAGAAAAATGTCACTCTCAAAGAAAATAAGGTCCTTTCACCAAGCTGATCTTGAAGCCTTGGAAACCTCAAATGAAAAATGTCACAGCAAGCACACCAATCTTTGAAGGCAACACCACAAAACCAAAGAAAGAAGAAAGACAATCAAGAAAAGGTATAAAGAAGGAAAGGCAATGCAAAAGGAATACAAGATTGATGACAAACACAAAGAATAGAGAACAAAAGACAAGCAAGAAAATAAGGAACTCAATGAGAAAGTAGGCACACAAAAGAATACTTAAAGAAAGGCACTAGAGTAGATGAAGAAAACAAAAATTAGCTACTGGAAAAAAAATTTCTATGCAAACTGTGCGTGAGATTCATTGATTAATCTGGAAAGATATACAGCGAACTGGACTATCAAATTTTAACCACACAAACTTCAAGATGTTAACTCAAAAATGGCACTGGAATTATGTAAAAACAGTAAGCCAATTGAGAGAAATAAAGTTTTCAAAATCGCTGCCCGATTACCGTATTTTTTTCGGCAGGAATGTACACTTTTCGTATTTTATTTATCATATTTTGTGTACGTTGAATTTTATTGTACTTCTTTTTTCTATTCTTTTCTAACACTTTGAGGATCACAAATCCAGAATTTCAGAAATTTCCAGTGAGTAAATCAATTGCAATAAGCAAAAACAGTAAGCACTTGTTTTCAGAAACAGAGGAATCCTAAGAGGAATGAAAAACAGAATTATGAACTAGCAAAGACATAATGGAAATTGTGTAATAGAACTTGTATAGGTCTAAACTACAAGTATGAACTCAATCTAAAACAGAAAATGCACAAAGGATCAAGCAATAAACTCAAAAACAGAATGTAAACCAAAGCAAGAAACAATCAAAGCAATAAAAGTACTACTAGAAGTAATGACAATTATGGAATAACATGACTTAAGACAAAACTTGACATGATTACAAAATTAAAAGACATATCACAAGATATAACAAGTGAAAGGAAGCTTAAGGTCAGCTCTAGGAAGGAGAATGCCATTCCAAAAGAGCAACCAAACTCATATGAACAATGAGTGCCATAAACCTTTTCACAAACACTTGGTGGAACAAAAGAAAAACAGCAAGAAAACTCAAAGCAAGCCTAAAAACAGAATTGAAAACACAAGATGATAGAGCTCTTGAATTAAAGTGCAACACAACTCAAAAATTAAACAAGAACACACCTAAACTCTAGATACCACATGATGTGAATTCAAGAACATAATATGAAAAGTTCTTGACATTCTTAGGAGACATCTTGAGTTGGTCATATGAGAGGCACTTTCTCTTAGAATTGGATCAATGTTCTAAGACAAGAACTCACCAAAACTAATGCCAAAACACAATCTCAATTAGACGTTCCATCTATTGTCAAATTGAACCCATTAAAATACAAGAAAAAGGAAAAGAAACAGAACATAGGTGCTGGAAAATGAAAAAATGCTGGACAGATTTGAAATAGGAACAAAAAACACCGAATAGAATTGCAAGATAAGAACAAAATAGGAAATGGAATGGAGAATGGATTAGAAGACTTATGAAGATGAGACTTGGAGATGATCTCGCCACTTGAAGGTTGGATTGCTTCAAGATAAGAGTGTGATGCTGCCACTTGAGTTCCAAGAGCTCTCAAGATGAAGCAAGGAAGAAGAGACACACAAGTGCTCACAAATGCTCTCAAAAAATGAGTAGAGTTTTCTTACTAATAATTTCCAGTCTGCATATACAAGGGGCAGCACCTCTATTTATATTTTTTAGGTGCTGAAATGCAAGCTAAAAGAAACCAAAATTCCCCCCAAATTCAAATGAAAAATGGCGCCTAACAAGACATGAGGAAGGTGTGATTTCTTTTCTCACTTTGGCACCTCCTATTTTAACTTCTACACCTATTTACTCACGCACCCCCCTCCTAATGCTCCTAACTAAAAAAAACCTAAAGATGCTTTCACACAAGAGGTTTCTCATGTTTTCCTCTAAGCACCTTCACATAATGAAATTGCAAAAAGGGAAAATAAACGTCCCCTAGCTCCTAATATTTTGAACATGCTTCTTGTGATCCTTTGAGGTTGACTTTGATCTCCATGAACGTCCTCAACCTCTTCTTCTTCATGATGTTTGGCCTCCATGTCCTCTTGAGCTTGATCTCCATCACAAGTACTCCTTGAGCTTAAGGAATGCTTGCTCGCACTCCGAGGTCCACGGGAATCTGCTATTTCTCCTCAAGCATTGGAAATAGGGGTGGCCCTTGTCTCCTCCAGCCGACACAAATCTGGAGAGTGCAGCCATCCGACCTGTCAACTGTTGCACTTCCTTGACCGACGTCGGGCTTCTCATGGCTATGATCGCCGCGCACTTGTCCGGGTTGGCCTCAATCCCTCGTTCTGTAAGTAGGAAACCAAGGAACTTGCCTGCTTCTACCCCAAAGACGCATTTCTCTGGATTCAGCTTCAGCCTATACTTAGCTATTGTATTAAATAGCTCTTCCAAATCAGCAACATGCTGATCTCGCGCCGGGGAGGTCACTACCATGTCATCTACATAAGCTTGTACGTTGCGTCCCAGCATAGGGGTAAGGACTTTGTCCATTAGCCTTTGATAAGTGGCACCCGCATTCTTCAAGCCAAACGGCATTACTGTGTAACAATAGCAGGACAGCTCGGTCATGAATGTTGTCTTGCTTTCGTCTCTCGGGTGCATCTTTATCTGATTGTACCCAGAGAAGGCGTCCAAGAAGCTAAGCAACCTGCACCCCGAGGCGCTGTCTACCAGGGCATCAATGTTGGGCAAGAGGTAAGAATCCTTTGGGCATGCCTTGTTGAGATCAGTGAAGTCTACACACATCCTTCACTTCCCATTGGCCTTCTTTACCAACACCACATTAGCCAGCCACTCAAGGTATTGAATCTCCTGTATGTGGCCTACATCGAGAAGCTTACGCGTCTCCTGTTTTACCACCTGCCTCCTTTCTTCGTTGAATTTACGCCTCCGTTGTCTCACGGGCCTGGCCCGGGGATCCAATGCAAGGCGATGACACAAGAAGTTCGGGTTTTAACGCCCGACATTTCTGACGCGGACCAAGCGAAGGCGTCCATGTGCCGCCCTATTACCCCTGCTAGCTGGTCTTGAGTCTCCTGAGGTAGGGACTTGCCAAGCTTAAACATTTTGCCCCTTATCTCCTTCTCTACCACCTCCTCTGCCAGTTCAGGTCCCCTTGCTCAGGCGACCTCTGCTCGTGTGACCCCGATGTCACCTCGGGGCACTTCAGTGTCATCATCACTTCCACTTGGAGGTTGGGCGGTCACCATGAAAACTCCTCTCCTCGTCTTGAGGCTATTCTCATAGCACCTCTTAGCCTCTTTCTGGTCTGATTTGATGGTTATCACCATCCCCTCCATCGAGGGCAACTTCATTTTCACACTGCCCCTAACCTGTTTAAGGCTGGTCTACCCAGCAACATGTTATAAGCAGATGGGGCATTCACCATGAGGTATTTGATGTTCTCTGTGCGGGAGGCCACTCCATCAGTGAAGGTGGTCCTGAGCTCTATGTATCCCCGCACTTCGACTTGGTCTCCTGTGAATCCATAGAGACAGCTGACGTAAGGCTGCAGCTGGTCAGAGACAACTGCAATTTGTTGAAGGTCGACCAGAACATCACATCGGCCGAACTTCCTTGATCTACCAGCACTCGATGCACCCTGCGTCCCGCAGTGACAACCGATATCACCACCGGATCGTTATCATGGGGGACAACATCTCAGCGATTAGCCTTTGTGAAGATGAGGTCGATGTCTGGGAAGTGATCTTCCTCGCATGCCTCCACTGCCATCACCGAACGCGCATATTTTTTGCACTGCAATGAGGTGCACCCTCCTCCTGAGAATCCACCTGCTATAGTGTGAATCTCACCATGTATGGGCACTTCGTGCCCCTGATCAGCCCTCGGGGCTACCGCCACCTCGCCCCCTTGCGTCTCCTTCAAGTAATCACTGAGGAACCCGCTTTTAACCAACTCGTCCAACTGATGGCCCAAGGCCAGACGGTTGCGAATAGGATGGCCATAGGCCTGATGGAACTCGCACCAGGCATTCTTGTTCGGCCCCAGCCTCTTGTCTGTCTTTGGGGGCATCTTCAACCTTTCTGCCACATTGGGAATAGCGATTAGCTCCTTCAGCTCCACTAGGAATTCATGCCTAGGGGGCACATCATCTTTGGCGCTTGCCCTAGTTTGGGGCTTTCGGGGCTCATAGGGCTTTTGTTTTCCCTGAGCCTTTTTTTCTGTGGTTGCCTCGTGCACCCGCAGGGTTTGAGGTCGACTAGGCACTCGGGGCCTCGATGAGACTGCACTTTCTCGTTTCTCATTGAGCTCTCCTTCGGCAACAATGTGTGCGACTGCACGACGCTTAATGTCGCCGAAAGTCTTGGGGCGATTTTGTATCAGGGACTCGCTGAAAGGCCCTAGCAGGACTCCCTTCCTAAAGGCATGCACCACCATATCTTCGTCTTTGGTGTGCAACCTCACCATCATTGCCCCAAACCTGTTGAGGTAATCTTTAAGGGACTCCATCTGATGCTGTCTTACATCAAAAAGATCATAAGACACTAGCGGAGGGGCCCTGTTAACTAGATACTGCTCCCTCAACAACGTGGAGAGCTGTGCGAAAGACGTGATATGTCCCTCGGGCAAGCTCACAAACCATTCAACGTCGTTCCTGCCAGCGTGGTCATGAACAACTTACAATGCACCGCGTCAGATGCACCTGACAGCATCATCTGCGTGTGGAAGGCAGTGAGATGTGTTTCAGGGTCTTCTTTCCCGATGAACACGGTCTTGGGCCCCACGAATGTGGCTGGGACCACCGTGTCCATAATCGTTTGGGAGAACGGCATTGGAAAGGCCCTCGGGGGCGTTGGTGGAGCCCGATCATCTCCCCCGCGGTCTCCAACTTGTTGCATGTGGTGCAGATTCAAGCGTAGCTCCGCCTTCGCTCTGTGCAACTCCTCGTTCCTGGCCTGTGAGGTGGCCAGGTCCTCCTGCATACACGCCTGATGTGTAAGAACCGAAAAGGTTATATTGGAATAAAAGTGTTATATTATAAATGAATTCGAAGCACGTGTTTATTTAAATATAAAGGAAGGAATGTATAGCTGAGAAGCCTACAAGATCGCCGTTATTAAGCGGGTAGGCGATCTCCAACTTCTCTGGCACTTGGTCGCCTATCGCCTAGCTTACGTTTGGTCGCCTATCGCCTAGCTTACGTTTGGTCGCCTATCGCCTGTGTATACCTAGTAGCATGTCGCCTAGAGTACACCTAATCGCCGAAACTACACTTAGTGTGTAGCCAAAATGTTGGATCAACCCTGGTACGTCCCAAAAGCCACGCGTATCAAGGTGTGGGTTAAACCTTGGATACGCTGGGCAGGCGAAGCTCTATACTTGAGCATAAGAGAATCATCCTTAACGTTACACGCTTGGGCGCACGAGGACTTGTGCTAATCAACTCTTGGAAGTGTGAAGCTACCGACGTCACCAAGCCTTGTGGAGAGAATACCTTGGATGTAACATAGTGGAATGAAGAACCTCCAGGAGGGAGTGGCGAGTGTCATCGGACATCGCCAGGGCGCGAGGTCATCGCCATGGCGCGAGGCGTGTGGACAGCGCCAGGGCGCGAGGCGTGTAGATGTCGCAAGGGCGCGAGAGGCATGCGGGCATCGCGCGGGGCGCGAGAGGCATGCGGGCGTAACCAAGGCGCGAGAGTTATGAGGGCGTCGCCAGGGAAGACATCGGTCGTCTTCCAGGGCGAAGGAGACATCGGTCGTTCGCCAGGATGAGTCAGCGTTGGAAAGTTGTCGCGATGGCGAGCTTCACACAGGTAAAGTGGGACCCAGACTCTCAGCATGAGACGTCCTGCACGCGCGCCACGTAGGCAAAAAGGATGATTCAGAGTGGTGACATCAGAATGTTGGCATGCGCAGGAGACAACGCGGTCGTACTGTTCAGAGCAGTGGCTGGCATGCACAAGCGACAAACAGTGGCAGTACTGTTCAGAGCAGTGGTTGGCATGCACCAGAGACAACAGTGGTCGTACTGTTCAGGGCAGTGGTTCTCAGACTTCTCTGCAGAGTGGGTAGTGGCAGCTGCTTTTGGTGGATAAGTTGGTTTAAGAGGCAGAAAACCCACTGCTGAGAGACAAGGGAAACGTTGCAGCATTCAAAGAGAGAAAGAGTGGGTTACCTCCTTTCTCCTCCAGTTGTCTCCTTCGCGCTGCAATTCTAGCACCTTCACACGAGAATACGACGAGCGACGGCCACCATTAGAGCACCTGGGCAGTTCTCTGCAAGTCCTTCAACCAAGACGCGAAAACAGAGCCAAGGCGTTCTTCAAGCTTCGTTGGGTTTCGGAACTCCTGGTGTTTTGCGCAAGTCCAGGTAAGGGAAGCTAGACCTCTTTTCCATACAAGCCATAGTGTAGCTTTTTCTGAAGTGTGGGCGACGTGGTCGCCGTTTTCGCTTTTGTCTTCGTGAAATGCTTGGTTTGTGTGCTTGGGCGACGTGGTCGCCGGTTTTAAACATAGCCTTTGAAATACCATGTTTTTGAACTAGATCGCCGGTTTTGGCGCTGTTTTACGAAATCTCTGTTTTTGATGTTGTTTTGAAACTACTTGAGATTTACATGAGATATTCGAAGATCTGAAGCTTTGAAATGTTTGTTGATGTGATTTGAATCATTTACTTGAGTGGTATGATGTGTTGAATGCTGTGAATGTGGGATCGAGGCATAGTATTTTCAGGAAAGGAAATACCGTGTTGAGATTGGTTAGGAAAGTGCATTGATCAGTGAGTAACCTGTTAATGAGACGATCCTGACTCTGCTGAGATAATGGAATCACGTAGATGAAGTTATTCAGTTGGTGAGAGTCGAAGGAGGTTCGTATGAATGGGCGAGTAGTTTGAAAAAGAATGGGCTCGACTGTTATACGAATTAACCTTGTCATGCTGTATGGTGATGTGTTGAGATTCATCGTACGTTTGTGAATGTGTGAGATTTCACGGCGACCCTGTGGATGTGTGAGATTCCACAGTGGGCAGTATGACAGGTGCATGTCTCTGGATACTAAGTTCAACGCACGAGTCAATCCGGAAGTAGTGTCAAGTGCCTTGTGTTGAGAGTCAGTGGAAAGTCTGACATGTGAAATGAGAAACTTGAATATTGATAGACACTTGATGCTGTATTGTGAAATAGAATGATTCTGAGAAATGCTGTGAAATGTTTGGATTTTTGGGCGATCAGGGGAAAGGATGAGCAGCTCTACGTTTTACATGGATAATCTTGAAACTTGTTTTACTTTAATTTTAATGTTCCTATTTAAACTCTCTTTAAAATGTCTAGCTTACCCTGTGGTGTTTTCTTTGGTGTTGTGCTTGGTTCTCTTTAAAAACTGTGGTGATCGTGTAATTGTTACACGGGAGCAGATGATCTTCCAGGAAGGAGAGCTCCTTAGTGAGTGGTCGCCGAGGGAGAGATCGCCGGTTTCTACCTCTCGGTGGTGATCGCCGGTTTTCGTGTCCTGATAGAAGATCGCCCGTTTTGAGGTCTTCTGTTAGAGATCGCCGTTTTAAAGTTGGAGATCGCCGTTTTCTTTTGAGACCGCCTGTCTTACTGCATTTCTTTTATTTTCGTAAAATCTTGCAAACATTTGATTTGGTTATGTATTAAACTCCCTAAGAGGAGTAACTTCATTTCTGATATATATATAAATACATATTATTTTGCACTCTTCAATATTATTTGGTTACACTTAATTTCAATTATACATGGATGTATGTATTATTTTGGCGGGATGTTACATTAATGGTATCAGAGCAGTTCGTCCTTAGGATGACCTGAGGGCTGTGGATCCATTGTGTTTCTTCTGCTCATGAAAATTATTTGAGTTTAAAATAATAACTATAGTGAAAGGTTTTCAAACGTTTTTGCATTGAAATTTTGTGTGTGCTTTGGTGAATATATGTTCTAATTGAAGATCTTAGCATTAAGAATGAGAAGGTCTTGATAAAGTAGTGAGGGTGCACACTCATAACTGGATCGAGATGAGTCTCAATTTTAATTCCAAAGGTTTGATGTTTAGCATATATTGAATTCTGGTGTGAGCTATCTCATTCTCTTGAGTGTCTTTGTAATTGATTGAAAATGGTTGATTGGATTGATGACTGCATACCAGTAGTTGTGCTGGTGTTATGCTTGATGTTAGAAGCATTATGATCCTGTTGATGAGCTCAAATTCTTAATGATTTTGAGATGCTGACCTTTGTAAGGTCTAGCTGTTACCCCCTTGAATGAATTGATTTCTTATCGATCTCATTCTTGTAGTTGTAGGGAATATAGGAACCTTATAGTTTCAAAAATCTGAAAACGAAGGAGATGGCACGTAGACCTTCTACCCCTCCCCAATCTTCTTCGGAGATGAGCCAGATTGCTAAGGCTATCGAGATGATGGCAACTGCCGTCCAGCAACAGAACGCAGCGATGGCTCAGAACCATCAAGCTACAATGCACCACTGGGAAGCTGCTCGGTCGGCTGAGACAAACTCCCTTGGCGGTCAGCCTCAAGGACAGATGGGACTGACTGAGTTCATGAGGCACAACCCACCCAAGTTCAGTGGGAATGCCACCCCTGACCAAGCAGATCAGTGGGTCAGAGAATTGGAGAAAATCTTTAGGGCGACCTCCTGCCCTGAAGAGAAGAAGTTGGTGTTCGCCACCTTTTTGCTGTCTGGAGAAGCTGAGTTCTGGTGGATGGGAGCTCAGCAGATGATGGAGGCCCGAGAGGATGTGTTGGACTGGGAAAGCTTCAGGGTGAGGTTCTTGGAGAAATATTTCCCAGACAGCGCAAGGTTTGCGAGAGAAGCTGAATTCCTCAGATTGGAGCAGGGGGAGATGTCAGTGAATGCTTACGCCGCTCGATTTGAGTACCTCGCCCGGTTTTATACCCAAGCTACCTCAGAGGCTTGGAGGTGTAGGAAATTTGAAGAAGGACTGAGGCATGGGCTGAAGAGGACCATAGCCCCGATGTGCATCAGAGAATTCCACGCCTTAGTGGAGAAGGCGAAGATGGTGGAGACTTTGGAAAAGGGTGATTCGCGGGTGATCAAGTCCCACCCAGGGAGTTCCTCCAGTGGGAAGGTAAAGGTGCAGCAGCAGCAGAATAAGCCTTATGCGAGACCTCCACAGCATAGGGCAGGAGTAGCGCCGCCCCAGTGTCAGCAACCACAAACGTGGAGACCCAGGTGTTTCACATGCCAAGAGGTGGGGCACATCTCTAGAGATTGTCCTAACAGAAAAAGAATGACTCAACCCGTTGGTTCCCAACAGTCGAGGAACGAAGGCAGCAGACCTCAGGCGGCAGGGAGAGTGTTTGCCATGTCTGGAGCGGAGGCATCTCAGCCAGGTAACTTGGTACAGAGTGTTGCTCTATAGCTGGTAGATGTGTTAGAAATTTTGTTTGATTTTAGAGCGACACACTCCTTTGTGTCAAGCTTGCGTGTAGCCGAGTTGGGCCTTCCAGTGAAGGAGTTACCTTTCGAACTGTTGGTCTCTACACCTGCGTCAGGACAGGTGTTGACCCCTACAGTTTGCCCTGAATGTCCAGTGATAGTAGAGGGACGCAGATTCAAAGTGAACTTGATCTGTCTACCTCTTCAGGACCTGGATGTTATCCTGGGAATGGATTGGCTAGCTGCCAATCACGTTCTCGTAGTCTGTGGTAGTTAGAAGTTAGCGTTTCCAGATCTCCAAGAGTCAGATGTGATATCTGCTCAGCATGGGTAGTCGGAGTTAGGAGAAAGGAGCAAAGTGCTTCGTGATACTAGCTCGGTTGGAAGTAAAGAATGAAGAGGGCATAAGCAAGATACCTTGGTGAAGGGTTTCATGGATGTATTCCAGAAGAGATACCTGAATTACCTCCTAAGAGAAAAGTGGAACTCTCTATTGTTTGGTGCCTGGAGCTGGACCGGTGGCAATGGCCTCAGCCGAGTAGATGGAATTAAAGAAGAAGGTGTAAGTTAGATTTAGTTGTACCAAGGTTTAGTTTCAGCTACATATAAGTTATGGAGAGTAAATAAGCAGGATGCTGGGGGTTTAAAGCTTAAGCAAGTGTATCCATGGGAAGTGCCAGATTTAAATTCCAAGAATGAATTTTTCTTTTGGAGCTTAGAAGATGTTCATGTCGACGAGACAGCATGAGATGGTTCTGGCTTAAGCTTCACGCAGAAGGGATGCTGTTTTGTTGATCGTGATGTGAAAGATGATTATGGAAATGGTGGGTTGGGATAAAAGGATTCCGAAGCCGTAAGCCTCCTGAATTTGGCAAGATAGGATGCAGATCGGCCTGTGAATGTAGAAGGGAAGGAGGAAATGGCTGTGGATAAGAATGAAGGTAAGCCGTGTTATGATGATGTTGAGTCCTTCTAGAGATGTAGTAAATTTCAGAAAGTTGGGTGGGGAAGGGATTGTGAGTGGAAATAGTCTATTGTTTCTAGGAGGAGAAGAATAGAGTTGTCTTTAAGCAAGAGATTCTGGATGCAGAGGAAAATTTTTCCAATCAGCTCCACTACTTGCAGGGTTGTGGTTGAGATATATGGTGCGTTCGTTCTTGTATACCTTTTCAGATAGGCACCTGAACCCAAAATCAATGCATCCAATGTATACAGTGAACAAGGAGGAAATGATGGGGACAGGAGGCCGAGTTGGTAAAAGAAGTCATAGTGATGAATTGGAAAGTAACAGCAACAAGAACTTTGTCTTTTAAGGTGCAGAGTTATGTAGCATAGTGGTGAACCAAAGGTGTTCAGTTAGGGAGCGTGAGGATTAGATCAGCAGTGGGAAGTCGAGGGATGGTTTTGAGCTAGGTGCGGAAGTTGATTCCTAGAAGGATATTTTGGATCCTAATCTTAATTGGCTGGGGGGACATGAGCAGTAGTCAGCTGTCCTCTTTCCTTCCGATGAAGGAATCTTGCTCACTTTTCTCTACAGGGGGCTAGTCCTGGTTCTGTTAAGGGCTTAGTTCTGGACTTCCTCGACCAAGTCTTCAGGGTTGGAAGTAGAGTGTGAGCACTGGAGTTGGCG
Organism: Phaseolus lunatus; assembly: GCA_013389735.1. Classification (NCBI taxonomy): domain Eukaryota; kingdom Viridiplantae; phylum Streptophyta; class Magnoliopsida; order Fabales; family Fabaceae; genus Phaseolus; species Phaseolus lunatus. The sequence continues at coordinate 20,767,108 of CM023857.1, forward strand.
CTCAATGGAACAGCATACTCCATATGCAGGGAAGGAGAATGGAATTTGATGAAGTATTGGAGTAGTAAGCGTTGGTTCAACAGACAACCGAGAAGGTAAAACGGATGCAAGGCAGAATGAAAGTTTCGCAAAGTCAGCAGATGTCCTATGCAGATCAGAGGAGAAGACCTTTGGAGTCTGCTGCTGGGGATCATGTCCTTAGGAGGGAGGACACCAGCCAAGGGTGTAGGATGGGCGATCAGATCAAAGAAGCTGTCCCCTAAGTTTGTTGGCCCATATCAGATCCTAAGGGGGGGATCAGTCCAGTGACTTATGAGATCGCCCCACCTCCCCATTCAAGCGAATCTGCACAATGTCTTTCACGTTTCACAGCTGAAGAAGTACATGGCAGACCCTAGTCATGTGCTGGAAGTGGACAACATGCAGATCGGGTGATCCAACATGGGAAATAAGAGGAACCACGAGAGGAGCCCATCCATACCTTCTTTCCTTATAATTCAATTTTCGGGGACGAAAATTTTTCTTGTTGGGGAGATTGTAAGAACCGAAAAGGTTATATTGGAATAAAAGTGTTATATTATAAATGAATTCGAAGCACGTGTTTATTTAAATATAAAGGAAGGAATGTATAGCTGAGAAGCCTACAAGATCGCCGTTATTAAGCGGGTAGGCGATCTCCAACTTCTCTGGCACTTGGTCGCCTATCGCCTAGCTTACGTTTGGTCGCCTATCGCCTAGCTTACGTTTGGTCGCCTATCGCCTGTGTATACCTAGTAGCATGTCGCCTAGAGTACACCTAATCGCCGAAACTACACTTAGTGTGTAGCCAAAATGTTGGATCAACCCTGGTACGTCCCAAAAGCCACGCGTATCAAGGTGTGGGTTAAACCTTGGATACGCTGGGCAGGCGAAGCTCTATACTTGAGCATAAGAGAATCATCCTTAACGTTACACGCTTGGGCGCACGAGGACTTGTGCTAATCAACTCTTGGAAGTGTGAAGCTACCGACGTCACCAAGCCTTGTGGAGAGAATACCTTGGATGTAACATAGTGGAATGAAGAACCTCCAGGAGGGAGTGGCGAGTGTCATCGGACATCGCCAGGGCGCGAGGTCATCGCCATGGCACGAGGCGTGTGGACAGCGCCAGGGCGCGAGGCGTGTAGATGTCGCAAGGGCGCGAGAGGCATGCGGGCATCGCGCGGGGCGCGAGAGGCATGCGGGCGTAACCAAGGCGCGAGAGTTATGAGGGCGTCGCCAGGGAAGACATCGGTCGTCTTCCAGGGCGAAGGAGACATCGGTCGTTCGCCAGGATGAGTCAGCGTTGGAAAGTTGTCGCGATGGCGAGCTTCACACAGGTAAAGTGGGACCCAGACTCTCAGCATGAGACGTCCTGCACGCGCGCCACGTAGGCAAAAAGGATGATTCAGAGTGGTGACATCAGAATGTTGGCATGCGCAGGAGACAACGCGGTCGTACTGTTCAGAGCAGTGGCTGGCATGCACAAGCGACAAACAGTGGCAGTACTGTTCAGAGCAGTGGTTGGCATGCACCAGAGACAACAGTGGTCGTACTGTTCAGGGCAGTGGTTCTCAGACTTCTCTGCAGAGTGGGTAGTGGCAGCTGCTTTTGGTGGATAAGTTGGTTTAAGAGGCAGAAAACCCACTGCTGAGAGACAAGGGAAACGTTGCAGCATTCAAAGAGAGAAAGAGTGGGTTACCTCCTTTCTCCTCCAGTTGTCTCCTTCGCGCTGCAATTCTAGCACCTTCACACGAGAATACGACGAGCGACGGCCACCATTAGAGCACCTGGGCAGTTCTCTGCAAGTCCTTCAACCAAGACGCGAAAACAGAGCCAAGGCGTTCTTCAAGCTTCGTTGGGTTTCGGAACTCCTGGTGTTTTGCGCAAGTCCAGGTAAGGGAAGCTAGACCTCTTTTCCATACAAGCCATAGTGTAGCTTTTTCTGAAGTGTGGGCGACGTGGTCGCCGTTTTCGCTTTTGTCTTCGTGAAATGCTTGGTTTGTGTGCTTGGGCGACGTGGTCGCCGGTTTTAAACATAGCCTTTGAAATACCATGTTTTTGAACTAGATCGCCGGTTTTGGCGCTGTTTTACGAAATCTCTGTTTTTGATGTTGTTTTGAAACTACTTGAGATTTACATGAGATATTCGAAGATCTGAAGCTTTGAAATGTTTGTTGATGTGATTTGAATCATTTACTTGAGTGGTATGATGTGTTGAATGCTGTGAATGTGGGATCGAGGCATAGTATTTTCAGGAAAGGAAATACCGTGTTGAGATTGGTTAGGAAAGTGCATTGATCAGTGAGTAACCTGTTAATGAGACGATCCTGACTCTGCTGAGATAATGGAATCACGTAGATGAAGTTATTCAGTTGGTGAGAGTCGAAGGAGGTTCGTATGAATGGGCGAGTAGTTTGAAAAAGAATGGGCTCGACTGTTATACGAATTAACCTTGTCATGCTGTATGGTGATGTGTTGAGATTCATCGTACGTTTGTGAATGTGTGAGATTTCACGGCGACCCTGTGGATGTGTGAGATTCCACAGTGGGCAGTATGACAGGTGCATGTCTCTGGATACTAAGTTCAACGCACGAGTCAATCCGGAAGTAGTGTCAAGTGCCTTGTGTTGAGAGTCAGTGGAAAGTCTGACATGTGAAATGAGAAACTTGAATATTGATAGACACTTGATGCTGTATTGTGAAATAGAATGATTCTGAGAAATGCTGTGAAATGTTTGGATTTTTGGGCGATCAGGGGAAAGGATGAGCAGCTCTACGTTTTACATGGATAATCTTGAAACTTGTTTTACTTTAATTTTAATGTTCCTATTTAAACTCTCTTTAAAATGTCTAGCTTACCCTGTGGTGTTTTCTTTGGTGTTGTGCTTGGTTCTCTTTAAAAACTGTGGTGATCGTGTAATTGTTACACGGGAGCAGATGATCTTCCAGGAAGGAGAGCTCCTTAGTGAGTGGTCGCCGAGGGAGAGATCGCCGGTTTCTACCTCTCGGTGGTGATCGCCGGTTTTCGTGTCCTGATAGAAGATCGCCCGTTTTGAGGTCTTCTGTTAGAGATCGCCGTTTTAAAGTTGGAGATCGCCGTTTTCTTTTGAGACCGCCTGTCTTACTGCATTTCTTTTATTTTCGTAAAATCTTGCAAACATTTGATTTGGTTATGTATTAAACTCCCTAAGAGGAGTAACTTCATTTCTGATATATATATAAATACATATTATTTTGCACTCTTCAATATTATTTGGTTACACTTAATTTCAATTATACATGGATGTATGTATTATTTTGGCGGGATGTTACATGATGCGCTCTAGACTCTGCCACCGTCTCTAGAAGAGCGCACATCTTTTCCATGAGTTGTTGCATGGTAACGCTTTCGCCCCCATTTGGTGGAACGGATATGTGTCTAGTATTCCTCATCTCCTGTGTTTCTACTCTCACTCTCGTGTATGGGACCTTGTTTTACTCCAGGCCCCATGGTGGGCGCCAAATGTTCTTGCCGTTTAACTGTCCTGTCGGTTCAGGTCTACGACACTCACACGCCTCCTTCCTCACCTTGATAAATGCTTGGTTCTTTCGAAGCAATCTGCACCTGCAAAAGAGTATTTGGCGCCCTAGAGGCAATTTGCACTCTGACGCTCAAGTCAACATAGGGCTAAAAACACCAAGTGTATTGAGTCTCTCTCAATTTAGGTCTAGAAACTGTGTACCATTGTGAAGTATTTTACTTCCCTTTATATAGTCTAGGGTTTACTGCGCCGCTAGCCCTCATTAGGGTTTACTGCGCTGCTAGCCATATTTAGGGTTTACTGGAATACCCCTACGCCGCTATCACCCAGTCTTAGGGTAGTCTAGCACATAAGGTTTCCTTTTCTGCAGTGCAAACACTACAGGGTGACCAACCGGGATGCCTCCTCCTACACCAAGTCTCTGTGGCCACCTGTTCAGGGAGTGCCCTTACTGTTCACGTGTCATGCATGTAGCCTTTACTGGGAAACCCTAGTTCTGATGAGTACTCGACCCCTCAGGACTCTGCACCTAACTGTGCTTTCCCTGCCACACGCATAAGCTCTTCGTGATTCAGGCCCCTCCCTACCTCTAGGTATTTAACTGGTCATTGGCCCACTCTGGGAACCAATCTTAGCTATTCTGGTTGTGTTGTTCAAATCACCCAAGATCGATGTCACCTCGTCACACTCTATTGCCGAGGACTGATCAACCTGCGGAGTGACGAGGACACATGAGTCCCTTCTGGTAATCACCCTTCTCTGTGGGGATACGCTGATGACTAATCACCCTTCTCTGTGGGGACACGCTGATGACTAATCACCCTTCTCTGTGGGGACACGCTGATGACTAATAACCCTTCTCTGTGGGGACACGCTGATGACTAATCACCCGCTAATCCAAACTGCCTGCGAGGTCCATTCCACGTGGCTTTGGCCCATGCTGTGGGACCCAGCTGACGTGGTTCACCCTTTACTATCTGTTCTCAGTGTTCGAGGATTGGTCGGTATAGACATAGAGAAGGGTGAGAGGTCCATCTCAGGATGCGCGCAGGCAACCTGGGCAACGACATCGCCAAACCCCTCCCCATAGGTGTCGACAGAGTCTTCAGTTAGTTTCGCCTCAGTCTTCTTGAATAGCTCAGCTTGTTGGGAAAGCTCTTCCTCGACTTTACCCAGCTGGACTTCTTGACTAGTAGCCCTTTCCTCCAGCTTGGTCATCTTAGCTTGAGCCTCCTCCAACTACTCTTCCAAATCGATGACTTTGTTGCGGAGGGGGAGGATTTTGGCCTCAAGCTGGAGGGCCTCCTACCCCTTGGAGAATAGGAGCTTCTTGGTCTCCTTCTCTGATTGGCGAAGACTGCCCAGCTCCTAGTTCAGAGCAGTCTCGTGCTTGGCATCCAGTTGAATTTGGAGCTCCAAATCTTTCTTATGCTCTAGCTCTTTCTCCAGTTTGGCTACCTTTTCATGCAGCTCTGCCTCAACATTCCCCTTGACCAGCAGGAAGTTGGAGGCGGCAAGGAACTCACCAAGGCCGTGACTAATGAGGTTCCCTAGAGAGTCCCTGTCAGTGGCCTCTATCGCTTCTTTGCCAAGAATGTGAGCGAGGGTCCGCTGGAGGAGAGGAGGAAGTTCTGGGGCAGGAGGTGCCTGGTTGGTTGGAGGGGCGCTCTCTCCTCCACCCTCGAGTGCCAGGAGAGGCTCGGGGGGAGATGAGGCGCTAGGAGGGTGCTCCCTGAAAGATGGAGGTTGCCCCTCTATTGCAGAAGAGGTCTTCGCAGCAGCCTCTACCCTTTTCCTCTTGAAAATGAGGCCGGAGCATATGTCCTCGTCTTCAGAGATTACTACTGCAGCTGCCCTCTTCAACTTATCAGAAGTGGGGCCTGGGACAGCCGCAGCAGGTGAAGAAGGGCCAGCAGGGCATGAGCCACCTACTGTGCGGCGATCCAACAAGGCGACTAGCCTCTTCTTCTTCTCAGCGTCCAATACCATACCTGCGATGAACAACAAGTAAAGAATAAGAAGTGGCATGCAGAAAACACAAGTGTTGACAGATATGAGACGAAGGCAATTATACCGATATAGACGCTGAGGGTTTCAGCATCATATTCGTGCCTAATCAGCTGGGTGGTGTCGAACACCACACCCCAGCTGGAGAGGAGTTGGCACACATCACGGTCAAAGGGCGTCAGCTCCTCAAGTCCGCGAGGCTTCTTGAATTTCAACTTCTCCACCCAATATAATGGGAACCTGTCGAGCATGGTGGAGTCGTATGAGCTGCAGCAGACTCGAAAGAACTTTCCCTTGAAGCCCTTGTATGACTGCGAGAAGAGGGTTAGCAGAACCCTCCCCGCCACTCCATTAAGGCTTACACAAAGCCTTTTCCCAGGGCTCTTCGCCTCGAAGAAGTATAGGAATACATCCACCGAGGGAGTGAACCCTAGGTTGTTGCAGAGTATGGAGAAGGCCCTGATGAAGGCCCAGCTGGGCAGGTGCCACATTCAGCTCGGTGAGCAGAGCCCTCTCGAATCCGGTGAAGGGCAGGCTAACCTTAACCCTCTTAAAGATGGTGGCGTACAGAAAGAAGAAGGGCTCCCCATCATTGCAGCGATTGTCAATGCATACAGGTTCACCCTTGGTACAGGGTCGAACCGAGACGTACGCATCGCTCTCTCTGCCAAAGAAACGCCCTTTAATCTTGTTCTCGTCATCTTTATGCTTCCTCCAGTCTTCATTGGAAGTAAGTTTTGAGGTCTCAGCAAGGAGATCCTCAGAGGCCCAGGGGTAGAGGGCCCTGTAGTCAACGGTTGGAGGAGGGTTGTAGGTGGTTTTGGTTCTGGCCATCTCGAATCTAAAACAAATGAGAGGCAGGAAGAAGGAAAAAAGGGTTTAGAAGAAAGTGATGGCGTGAACAATGGCGGGCAAAGACTCACAGAAGAAGAGCGAAAGCAAGAGAGAAGAACAGAAACCCTAAAATGCAGAAATCATAAACAGACCCAGTGCAGATATGACTTGAAAAGGGTAGCGGAATTATAAAACAAAGGCGAGAAGAATATTAAAAACCATACCTTTTGAGTAAGCGAGGATGAGGAGTCGTGAGGGTTGGAGTAGAACAGAAGTGTGCGAGAGAAGTTAGAAAGTATGGAGGCTTGAGTGGAAAGTGATGAAACAGTGTAGAGGCGTGGGGTTTTGAAAGGGTTTAACACAGGCAAGGAAGCGCAAACGTTAAGAAACCTTAACTGTTGATCTAGCCACGTGTCCGCAGATTAAAAGGGGGTTGGTGAGATGTCCCTTCAGCGCATTGTTCATGTCCTTTCGCTTAGTGCCACGTAGGTTGCCCAAGCCGATGACTTTGTCTCTTTGCTGAACAAGTTAACAGCTCGAGACTGGGGGGCTTGTGTACTGACCAGTTCTCGGACATCGAGAACAGCTAGTAAGGGTGAGCCGCGTCAGCTAGGTCCCACAACATGGGCCAAAGCCATGTGGGCTGGGTTCCACAGGTAGTAGGGACTGATGGGATGATTAGTCATCAGCGTGTCGATCACCAGAGTGGACTGATGTGTCCTTGTCACTTAGCAGGATGATGTGTCTTTGGCGACAGAGTAGGGCGAGGTGACATCGGTCTTGGGTGTTTTGAACAACAAAACTAAAGCATCTGATATGGGTCCTAAGAGAAGACCAATTATCAGAAAATGCCTAGAGGTAAGGAGAGGCCTAAGGCACGAAGTGTCTATGCATGTAGTAGGGAAAGCACAATTAGGTGTAGAGTCCTAAGGGGTTGAGTACTCATCAGAACTAGGGTTTTCCAGTGAGGCTACATGCATGGCACGTGAACAGTGAAGGCCTGTGTACTGACCAGTTCTCGGACACCGAGAACAGCTAGTAAGGGTGAGCCGTGTCAGCTAGGTCCCACAACATGGGCCAAAGCCATGTGGGCTGGGTCCCACAGGTAGTAGGGACTGATCGGATGATTAGTCATCAGCGTGTCGATCACCAGAGTGGACTGATGTGTCCTTGTCACTTAGCAGGATGATGTGTCTTCGGCGACAGAGTAGGGCGAGGTGACATCGGTCTTGGGTGTTTTGAACAACAAAACTAAAGCATCTGATGTGGGTCATAAGAGAAGACCAGTTATCAGAAAATGCCCAGAGGTAAGGAGAGGCCTAAGTCACGAAGTGTCTATGCATGTAGTAGGGAAAGCACAGTTAGGTGTAGAGTCCTAAGGGGTTGAGTACTCATCAGAACTAGGGTTTTCCAGTGAGGCTACATGCATGGCACGTGAACAGTGAAGGCACTCCAGAGACAGGTGGCCCCATAGACTAGGTGCACGAGAGGGTACCTAGGTGGCCACCCTGTTAGAGTTTGCACTCCAGTTAAGGAAACCTTACGTGCTAGATTACCCTAAGCCTGGGTGATAGTGGCACAAGGGTATTCCTATAAACCCTAAATATGGGTAGTGGCGCAGAGGAAACCCTAGACTATATAAGGGGTAGTAAAATACTTCGCAAACATACGCAGTTTCTAAACCTAAACATAAATACTCAATACACTTGGTGTGCTTGCCCTAGTTTTGACTTGAGCGTTGGAGTGCAAACGGCCTCTAAGGCGCCCCTTTCTATCTTGCAGGTGCAGGTTGTTTCGAGACAGCAAAGCATAATCCAAGGTTCAGAAAGGAGGTGCGTGATTGTCGTAGAGTCAACCGACAGGAGGGTCAACCAGCAAGAACAAGGACCACGAGAGAATGCTCTAAGTTGAAGTGATACATCGTCTTTCATGGCTCTATCTTTGAACCATTCACTAAAATCTTGACTTTGAATATTGGCGTTAGTCCACTTTCTTCTTTTAGTCTTCCTATTTAAAATCTCGTCATACTCTCTATATAGACAAACACATTTTGTTAATGATTTGAATTCTAATTTATAAATGAGAAAATGAAAAAAAAAACTATTATCATACTTGATGTATATGTCTAATTCATTACAATTGAATAAGAGGTATCGATGTGCTTGATCTTTAGATGTAAAATCCAAAGAAAATGGTTTACCTTTTTTCTTTCCCCCCAAAGGACAACCATTACTTGAAAAGTAATCACACAAATCTACATCACATAAATCATTACCCTCATAATTTTCCCCTTTTCTATTCAACCTTGTATCTACACCTTTAGGCAAATATCTTGAACAAAGTGTTAAAGCTTCTTCTGCTAAATACCCTTTAGCAATAGAACCTTTGGGGTAAGATTTATTTTGAACAAAACTTTTAAGTCTGCACAAATATCTCTCAATTGGATACATCCATTGAAATTGCACCGACCCACCTTGTTGGGTCTATTAGTGTCTAAGTTCAAGAGGGGGAGAGGTGAATTGAACTTAGATGATTTTCGCAAAAAACACTGTTTTTCAAAAATCCTGAGAAAAAGAACAGATTGATTCAAAGAAAAATAAATTTATTTTTCCTTATTACTTATGCAAGTCCAGAACCTGAACCAGATTAGTTTTAGAATCAATGAATTAATTTTAGAAAAGTGAAGGCACCTTAACCAGTAGCAGCAGCAAGAACAGATTAAGAAAAAGTCTAAAATTAGAAATCCAACCTTGAATCTTTTAAAAAACTATTCTTGCCGGTTGACCCGCCTGTCGGTTGACTCACGACACTCACACGCCTCCTTCCTCACGTTGATATGTGCTTGGTTCTTTTGAAGCAATCTGCACCTGCAAAAGAGAAAGGGGGTGCCCTAGAGGCCGTTTGCACTCCGACGCTCAAGTCAGTGTAGGGCAAGGAACACCAAGTGTATTGAGTTTCTCTCTGTGTTTAGGTCTAGAAAACTGCGTACCTTTGTGAAGTATCTTACTGTCCCTTATATAGTCTAGGGTTTACTGTGCCGCTAGCCCTAATTAGGGTTCACTGCGCTACTAGCCATATTTAGGGTTTACTGGAATACCCTTGCGCCGCTATCACCCAATCTTAGGGTAATCTAGCACATAAGGTTTCCTTCTCTGGAGTGCAAACTCTCACAGGGTGACCACCTGGGTGCCTCCTTGTGCACCTAGTCTCTGGGGCCACCTATTCTGGGAGTGCCTTCACTGTTCACGTGCCATGCATGTAGCTTCACTAGGAAACTCTAGTTCAGATGAGTACTCGACCCCTCAGGACTCTGCACCTAACTGTGCTCTCCCTGCTACCCGCATGGGCACTTCGTGATCCAGGCCTCTCCCTAACTCTGGGTATTTAACTGGTCATTGGCCCACTCTGGGAACCAATCTTAGCTGTTCTATTTACGCTGTTCAAATCACCCAAGGCCGATGTCACCTCGCCACACCCTGTCGTCGAGGACTCCTCGACATGCTGAGTGACGATGACACCTCCGCCCATCCTGGTGATCTGATGACCCATCACCCTTCTCTGTAGGCTGATGACTAATCACCCTTTTCTGTAAGCTGATGACTAGTCACCCCTCTCTGTAGGTTGATGACTAATCACCCTTTTCTGTAGGCTGATGACTAATCACCCCTCTCTGTAGGCTGATGACTCATCGCCCTTCTCTGTTCAATACCCCCTGTAGGATCCATTCCACGTGGCTTTGGCCCATGCTGTGGGACCCAGCTGACGTCCGAGGACTGGTCAGTACACAAGCCCCCCAGTCTCAAGCTGTTAACTTGTTTCAGCGAAGAGACTAAGTCATGGGCGAGGACTGATCGGTACACAAGCCCCCCTAGTCTCGAGCTGCTACCTTGTTTCAGCGAAGAGACTAAGTCATGGACTCGGGCGACCTACGTGGCTCTGCGCATAAGTACACGAACAGTGCGCTGAAAGGACACTTCACCAACCCCCTTTCATCCGCTAACACGTGGCTGCATCAACGGTTCGAGATTCATAACGTTTGCGCTTCCTAGGGCTACGTTAAACCTCTTCAAAACCCCGCGCCACTTCACTGTTTCATCACTTTGCATTCTCACCTCTGTAGACTCTATCTTCCAGCGCACGCTCTCTTCTTCTCATCAGGCTTTTCACACTTCTCCGCTCTCACTCAACCAAAGGTATGATCTTTATGTCTTCTCCTCTTTCATAACATAATTTCGATCATCCATATGGCATGCTGCAACTGTTCTGGGCCTGTTTGTGGTTTGTGCATTCTAGGGTTTTTGTTCTTCTTTCCTGGGTTCGTTCTACCTTCGAGTCTTCGTCCACCATTGTTTTCTTCTAAGCCTCTTTTCTTTTCCTGCCTCTCATTTGTTTAGATTCGAGATGGCCAGAACCAAAACTACCTCCAACCCTCCTCCAATCGTAGCGGTCGATTACAAGGCCCTCTACCCATGGGCTTCTGAGGATCTCCTTGCCGAGACCTCCAAACTCACATCCTGCGAGGATCTTCGCAAGCACAGGGATGATGAGAATGAGATTAAAGGACGCGTCTTCGGCAGGGAAACTGACGCGTACATCTCTGTGCGACTCGGTATAGCAAACGAGCCCGTGTGCGCCGATGATCGCTGCAACGATGGGGAACCGTTCTTCTTCTTCTACGCCACCATCTTCAAAAGAGTCAAAGTCCGCCTTCCTTTCACCGGGTTCGAGAGGGCTTTGCTCACAGAATTAAATGTGGCTCCTGCTCAACTGCACCCCAACAGTTGGGCCTTTATCAGGGCGTTCTCCATCCTTTGCAATAACCTAGGGTTCACCCCCTCTGTCGATGTCTTTCTTTACTTCTTCGAGGCGAAGAGCCCCGGCAAGAGGCTTTGGGTAAGCCTGAATGGGGTGGCAGGGAGAGTCCTTCTAACTCTCTTCTCGCAGTCATACAAGAACTTCAAGGGAAGGTTCTTTCGAGTCTGCTGCAGCTCCTACGACCCCACCATGCTCGATGGGTTTCCATTATACTGGGTGGGGGAGTTGAAATTCAAGAAGCCACGCAGGCTCGAGGAGCTGACTGTCCCTGATCAAGAACTCTGCCAGACCATTTCCAGCTGGGGCGTGGTGTTTGACTCCACCCAGCTGATTAGGCATGAGTATGACGCTGAGACTCTCAGCGTGTACATTGGTACACCAACTTCATCTTGCACTTACCTGTTCACATACTTAACACCTTGCCTTTCTCATACTTTCTTATTGTTCACTGCAGGCATGGTACTCAGCGTTGATAAGAAGAAAAGGCTGGCGGATGTGCTGAATCGCCGCAATGCTAGCGGTTCAGCCCTTGCAGGTCCTTCATCACCCGCGGGTGCTGCCTTGGAACCTATTGCTGAAAAGTCCAAGAGGGCAGCCCCTGTGGAGGTTTCTGATGACGAGGACACCTGTTCCGGCCTTGTCTTCAAAAGGAAAAGGGTGGGGACAGCCGCGGAGGTCTCTTCAGCCACAAAAGGGCACCCTTCATCCTTTAGGGAGCACCCTCCCAGCGCCTCCTCCCCTCCTGAGCCAATCTTAACGCTTGAGGGGGGTGGGGAGAGTGCTCCTCCTTCTGGTCAGATGCCTTCTGCCCCAGAACTGCCTTCTCTGCTCCAAAGGTCACTTGCGCAGATGCCTGGCCGAGCTGCCTTGGAGGCCATGGACAAAAACTCCCTCGAGAACCTTCTCAGCCATGGTCTCGGGGAGTTCTTGGCCGCTTCCAACTCCTTGCTGGTCAAGGGCAACGTTGAGGCAGAGCTGCTTGAGAAGACCGCCCAACTGGAGAAAGAGCTGGAGCAAAAGGATCTCCAACTCCGCCAAGCGTCCCAACGCGAGACTGCCCTTAACCAAGAATTGGGTAGTCTCCGTCAATCTGAGAAGGAGACCAAAAAGCTTCTTTTCTCCAAGGGGCAAGAGGCCCTCCAGCTTGAAGCTAAGATACTCCCCCTCCGCAACAAGATCATCGAACTGGAAGAGCAAGCGGAGGGGGCTCAAGCCAAAATGACCAAGCTGGAGGAGAGGGCTGTAACATCCCGCCAAAATACTTTGAAAATAAATATAAAACAAAAAAATAAAGGTGACAAATGGATTGAAAAGAGCAAAATCTTTATATAAAATAAATAAGTTTCTCCTCACAGGGAGTTTAATACAATGATCACTTCTCCATTAAAACGTAAATGAAATACAATCCAAAAGCAAAATAGGCGATCTCCTGGCAGAAAGGGGCGATCTCCTATAAGAAGGGCGATCTCCTTTCATAAAGGCGATCTCCTATTGTAAAGCAGCAAGAGGGGCAATCACCCAACAAAAGGAAAACAGGCGATCTCCTTCCAGTGACAATTTTTCTAAAGAGCTCTACTTCCTGCAACATCATCTGCTCCCGTGTAAATTATACACGATCATTACAGGTTTAAGAAAAGGCCACATCACAAAGAAAACACAGGGTAAGCTAGACATTTAAAAAGAATTAGATAGGAAACTTAAAAATCATAAAGACGAAACAAATCAAAATCACCCACATAACAACTATCAATCCCTCGTTTCCCTTCACATGACCACCCAGAAATCATACAGTTCACAATATTCTCCACAGTCATTCATTTTCACATAGAGCATCAAGTGTCTATAAATTCAAGTTCCTCATTTCATATGTCAGACCACCACTGACTCAGCACACAAGACACTTGACACTACTTCCGGATTGACTCGTGCGTTGAACTTAGTATCCAGAGACATGCACCTGTCATACTGCCCACTGTGGAATCTCACACATCCACAGGGTCGCCGTGAAATCTCACACATTCACAAGCATACGATGAATCTCAACACATCACCATACAGCATGACAAGGTTAATTCGTATAACAGTCGAGCCCATTCTTTTTCAAACTACTCGCCCATTCATACGAACCTCCTTCGACTCTCACCAACTGAATAACTTCATCTACGTGATTCCATTATCTCAGCAGAGTCAGGATCGTCTCATTAACAGGTTACTCACTGATCAATGCACTTTCCTAACCAATCTCAACACGGTATTTCCTTTCCTGAAAATACTATGCCTCGATCCCACATTCACAGCATTCAACACATCATACCACTCAAGTAAATGATTCAAATCACATCAACAAACATTTCAAAGCTTCAGATCTTCGAATATCTCATGTAAATCTCAAGTAGTTTCAAAACAACATCAAAAACAGAGATTTCGTAAAACAGCGCCAAAACCGGCGATCTAGTTCAAAAACATGGTATTTCAAAGGCTATGTTTAAAACCGGCGACCACGTCGCCCAAGCACACAAACCAAGCATTTCACGAAGACAAAAGCGAAAACGGCGACCACGTCGCCCACACTTCAGAAAAAGCTACACTATGGCTTGTATGGAAAAGAGGTCTAGCTTCCCTTACCTGGACTTGCGCAAAACACCACGAGCTCCAAACCCACCGAGCTTGAAGGATGCCTTAGCTCTGTTTCCCCAGCGTCTGGTTGAAGGACTTGCAGAGAACCTCCCAGGTGCTCTAATGGTGCTGCCTCTCGTCGTACTCTTGGATGCAGATGCTAAAAATCGTGGCGCGAAGGAGATATCTGAAGGAGAAGGGTGATAACTCACTCTTTCTCTCTTTGAAGGCTACAACGTTTTCCCTCTCTCAGCAGTGGGGTTTCTGCATCTTAAACCAACTTATCCACCAAAAGCAGCTGCCACCACCCATTCTGCAGAGAAGTCTGAGAACCACTGCCCTGAACAGTACGACCACTGTTGTCTCTGGTGCATGCCAACCACTGCTCTGAACAGTACTGCCACTGTTGTCGCTTGTGCATGCCAACCACTGCTCTGAACAGTACTGCCACTGTTGTCGCTTGTGCATGCCAGCCACTGCTCTGAACAGTACGACCGTGAGTGTCTCCCGCGCATGCCAACATTCTGATGTCACTATTCTGAACCACCCTTTTTGTCTACGTGGCGTGCGTGCACTACGCTTCATGCTGGGAGTCTGGGTCTTACCTTCAAGGTGTGAAACTCGACGTCGCGCTATAACTTTCCACTGCTGACTCATCCTGGCGAACGACCGATGTCTCCTTCGCCCTGGAAGACGACCGATGTCTTCCTCTGGGGGACGACCGATGTCTTCCCTGGCGACGCCCTCATAACTCTCGCGCCTTGACCACGTCCACATGCCTCGCGCCCTGGCAATGCCCGCATGCCTCGCGCCCACGCGATGCCTGCTTGCCTCTCGCGCCCGGCGCTGCCTGCATGCCTCTCGCGCCCGCGCGATGCCTGCATGCCTCTCGCGCCCGCGCGATGCCTGCATGCCTCTCGTGCCCGCGCGACGTCCACCAGGCGCTCATGTGTAGCAGGCGACCGGCGACCTCGTAGCCTTCTAACTTAACTTTTCCTCCCTTACTCTTCTTGATCTACATGTCAGCCGACCGACCTCTACCAGCTGACCCCAGATCTTGGGCGACGTCCGAGGTCCGACTACTACGAAACTTCATTTACCAGCTCTTTGTATTTTAAATAATAACATCTTCTGAAATTATTTAAATATACCACTTTTATTCCAATTCAATTTTACAGGTCCTTACATTCTCCCCAACAAGAAAATTTTCGTCCTCGAAAATTGAATTACAAGGAAAAGAGGTGGGCATATGCATCTCCCATGGTTCCCTTCAAATTCCATGGTGAATCACCCGATCTGCACGTCGTCCACTTCCAACACGTGACTAGGGTCTGCAAGATACTTCCTTAGCTGTGATACGTGAAACACATTATGCAGGTTTGCTAATTGGGGAGGTGGGGTGATCTCATAAGCCACTGGACTGATCCCCCTTGGGTCTGACATGGCCCAACCAACTTAGGGACAGCTTCTTTGATCTGATAGCTCGTCCTACACCCTTGGCTGTTGCTTCCCTCATAAAGACATGATCCCCAGCAGCAAACTCCAAAGGTCTTCTCCTCTGATCTGCCGAGGACATTTGCCGACTTTCAGAAGCTTTCATTCTGCCTTGCATCAGTTTCACCTTCTCGGTTGTCTGTTGAACCAACTCTTACTACTCCAATACTTCATCAATTTCCATTCTCCATCTGCTGGTATGCAGATTCTGCCATTAATCTCAATATTCCATCTTTACCCGTTACAAAGCCTTTAGCCTGATCGGTGTCTAGCAAATTCCACAATACGTTTTAGACTAGGATCCTCTCACTGTTCAATCAAAACTGATTCGCCCTCCGGTTCCAACAATAAGGGAATTCTGCATTTCTTCCCATACAAAGCTTCATACAATTACTGTCTTCAAATCTCCATAACAACACTACCACTGCCGATTCTAAATCATAAGTAGAATAATTCCCCTCATGAAATTTGAGTTGCATTGAACATATGCAACTCCTGTCTTCTCTTGTATCCAGACACAATTCAAACTTTGATGTGAGGCATCATACTAAACCTCAAAAGGCTTGTCTTCTGCACATCTTCTGTCTTAGCAAAATCTGGTTTTATCCAGATTTCCGATAAAACTTTAAGGACACTGAAGTTCCATCTAACTGATCCCCCACTCATCAATTACGGGTAGAGGGTAGTTGTCCTGGATGGTCAACTTATTCAACTTCCTGTAATCCCTACACAGTTGAGGTCCTTCCTCTTCCTTTTTAACCAACAATGTTGGAAATTCCAAGGAGATATATTGGGCTTGACTAACTGCGCCTCTAACAACTATTCCACTTATTTTCTTCAATTTAATCAACTCGGCTGAACTTTGGAAACACTATCTTTCGTTGAGCTTAACCTTTGGAAACGTGATTGACAGGTCACTAATCCCTTTTCTGGAATAACATCCAATTCATCTCCTACATACTCAACATAAACTAGTGTCCAATTTCGAATCACATACAGCTTTCCAAATCCAAATTAATTAAACAACATCCATCCCACGTGAGACTTTCTCTCTCATCCAAGCAATTTCTCCGCCTGTTGCTTTTCAACAATTTTCTTTGCCTAACTGTAACTTTAAACACAATTAAGATATTTCATCTTTCCTCTTTCCCAAAATCGTTGATACATTTCAAGATGATATAATCATCTTGTAAACTTATTCTCTACCAAATCTCAAATTTCCATTTCAAGCCTTGTGTCCAGCTAGAGGTCATCACCAAGCTCCAGATCAAAGAAAGATTCCTACTTTCATCTTGGAACTTAACTCCAGTACTTCCCATGGATACACATGCTTAAGTCTTTAAACTCTCAACATCCTGCTTACATACTCTCCATAACCTATATGTAGCTGAACCTACACCTTGGTACACTAAATCTAACTTACACTTCCTTCTCTAATTCCATCAACTCAGCTGGGACCGTTGACACTGGTCCAGCTCCAGGTACCAAAACAATAGAGAGTTCCACTTCCCTCTTAGGAGGTAACCCAGGTACCTCTTCTGGAAATACATCCGTGAAATCTTTCACCACGGGTATTCTGCTTACGTCCCCTTTATTCTCCACCTCCGACCGAGCGAGTATCACGAAGCACCTCGCCCCTTCTTCCAACGCTGACTGCCCTTGCTGAGCAGATATTACATCTGATCCTTGGAGGTCTGGAAATGCAATCCTCTGACCACCGCAGTCAATGAGAACGTGATTGGCAGCTAACCAATCCATTCCCAGGATAACATCTAGGTCCCGAAGAGGTAGGCAGATCAAGTTCACCTTGAATCTGCGTCCCTCTACTATCACTGGACATTCGGGGCAAACTGTAGAGGTCATCACCTGCCCTGACGCAGGTGTAGAGACCAACAGTTCGAAAGGTAACTCCTTAACTAGAAGGCCCAACTCGGCTACACACAGGCTTGACACAAAGGAGTGTGTCGCTCCAGAATCAAACAAAACCTTTACACTCCTACCAGCTATAAAACATATACTCTGCACGAGGTTACCTGACTGAGACGCCTCTGCTCCTGACATGGCCAACACTCTCCCTGTTGCCTGAGGTCTGCTGCCTTCATTCCTCAACTGCCGAGAACCACTGGGTTGAGTCATCCTTTTTCTGTTAGGACAATCTCTAGAAATGTGCCCCATTTCTTGGCATGTGAAACACCCTTTCTCTGAATTCCTCTTGGAGCACACCTTGACGTTATGTAACCCACCACAACGGAAACACTTTGGTTTCCATGGTTGTTGCCGCTGAAACTGGAGCGGAACTGCTCCTGCCCGACGTGGTGGAGGTCTCGCATAAGGCTTGCTTTGTGGGTGCTGCACCTTGGCCTTCCCACTGGAGGGACCCCCTGGGTGTGATCTGATTATCCTGGAATCATTCCTCTCCAGGGTCTCCACTACCTTTGCCTTCCTTACTAAGGCATGCAACTCCCTGGTCCACGGATCTGCTTGATCAGGGGTAGCACTCCCACTGAGCTTGGGTGGGTTGTGCCTCATGAACTCGGTCATCCCTACCTGCTCCCGAGGCTGATTGACCTGGGAAGCTGTTGCAGCCGATCCAGCAGTTCCCAAATGATTCATTACAGCCAGATGAATCTGGGCCATTACCGTATTCTGCTGTTGGATGGCAGTTGCCATCATCTCGATAGCCTTAGCAATCTGGCTCATCTCCGAAGAAGATTGGGGAGGGGTAGAAGGTCTACATGCCATCTCCTTCGTTTTCAGATTTTTGAAACTATAAGGTTCCTATATTCCCTACAACTACAAGAATGAGATCGATAAGAAATCAATTCATTCAAGGGGGTAACAGCTAGACCTTACAAAGGTCAGCATCTCAAAATCATTAAGAATTTGAGCTCAACAACAGAGTCATAATGCTTATAACATCAAGCATAACACCAGCACAACTACTGGTATGCAGTCACCAATCCAATCAACCATTTTCAATCAATTACAAAGACACTCAAGAGAATGAGATAGCTCACACCAGAATTCAATATATGCTAAACATCAAACCTTTGGAATTAAGATTGAGACTCATCTCGATCCAGTTATGAGTGTGCACCCTCACTACTTTATCAAGACCTTCTCATTCTTAATACTAAGATTTTCAATTAGAACATATATTCACCAAGCACACACAAAATTTCAATACAAAAACGTTTGAAAACCTTTCACTATAGCTATTATTTTAAACTCAAATAACTTTCATGAGCAGAAGAAACACAATGGATCCACAGCCCTCAGGTCATCCTAAGGACGAACTGCTCTGATACCATTAATGTAACATCCCGCCAAAATACTTTGAAAATAAATATAAAACAAGAAAATAAAGGTGACAAATGGATTGAAAAGAGCAAAATCTTTATATAAAATAAATAAGTTTCTCCTCACAGGGAGTTTAATACAATGATCACTTCTCCATTAAAACGTAAATGAAATACAATCCAAAAGCAAAATAGGCGATCTCCTGGCAGAAAGGGGCGATCTCCTATAAGAAGGGCGATCTCCTTTCATAAAGGCGATCTCCTATTGTAAAGCAGCAAGAGGGGCGATCACCCAACAAAAGGAAAACAGGCGATCTCCTTCCAGTGACAATTTTTCTAAAGAGCTCTACTTCCTGCAACATCATCTGCTCCCATGTAAATTATACACGATCATTACAGGTTTAAGAAAAGGCCACATCACAAAGAAAACACAGGGTAAGCTAGACATTTAAAAAGAATTAGATAGGAAACTTAAAAATCATAAAGACGAAACAAATCAAAATCACCCACATAACAACTATCAATCCCTCGTTTCCCTTCACATGACCATCCAGAAATCATACAGTTCACAATATTCTCCACAGTCATTCATTTTCACATAGAGCATCAAGTGTCTATAAATTCAAGTTCCTCATTTCATATGTCAGACCACCACTGACTCAGCACACAAGACACTTGACACTACTTCCGGATTGACTCGTGCGTTGAACTTAGTATCCAGAGACATGCACCTGTCATACTGCCCACTGTGGAATCTCACACATCCACAGGGTCGCCGTGAAATCTCACACATTCACAAGCATACGATGAATCTCAACACATCACCATACAGCATGACAAGGTTAATTCGTATAACAGTCGAGCCCATTCTTTTTCAAACTACTCGCCCATTCATACGAACCTCCTTCGACTCTCACCAACTGAATAACTTCATCTACGTGATTCCATTATCTCAGCAGAGTCAGGATCGTCTCATTAACAGGTTACTCACTGATCAATGCACTTTCCTAACCAATCTCAACACGGTATTTCCTTTCCTGAAAATACTATGCCTCGATCCCACATTCACAGCATTCAACACATCATACCACTCAAGTAAATGATTCAAATCACATCAACAAACATTTCAAAGCTTCAGATCTTCGAATATCTCATGTAAATCTCAAGTAGTTTCAAAACAACATCAAAAACAGAGATTTCGTAAAACAGCGCCAAAACCGGCGATCTAGTTCAAAAACATGGTATTTCAAAGGCTATGTTTAAAACCGGCGACCACGTCGCCCAAGCACACAAACCAAGCATTTCACGAAGACAAAAGCGAAAACGGCGACCACGTCGCCCACACTTCAGAAAAAGCTACACTATGGCTTGTATGGAAAAGAGGTCTAGCTTCCCTTACCTGGACTTGCGCAAAACACCACGAGCTCCAAACCCACCGAGCTTGAAGGATGCCTTAGCTCTGTTTCCCCAGCGTCTGGTTGAAGGACTTGCAGAGAACCTCCCAGGTGCTCTAATGGTGCTGCCTCTCGTCGTACTCTTGGATGCAGATGCTAAAAATCGTGGCGCGAAGGAGATATCTGAAGGAGAAGGGTGATAACTCACTCTTTCTCTCTTTGAAGGCTACAACGTTTTCCCTCTCTCAGCAGTGGGTTTTCTGCATCTTAAACCAACTTATCCACCAAAAGCAGCTGCCACCACCCATTCTGCAGAGAAGTCTGAGAACCACTGCCCTGAACAGTACGACCACTGTTGTCTCTGGTGCATGCCAACCACTGCTCTGAACAGTACTGCCACTGTTGTCGCTTGTGCATGCCAACCACTGCTCTGAACAGTACTGCCACTGTTGTCGCTTGTGCATGCCAGCCACTGCTCTGAACAGTACGACCGTGAGTGTCTCCCGCGCATGCCAACATTCTGATGTCACTATTCTGAACCACCCTTTTTGTCTACGTGGCGTGCGTGCACTACGCTTCATGCTGGGAGTCTGGGTCTTACCTTCAAGGTGTGAAACTCGACGTCGCGCTATAACTTTCCACTGCTGACTCATCCTGGCGAACGACCGATGTCTCCTTCGCCCTGGAAGACGACCGATGTCTTCCTCTGGGGGACGACCGATGTCTTCCCTGGCGACGCCCTCATAACTCTCGCGCCTTGACCACGTCCACATGCCTCGCGCCCTGGCAATGCCCGCATGCCTCGCGCCCACGCGATGCCTGCTTGCCTCTCGCGCCCGCGCGCTGCCTGCATGCCTCTCGCGCCCGCGCGATGCCTGCATGCCTCTCGCGCCCGCGCGATGCCTGCATGCCTCTCGTGCCCGCGCGACGTCCACCAGGCGCTCATGTGTAGCAGGCGACCGGCGACCTCGTAGCCTTCTAACTTAACTTTTCCTCCCTTACTCTTCTTGATCTACATGTCAGCCGACCGACCTCTACCAGCTGACCCCAGATCTTGGGCGACGTCTGAGGTCCGACTACTACGAAACTTCATTTACCAGCTCTTTGTATTTTAAATAATAACATCTTCTGAAATTATTTAAATATACCACTTTTATTCCAATTCAATTTTACAGGTCCTTACAAGGGCTACCGACCGAGAAGTTCAGCTGGGCAAGGTTGAGGAGGAACTTGCCCAACAAATTGAATTGCTGAAGAAGACCGAGACTGAGCTTATTAATGACGCCGCCGACGCCTATGGGGAAGGCTTTGGTGATGCCCTTGCTCAGGTTGCCTGCGTGCATCCTGAGATGGACCTCTCACCATACTCCGCAACTATGCAGGTGGTCAACGGGCAAATAGTGCCCAGATAGGTCTTCTGAATGATTGTATTTAGCTAAACATCTTGTAATCACCCTCCTTTGTAATATAAAACTTTGTTTTATGCATTGTTCATCTGTTTGTCGTGCTTTGTATTTGGTGGGCTCACGATCAGAAATAATGCACCTGCAAAAATGAACCTCAAGTAGCATGTTTTTTCTGCTAATTTCATTAGTGAACCTTTATTTTAATCTGGGCGTTCTCACTCGGAGGGGGAAGGTGTTCCTTATGAACTCCCCTTTCCCCTCACGAGACCTCTAACCCCAACTAATAGGTTCTGATTGACCTGTCGTCGTCCATGGACGACGGAGGATTTAACCAGGCGAACCCTTCTTTCACGTTGGAAGTTCTCACTCGAAGTGGAGGTGTTCTCTACGAACCTACCTCTCCACTTACGAGACCTCTAACTCCAAGTGATAGATCCTAACTGACCTCACATCGCTCACAGGCGAGGAGGATTTCTATGGGCGAACCCTTTTTTCACATTGGAAGTTCTCACTCGAAGTGGAGGTGTTCTCTGCGAACCTACCTCTCCACTTACGAGACCTCTAACTCCAAGTGACAAGTTCTAACTGACCTTACATCGCTCACAGGCGAGGAGGATTTCTCTGGGCGAACCCTTCTTTCACATTGGAAGTTCTCACTCGAAGTGGAGGTGTTCTCTGTGAACCTACCTCTCCACTTACGAGACCTCTAACTCCAAGTGACAGGTTCTAATAACATTGTACAAACACATTAAAAGCATATATCTTTAACTGAAGGTTATTGGGTGACCTCATTAAAAACCCTTAGAAGGGAAAAAAGAGTGTCCCCTGTATTGTGTAGTGTACAAGATTACATGGCTTTAACTGAAATAATACTTCAAGTGGGTCGCATTCCATGTTCGAGGAATTGAACCTCCTTCTAAAGTCTCAAGCCTATATGCTCCATTCCCTAGGGCCTCTGTCACTCTAAAAGGACCAGTCCACTTAGGGGATAGCTTGTTCTCTATCTGGTATGGAGACGCCTTCCGCATGACGAGGTCTGCCGCCTGGAACTGCCGAGCTCTCAGCTTAGAACTGTGTTTGAGCTCAACTCTTC
This sequence comes from Phaseolus lunatus, assembly GCA_013389735.1. Classification (NCBI taxonomy): domain Eukaryota; kingdom Viridiplantae; phylum Streptophyta; class Magnoliopsida; order Fabales; family Fabaceae; genus Phaseolus; species Phaseolus lunatus. The sequence goes on from CM023857.1 coordinate 20,789,607, forward strand.
TCTTTAGCGCCTCAGCCTTGATTCCAGCTTCTTCCCTGGCTTCATCCAAAAGATCAAGATTCACCTTCCTCTCTTCATTGGATTCCTCAGCCACAAAGTTCTGGAAACGTGGTGAGCTCTCCTGGATCTCCATAGGGATCATGGCATCTGAACCATACACCAAACTAAAGGGAGTCTCCTTAGTAGTGGACTGGGGAGTAGTACGGTAAGCCCATACTATTTTGGGAACCTCCTCAGCCCACCTTCCCTTTGCTTTCTCCAGCCTTCTCTTCAGTCCTCTGAGGAGGACTCGGTTGGCCGACTCGAACTGCTCGTTGGTCTGTGGGTGCTCGACTGATGCAAACACCTGCTTGATCCCCAATTCTGTACATAGCTTCCCCAATTGTTGGCTTGCAAATTGCGTGCCATTGTCAGACACTAAGCGCTTGGGTACGCCGAAGCGGCAGACTATGTTCTTCCACACGAAGTGTTGGATCTTTTGTGCTGTAATCTGTGCGACTGGCTCAGCCTCAATCCACTTCGTGAAATATTCTATGGCGACCACGAGGTACTTCATTTGTCGTATCGCCAAAGGGAAAGGCCCCAAGATGTCGATTCCCCATGTGTGAAACGGCCAAGGGCTGTATATCGACCTGAGCTCTTCTGGTGGTGCCTTAGGCCAATCAGCATGCAATTGGCATTGCTTGCACTGCTGCGCATACCTAGTGCAATCTTCCCTCATCGTTGGCCAATAGTACCCTGCTCGAATGGCCTTAGAGGCCAGAGCTTGACCTCCGGTATGACTACCACAGATACCTTCATGGAGCTCCGCCATTATCCTTACACACTGCTCGCCATGCACGCAGACCAAGATAGGGTGGGTAAACCCATGCCTATACAACTCGCCTTCAATGAGCGTGTACTTGGACGAGTTTTTCTTTATCTTCTTTGCCTCCGTCGGCTCTACTGGGAGCATTCCCTCCGCTATGTAACGCTTATAAAGCGTCATCCATGTCTCACCATTCTGTAGTAGGCAGATCTGTGACGCCTCCACCTCCATTGGCCTGCACGCGTTGACTCGTGGCTTCTTCAAAGTTTCTTGAGTCAACGACCGATGACTCCTCTTCTCACCATCTGACTGGCTGATCTGATGGACTCCCACCAAGTTATCAGCTGTATAAGTACGAGGCGCCCTCAGGGTCTCCTGGATGACTGTCCTCTGTCTGCCCCCCTTGCCTGAGCTGGCGAGTTTGGCCAACAAGCCAGCTCTGGCATTCTGCTCCCTGGGCACGTGTACTAGTTCAAATATTTCAAATGAACTCTTCAATCTCTGGACATACTCCAAGTAAGAGGCCATCTGAGGGTCTTTGGCCTGGTACTCTCCCGCCACTTGACCGGTGACCAACAATGAGTCACTCTTGGCCATAAGGCTCTGCGCTCCCATCTCCTTTGCCAACAACATCCCAGCGATCAAAGCCTCATATTCTGCCTGGTTATTGCTGGCTTTGAAAGCGAATCGCAGGGCCTGCTCTATCAATAACCCCTTGGGTCCTTCCAGGATCACTCCCGCTCCGCTGCCTTGCTGATTCGAGGACCCGTCTACTGACAATACCCATTTGAAATTGGGTCCCTCCTGCTGGGCCTCGGTTGAGGACATCTCGGCCACAAAGTCAGCGTAGACCTGTCCTTTGATCGGGCCCCTGGGTTCATACTGGATGTCGAATTCTGACAACTCGACTGCCCAACGTACCATTCTTCCTGCCACATCGGGCTTCTGCAGGACCTTGTATATCGGCAGATCTGTCATCACCACCACTGTGAAGCTTTGGAAATAGTGGCGAAGTCTCCTGGCTGAAAACACCACTGCTAATGCTGCCTTTTCTAAGGCTTGGTATCTTGTTTCAGGCCCCTGCAACACTTTGCTGACAAAATAAATGGGCTTCTGGCTTTGTTGCTGCTCTTGAACCAAGACAGAACTCACCTCCCTATCTGTAACTGCAAAGTAAAGACGTAGGGGTGTGCCGAGCTGAGGCTTGCACAAGACTGGCGGGCTGGCCAGATACTCTTTGAGCTTAAGGAAAGCCTGCTCACATTCTGCAGTCCAGGTGAATCTGCTATTCCTCCTTAGGCATTGGAAATAAGGGTGGCCCTTGTCTCCTCCGGCTGACACGAACCTGGAGAGCGCAGCCATCCGACCCGTCAACTGTTGCACTTCTTTGACCGACATCGGGCTCCTCATGGCTATGATCGTTGCACACTTGTCTGGGTTGGCCTCAATCCCTCTTTCCGTGAGCAAAAACCCAAGGAACTTGCCCGCCTCCACCCCAAAGACGCACTTTTCTGGATTCAACTTCAACCTGTACTTCGCTATTGTATTAAACAGCTCCTCAAAGTCGTCAACATGCTGATCTCGTGCCTGGGACATCACCACCATGTCATCTACATAGGCCTGCACATTGCGTCCCAGCATGGGGGCGAGGACCTTGTCCATCAGCCTCTGATATGTGGCACCCGCGTTCTTCAGGCCAAACGGCATGACTGTGTAGCAGTAACAAGACAGCTCTGTCATGAACGCAGTCTTGTTCTCATCCATCGGGTGCATCTTGATCTAATTATACCCAGAAAAAGCGTCCAAGAAGCTGAGTAACTTGCAGCCCGAGGCACTGTCTACTAGCGCATCTATGTTGGGCAGAGGGTAGGAATCTTTTGGACAGGCCTTGTTAAGATCTGTGAAGTCCACACACATCCTCCACTTCCCATTGGCCTTTTTTACCAGGACAACATTCGCAAGCCACTCAGGGTATTGTATTTCCCGTATGTGGCCTGCTTTTAGCAACTTCTGTGTTTCCTCCCTGATTACCTGCCTTCGTTCATCATTGAACTTCCTCCTCCTTTGGCGGACTGGTCTGACTTGGGAATTCAGTGCCAGGCGATGGCATAGAAAATCGGGGTCAATGCCTGGCATGTCCGAGGGGGACCAAGCGAAAGCGTCCAGATGCTTTCTTATAACTCCCGCCACCTGTTCTTGGGTCTCCGGAGACAGGGATTTACCCAGCTTGAAAATCTTTCCCCCGATCTCCTTCTCCACGACCTCCTCTGCCGGTTCAGGCCACCTCGCCCGGGCGACCTCTGCTCGGGTGACCCCGACGTCACCTCGGGGCATATCTGCTTCATCGACACCTCCTCCCGGTGGTGAGGTGGTCACCATGCACACTCCCCGCTTTGTCTTGAGGCTATTCTCATAGCACCTTTTAGCCTCTTTTTGATCTGACTTGATGGTTACCACCATCCCCTCCATCGATGGCAGCTTCATCTTCATGTGCCTTGTGGACACCACAGCCCCTAGCCGGTTCAGGGCCGGTCTGCCCAGAAGTATGTTGTAGGCAGAGGGAGCATTCACCACAAGGTACCTGATGTTCTCTGTGCGGGATGCTACTCCATCAGTGAACGTGGTCCTCAACTCTATGTACCCCCGCACTTCTACTTGGTCTCCTGCGAACCCATACAAACAGCCGACGTAGGGTCGCAGCTGATCAGGAGACAACTGTAGCTTGTTGAAAGTCGACCAGAACATCACATCGGCCGAGCTCCCCTGATCGACCAATACCTGGTGCACCTTACGTGCGACAGTGACCACTGAAATGACCACCGGATCGTTATCATGGGGGACAACATCTCGGCGATCAGCCTTTGTGAAGACGAGGTCGATATCCGGAAAGTGATCTTCCTCGCAGGTCTCCACTGCCATCACTGAACGTGCATACTTCTTACGTTGCGAAGAAGTGCACCCTCCTCCTGAGAACCCACCTGATATAGTGAGGATCTCACCATGTATGGGCACTTCATGCCCCTGGTCTGTCCTTGGTGCAACGACCGTCTCACCTTCTAATGCCTCCTTTTGGTAGTCATTCAAGAACCCACTCTTCACCAACTCGTCCAACTGGTGGGCCAGGGCCAGGCAATTTCGAACGGGGTGCCCAAAAGCCTGATGGAATTCGCACCATGCATTTTTGTTAGGCCCCAACCTCTTGTCACTCTTTGGGGGCATCTTCAACCTTTCTGCCACATTAGGAATGGCAATCAGTTCCTTCAACTCCACCACAAATTCATGCCTAGGGGGCATGTCATCCTTGCCTCGCGCCCCAGGTTGTGGTTTTCGGGGCTCGTAGGGCTTCTGTTTCCCTTGAGCTTTCTTCTTTGTGGTTGCCTCGTGCACCCGCAGCGGTTGAGGCCGACTAGGCACTCGGGGCCTTAACGAGACTGCGCTTTCTCGCTTCTCGCTGAGCTCTCCTTCGGCGACAATGTGGGCCACAACACGTCGTTTTATGTCGCCGAAAGTCTTGGGGCGGCTGCGTATCAGAGATTCGCTGAAAGGCCCTGGCAATACGCCCTTCCTGAAGGCGTGCACCACCATGTCTTCATCCTTGGTGTGCAACCTTACCACCATCGCCCCAAACCTATTGAGGTAATCTTTAAGGGACTCCCTTTGATGCTGCCTTACATCGAAAAGATCGTAAGACACTGGTGCAGGGGCCCTGTTGACAAGATATTGCTCCCTGAACAGCGCGGAGAATTGCGCGAAAGACGTGATATGTCCTTCAGGAAAACTCACGAACCATTCTAGCGCAGTTCCTGTCAGTGTGGCCATAAAGAGCTTACAGTGCACTGCGTCAGACCCTCCCGACAACATCATCTGCGTATGGAAAGCAGTGAGATGCGTTTCAGGATCCTCTTTCCCGGTGAACACAATCTTAGGCCCTACAAAGGTGGCTGGGACCACCGTGTTCATAATCGCCTGGGAGAAAGGCATGGGAAAGGCCCTTGGGGGCACTGGTGGGGCTCGATCATCTTCCCCACGATCTCCAGCTTGCTGTATGTGTTGCAAATTCAAGTGTAGCTCCTCATTCGCTCGGTGCAACTCTTCATTCCTGGCCTGTGAGGCGGCCAGGTCTTCCTGCATACGCGCCTGATGCGCTCGAGATTCCGCCACCGTCTCCTGGAGGGCGCGCATCGTTTCCATCAGCTGTTGCATGGTAACGCTGTCGCCTCCGTTTGGTGGACCGGACCCGTGTCTTGTATTCCTCATCTTTTGTGGTTCTTACTCTCACTCTCGTGTATGGGACCTTGTTTTACTACGGCCCCACGGTGGGCGATAAATGTTCTTTCCGGTTGACCCGCCTGTCGGTTGACTCACGACACTCACACGCCTCCTTCCTCATGTTGATATGTGCTTGGTTCTTTTGAAGCAATCTGCACGTGCAAAAGAGAAAGGGGGCGCCCTAGAGGCCGTTTGCACTCTGACGCTCAAGTTAGTGTAGGGCAAGGAACACCAAGTGTATTGAGTTTCTCTCTGTGTTTAGGTCTAGAAAACTGCGTACCTTTGTGAAGTATCTTACTGTCCCTTATTGATGGAGATCAAGTAGAAGAGGATTTCACTAATGGAGGAAGAGGTCATCCACCCAAGCATTTAAAATTCTTCTTACTAGTCTTCTTAAAAAGTAGAACATTTTGGGTTCTCTTGAAAATTCAAAAGATAGTAGTATAAATAAATATTTGTAAATAATCTTGTATAAATTTGTAAATAATATAGAAATATCCTTCGGAGTATGCCAAAGAGGAAAACCAAAAGAAACCTCTAAATGTAAGGCATTTTAGGCACTTTCTTTAGGAAAAAGTGGAAAAAGTGACTTTTCTACTCCTTTCTCTCTTAGGCACTAGAAGGAGCTAGAAGAGTGACTCTTCCCACTCCTTCCCCTTTGTAACATGACCAGCCCTCTCCATTATAAATAGGGGTGCTTGGTACTTTGAAAAAAAAAGTTGAAAGTTAGAAGAAAAGAAACTATCTTGAAATTGAGAGAGAGTGAGTTTGTGAGACTTGTCTCTTCTTCTCCTTCATGTCTTATCTTGTGAGCTTTGGAGACTCTCAAGTGGCGGCACCACCCACTCATCTTGGAAGAACCACCCTCCAAGTGGCGTGAATCACATCTCCAAAAGGCTACAACCACATAAGTCATTTCTATTCATCTTCTAAAAATACCCATTTATGTTTTCTTGTAGTTTTTCCATTTTTAATCGATTCAATCTTTTCCATGAGTTGTTTCCTTTCATTTGCTGCCATTGTTCTGCACTTTGTTGGTTTATTTCCTTGTTTTCTTGCTATTTTAATTTCGTCCAAACCATGGGTTTCCATATACATGTGTTGTTCTTGTTTTCCATCCATGGGTTTTTGTTCTTTGATGAATTTCTTTGTGATTTTCTAATTCCTATTGAATTTCAATCAGTATTTTCATTTCTTCTTGGTGTTCTTATGATGTTCTTGTGTTTCCTTTGAAGTTTGGTACTGTTCTTGAATTACCCATTCATATTCCATTGTTATCTTACACTACAAGTTACCTATTCATGTGTTTTTAGTATGAACCTTTGTTTTCTTGAGTAGAAACTCTATTAATTGCTCTTTAGAATTTTGATCCTAATTCTTGAAAGTGTCATGAATACAATGAAACCTATATCAACTCAACCCAAACCAAGAAAGGTTCATAAGAGACTCACATCATGTGGTATCTAGAGCCATGGTGTTGATTTGTTGATTGTGAGTTGAATAGACACTTTCTTTTTGGGCAATTTTTTTTCCAGCACCTATAATTTCGTGTTTCTTGTTTTTCCAGCACCTTATATTCATACTTTTGTTTGGTTTGAATATGTTTTAGTTGTGCCTTTTCATTGATCATACTTTTTGCTTTGAGTTTTATGTTCATAGTGTTCTAGGTGTCCAAATTTTGTCTCTACTTGCTTGCTTTTGATTTTGAAAGTTTGTGTTCCTCTTGAATTTGTTTTAGTACTTGTGATTGGAGGTTCCAAACATTTGATTTCAAGTGTTCAATTGTCTTGAATCCTTCATAAAATTTTTGTGCAATTTGATTGATGTTTCAACTTCCATATGATGCATATTATGGTTCTTTCACTACATAAGTTCCATTTGGTATAAAAAAAAAAAGAAAAAAAAAACAGAACTGAAACAGAACAAAACAGAACCAATTCTGTTTTTAAATCCTTCAAAACAGTTTGGTATTTGCATCTATTCATTCTTTTGCACATTAATTTTCATACCAAAGTTGGATTCATAGTGATTGGCAAATTGTTGTCTACTTTGTGGAACTTTTGATCCTTGTATTTTGACAAGTTTATGAGTTGTACTTTCTTTCTTGATTATAAAGTTTAGTGAGTATTCTTTGAGTCTTATTGTGTACCTTTTATTGCTTGTCTTTCATTCCTTAAGTTTTGTCATATATCTTGTATTCTTTTTGCACTACCCTTTCTTGTTTTGTACCTTTTCTTGCTTGTCTTTTATTGTTCTTTAAGTTTTGTGGTGGTTATTTTTGGATGAGTGGTTGAGTGCTTTGGCATCTTTCATTTGAGGTTACTCCATTCCACAAGAGAAGCTTGATTGAGGGAAGTATAATTTCTTGGAGTGATTTTGAGTGCCTTAATTTTTTTACCAAAACCGCACCACTTATTTCTTTGTTTTCTAACCTTGTTTTCTTTAATTGTTTGCTATTTGTGTTTGCTGTACTGTTTTGAAAATGGCTCAATATTCAAGTGGAGAATCTTCCAAACCACACTCTGCACAAAAAGCTTTCATTCTTGGTGAATTAAAAGAAGCCAAAAGGTCACTTGCACAAAAAGATGAAGCTATAAGACAATTGGAAGAAAGATTGCAAAGGCTTGAAGTGACTAATGAAAGGTCCAGCCATACACACCATAGAAGACACCATTCTTCAAGGCATTCATCAAGAACTTCTTCCAACTATCATGGACATGAAGATGAAACCGAATGGAGGAGGCATCATCATTATGAAGAAAGGCGCCAACATGTGGCAAAGCCTTATATGCCTTTTGTAAAATTACCTAGCTTTAGTGGTGAAGGTGATCCAAATGTATATTTGGGGTGGGAAGCAAAGGTTGAACAAATCTTTCATGTACATGAGGTCCAAGAAGACCAAAGGGTAAAACTAGCTACTTTAGAATTTCTAGACTATGCCATGCAATGGTGGCATAAAACTCTTATGGACATTGGGCTAAACAAGAGACCTCCCGTGGTTTCTTGGAACAATTTGAAAGAGTGTATGCGCGCTAGATTTGTTCCACCACACTTTAGGAAAGACCTATTGTTGAAGCTCCAAAGGCTTCACCAAGGCACGCTAAGTGTGGATGCTTATTTTAAAGAGCTAGAAACGCTTATGCTTAAAGTTGATATACATGAAAGTGATGAAGCTAAGATGGCTAGATTTGTAAGTGGTCTTAGAAGGGACATTCAAGATGTTGTTGAACTTTATGAGTACTCTTCTTTAGAAAACTTGGTTCACCTTGCCATCAAGGTTGAAACCCAAATTGCAAAGAAACATGCTTTCAAAAATACTCATAATGATGGCTATTACAACAACTCTTGGAAAAATAAAAACAAGTCTTTGTCCAAATTTCCTTCTAAAGATTCATTTTTCAAATCCAAGGATTCAAAGCCTTCCACTTCAACTAATAAATCTCCAACCAAATCGTCTAGTAAGAAATGCTTTAAATGTTTAGGATATGGTCACATAGCTTCTAATTGCCCTTCTAAAAGAAATATGATGATGCATGATGGCATAGTAGTTAGTGAGCATGATTCATCTTCTTCTAGACATTCTACACCGCCTAGTTCATCTAATGAATGTGATAGTGAAAGTCCACTTGAAGGTGAATTGTTAGTAGTGAGACGCATGCTTGGCCAAGTTTTAAAACCTTTTGATGAAAGCCAAAGAGAAAACATTTTCCATACAAGGTGTCTCATTAATAACAAGTTATGTTCATTGATTGTGGATGGTGGTAGTTGTGCTAATGTGGCTAGCACAAGAGTGGTAGATAAACTTGGATTATCTACTATCTCTCATGCAAAGCCCTATAAATTGCAATGGTTGAGTGAAGTAGGAGAAATCATTGTTAACAAACAAGTCCTCATAGCATTCTCAATTGGTAAATATAAAGATGAGGTCTTGTGTGATGTTGTACCTATGGAAGCAACACATGTACTTTTGGGTAGGCCATGGCAATATGATAGAAAAGTTTTTCATGATGGCTTTACCAACAAACTTTCTTTTGACTTCCATGGGCACAAGGTCATATTAAAACCCCTCTCTCCACAAGAAGTTCATGAGGACCAATTAAAAATGAAAAATAAAAGAGAAAATGAAAAAGAAGAAAATGATAAAATGAGTCATAATACCTTATCAACTAAATCAATCTTTTTGACTCATGCTATGCCTCAATTTGAGCATCCAAGGTATTCTTCTTCTTTGTCTTTTTCATTACCAAAAGTTCCTACTTGCACTCCATATTGGTTGAAAAATGTTAGGGATGATTTTTCCATACCTACTAATGGTTTTTACCCTTTAAAGGGAATTTTTCCGAAGAAACTAATCATTCCCCCACATTTTTTTCCAACATGGTCTGTCTATAGGACTTCTTTTTCCGACATCCCAATGATTCATAATGCTAAGTCAAGTTTGTCTTTATTATCATCCACTGCTTTATTTGATAGCAAACTGACTTTGTTATATGTAGGGATTCTGAATTCGTGGACGAATTCTCTCCAACCTGGGGAGCATGATGGAGATCAAGTAGAAGAGGATTTCACTAATGGAGGAAGAGGTCATCCACCCAAGCATTTAAAATTCTTCTTACTAGTCTTCTTAAAAAGTAGAACATTTTGGGTTCTCTTGAAAATTCAAAAGATAGTAGTATAAATAAATATTTGTAAATAATCTTGTATAAATTTGTAAATAATATAGAAATATCCTTCGGAGTATGCCAAAGAGGAAAACCAAAAGAAACCTCTAAATGTAAGGCATTTTAGGCACTTTCTTTAGGAAAAAGTGGAAAAAGTGACTTTTCTACTCCTTTCTCTCTTAGGCACTAGAAGGAGCTAGAAGAGTGACTCTTCCCACTCCTTCCCCTTTGTAACATGACCAGCCCTCTCCATTATAAATAGGGGTGCTTGGTACTTTGAAAAAAAAAGTTGAAAGTTAGAAGAAAAGAAACTATCTTGAAATTGAGAGAGAGTGAGTTTGTGAGACTTGTCTCTTCTTCTCCTTCATGTCTTATCTTGTGAGCTTTGGAGACTCTCAAGTGGCGGCACCACCCACTCATCTTGGAAGAACCACCCTCCAAGTGGCGTGAATCACATCTCCAAAAGGCTACAACCACATAAGTCATTTCTATTCATCTTCTAAAAATACCCATTTATGTTTTCTTGTAGTTTTTCCATTTTTAATCGATTCAATCTTTTCCATGAGTTGTTTCCTTTCATTTGCTGCCATTGTTCTGCACTTTGTTGGTTTATTTCCTTGTTTTCTTGCTATTTTAATTTCGTCCAAACCATGGGTTTCCATATACATGTGTTGTTCTTGTTTTCCATCCATGGGTTTTTGTTCTTTGATGAATTTCTTTGTGATTTTCTAATTCCTATTGAATTTCAATCAGTATTTTCATTTCTTCTTGGTGTTCTTATGATGTTCTTGTGTTTCCTTTGAAGTTTGGTACTGTTCTTGAATTACCCATTCATATTCCATTGTTATCTTACACTACAAGTTACCTATTCATGTGTTTTTAGTATGAACCTTTGTTTTCTTGAGTAGAAACTCTATTAATTGCTCTTTAGAATTTTGATCCTAATTCTTGAAAGTGTCATGAATACAATGAAACCTATATCAACTCAACCCAAACCAAGAAAGGTTCATAATGAACTCACATCACTTATATAGTCTAGGGTTTACTGCGCCGCTAGCCCTAATTAGGGTTCACTGCGCTACTAGCCATATTTAGGGTTTACTGGAATACCCTTGCGCCACTATCACGCAATCTTAGGGTAATCTAGCACATAAGGTTTCCTTCTCTGGAGTGCAAACTCTCACAGGGTGACCACCTGGGTGCCTCCTTGTGCACCTAGTCTCTGGGGCCACCTGTTCTGGGAGTGTCTTTACTGTTCACGTGCCATGCATGTAGCTTCACTAGGAAACCCTAGTTCTGATGAGTACTCGACCCCTCAGGACTCTGCACCTAACTGTGCTCCCCCTGCTACCCGCATGGGCACTTCGTGATCCAGGCCTCTCCCTAACTCTGGGTATTTAACTGGTCATTGGCCCACTCTGGGAACCAATCTTAGCTGTTCTGTTTACGCTGTTCAAATCACCCAAGGCCGATGTCACCTCGCCACACCCTGTCGCCGAGGACTCCTCGACCTGCTAAGTGACGATGACACCTCCGCCCATCCTGGTGATCTGACGACTACTCACCCGTCTCTGTAGGGTGATGACCCATCACCCTTCTCTGTAGGCTGATGACTAATCACCATTTTCTGTAGGCGGATGACTAGTCACCCCTCTTTGTAGGCTGATGACTAATCACCCTTTTCTGTAGGCTGATGACTAATCACCCCTCTCTGTAGGCTGATGACTCATTGCCCTTCTCTGTTCAATACCCCCTGTAGGATCCATTCCACGTGGCTTTGGCCTAGGATCCATTCCACGTGGCTTTGGCCCATGCTGTGGGACCCAGCTGACGTCCGAGGACTGGTCAGTACAAAAACAATTTTGAAAAGAAGAAGAAACTTGAACAAGGTTATTTGAAGATCTTATTCCTTTCTTTAACCAGCCAATATCACAAATCCAGTTATTCTCAAGCAAATTAGAAATTTTTCAGAAACTTGAAGAACAACATATGAAACAACCTAGAAAGAACAAATTCAATTTCAAATCAACATATTTATTTTATTGCAGATTATTAGTGTTCTTGCCGGTTGACTCGCCCGTCAGTTGACTCCACGACACTCACACGCCTCCTTCCTCACGTTAGTATGTGCTTGATTCTTGCGAAACAATCTGCACCTGCAAAAGAGAAAGGGGCGCCCTAGAGGCCGTTTGCACTCCGACGCTCAAGTCAATAGTGGGCAAGTAACACCAAGTGTATTGAGTCTCTCTGTGTTTAGGTCTAGAAACTGCGTACCTTTATGAAGTATTTTACTGACCCTTATATAGTCTAGGGTTTACTGCACCGCTAGCCCTAATTAGGGTTCACTGCGCTGCTAGCCATATTCAGGGTTTACTGGAATACCCTTGCGCCGCTATCACCCAATCTTAGGGTAATCTAGCACATAAGGTTTCCTTCTCTAGAGTGCAAACTCTAACAGGGTGACCACCTGGATGCCTCCTTGTGCACCTATTCTCTGGGGCCACCTGTTCTAGGAGTGCCCTTGCTGTTCACGTGCCATGCATATAGCCTTTACTGGGAAACCCTAGTTCTAATGAGTACTCGACCCTCAGGACTCGGCACCTAACTGTGCTCTCCCTGCTACCCGCATAGGCTCTTCGTGATTCAGGCCTCTCCCTACCTCTGGGTATTTAACTGGTCATTGGCCCACACTGGGAACCAATCTTAGCTCTTCTGTCTACGCTGTTCAAATCACCCAAGACCGATGTCACCTCGTCACACTCTGTTGCCGAGGACTGATCACCCTACGGAGTGACGAGGACACATCAGCCATTTCTGGTTATCGTCACGCTGATGACTAATCACCCTTCTCTGTGGGAACATGCTGATGACTAATCACCTGTCTTTGTGGGAACATGCTGATGACTAATCACCCTTCTCTGTGGGAACATGCTGATGACTAATCACCCGTCTCTGATAGACACACCGATGACTGATCACCCTTCCCCGAGGGGACACACCGATGACTGATCACCCTTCTCTGCGGGGACACACCGATGACTGATCACCCTACTCTGATGGGACATACCGATGACTGATCACCCTCTAATCCAAGCTGCCTGCGGGGTCCACTCCATGTGGCTTTGGCCCATGCTGTGGGACCCAGCTGACGTGGTTCGCCCTTTACTACCTGTTCTCGGTGTCCGAGGACTGGTCGGTACAATTAGTTTTGCAGAATTGAATGCAGAGATTGAGAAGAGATAATGGCACACATGGTTTATACTGGTTCACTCAATAAGAGCTACATCCAGTCCCACCTCACACCAAGGTGGATTCCACTAAATCAAATCAAACTTTTACAAAACCTTGTGGTTCTTGAACTCTTCAAGAACAAGGAACCCAATGCTGAAAACCCCTATTTTAGTAGTACTTACTGTAACATCCCGCCAAATCCTTTTCATAATTATAAAATGAAATAAAGGTAAAACAATAATATTGAAGTGAACATATGTATATATATATAATGAAATTGCTCCTCACAGCGAGTTTAATACATAACCGGTCAATTTTCCAAAACTTAAACAAAATATGTAAGGACCTAGAAACTTTAATTGGAATGAAAGTGTTATATTTAAATAATTTCAGAAGATGTTATTATTTAAAATACAAAGAGCTGGTAAATGAAGTTTCGTAGTAGTCAGACCTCGGACGTCGCCCAAGGTCTGGGGTCAGCTGGTAGAGGTCGGTCAGTTGACCATTGTATTAACCAAGTAGTCAGGTGCGATGACTTTATCGTGAGGTAATTACGTGGATGTGCTCGAGGAAGACATGTGGATCAAGAAGAGTAAAGGAAGAAAAGTGTAGCTTAGAAGTCTACGAGATCGCCGTTGTTGAAGACGGAGGCGAGCTCTGTAACATCCCGCAAAATAAAACCATACATACATGTATAATGAAAATAAAGGTAAACAAATGATATTGAAGAGTACATGATAATATATATATAAGTAATGAAGTTGCTCCTCTTAGGGAGTTTAATACATAACCAGCCAAATGTTTTCAAAATTTAACGAATTCAAGTCAAATACAACAAGACTGGCGGTCTCCACACATGAACCGACGATCTGGTAACAGAAGGCCCAAACAGGCGATCTGCTAGCAGGACATAAATCCGGCGATCACCACCAAGAGATAGAAAACCGGCGATCTCTTCCTCGGCGACCATTCACTAAGGAGCTCTACATCCTGGAAGATCATCTGCTCCCGTGTAAGTTATACACGATCATCACAGTTTTAAAGAGAAAAACAGCCAACGAGCAAAACACGCAGGGTAAGCTAGATATTTTAAAGAGAGTTTAAATAAGAACATTAAAATCAGGGTAAGCAATTTTCAAGATATTCACGTAAAGCTATAGATTTTCTCAATACCCTTCACCTGATAGCCCAAAAATCACACATTTCACAATATTCTCAAGAGTCACTCTATTTCACAACTGTATCAAGTGTCTATCAATTTCAAGTTCCTCATTTCACATGTCAGACCACCACTGACTCAGCACACAAGACACTTGACACTACTTCCGGAAGACTCGTGCATTGACTAGACTCATAGATCTGCACCTGTCATACTGCCCACTGTGAAATCACACACATTCACAGGGTCGCCGTGAAATCACACACATTCACAAGCGTATAATGAATCTCAATATCACCACCATCCTAGCATGACAGGGTTAATCCACACAACAGGTCGAGCTCATTCTCTTTCAAACAACTCACCCATACGTATGAACCTCCTTCGACTCTCAACGCCCGAACAACTTCATCTATATGATTCCATTATATCAGGAGAGTCAGGATATCATGACGAATCACCGGTCAATGCACATCCTACACGATCTTACACGGTATTTTCTTTCCTGAAAATACTATGCTTTGATCCGCATTCACAACATTCAACACATCGTACCACACTTAAAGGAAAGATTTCAATCACAGCAAAAGCTCACTCCAAGGTTCTTATTTTCGAATATCTCATTTAAATCTCATACCGTTTCAAAGCAACATCAAAAACAGAGAGTTCGCAAATAACGCCAAAATCGGTGATCTGGTTCAAAACAAGGTATTTCGAAGTCTGTATATAAAACCGGCGACCACGTCGCCCAAACACATAGAGCAGAGCATTCACGAAGATGAAAACGGAACCGGCGACCACGTCGCCCTCACTTTAGAAACAGCTAATCTATGGCTTGTATTGAAAATGAAGGCTAACTTCCCTTACCTGGACTTGCGCAAAACACCAAGAGCTCAAAACCCAACGAAGCTTGAACAACGCCTTGGCTCTGTTTTTGCGTCTGGTTGAAGGACTTGCAGAGAACCTCCCAGGTGCTCTAATGGTGCTGCCTCTCGTCGTACTCTTGTGTGAAGATGCTAGAATCGCAGCGCGAAGGAGACAACTGGAGGAGAAGGGAGGTAACTCACTCTTTCTCTCTTTGAAGGCTGCAACGTTTCTTTCTCTCAGCAGTGGGTTTCTGCATCTTAAACCAACTTATCCACCAAAAGCAGCTGCCACCACCCACTCTGCAGAGAAGTCTGAGTGTACGTTTCTCTGAACAGTACAACTACAGTTGTCTCTTGCGCAGGCCAACCACTCCCTGAACAGTACTACTGAGCGTGCCTCTGCGCAGGCTAACACCTCTGAGGTCACTATTCTGAACCACTCTTTTTGTCTACGTGGCGCGCGTGCAGGACGTTCCATGCTGGAAGTCTGGGTCCCACCTTCTCTGTGTGTAACTCGACGTCGCGCGATGACCTTTCACCGATGACCACAGGCGCGAAGTCTATCCACCGATGACCTCTCCCGCGAAGGCTATCCACCGATGACCTCTCACGCGAAGACAATCCACCGATGACCTCTCGCGCGAAGACTATCCACCGATGACCTCTCGCACGAAGACAATCCACCGATGACCTCTCGCGTGAAGACTATCCACTGAGGACCTCTCGCGCGAAGGCTATCCACTGAGGACCTCTCGCGCGAAGGCAATCCACCGATGACCTCTCCCTTGCGAACGACCGATGTCTCCCCCTGGCAAAGCCCGCATGCCTCTCGCGCCCTAGCAATGCCCGCATGCCTCGCGCCCGCGCGATGCCTGCATGCCTCGCGCCCTGGCGACGTCCACATGCCTCGCGCCCGCGCGATGCCTGCATGCCTCGCGCCCTGGCGCTCATGTGTAGCAGGCGACCGGCGATCACATAGCCTTCTAAACTTAACTTTCCTTCCTTTTTATTTTAAATAAAGACATACTTAGAATTCATTTAAAATATATCTCTTTTATTCCAATTTAATTTTACAGGTCCTTACATTCTCCCCATCAAGAAAAATTTTCGTCCCCGAAAATTGAATTACAAGGAAAAGAGGTATGGATAAGCCTCCCTCATGGGTTCTTCTAACTCCCAAGTTGAATCCCCCGATCTCTCATCCCACACCACTTTCACCATGTTGATGGTCTTGCCTCTGAGCTGTTTACTTTGCCGATCGTCAATCCTGACTGGTTTTGCTTCAAAGGACAAGTCATCCCTGATCTGCACATCATCTACATCCAGCACATGACTAGGGTCTGCCATGTATTTCCTCAGTTGTGACACGTGAAAGACATTGTGCAGATTCGCTAAATGGGGAGGTAGGGCGATCTCATAAGCCACTGGACCAACCTTTCTTAAGATCTGATATGGTCCCACGAACCTAGGGGACAACTTCTTTGACCTGATCGCCCGTCCTACACCCTTGGTTGGTGTCACTTTCATGAACACGTGGTCTCCAGCAGCAAACTCCAAAGGCTTTCTCCTCTGATCTGCATAGGACTTCTGCCTACTCTGGGAAGCTTTCATTCTGCTTTGTATCTGTTTCACCTTCTCGGTCGTCTGCTGAATCAACTCTGGCCCAACCAAGACTGCCTCGCCCTCCTGGTACCAACATAAGGGAGTTCTGCATTTCCTCCCATATAGGGCTTCATATGGTGCCATCCCAATACTGGCGTGGTAGCTATTATTATAGGTAAACTCCACCAGTGGCAACACCTCGTCCCAACTTCCCAATTGATCCAAGACGCACGTCCTCAGCAGATCTTCCAAGGATTGGATCGTTCTCTCTGACTGACCATCTGTTTGGGGATGATATGCAGAGCTCATCCTCAACTTAGTTCCCAAGCACTCTTGCAAGGTCTGCCAAAACCGTGAAGTGAACCTGGGATCTCTATCTGAAACGATGCTGGAAGGCACTCCATGCAACCTCACTATATCTTGGATGTATAACTGTGCCAGCTTGGCCATAGGCATCTTCATATTCACTGGAAGGAAATGGGCACTCTTCGTCAGCCTATCAATGATAACCCAGATTGCATCATGACCCTTTACCGATCTGGGTAAATGGGTGACAAAATCCATGGCGATGCTGTCCCATTTCCACTCAGGGATATCCAGTTGCTGCAACAGCCCGCCAGGTCTTTGATGCTCTACCTT
The DNA here is from genome assembly GCA_013389735.1 of Phaseolus lunatus. Taxonomy (NCBI): domain Eukaryota; kingdom Viridiplantae; phylum Streptophyta; class Magnoliopsida; order Fabales; family Fabaceae; genus Phaseolus; species Phaseolus lunatus. The sequence goes on from CM023857.1 coordinate 20,806,842, forward strand.
CGCCTTCTGACACGTTAAGCAGGTTGCAACATACTGGGCGATGTCTCTCTTCATGCCCGACCACCAAAGTGACTCCTTCAAGTCATGGTACATCTTGCTCATGCCTGGATGAAGGTTAAGGCGACTCATATGACCTTCTTCTAGGATCATCTTCTTCAACTCTTCATTTGCAGGGATGCAAATTCTGCCATTAAATCTCAAGATCCCATCATCGCCCATCACAAAGTCTCTCGCCTGATCTGTCCCTAGTGACTCCACAGTACGCTTTAGACTAGGGTCCTCCAACTGCTTATCCCTTAACATCCCAAGGAAGTCATTAGTTATAGCCAGCTTACTACAACTAATGTGATTCACGTGAAATTCTATTCCAAGGTTTAAGTCTCTGAACTGCTCGATCAGTTTCTGCTCTTCCATCATCATGGTGGCGACTTGTATTAATTTCCTACTCAAAGCATCAGCCACTACATTGGCCTTCCCTGGATGATACATGAGTTGAAAATCGTAGTCCTTTAGAAACTCCATCCACCTTCTTTGTCTCATGTTTAGTTCCTTCTGATCGAACAGATATTTCAGGCTCTTATGGTCACTGAACACCTGGAACCGAGCTCCATATAAATAGTGCCTCCAGATTTTCAAGGCAAATACCACAGCCGCCAACTCCAAGTCATGCGTAGGGTAGTTTCTCTCATGAACCTTGAGTTGCCTTGAAGCATATGCAACCACTCTCTTCTCTTGCATTAAAACACATCCCAAGCCTTGATGTGAAGCGTCACAGAAGACATCAAAAGGTCTTCCTACCTCGGGGATCACCAGCACTGGAGCACTGGTCAACCTCTCCTTTAGTTCCATGAAGCTCTGCTCACATCAGTCGGTCCAAGCAAAAGGTTGATCCTTGCGGGTCAGTTGTGTTAAAGGAGCCACTACCTTGGAAAAATCCTCAATAAACCTCCGATAGTAGCCCGCCAACCCCACAAAGCTCCTTATCTCGGTGATTGTCTTAGGACGTTCCCACTGCAGCACTGCCTCTACCTTGGCTAGATCCACCGAGATCCCCTGGGCAGATATCACGTGTCCTAAGAAGTTGACTTCCCTCAGCCAGAACTCACACTTAGAGAACTTGGCATAGAGTTGCTTCTCCCTCAGGATCTCCAATACTGTCCTCAGGTGTTCCTCATGCTCTTCCTCGGTCCTTGAATAAATGAGGATGTCGTCTATGAAGACCACCACAAACTTATCCAAGAAAGGGCGAAAAATCCTATTCATGTAGTCCATGAACAGGGCTGGAGCATTGGTGACTCCAAACGGCATCACTACATACTCATAGTGCCCATACCGAGACCTAAAAGCTATCTTTTGAACATCCTCAGCTTTTACCAAAATTTGGTGGTACCCCGATCTCAGATCAATCTTGGAGAACACCGAGGCCCCATGAATTTGGTCCATCAAATCATCAATCCTAGGTAGGGGGTACTTGTTCTTGATGGTCAACTTGTTCAACTGCCTGTAATCTATACACAGCCGAGACCCTCCATCCTTCTTCTTGACTAGGAGCACTGGAGCTCCCCATGGAGATACACTGGGTCTGATGAATTGTTTCTCCAGCAACTCTTCCACTTGTTTCTTTAACTCCACTAACTCTGCCGGTGCCATCCTGTAAGGTGCCATTGACACTGGTCCAGCTCCAGGTACCAAGTCAATAGAGAATTCCACTTCTCTCTTAGGGGGTAACCCAGGTACTTCTTCTGGGAATACATCCGTGAAATCTTTCACCACGGGTATTCTGCTTACGTCCCCTTTATTCTCCATCTCCGACCGAGCGAGTATCACGAAGCACCTTCCACCAAGTTACCTGACTGAGGCACCTCTGCTCCTGTCATGGCAACCATTCTCCCTGCTGCCTGAGGTTTGCTGCCTTCATTCCTCATCTGTTGGGAACCACTGGATTGAGTCATCCTATTTCTGCTAGGATAATCTCTAGATATGTGCCCCATCTTTTGGCATCTAGGTTTCCATCTTTGTTGCTGCTGGAACTGGGGCGAAACTGCCCCTGCCCGATGTGGTGGAGGTCTCGCATAAGGTTTGTTTTGTGGGTGCTGCACCTTGGCCTTCCCACTGAAAGAACCCCCTGGGTGTGACCTGATCACCCGAGAGTCACTCTTCTCCCGTGCCTCCACCATCATCGCCTTCCCCACTAAGGTGTGAAATTCTCTTATGCACATCGGGGATATGGTCTTCTTCAGCTCATGCTTCAGCCCCTCTTCGAATTTCCTACACCTCCAGGCCTCGGAGGTCGCCTGGGTATACAACCGGGCGAGGTACTCAAAACGAGCAGCATAGGCGTTCACTGACATATCCCCCTGCTCCAACTTCAGGAACTCAGCTTCCCTCGCAAACTTGGCGCAGTCAGGGAAGTATTTCTCCAAGAACTTCACCCTGAAGCTCTCCCAATCCAATACATCCCCTCTGGCCTCCATCATCTGATGAGCTCCCATCCACCAGAACTCAGCTTCTCCTGATAGCAGATAAGTGGCGAACAGCAATTTCTTCTCTTCAGGGCAGGAGGTCGCCCTAAAGATTTTCTCCAACTCTCTGACCCACTGATCTGCCTGGTCAGGGGTAGCATTCCCACTGAACTTGGGTGGGTTGTGCCTCATGAACTCGGTCAGTCCCATCTGTTCTTGGGGCTGACCGACGTGGGAGTTGCAGCCGATCTGGCGGTCTCCTCATACTGCAGCGTAGCTTGGTGATTCTGAGACATCGCCGTACTCTGCTGCTGGATGGTACTCGCCATCATCCCAATGGCCCTGGCGACCTGGCTCATTTCAGCAGAAGGTTTGGGAGGGGTAGGCTGTCTAGGAGCCATTCTTCTCTGTAGAAGATTAGGAAACTATTGGTTTCTATATTCCCCCCCCACAACTATAAGAATGAGATCGATAAGAAATCGATTCATTCAGGAGGTAACATCTAGACCTTACAAAGGTCAACATCTCAAATTCATTTAGAATTTGAGTTCATCAACAGGATCATAATGCTTATAACATCAAGCATAACACCAGAACAACTACTGGTATGCAGTCATTAATCCAATCAACCACTCTCAGTCAATTACAAGAACACTAAATAAATCACACCAGAATTCAATGTAGGCTAAACATCAAACCTTTGGAATTAAGATTAAGAATCATCTCGATCCAGTTATGAGTGTGCACCCTCATTACTTTATCAGGATCTTCTCATTCTTAATACCAAGATTTTCAATTAGAGCATACATTCACTAAAGCACACACAAAATTTCAATACCAAAAACGTTTTGAAAACCTTTCACTATAGTTGTTATTTAAAACTCAAATAGATTTTATGAGCAGAAGAAACACAATAGATCCACAGCCCTCAGGTCATCCTAAGGACGAACTGCTCTGATACCATTAATGTAACATCCCGCAAAATAAAACCATACATACATGTATAATGAAAATAAAGGTAAACAAATGATATTGAAGAGTACATGATAATATATATATAAGTAATGAAGTTGCTCCTCTTAGGGAGTTTAATACATAACCAGCCAAATGTTTTCAAAATTTAACGAATTCAAGTCAAATACAACAAGACCGGCGGTCTCCACACATGAACCGGCGATCTGGTAACAGAAGGCCCAAACAGGCGATCTGCTAGCAGGACATAAATCCGGCGATCACCACCAAGAGATAGAAAACCGGCGATCTCTTCCTCGGCGACCATTCACTAAGGAGCTCTACATCCTGGAAGATCATCTGCTCCCGTGTAAGTTATACACGATCATCACAGTTTTAAAGAGAAAAACAGCCAACGAGCAAAACACGCAGGGTAAGCTAGATATTTTAAAGAGAGTTTAAATAAGAACATTAAAATCAGAGTAAGCAATTTTCAAGATATTCACGTAAAGCTATAGATTTTCTCAATACCCTTCACCTGATCGCCCAGAAATCACACATTTCACAATATTCTCAAGAGTCACTCTATTTCACAACTGTATCAAGTGTCTATCAATTTCAAGTTCCTCATTTCACATGTCAGACCACCACTGACTCAGCACACAAGACACTTGACACTACTTCCGGAAGACTCGTGCATTGACTAGACTCATAGATCTGCACCTGTCATACTGCCCACTGTGAAATCACACACATTCACAGGGTCGCCGTGAAATCACACACATTCACAAGCGTATAATGAATCTCAATATCACCACCATCCTAGCATGACAGGGTTAATCCACACAACAGGTCGAGCTCATTCTCTTTCAAACAACTCACCCATACGTATGAACCTCCTTCGACTCTCAACGCCCGAACAACTTCATCTATATGATTCCATTATATCAGGAGAGTCAGGATATCATGACGAATCACCGGTCAATACACATCCTACACGATCTTACACGGTATTTTCTTTCTTGAAAATACTATGCTTTGATCCGCATTCACAACATTCAACACATCGTACCACACTTAAAGGAAAGATTTCAATCATAGCAAAAGCTCACTCCAAGGTTCTTATTTTCGAATATCTCATTTAAATCTCATACCGTTTCAAAGCAACATAAAAAACAGAGAGTTCGCAAATAACGCCAAAACCGGCGATCTGGTTCAAAACAAGGTATTTCGAAGTCTGTATATAAAACCGGCGACCACGTCGCCCAAACACATAGAGCAGAGCATTCACGAAGATGAAAACGGAACCGGCGACCACGTCGCCCTCACTTCAGAAACAGCTAATCTATGGCTTGTATTGAAAATGAAGGCTAGCTTCCCTTACCTGGACTTGCGCAAAACACCGAGAGCTCAAAACCCAACGAAGCTTGAACAACGCCTTGGCTCTGTTTTTGCGTCTGGTTGAAGGACTTGCAGAGAACCTCCCAGGTGCTCTAATGGTGCTGCCTCTCGTCGTACTCTTGTGTGAAGATGCTAGAATCGCAGCGCGAAGGAGACAACTGGAGGAGAAGGGAGGTAACTCACTCTTTCTCTCTTTGAAGGCTGCAATGTTTCTTTCTCTCAGCAGTGGGTTTCTACATCTTAAACCAACTTATCCACCAAAAGCAGCTGCCACCACCCACTCTGCAGAGAAGTCTGAGTGTACGTTTCTCTGAACAGTACAACTACAGTTGTCTCTTGCGCAGGCCAACCACTCCCTGAACAGTACTACTGAGCGTGCCTCTGCGCAGGCTAACACCTCTGAGGTCACTATTCTGAACCACTCTTTTTGTCTACGTGGCGCGCGTGCAGGACGTTCCATGCTGGAAGTCTGGGTCCCACCTTCTCTGTGTGTAACTCGACGTCGCGCGATGACCTTTCACCGATGACCACAGGCGCGAAGTCTATCCACCGATGACCTCTCCCGCGAAGGCTATCCACCGATGACCTCTCACGCGAAGACAATCCACCGATGACCTCTCGCGCGAAGACTATCCACCGATGACCTCTCGCACGAAGACAATCCACCGATGACCTCTCGCGTGAAGACTATCCACTGAGGACCTCTCGCGCGAAGGCTATCCACTGAGGACCTCTCGCGCGAAGGCAATCCACCGATGACCTCTCCCTTGCGAACGACCGATGTCTCCCCCTGGCAAAGCCCGCATGCCTCTCGCGCCCTGGCAATGCCCGCATGCCTCGCGCCCGCGCGATGCCTGCATGCCTCGCGCCCTGGCGCTCATGTGTAGCAGGCGACCGGCGATCACATAGCCTTCTAAACTTAACTTTCCTTCCTTTTTATTTTAAATAAAGACATACTTAGAATTCATTTAAAATATATCTCTTTTATTCCAATTTAATTTTACAGGTCCTTACAAGCTCCGACTTCTCTGGCACATAATCACCTGTCGCCTAGAGGAGACATGACCGCCAATCGCCTATTGTGTACGTGATCGATGGGAGTGCACGTAGTATGTGGTCAAGGTGCTGGATTAACCATAGTGGGTTCCAAAAACCACACGTATCAAGGTGTGGGTTAAGCCCTAGATACGCTAGGGCATGCGGAGCTCTATGCTTGAGCATAAGAAATCGTCCTTAGTGTTGCATGCATGGGCGCACGAGGAGTAGTGCTGATCTACTCTTCGAAATGTGAAGCTACCGACGTCACCAAGCCATGTGGAGGTGATACCTTGGACGTAACATAGTGGGATGAAGAACCTTCAGCAAGGTGTGACGATGTGACATCGGTGAGCAGAGTAAGGCGATGTGTTCTCGTCACACACAAGGGCGATAAGAGATCGCCAATAGGATGAGAGGAACATCGGTCATCAACCAGGATGGGAGACACATCGATGGTCTACCAGGGTGAGACATCGGTGGTCCTCCAGGGTGAGACATCGGTGGTCCTCCAGGGTGAGACATCGGTGGTCCTCCAGGGTGAGACATCGGTTGTATGCCAGGATGAGGAATCAGTCGTCCGTCAGGAAGAGGAATCAGTCATCACCGGGATGAGGCACATCAGTCATCGCCGGTATGAGAGACAGACGGTCATCGCCAGGATGAGGGACACATTGGTCGTTTTCCAGGGAGAGACATCGGTTGTCCGCCAGGATGAGACATCGGTGGATAGTCATCGCGCGAGCGGTCATCGGTGGAAGGTTATCGCGCGATGTCGAGTTTCACACAGATAAGGTGGGACCCAGGCTCCCAGCATGAGACTTCTTGCGCGCGCGACACGTAGACAAAAAGGGTGGTTCAGAATAGTGACATCAGAGAGTTGGCATGTGCTGAGGCACACATGGCCGTACTGTTCAGGGAAGCGTGCACGCAAGCTTCCCTGCAGAGTGGGTGGTGGCAACGGCTTTTGTGGACAAGTTGGTTTAGATTCAAAAACTCACTTCTGAGAGGGAGAACGTTGCTGTGGTTCAAGAGTGATAGAGTGAGTTCACCTTCATCCCTCTCTTTTCTCTCCTTCGCGCTACGATTCAGACATCCTCAAGCACCAGTGCGACGAGCGACGACTGCCTTCGGATACCTGGGGAGTTCTCTGCGAGTTTTCCGTCAGGACGCTAGAACAGAGCTAAGGCACCTTTAAGCTCGGTGGGTTTTGGAGCTCTTGGTGTTTTGCGCAAGTCCAGGTAAGGGAAGCTAGCCTTATTTCCAACGAAAACCTTATATTAGATGATTGAGATGATGGGGCGACGTGGTCGCCGGTTTTCAACTGTTATTGCATAATCCCCTGTTTTTGGACGAGATCGCCGGTTTTGGCGTTGTTTTTCGAACTCCCCTGTTTTTGTATTGTTTGAAACTGTTTGAGATTTAAATGTGATATTCGAAAATCTGAACCAGGGAATGATTGTTGTTGTGATTGGAATCATTCATTTAAGTGTTATATGATGTGTTGAATGTTGTGAATGTGGGATCAAGGCATAGTATTTTCAGGAAAGAAAATACCGTGTAAGATCGTGTAGGATGTGCATTGATCGGTGATTTCTATAATGAGATATCCTGACTCTCCTGAGATAATGAAATCATATAGATGAAGTTATTCAGGCGTTGAGAGTCGATGGAGGTTCATACGTATGGGTAAGTGTTTGAAAGATAACTACTTGACCTGTTGTGTGGATTCACCCTGTCATACTGTGAGAGTGATGAGATTGAGATCGAGATTATGTTGATGCGCATAGCTGTGGAAACTTTACAGCAGTGTAGTATGACAGGTGCAGATCTCTGAGTCTAGTCAATGCACGAGTCTTCCGGAAGTAGTGTCAAGTGTCTTGTGTGATGAGTCAGTGGAAGTCTGACGTGAGAAATGAGAAACATTGAAATTGATAGACACTTGATGAATTATGTGAATTGAACGACTCTTGAGGAATTGTGAAATATGTGATTTACTTGATGGTCATGTGAAGGGAATGAGAAAGTTGATGGTTTTTACGTGGGTGTCTTAAATCTGTTTTATCCTGATTTTAAAGTTTCATATCTAAATTCTCTTTCAAATATCTAGCTTACCCTGTGTTTTTGGTGTTGTGTTTGGCTTTTTTCTTAAACCTGTGATGATCGTGTATAATTTACACGGGAGCAGATGATGTTGCAGGAAGTAGAGCTCCTCAGTGAGTGGTCGCCGGAAGGAGATCGCCTGTTTCTGTTTCTATTAGGCGATCACCCTTTTTCTGTTGTCTGATAGGAGATCGCCCTTTTTTGATAGGAGATCGCCTTTTTCTGTTGGGAGATCGCCTATTTTTTTTTTATTTTGCTGTATGTTGTTTAAGTTTTGGAAAACTGACCGAATATGTATTAAACTCCCTGAGAGGGGAAATTTCATTATATATATATATACATATGTTCACTTCAATATTATTGTTTTATCTTTATTTCGTTTTATAATTATGAAAGGGATTTGGCGGGATGTTACAAAATACAGCAAAATAAAAAAAACAGGCGATCTCCTAACAGAAAAAGGCGATCTCCTATCAGAAAACAGAAAAAGGGTGATCGCCTAACAGAAACAGAAACAGGCGATCTCCTTCCGGCGACCACTCACTGAGGAGCTCTACTTCGTGCAACATCATCTGCTCCCGTGTAAATTATACACGATCATCACAGTTTTAAGAAAAACAGCCACAGAACCAAACACAGGGTAAGCTAGATATTTGAAAGAGAGTTTAGATATGAACTTTAAAATCAAGATAAAACAAATTTAAAACACCCACGTAAAACCATCAACTTTCTCATTCTCTTCACATGACCATCAAGTAATCACATATTTCACAATTCCTCAAGAGTCGTTCAATTCACATAATTCATCAAGTGTCTATCAATTTCAATGTTCCTCATTTCTCACGTCAGACTTCCACTGACTCATCACACAAGAGACTTGACATTACTTCCGGAAGACTCGTGCGTTGAACTTAGCATCCAGAGACCTGCACCTGTCATACTTCATTGCTATAATGTTCCCACAGCCATGCGCATCAACACAATCTCGATCTCAATTTCATCACTCTCACAGTATGACAGGGTTAATCCATATAACAGGTCAAGTCAGTTATCTTTCAAACGACTTACCCATACATATGGACCTCCTTCGACTCTCACCAACTGAATGACTTCATCTATGTGACTCCATCATATCAGCAGAGTCAGGATCGTCTCATTCACAGGATACTCACTGATCAATACACCTCATAACCAATCTAAACACGGTATTTCCTTTCCTGAAAATACTATGTCTTCATCCCACATTCACAACATTCAACACATCATATAACACTTAAATGAACGATTCCAATCACAGCAACAATCATTCCAAGGTTCAGATTTTCGAATATCACATTTCAATCTCAAACAGTTTCAAACGACACTAAAATAGGGGAGTTCGAAATCAACATTTAAAACCGGCGACCACGTCGCCCCACACATAAAAACAGAGCATTGTGAAAAGGAATATGAAACCGGCGACCACGTCGCCCTCACTTTAGAACCTACGCACCTAAAGTTTTATAAACGAAAATGCTAGCTTCCCTTACCTGGACTTGCGCAAAACACCAAGAGCTCCAAAACCCACCGAAGCTTAAAGATGCCTTAGCTCTGTTTTAGTGTCTGGTTTGGAGAACTTGCAGAGAATCTCCCAGGTGCTCTAAGGGCAGTCGTCGCTCGTCGTACTGGTGCTTAAGGATGTCTGAATCGCAGCGCGAAGGAGAGAAAAGAGAAGGATGAAGGTAAACTCACTCTTTCACTCTTGAACCACTGCAACGTTCTTTGCCTCTCAGAAGTGGGTTTTTGAATCTAAACCAACTTGTCCACAAAAGCCGCTGCCACCACCCACTCTGCAGGGAAGTTTGCGTGTACGCTTCCCTGAACAGTACGACTACGCGTGCCTCTGCGCAGGCCAACACCCTGATGTCACTATTCTGAACCACCCTTTTTGTATACGTGTCGCGCGTGCAGTACGTCTCATGCTGAGAGCCTGGGTCCCACCTTATCTGTGTGAAACTCGACATCGCGCGATAACCTTCCACCGATAACCGCTAACGCGATGACTATCCACCGATGCCTCATCCTGGCGGACGACCGATGTCTCTCCCTGAGAGATGACCGATGTCTCTCCCTGAGAGACGACCGATGTCTCGCCTTGGCGATGACCGCATGCCTCGCGCCCTGGCGATGCCCGCAAGTCTCGCGCCCTGGCGATGCCCGCATACCTCGCGCCCGGCGATGCCCGCATGCCTCGCGCCCGGCGATGCCCGACGACACATCGCCACGCCTTGCTGAAGGTTCTTCATCCCACTATGTTACGTCCAAGGTATCATCTCCACATGACTTGGTGACGTCGGTAGCTTCACATTTCCAAGAGTAGATCAACACTACTCCTCGTGCGCCCATGCATGCAACACTAAGGACGATTTCTTATGCTCAAGCACAGAGCTTCGCATGCACAGCGTATCTAATGCTTAACCTACACCTTGATACGTGTGGTTTTTGGAACCCACTCTGGTTGATCCAGTATCCTGACCACATACTGAGTGCACTTTCGGCGATCATGTGCACCATAGGCGATTGGCGATCACGTGTAATCTAGGCGACAGGCGATTATGTACTTAACCAGGCGATCTCATAGTCTTCTAAACTACACTTTCCTTCCTTTTTATTTTAAATAAAAACATACTTAGAATTTATTTAAAATATATTCCTTTTTATTCCAATTTAATTTTACAGGTCCTTACACTTACTCTTCTAGAAACCCTATCAAGAAGTGCCAAAACTAACACCTTTACACAAGAAAAGATAAGGAAAGAAAAAACCTGAAAAGAAGATGCAAGAAACTGAAAATAGAACCCCTTTCTGCAGCACACAGTCACAAAACCTGAGAATCCTTGACCAAGGCACACTAACACAAGCACACTTGATATTCTTGAGAGAACCTTTGAAAAAACCATTCAAAACTTTAATCTCTCACTGAAAACTCTTTGATCTGTATTCAAAACGTGATAACTCTATGTATTCTGATGTGAAATGTGCCTCTCTTTATATAGATTTTAGATTATAACAATTTTTTAAAAAACAGTTGAAAGCTGTTATAAAAATAAAAGATTGAAGTCAAAGTAAACATATTGATTTTTGAAAAGCAAATGGTGATTTCATAACCACCTCCAGCTCAACTTAACTGTAACAAAAAGCTAAAACAAATTTCTAGTGCTAGAACTGAATTTTGAAAGAAGAACTTTAACAGAAGAGCATCAGTGAAGAAAGAATCTATTGTTTTATAAAACAACAGATTTACTTTTGTACAGAAATTTGGTTTTGAGAAAACTTAAGGTAGATTTTGAGAGAACTTTTAAAGAACTTCTTGTGCTTGAGCTCACCACCTTGGTTAGGGATATGAGGTTGATCCGGTCGGTCATCAGTAGTTGATGACGTCAGCAGCAGTTGACCACGTGGACCATGCACAGGGTGACACGTGGTAGAAAGAGCAAGTGAATCAGGGAGGAGATCACCTAGAACGGTGATCGGTAGTCAGATACCAAGTGGCCACCACTCCCAGTTCAGAGCATAGATAAGCGCCTGGAAGCAGAGCGTGAAGTTATGAGGCACCGCCAGGTCATCGGGGGAAAGTTATGAGGCACCGCCCGGTCATCAGGGGAAAGTTATAAGGCACCGGTCGGGCGTTACTGCATGAAGAGCGCGATCGGGCGTTAGTGCATGAAGAGCGCGATCGGTCGTAAGTGTGTGCAGAGGGCGATCGGTCGTAAGTGCATGCAGAGGGCGATCGGTCATCGGGGTTCTTGCCAACACGTGTTAAGCTAGGACCAAGGTTCCCAGCGAGAACGTTACGTATGCACCTCGCATGATGCCCACTCAGAGGACGTGCGGCGAGGCCATGCAGGCAGGATGCGCCTGGCGAGTGAGTTTAGACCAGCCACACCTGGCGCTCTCCTGGGAGTATGCGGCCCGCACAGAGAGAAGCGCAGAAGCCCTCCAGGTGTGACGCGTATACGGTAGATGTCAGCTGCATGCCTCCACGTGTCACCATCTGGGAGAGAGGCGCGGCCCAGGTATAAAGCACTCCACGTCATGTAAGGTAGGAGAGAGTTCTTTTCAGATTACAAGCTTACACAGTTTACACACAAGTTACACAGCAGTCACCACTCACTCTTCTGGGTCATTGTGGGAGCGTTTATACACATTGCACAGTGATCCAGAATGGAGTAACAGAGAGAGAGAGAAAGTGGATTTGAGCACACACGAGTCTCACAGAGAGATTCAGTGAGAGTTTTTGGTGTTCCTGTTGCCTGACTTGAGCGTCGGAGTGCACACGGCCGCTAGAGGCGCCGTCTGTGTTGTTTTGCAGGCATCGTTTGGAGGTCCAGTGACGATTCTTTGAGCGTTCTTGCAGAACACGCAGTTGTAGGAGGCTAGACGAAGGAGTGACGAGGCACATCCTCCACGTTCAAGTCCGTGGCAGGATCAGAGGTAGATCACAAAGCAAAAGGCTACCTTAAACAACCTTTAACCTATATAGACCAATAATAACAAAGCCATAAACATCAAAGCTATTTTCTACATCAAACACACACTTTGGCATGTTGTGAAGAATCTTCATCAATCTTCATCTATATTCAACAATCTCCCCCTGTTTGATGGAGACAAATCCCCATTGCTTCATTGCTTTGAAGGAAGATTCATGGCCAAGATTGTAGCACTTGCACTTTGACAAAAAAAAAAAAAAACACACACACACACAAGAGCTTGCATAGAATCTGCACCTTCATCAAAACATAACAAAACATGCATAATACCTGCACCTAGACTTCTTCTCCCCATTTGTGTTCATTAAACAAAATTAGTGCACACAGAAATGGATAAGCAAACAAGACTAGCATTTTAGTTCAGAGAGTTTTTAAAATGCCTAAGCATATTACAGACCAAGATAAAAGCAGTGTAGAGGAAAAGAAATTAAAAACAGTGCATAGAATTATCAAATACAATCCAACAAATATAGAAAATCATTTATCCCTATAGTAGAGCTGTACAAGCTGCTCTTGAACACCTTCAATCTGATAATCTAGGTGTTGAAACCTAGCTTGGGTGATGAAGAACAAGTAGAGGAGGCGTTTGAGGCCCAAGCCCAAGCCCAACCCATGAGCTCAACATCCTTCATGCCTCAAAGGATTACTAGGAGCAAGGCTAAAGTTTTGGGAGATGAGCATCAATGGATGTCGCTTTTTGTAATTACTTTTGAGTAGTTTTTAGTAGAACATTAAAGGAAGGTGTAGATATTAAAATAAGGGGTACCAATGTACAAAGATAAGTCACACCTTTCATGTGACATAAAAAGAAGGTGTAGGTGTAGATTTAAGAGGTGCCAAAGAAAGAACCAAGTCACACTTCCCTTGTGACTAAGAATAGGCGCCGAATTCAAAATTCTCCATTTGAATTTTCCCTCTTCAAATTCAGCCCTCTCACACTATAAATAGAGGTGCTTGGCTCTTGTAAATTTACATTGAATTTGAAGTAAAGAAACTCTACACAAATTGTGAGAGAATTGTGAGAATTGTTTCTCCTAATCTAGTCTCATCTTGTGACTGTTTGGGAAGCTCTCAAGTGGCGACATCTTGCACTTATCTTGGATCAATCACCTTCCAAGTGGTGTGTTCTTCCCTTCCATGGCTTCAACCACATAAGTCCTTCTTGCTTCATCTTCCATTTCCATTTTCGCACCTTGTGTGTCAGTTTCAATCGGTTGATTTGACTTATTCTTCAATTTTAATCGGTTCAATGTCTTTGTTGATGTGTTTCCTTTTCAATTCTGCACTTTAATATTGTTTTCATTTGATAATTTTTTTTCCTTTCGGTTTACATTTGTGTTGTTGTTGTGAATCAGTTTTTGGAATGACACTCATGTCATGAGTTTGGTTCATCATTTGGAAGACTTAAAGCTCCATTGATGTTTCCTTAAGTTCCTCCACTTGTACCGAATTGTTTTCCTTCTTTTATAGCTCCTAATTGTCATCATTCCTCACCTATAATTGTGTTTTTACCTTGGACCTTTGGAAATGAACCTTCACATTTACTTAACACTTGTTAAGTTAATGTCCAGTGGGGATTTTCCTTGAAGACTTATCTTAAATTGCTAAGAATCTTGATCCTAATTCTTAAAATGTGTCACAATATTAATGAACCTAAAATCAACTCACATCATGTGGTATCATGAGCTATGGTGATGTTTTTGTGTTGCTGAGTGGAAGTGACACTTTACATTCAAGCAATTTAAATTCTAGCACCTTTACATTCAAGTTTCTTTCAATTCTTGTCTTTAATTGTTGTTCTTTAATTTTCCAGCACCTATTTTCTTGCCAATTTTTTTTTCCAGTACCTTATATTCAATGCTTATTTCGTTTTGAATATGTCTTTAGTATATACCTTTCTTTGATCTTGCTTTTACTTTGAGTTTTATGTTCAATAGTGTTCTAGGTGTTCTTGTTTTGCTTCTACTTACTTGCTTTTAATTTTGAAAGTTTTCTTTGTCTTTAGCTATTTGTTTTAGTAGAGGTTGATTTAGAGTTCCAAACATTTGATTTCAAGTGTTCAATTATCTTGAATCCATTACAAAAAATTTTGTGCAAATTGAATGTTATAAAAAATTGTTATGATACAAACTATGGTGTTTTTCTTCCATATGTTCGTGTAGTATAAAAAAAAATAGTGAGAAAATTGTCAAAAATAGTACTGTTTTGCTCTTAAAACAATGTACCGACCAGTCCTCGGACACCAAGAATAGCTAGTAAAGGGGAGCCGCGTCAGCTGGGCCCCACAGCATGGGCCAAAGCCACGTGGGATGGACCTCGCAGGTAGTATGAACTAGCGAGATGATTAGTCGTCAGTGTGTCGATCACCAGAGTGGACTGAGGTGTCCTCGTCTCTTAGTAGGGTGATGAGTCCTTGGCAACTGGGTGCGACGATGTGATCGGCCTTGGATGTTTCGAACAGCAAAACTAGAACATCTAAGGTGGGTCCTGAAAGAAGACCAGAATTCAGTGAAATGCTAAGAGATAGGGAGAGGCCTAAGTCGCGAAGTGCCTATGTGTGTTGCAGGGAAAGCACAATTAGGGGCAGAGTCCTGAGGGGTTGAGTACTCATCAGGATTAGGGTTTCCTAGTGAAGCTACATGCATGGCACGTGAATAGTGAAGGCGCTCCTAGGACAAGTGGCCCCAGAGATTAGGTGCACGAGGGGGTACCCAGGTGGCCATCTTGTTAGAACTTGCACTCCAGTTAAGGAAACCTTATGTGCTAAATTACCTAAAGCTTGGGTGATAGCGGCACAAGGGTATTTCTATAAACCCTAAATATGGGTAGTGGCGTAGAGGAAACCCTAGACTAATAAAGGGTAGTAAAATACTTCACAAAGGTACGTAGTTTCTAGACCTAACAGAGATACTGAATACACTTGGTGTTTCTTGCCCTAGTTTTTGACTTGAGCGTCGGAGTGCAAACGGCCTCTAGGGCGCCCCTTTCTATCTTGCAAGTGCAGGTTGTTTCGAGACAGCAAAGCATAATCCAAGGTGTGGAAAGGAGGTGCGCAATTGTCATAGGGTCAACTGACAGGAGAGTCAATCGGCAAGAACATTTGGCGTTCACCGTGGGGCCAAAGTAAAACAAGGTCCCATACACAAGCAAAAGAGAAGAAACCAGAGACATGAGGAATACCAGGCAAGGATCTGTCCCACCAAATAGGGGTGAGAGCATTACCATGCAACAACTCATGGAAACGATGCGCCCCCTCCAGGAGACGGTGGCAGAATCAAGGACAGATCAAGTGCGTATGCAGATGGACCTAGCCGTATCATAGGCCAGGAATGAGGAGCTGCACAGGGCGAACGAAGAATTACGAGCGAATTTCCGTAATCTGCAGCAAGCAGGGGATC
Source organism: Phaseolus lunatus (assembly GCA_013389735.1). NCBI lineage: Eukaryota > Viridiplantae > Streptophyta > Magnoliopsida > Fabales > Fabaceae > Phaseolus > Phaseolus lunatus. The sequence goes on from CM023857.1 coordinate 20,822,721, forward strand.
GTGTGGTGGATGATCAGGCTCCAACCCGCCACCCAGGGCGTTCCCAATGCCCTTCTCCCAAGCAATCATGGATACGGTGGTCCCAGCCACCTTTGTGGGTCCTAAGACTGTGTTCACGAGGGTGGAGGATCCAGAAGCGCATCTCACAGCGTTTCACATGCAGATGATGCTGTCAGGGGGATCAGATGCGGTGCATTGCAAGCTCTTCATGACCACGTTGACGGGGACAACGCTGGAGTGGTTTGTTAGCTAGCCTGAGGGACATATCACGTCCTTTGCGCAATTCTCCGTGCTATTCAGAGAACAATATATCGTCAACCGGGCCCCCCACCAGTGTCTTATGACCTCTTTGATGTCAGGCAATATCAGAGGGAGTCCCTGAAAGATTACCTCAACCGCTTTGAGGCGATGGTGGTGAGGCTGCACACCAAAGATGAGGATATGGTGGTGCACGCCTTCAGGAAGGGAATATTGCCAGGACGCTTCAGTGAGTCCCTTATCCGAAATCGCCCCAAGACCTTTGGCGACATCAAGCGTCGTGCCGTTGCTTACATTGCTGCCGAAGGGGAACTCAATGAGAAGCATGAAAGCGCAGCCCCATCACGACCGCGAGTGCCCAGTCGCCCTTAGCCCATGCGGGTACATGAGGCGATGACAGAAAAGAGAGCTCAGGGAAAGCAGAAACCCTATGAGGCCAGGAAGCCCCAGACTAGGGCACGCGCTAAGGAGGATGTGCCCCCCAGGCATAACTTCCTGGTGGAGCTCAAAGAGTTGATCGCCATTCCTAACGTGGCAGAAAGGCTGAAGTTGCCCCCAAAGACAAACAAGAGACTGGGGCCCAACAAGAGCGCATGGTGTGAGTTCCATTTGGCGTTTGGCCATCCCATTCGAAACTGTTTGGCCCTAGGCCATTAGCTAGATGAGTTGGTTAAGAATGGCTTCTTGAATGATTACCTACGGGAGTCACAAGGGGGAGAGGTGGTGGTCACACCGAGGGCTGATCAGGGGCACGAGGTGCCCATACATGGAGAGATCCATACCATTTCAGGTGGGTTCTCAGGAGGAGGGTCCACCTCGTCGCAACGCAAGAAGTATGCGCGATCGGTGATGGCAGTGGAAGCATGTGAGGAAGACCACTTCCCAGATATCGACCTCACATTTACGAAGGCAGATCACCTGGACGTTGTTCCTCATGACAATGACCGAGTGGTGATATCGGTGGTTACCATGGGAAGAAGGGTGCATCGGGTCCTCGTCGATCAAGGAAGTTTGGCTTATGTGATGTTCTGGTCGACTTTCATCAAGTTGCAATTGTCCCCAGATCAGCTAAGGCCTTATACTGGTTGCCTATATGGGTTCGCAGGAGACCAGGTAAAGGTGCGGGGATATATAGAGCTGAGGACCACTTTCACTGATGGGGTGACCTCCCGCACTGAGAACATCAAGTATCTAGTTGTGAATGCCCCATCAGCATACAACATGTTGTTGGGCAGGCCAGCTTTGAACAAATTAGGAGCGGTGGCGTTGACGAGGCATATGAAGATGAAGTTGCCCTTGATGGAAGGTGTGGTGATCACCATTAGGTCAGATTAGAAGGAGGCTAAGAAGTGCTACGAGAACAGCCTCAAGACGAGAAGGGGAGTATGCACAGTTACCACCCAACCACCAGGTGGAGAGTGCGCCGATACTGACTGGCCCCGAGGAGAAGTCGGGGCTGCACGAGCAGAGGTCACCCGAGAGAGATGACCCGAACCAGCGGAGGAGGTGGTGGAGAGAAAGATTGGAGGCAAAATGTTCAAACTTAGCAAATCCCTATGCCAGGATACGCAAGACCAAGTAGCAGGTGTCATAGAGCGGCAACTGTATGCTTTTGCTTGGTCTGCCTCAGATATGCCAGGCATTGACCCAGACTTCTTGTGTCATCGCCTTGCGTTAAATCCCCAAGTCAGACCTGTCCGTCAGAGGAGGAGAAAATTCAATGAAGAGAGGAGACAGGTGATCAGGGAAGAGACACAAAAGCTGCTCAAGGGTGGCCACATACGAGAAATCCAATACCCTGAGTGGCTAGCCAATGTGGTGTTGCTGAAGAAGGTCAATGGGACGTGGAGGATGTGTGTGGACTTCAGTGATCTCAATAAGGCATATCCAAAGGATTCTTATCCTTTGCCGAGTATCGATGCGTTGGTGGATAATGCCTCGGGCTGCAAGTTGCTTAGCTTCTTGGATGCTTTTTCTGGCTATAACCAGATCAAGATGCACCCAATGGACGAGAGCAAGACAGCATTTATGACTAAGCTGTCTTGCTACTGCTACACGGTCATGCCATTTGGGCTGAAGAATGCGCGAGCTACCTACCAAAGGTTGATGGACAAGGTCCTTGCACCCATGATAGGACGCAACGTGTAGGCCTACGTAGATGATATGGTGGTGACATCCCAAGTGAGGGATCAGCACGTCGTCGATTTGGAGGAGCTATTCACTACCATAGCTAAATACGGGTTGAAGCTTAATCCAGAGAAGTGTGTCTTTGGGGTGGAAGCAGGCAAGTTCCTCGGTTTCTTGCTCACCGAACGAGGAATTGAGGCCAACCCAGACAAATGTGCGGCGATGTTAGCCATGAGAAGCCCGACGTCAGTCAAGGAAGTGCAGCAATTGACAGGTCGGATTAGGGTGATATCTGGGTGATAGCTGCGCGAGGGTATTCCAGTAAACCCTAAATATGGGTAGCGGCACAGAGGAAACCCTAGACTATATAAAGGGTAGTAAAATACTTCACAAAGGTATGCAGTTTCTAGACCTAACACAGATACTGAATACACTTGGTGTGCTTGCCCAGTTTTTGACTTAAGCGTCGGAGTGCGAACGGCCTCTAGGGCGCCCCTTTCTATCTTGCAGGTGCAGTTTGTTTTGAGACAGCGAAGCATAATCCAGCTTGAGGAAAGGAGGCGTGTGAGCGTCGTAGAGTCAACCGGCAGGAGGGTCAACCGGTAAGAACATTCGGGGCCCACCGTGGGGACGAAGTAAAACGAGGTCCTATACACAAGCAAAAGAGATAAACTAGAGGCATGAGGAATACAAGGCAAGGATCTGTCCCGCCAAATGGGGGTGAGAGCGTCACCATGCAACAACTCATGGAAACGATGCGCGCCTTCTAGGAGACGGTGGCAGAATCAAAGGTAGATCAAGTGCGGATACAGGTGGACCTAGCCGCATCACAGGCCAGGAACGAGGAGCTACACAAGGCAAATGAAGAATTGCGCGTGAATTTGCATAATTTGCAGCAAGCAGGGGATCAAGTGGGGGATGATCAGGCTCCACCAACATCGCCAAGGGCTTTTCCAATGCCCTTCTCTTAAGAAATCATGGACACGGTGGTCCCAGCTACCTTTGTGGGCCCTAAGACTGTGTCACCTCGTCCCACTCTGTTGTCGGGGACTCATCACCCCGTTGTGTAACGAGGACACATCGTTCCACTCTGGCAATCGACATGCTGATGACTAATCAGCCCACTGGTCCATGCTACCCGTGGGACCCAGCCCGCGTGGTACTGGACCATGCTGTGGGACCCAGACGATGTGGCTCACCATTACTAGCTGTTCTCGGTGTCCGATGACTGGTCGGTACACTTAGGTACGAAAATTTCATTTAACTTTTATTATTACTTATACATTATATAATGTTATGTATTTTAACATGAAATCTTATTATTTTAATGGTTCCTCTGGATATAACATATTGAGTGGGAGGGAAGTGAAAATGTACACAAACTCACTTGGATGTACCTTACGGTATTTAAAGTATATTTTTTTCACTCAATTTAATATGTCTCACTCATTCATTTAATACATTTATTTTCACATGCAGTCCAACAAGCAATCCGGAAGTTGCGAGTGCAGGTATTATGTTATGTAGTGGATGTTGACCATTGTGCGAGCCGCAATTGATAGAGGTTGGGATCAGGTAATATCTCAATACAAAAAACACTTTAAAATTCAGGATTTATTATTCAAGCACTAATTCAAAAAATTTCAAATGTCTCATAGTTTTTCAACGACCAACAACCACTAGGTTCGGAAGCATTGGAGTATATGAGAACAACATGGTCAAAGTATTTTGTAACCATGTATGACAACTTAAGGTAAATAAACTATTAGAATAGCATAAAACTTTTTCATATATTAGAAAAACTTTTTGTAGAATGTTATAATTTGTTGTATGTATTTTTCATATTTGAATTATGATTGTAAATGTTTTGATTTTCTGAAATTTCTGGAATTGGAAATTTTCTGCATGTTTGAGGTTTTTTCAAAAATCAATTTTTTTAAAATATATATATATATATATATATATATAATGACGGTTCCACGTGGAACCGTCTTTAAAAGGAACACAAACAACGACGGTTCCCATGGGAACCGTCTTTAAAAGTTTCTTAAATTTTTAATTTTTTTTGATTTGTCATTTACTTTCAAAGACGGTTAAAAGTAACTGTCGTTATAACATACTTATAACAACAGTTCCCCAACCGTCGTTAAAATCCTATACTTTTTAACAACACTCGCAATAACGATTGTGGGAGAATCGTCTTTACATGTCCATTTTAACCGTCATGAATTAACCTTTTTGTACTAGTGAGTCATCTCAATTACTCCACATTATCTTTTTCCTAAGGAATTTGAGATCCATAGTGTAAGGACCTGTAAAATTGAATTGGAATAAAAAGGGTTATATTTTAAAAGAATTCTATGTATGTTTTATTTAAAATAAAAAGGGAGGAAAAGTTAAGTTTAGAAGGCTATGAGATCGCCGGTCGCCTGCTACACATGAGCGCCAGGTGGACGTCGCCAGGGCGCGAGGCATGCAGGCATCGTGCGGGCGCGAGAGGCATGCAGGCATCGTGCGGGCGCGAGAGGCATGCAGGCATCGCGCGGGCGCGAGGCATGCGGGCATTGCCAGGGCGCGAGGCATGCGGGCATTGCCAGGGCGCGAGGCATGTGGACGTGGCCAAGGCGCGAGAGGCATGCGGGCATTGCCAGGGCGCGAGGCATGCGGGCATTGCCAGGGCGCGAGGCATGCGGGCATTGCCAGGACGCGAGGCATGTGGACGTGGCCAAGGCGCGAGAGGCATGCTGGCATTGCCAGGGCGCGAGGCATGCGGGCATTGCCAGGGCGCGAGGCATGTGGACGTGGCCAAGGCGCGAGAGGCATGCGGGCATTGCCAGGGCGCGAGGCATGTGGACGTGGCCAAGGCGCGAGAGGCATGCGGGCATCGCCAGGGCGCGAGGCATGTGGACGTAGCCAGGGCGCGAGAGTTATGAGGGCGTCGCCAGGAAAGACATCGGTCGTCTCCCAGAGGAAGACATCGGTCGTCTTCCAGGGCGAAGGAGACATCGGTCGTCTTCCAGGGCGAAGGAGACATCGGTCGTTCGCCAGGATGAGTCAGCAGTGGAAAGTTATCGCACGACGTCCAGTTTCACACAGAGTAAAATGGGACCCAGACTCCCAACATGAAACGTCCTGCACGCGCGCCACGTAGACAAAAAGGGTGGTTCAGAATAGTGACATCAGAATGTTGGCATGCGCAAGAGTCACTCGCGGTCGTACTGTTCAGAGCAGTGGTTGGCATGCACAAGCGACAACAGTGGTCGTACTGTTCAGAGCAGTGGTTGGCATGCACAAGCGACAATAGTGGTCGTACTGTTCAGGGCAGTGGTTCTCAGGCTTTCCTGCAGAAGGGGTGACAGCAGCAGCATACGTGGACAAGTAAGCTGGGATTCAAAAGCCACTGCGGGAATGGCAAAGAGCGTTACAGACTCAAGAGTGTTAAAGTGAGTGCAAACTTCCTCCCTCCCTTCTTCCCTTCCTTGCGTTGAGACTCAGGCAACCTCCAGCATCAGTGCGACAAGCGACGTTGCCCTTAGAGCACCTAAGAGGTTCTCTGCAAGTTCTACAGACCAGGCGCTGAAAACAGAGCTAAGGCATCCTCCAGGCTCGGTGGGTTTTGAGCTCGCGGTATTTTTACGCAAGTCCAGGTAAGGGAAGCTAGCTTTCATTTTCAATACAAGCCATAGATTAGCTGTTTCTGAAGTGAGGGTGACGTGGTCGCCGGTTTTCGTTTTCATCTTCGTGAATGCTCTGTTTCTATGTGTTTGGGCGACGTGGTCGCCGGTTTTATATACAGACTTCGAAATACCTTGTTTTTTAACCAGATCGCCGATTTTGGCGTTATTTGCGAACTCGCTGTTTTTGATGTTGCTTTGAAACGGTATGAGATTTAAATGAGATATTCGAAAATAAGAACCTTGGAGTGAGCTTTTGCTGTGATTGAAATCTTTCCTTTAAGTGTGGTATGATGTGTTGAATGTTGTGAATGTGGATCAAGGCATAGTATTTTCAGGAAAGAAAATACCGTGTAAGATCGTGTAGGATGTGCATTGACCGGTGATTCGTCATGATATCCTGACTCTCCTGATATAATGGAATCATATAGATGAAGTTGTTCGGGCGTTGAGAGTCGAAGGAGGTTCATACGTATGGGTGAGTTGTTTGAAAGAGAACGAGCTCGGCCTGTTGTGTGGATTAACCCTGTCATGCTAGGATGGTGATGATATTGAGATTCATTTATACGCTTGTGAATGTGTGTGATTTCACGGCGACCCTGTGAATGTGTGTGATTTCACAGTGGGCAGTATGACAGGTGCAAATCTATGAGTCTAGTCAATGCATGAGTCTTCCGGAAGTAGTGTCAAGTGTCTTGTGTGATGAGTCAGTGGAAGTCTGACGTGAGAAATGAGAAACATTGAATTGATAGACACTTGGTGCATTATGTGAATAGAACGACTCTTGAAAATATTGTGAAACATGTGATTTCTTGATGGCTGTGTAATATGAATGAGGAAGTGATGGACTCTGGTGAATGTTTAAAAAGGCTGATCTACGTTGGTTGTCCAGTCTAAAATTTAAAGTTTAAAAATATCTAGCTTACCCTTTGTATTGTTCTCTGGCTGTTTTCTCTTAAAACTGTGATGATCGTGTATTTTACACGGGAGCAGATTATTTTCCAGGAAGTAGAGCTCCTTAGTGAGTGGTCGCCGGAAGGAGATCGCCTGATTTCTGTTCTGGCAGCAGATCGGCTGTTTTGGGTCCTCTGATAGGAGATCGGCCTCTCCCGATAGGAGATCGGTCTATTCTGATAGGAGATCGCCTGCTTTGTTTTTTTTACTGTATTTTGTTTATGTTTCTGGAAAATTTGACCGAATTTGTATTAAACTTCCTGTGAGGAGAAACTACATTTCATATATATAATATTTTGTTCACTTCAATCTATTTGTTACCTTTATTTTCATTATATACATTTGTATGGTAATTTGGCGGGATGTTACATTAATGGTATCAGAGCAGTTCGTCCTTAGGATGACCTGAGGGCTGTGGATCCATTGTGTTTCTTCTGCTCAGGAAATTTATTTGAGTTTAAAATAACAACTATAGTGAAAGGTTTTCAAACGTTTTTGTATTGAGATTTTGTGTGTGCTTTGGTGAATATATGCTCTAACTGAAAATCTTAGTATTAAGAATGAGAGGGTCTTGATAAAGTAGTGAGGGTGCACACTCATAACTGGATCGAGATGATTCTCAATCTTAATTCCAAAGGTTTTGATGTTTAGCATACCTTGAATTCTGGTGTGATTTACTTCATTTTCTTGAGTGTTTTCGTATTGATTGAAAGTGGTTGTTTGGATTGATGATTGTATACCAGTAGCTGTCCTGGTGTTTTGTTTGAGGTTATAAGTATTATGATTCGGTTGATGAGCTCAAATTCTTGATGACTTTGAGATGTTGACCTTTGTAAGGTCTGGATGTTACCTCCTGAATGAATTGATTTTTAATCGATCTCATTCTTGTAGTTGTAGGGAATATAGAAACCCATAGTTTCAAAATCTGAAACGAAGAGAGATGGCACGTAGACCTTCTACCCCTTCCCAACCTTCTTCGGAGATGAGCCAGATTGCCAAGGCTATCGAGATGATGGCAACTGCCATCCAACAACAGAATGCAGCGATGGCTCAGAATCACCAAGCTGCCATGCACCACTGGGAAACTGCTCGATCTGCGGAAACAAACTCCCACGTCGGTCAGCCTCAAGAACAGATGGGACTGACCGAGTTCATGAGGCACAACCCACCCAAGTTTAGTGGGAATGCTACCCCTGATCAGGCAGATCAGTGGGTCAGAGAGTTGGAGAAAATCTTTAGGGCGACCTGCTGCCCTGAAGAGAAGAAACTGTTGTTTGCCACCTATCTGCTATCTGGAGAAGCTGAGTTCTGGTGGATGGGAGCTCAGCAGATGATGGAGGCCCGAGAGGATGTATTGGATTGGGAGAGCTTCAGGGTGAGGTTCTTGGAGAAGTACTTCCCAGACAGCGCCAAGTTTGCGAGGGAAGCTGAGTTCCTAAAGTTGGAGCAGGGGGATATGTCAGTAAACGCCTATGCTGCTCGGTTTGAGTACCTCGCCCGATTCTACACCCAGGCGACCTCCGAGGCCTGGAGGTGTAGGAAGTTCGAAGAGGGGCTGAAGCATGGGCTGAAGAGGACCATAGCTCCGATGTGCATCAGGGAATTTCACGCCTTAGTAGAGAAGGCGAAGATGGTGGAAACTCTGGACAAGGGTGATTCTCGGGTGATCAGGTCACACCCAGGGGGTTCTTCCAGTGGGGAGGCCAAGGTGCAGCACCCACAAAGCAAGCCTTATGCGAGACCTCCACCACATCGGGCAGAAGCAGCACCGCCCCAGTTTCAGCAGCAACAACCCTGGAAACTTAAATGTTTCCACTGTGGTGGACCACACACAGCCAATGTGTGCCCCAAGAGAGATTCAGAGAGAAGATGTTTTGCCTGTCAAAAGACGGGACACGTTGCTAGAGATTGTCCTACCCAGAATAGGATGACTCAACCCAGTGGATCCCAACAGTTGAGGAATGGAGGCAGTCGACCTCAGGCAGCAGGGAGAGTGTTTGCCATGACTGGAGCGGAGGCATCTCAGTCAGGTAACTTAGTCAAGAATGTTGCTCTATAGCTGGTAGATGCGTTAGAATTTTGTTTGATTCTGGAGCGACACACTCCTTTGTGTCAAGCCTGTGTGTAGCCGAGTTGGGCCTTCTAGTGAAGGAGTTACCGTTTGAAACTGTTGGTCTATACACCTGCATCAGGACAGGTGTTGACCTCTACAGTTTGCCCCGAATGTCCAGTGATAGTAGAGGGACGCAGATTCAAGGTGAACTTGATCTGCCTACCTCTTCAGAACCTGGATGTTATCCTGGGAATGGATTGGCTAGCTGCCAATCACGTTCTCATAGACTGTGGTAGTCAGAAGATAGCGTTTCCAGACCTCCAAGAGGCAGACGTGATATCTACTCAGCGAGGGTGGTCGGTGTTGGAGGTAGGGGCGAGGTGCTTCGTGAATCCTAGCTCAGTTGGGAGTGAAGGATGAAGAGGACGTAAGTAGGATACCTGTGGTGAAAGATTTCATGGATGTAATTTCAGAAGAAATATCTAGATTACCTCCTAAGAGAGAAGTGGAATTCTCTATTGATTTTGGTATCTGGGGCTGGACCAGTGTCAATGGCACCTTACAGGAGGGCTCCAGCCGAGTTGGAAGAGTTTACCTATAATAACGGTGATCATGCTGGCATTGGGATGGCAACGTATGAAGCTTTGTATGGAAGGAAAGGCTGAACTCCTTTGTACTGGTACCAGGAAGCAGTATTGGTTGAACCAGAGTTGATTCAGCAGACGACCGAGAAGGTGCAGATCAGGGATGACTTGTCCTTTGAAGTGAAACCAGTCAGGATTGACGATAGGCAAAGTAAACAGCTCAGAGGCAAGACCATCAGCATGGTGAAAATGGTGTGGGATGAGAGATCGGGTGATTCAACTTGGGAGTTAGAAGCACCCATGAGAGAAGCCTATCCATATCTCTTTTCCTTGTAATTCAATTTTCGAGGACGAAAATTTTTCTTGTTGGGGAGAATGTAAGGACCTGTAAAATTGAATTGGAATAAAAAGGGTTATATTTTAAAAGAATTCTATGTATGTTTTATTTAAAATAAAAAGGGAGGAAAAGTTAAGTTTAGAAGGCTATGAGATCGCCGGTCGCCTGCTACACATGAGCGCCAGGTGGACGTCGCCAGGGCGCGAGGCATGCAGGCATCGTGCGGGCGCGAGAGGCATGCAGGCATCGTGCGGGCGCGAGAGGCATGCAGGCATCACGCGGGCGCGAGGCATGCGGGCATTGCCAGGGCGCGAGGCATGCGGGCATTGCCAGGGCGCGAGGCATGTGGACGTGGCCAAGGCGCGAGAGGCATGCGGGCATTGCCAGGGCGCGAGGCATGCGGGCATTGCCAGGGCGCGAGGCATGCGGACATTGCCAGGGCGCGAGGCATGTGGACGTGGCCAAGGCGCGAGAGGCATGCTGGCATTGCCAGGGCGCGAGGCATGCGGGCATTGCCAGGGCGCGAGGCATGTGGACGTGGCCAAGGCGCGAGAGGCATGCGGGCATTGCCAGGGCGCGAGGCATGTGGACGTGGCCAAGGCGCGAGAGGCATGCGGGCATCGCCAGGGCGCGAGGCATGTGGACGTAGCCAGGGCGCGAGAGTTATGAGGGCGTCGCCAGGAAAGACATCGGTCGTCTCCCAGAGGAAGACATCGGTCGTCTTCCAGGGCGAATGAGACATCGATCGTCTTCCAGGGCGAAGGAGACATCGGTCGTTCGCCAGGATGAGTCAGCAATGGAAAGTTATCGCACGACGTCCAGTTTCACACAGAGTAAAATGGGACCCAGACTCCCAACATGAAACGTCCTGCACGCGCGCCACGTAGACAAAAAGGGTGGTTCAGAATAGTGACATCAGAATGTTGGCATGCGCAAGAGTCACTCGCGGTCGTACTGTTCAGAGCAGTGGTTGGCATGCACAAGCGACAACAGTGGTCGTACTGTTCAGAGCAGTGGTTGGCATGCACAAGCGACAACAGTGGTCGTACTGTTCAGGGCAGTGGTTCTCAGGCTTTCCTGCAGAAGGGGTGACAGCAGCAGCATACGTGGACAGGTAAGCTGGGATTCAAAAGCCACTGCGGGAATGGCAAAGAGCGTTACAGACTCAAGAGTGTTAGAGTGAGTGCAAACTTCCTCCCTCCCTTCTTCCCTTCCTTGCGTTGAGACTCAGGCAACCTCCAGCATCAGTGCGACAAGCGACGTTGCCCTTAGAGCACCTAAGAGGTTCTCTGCAAGTTCTACAGACCAGGCGCTGAAAACAGAGCTAAGGCATCCTCTAGGCTCGGTGGGTTTTGAGCTCGCGGTATTTTTACGCAAGTCTAGGTAAGGGAAGCTAGCCTTCATTTTCAATACAAGCCATAGATTAGCTGTTTCTGAAGTGAGGGCGACGTGGTCGCCGGTTTTCGTTCTCATCTTTGTGAATGCTCTGTTTCTGTGTTTGGGCGACGTGGTCGCCGGTTTTATATACAGACTTCGAAATACCTTGTTTTTTAACCAGATCGCCGGTTTTGGCGTTATTTGCGAACTCGCTGTTTTTGATGTTGCTTTGAAACGGTATGAGATTTAAATGAGATATTCGAAAATAAGAACCTTGGAGTGAGCTTTTGCTGTGATTGAAATCTTTCCTTTAAGTGTGGTATGATGTGTTGAATGTTGTGAATGTGGATCAAGGCATAGTATTTTCAGGAAAGAAAATACCGTGTAAGATCGTGTAGGATGTGCATTGACCGGTGATTCGTCATGATATCCTGACTCTCCTGATATAATGGAATCATATAGATGAAGTTGTTCTGGCGTTGAGAGTCGAAGGAGGTTCATACGTATGGGTGAGTTGTTTGAAAGAGAACGAGCTCGGCCTGTTGTGTGGATTAACCCTGTCATGCTAGGATGGTGATGATATTGAGATTCATTTATACGCTTGTGAATGTGTGTGATTTCACGGCGACCCTGTGAATGTGTGTGATTTCACAGTGGGCAGTATGACAGGTGCAAATCTATGAGTCTAGTCAATGCATGAGTCTTCCGGAAGTAGTGTCAAGTGTCTTGTGTGATGAGTCAGTGGAAGTCTGACGTGAGAAATGAGAAACATTGAATTGATAGACACTTGGTGCATTATGTGAATAGAACGACTCTTGAAAATATTGTGAAACATGTGATTTCTTGATGGCTGTGTAATATGAATGAGGAAGTGATGGACTCTGGTGAATGTTTAAAAAGGCTGATCTACGTTGGTTGTCCAGTCTAAAATTTAAAGTTTAAAAATATCTAGCTTACCCTTTGTATTGTTCTCTGGCTGTTTTCTCTTAAAACTGTGATGATCGTGTATTTTACACGGGAGCAGATGATTTTCCAGGAAGTAGAGCTCCTTAGTGAGTGGTCGCCGGAAGGAGATCGCCTGATTTCTGTTCTGGCAGCAGATCGGCTGTTTTGGGTCCTCTGATAGGAGATCGGCCTCTCCCGATAGGAGATCGGTCTATTCTGATAGGAGATCGCCTGCTTTGTTTTTTTTACTGTATTTTGTTTATGTTTCTGGAAAATTTGACCGAATTTGTATTAAACTTCCTGTGAGGAGAAACTACATTTCATATATATAATATTTTGTTCACTTCAATCTATTTGTTACCTTTATTTTCATTATATACATTTGTATGGTAATTTGGCGGGATGTTACACATAGTGATCATGAGTCCCTTAAATATTTGAAAGGCCAAAGCAAGCTTAATAGGAGACATGCTAAGTGGGGTCGAGTTTATTGAGCAGTTTCCTTATGTGATCAATCGTAAACAAGGTAAAGTTAATGTGGTTGCTCTTTAAAGAAGACATACTTTGTTAAATGTTTTGGATGTTCAATACATAGGTTTTGATCACATAAAAGAACTCTATCATGATGACCTTGATTTCTCTCTTATCTATCAAGAGTGTTCCAAAGGAGTACATAAAGAATTTTTCTTACATAACGGGTTTCTTTTTAAAGGAAAAAGGCTTTGTGTTCCCCATGGATCTATAAGACAATCTCTTGTTAGAGAGGCTCATGAGGGCGGGCTTATGGGACATTTTGGGGTTGCTAAGACTTTAGAAACATTGCATGAACATTTCTTTTGGCCTCACATGCGAAAATCTGTACATAGCTTCTGTGATAAATGTATAGCATGTAGGAAGGCTAAATCTAAAGTCCATCCGCATGGTTTATATACCCCTCTTACTATCCCATCAATGCCTTGGGTAGATATTTCAATGGATTTTATCTTAGGTCTCCCCAAGACATCGATAGGAAAGGATTCTATCTTTGTGGTAGTGGACCACTTTTCTAAAATGGCTCACTTTATTCCATGCCACAAAGTAGATGATGCTTGTTTTATTGACAATCTCTTCTTTAAGGAAGTTGTTCGCTTACATGGGCTTCCTAGAAGTATTGTATCCGACAGGGATTCAAAGTTTTTAAACAACTTTTGGAGGACCTTGTGGGGCAAGCTTGACACAAAACTCTTGTTTTCTACTACTTGCGACCCACAAACTGATGGTCAAACTGAGGTGGTTAATAGAACTTTGGGTCAAATGTTAAGATGCTTTATTTCCGGGAACCCAAGGGTATGGGAGAATTTACTACCTCATATTGAGTTTGCATATAATAGAGTTGTAAATTCTACCACTGCCCATTCTCCTTTTGAGGTTGTTTATGGGTTCAATCCATTAGCACCTCTAGATCTTCTCTGAATTCTTGTACTTGATGAGGTTTTATGCAATGATGGTTTTGAAAAAGCTTCTTTTATTAAAGATTTGCATAATCACATCAAGCTACAAATTTGATACAAATCAAGAAGAGAAAGAGGCCAACATTCAGGGACAAGAAGCCCAAGCTCATGGAGAAGCCCAAACTTAGGCCTAAGCCCACTCCACTCAAAGAATTACTAGGAGCAAGGCTAGAACATTGGGAAGTGTTCCTGCCGCTTGACTCGAACGTGGAGGACTGCCTCGTCACTCCTTCGTCTAGCCCTCTGTTCTGCAGGAACGCTCCAAGAACCACCGCCGGAACTCCAAACGCTGCCTGCAAAACACACAGACGGCGCCTCTAGCGGCCGTTGTAGCTCCGACGCTCAAGTCAGGCAACAGGAACACCAAAACTATATCTGAATCTCTCTGTGAGACCCGTGTGTGACTGAAACTCTCAGATGTGTGAGCTATGAGAATCTGAAAAAACCCCCCCTTAATTCGTTAAGAGTTTCGCTTATATACCTGAGTTTTTCTCTCTCCTGACGGTTATTCCTCTTGACACGTGGATAACGTCTGGTCGTACACGTGTCATCATCTGGAGTGTCTGCAGCTGAAACGTTACTTCCACTGTGCCCCTGCGACTAAGTTATCCACACAGGGAGTAGCTTAGTACACAGGTTACTCTGGGCATTGCAGCTCGCACTACACATGGTGGCAGATATGCCACTTATCCTCTGTACTTAGACCATACAACAAGTGCTTGCCAAGTCTTCTCAAACACCCGGCGATGTGCTCTTTCGGCGACTTGCTGACCACCTGATCTCCTAACCTTAACACATGGCGATCATGTGCAATCTGGGCGATTAGTCATCCATACCGGTGATGACCGATTACTCAGCCTCAGCCGATAGGCGATTACTCACCTCAAGGCGATAGGCGACTACTCATCCTCAAGCCGATAGGCGATTACTCAACATCACAGGCGACAGGCGATTATCATTCTGAGTGATCGCCTCTCTGCTTCGCCTGCTATCCTCTACCACGTGTTACTCTGTGAATGGTCCACGTGGTCAACTGCTGCTGATGTCATCGACTACCGATGACCGACCGGATCACAAGCCCCCCAGTCTCGAGCTGTGAACTTGTTCTCAGCGAAGAGACTAAGAAATCGTCTTCTAATGGTCTACAAGAGCGCACACTCTGATACTTAACACTGTTTCATTCATTCTTCTTCACCTTCAAACATTCAAAGCATCTCTCTGGATCATCTAGAGATTCACCTTCTCTGTTTTCTTCTTCTCTAACGCGCTGGAGTTCGCTGCGTTTCACCTCTTTAACTCTCTGCATGTGACTAACTGTTAACTAGCTTAGGCTTTAGCGCGATCTAACTGCAACCCCTCAAACTTGGCCTCGGACTTGATCGCGGCTAACTGTTGCCTTAGCATTACCTTCAACATAACTTTGCGCTGGATGACTGACTTAACGGGCCTAAACGCTTCGGCTTCACGCAGCAGAACTTGCTTCTACCACCGACCACCGACTAGCGTGTTAGCGCACCACCGATCAGTCATCGCGCTTCTGGCTTCGCTGCACTTCTCTGTCACACCAGCGCTGAGTGCATAGAGGGCCTGAACACCAACTATGACGCCTGTGTTTTGGGGAAGAAAAGTGCTTCTCGATGACCCCTCTTGTCCCAACCTTGCTGTAAGAAGTCGTGGGTGAGGTCTTGCTTCTCTCACCTCAGCGTCGCTGTAAAAAGCAGAGGGAAGGGACTTAGTTCTCTTGCCTCAACCTTGCTGTAAAAAGCAAAGGGAAGAGGACTTTTCCTCATGCCTCAGCCTCGCTGTACAAAGTCGAGGTGAGCACTTGGTTCTCTCGCCTCAACCTTGCTGTAAGAAGCAAAGGGAGAGGACTTTCTCTCTTGCCTCAGCCTCGCTGTACAAAGTCGAGGTGAGGACTTTCACTCGCCTGCACCTCGCTGTACAAAGTCGAGGGAGGACTTTCTTCTTTCTCGCCTGCACTCGCTCAAAGGCAAGGAGGTCTTCCTCTGTTGCCTCAACCTCGCTGTATAAAGCAGAGGAAGAGGACTTTCTCTGTTGCCTCAACCTTGCTGTAAAAAGCAAAGGAAGAGGACTTTCTCTCGCCTCAACCTTGTTGTATAAAGCAGAGGTGAGGACTTTCTCTTGCCTCAACCTCGCTGTATAAAGCAGAGGAAGAGGACTTTCTCTTGCCTCAACCTTGCTGTATAAAGCAGAGGAAGAGGACTTTCTCTTGCCTCAACCTTGCTGTATAAAGCAGAGGTGAGGACTTTCTCTTGCCTCAACCTTGCTGTATAAAGCAGAGGAAGAGGACTTTCTCTGTTGCCTCAACCTTGCTGTAAAAAGCAAAGGAAGAGGACTTTCTCTCGCCTCAACCTTGTTGTATAAAGCAGAGGTGAGGACTTTCTCTTGCCTCAACCTTGCTGTATAAAGCAGAGGAAGAGGACTTTCTCTGTTGCCTCAACCTTGCTGTAAAAAGCAAAGGAAGAGGACTTTCTCGTGGGTGCACGCTCCCAGGGGGGCGCCAGGCGTGGCTGTCTAAGCGCACACACTGGGCGCGCCCTACCTGCATTGCCTCATCGCGCGTTCACCGACGTCCCGACCGGCGAGGACCTCTTCTTCTGGAATCATACGAGGTGCATGCTTAACGCTCTCGCTAGGAACTTGGGTCCCAGCTTAACACGTGTTAGCAAGACACTGATGACCCTGCACCGACCGAGTACTCACTCTCTACATGCACCGACGGCTGATCGTGGTCTGCATGCACTGATGGCTGATCGCGCTTTACATCCCAGCGCTTATCTGGGGGCTGATCTGCGGGTGGTGGCCACTTGGTAACTCACCACCGATCACCTGGTCTTGCACCTGGGCAAGGGGAACTTTAAACTGGGAACACTCGCACACTTTATGTACTGAAAATCTTTTATTGGGTGGCATCATTAAAAAGAGTGCCCCTGATCTGCTCAACTGTTTTAATACACTAAGCATGTGTACAGCGCGATAGCGCATCTACTTTACAACTTAACGAAAGCAGGAAAGAAGCGTGTAGCATCCTGGGTTCTGGGAATAGTCGTTACGTCCAGAGTCGCCAGCCGACAAGCTCCATTCTCCAACGTCTCAACCACTCTGGATGGGGTCTCCTTTAACCGGCGATGACCGCCCTGGCGATGCACACACGTGGGGCGATCATGCCTTCCGCTTTAGCTCTGGGAGCCCCCCCAGTGTAGCCTCTTCCATCACCTCACCTCCCCAAACACAGGGAGTTCATGCTGCTGGTCGCCTTCCTGGGACCCCGAAGCGCGATCACCTTGTGTCTTCTGCAGGTAATCGGTCAGGAACCCTGTCTCCACCAACTCAGCAAGCTGACGCCCCAACGCCAGGCAGTTATAGAGTGTATGTCCATAAGCTTGATGGAATTCACACCACTCATCCTTCCTCCCTCCAAGTACCCTGTCAGTTTTCTCTGGCACATGGAGTCTTGCTGCCACAGCAGGGATGTCGATCAGCTCCACCAAACTTATCGTGAAATCATACCTGGCGGGTGCGTTGCTTGCACGCCCCCTGGTCTGGTCTTTCCTTGGTGCATAAGGGCGAGACCTTCTCTGCTCCTTCCTCCCTTCCTTGACCTCATGCACCCGCGCCTGTTGCTGTTGATTCCCCTGACCTCCACGTGGCTTCGACGGTGCAGCACTTCCTCTCTTCTCAGAGACCTCGGTCTCTGCTACTATGTGTGCCACCGCACATCGTCGTATCTCGGTGAAGGTGGCAGGGTGGCTCCTGATGAGCGATTCACTGAAAGGACCAGGGAGGACACCTCTCTTGAACGCATGCACCAGCATGTCCTCGTCCTTGCTGGGCAATCTCACCACCTGCGCCCCAAAGTGATTGAGGTAGTCCCTCAACGGCTCCCCCTGATACTGGCGTACGTCAAACAGGTCGTAGGACACTACTGGCGCAGGTCGGTTAACGATGTACTGCTCCGTGAACAGCTTCGCGAACTGATGGAAGGAAGTGACGTGAACGACGCTTTCAGTCCCACCAGATTGGGAGGCACCACCGTGTTCATGATTTTGGGGGAGAAAGGCATAGGGAATGCTCGCGGAGGCGACGGTGGCGTCGATGTCCTCTCTTCAGCTGCGCGCTCCTTCTGCACCTGCAATTCCCTACGCAGCTCTTCATTCATACGGTTCAACTCTTCGTTTCTTCTTTGCGATGCAGTCAGCTCTGCATGCATCCTCTCTTGCTCAACTCTCGATTCCGTGATGCTATCTTGCAGCGCGCGCATCATCTCCACTACCTGCGCCATGGTAACAGCTCCTTCTTCAGCAGATGACGCAGGTGAGGTTTGCCTGGTTCTTCTACTTATCTCCTCTGCACTTCGACGTAACTTCAAGAAACCTCGATGAAATGATTAAGAAGCTCCAAGAAACTTCAAGAAACCTCAAGAAACTTCAAGAACTGCGACGTGGATGGGAACCAGATTTACACGGGTCCCACGGTGGGCGCCTAATGTTCCTGCCGCTTGACTCGAACGTGGAGGACTGCCTCGTCACTCCTTCGTCTAGCCCTCTGTTCTGCAGGAACGCTCCAAGAACCACCGCCGAAACTCCAAACGCTGCCTGCAAAACACACAGACGGCGCCTCTAGCGGCCGTTGTAGCTCCGACGCTCAAGTCAAGCAACAGGAACACCAAAACTATATCTGAATCTCTCTGTGAGACCCGTGTGTGACTGAAACTCTCAGATGTGTGAGCTATGAGAATCTGAAAAAACCCCCCCTTAATTCGTTAAGAGTTTCGCTTATATACCTGAGTTTTTCTCTCTCCTGACGGTTATTCCTCTTGACACGTGGATAACGTCTGGTCGTACACGTGTCATCATCTGGAGTGTCTGCAGCTGAAACGTTACTTCCACTGTGCCCCTGCGACTAAGTTATCCACACAGGGAGTAGCTTAGTACACAGGTTACTCTGGGCATTGCAGCTCGCACTACACATGGTGGCAGATATGCCACTTATCCTCTGTACTTAGACCATACAACAAGTGCTTGCCAAGTCTTCTCAAACACCCGACGATGTGCTCTTTCGGCGACTTGCTGCCACCTGATCTCCTAACCTTAACACATGGCGATCATGTGCAATCTGGGCGATTACTCATCCATACCAGCGATGACCGATTACTCATCCTCAGCCGATAGGCGATTACTCACCTCAAGGCGATAGGCGATTACTCATCCTCAAGCCGATAGGCGATTACTCAACATCACAGGCGACAGGCGATTACCATTCTGAGTGATCGCCTCTCTGCTTCGCCTGCTATCCTCTACCACGTGTTACTCTGTGAATGGTCCACGTGGTCAACTGCTGCTGATGTCATCGACTACCGATGACCGACTGGATCAGGAAGAGAGTATCAAATGCAATCTCTCTTTGTAATATCTCTTGTATAAATTTGTAAATAAGATAGGATAGCTTTAGGAAGTGCCTAAAAAGGAAAACAAAAGAAACCGTGCATGTAAAAGCACTTTAGTCACTAGTTACTTAGAAATGGCCAAAAAGGTAGCCATTCTTGCTTCCTTAGGCACCTTTTACACTTGGAAGGAACTAGAAAGGAGTCTTTTCTTCCTTCCTTACTTGTAGAACCGGTCACCTCCCTTCCTATATAAGGAGAGGCTTGGTTCATTGTATCATAAGTTGAAACTTGAAATTAGAAGTAATGAAACTCTAGTGAAATTTAGAGAAAGTGTGAGACTTGTCTCTTCTTCTTCTCCTTGCTTTATCTTGTGAGCTATTGGGACTCTCAAGTGGCGGCACCTCCACTTATCTTGGAGCACACCACCCTCCAAGTGGTGTGAAGCACATCCCTTGGTCTACAACCACATAAGTCCATTCTTTCATCTTCCATTTTCTTCCATTTTACGTTTTTTTGGTTACCTTTTCTATTCCAATTGGTTCAATAATTCCTTGAGTTGTTTCCTTCCATTTTTTTACATTTAATTCCATATCAAATCTGTGCAGTTTAGTATTTTCCTTGCTGTTTTGTTCATCCCATATGCAATACCAAATTACATGTCTTAATCTTGTTGTTTTCAAGTTTCTATCCATGGGTTTTGTAGTTTAGTGCAATTCAATCGGTAGAATCAATCCTCTTATTTTAGTTTTGATTTCTTGGTGCTGTTCTTGCATTCTTGGACTGTTCTTGAATGGTTCTTGGAGATTGCTTGCTGTTTTAGAATTACCCATTCATTCTATGTTGATTTCTTACATTACAAGTTACATAATCTTGTATTTTGAGCATGAACCTTTGTCTTTTGAGTAGAAACTCTATAATTGCCTTTAAGAACTTGATCCCATTCTTGAAATTGTCTTGAATACTATGAAACCAATGTCAACTCATCCCAAATTCAAGAAAGGTTCAAATGGAATCACATCAAAATTGAGAAGAAAGTTGGCAAGTATGCTGAAAATGCCAACAAGAGGTGTAAGGCATTAATCTTTGAACCTGGTGATTGGGTTTGGCTACACTTGAGGAAGGATAGATTCCCTACTCAAAGGAAGTCCAAACTTATGCCTTGTGGTGATGGTCCTTTTCAGGTCATCAAGAGGTTTAATGATAATGCCTATGAGTTAGATATGCCTGATACATTTCTTGGTAGTAATTCTTTTAATATCAGTGATCTAACTCCCTTTTCTACAGGTCTTCCAAATTCATGGATGAATTCTCTCCAACTTGGGGAGCATGATGAACACCAAGTAGAGGAGGCACCAAAGGCCTAAGCCCAAGAAGCCCAAGCCCAACCCATGAGCTCAACATCCTTCATGCCTCAAAGAATTACTAGGAGCAAGGCTAAAGTTTTGGGAGATGAGCATCAATGGATGTCTCTTTTTGTAATTACTTTTGAGTAGTTTTTAGTAGAACATTAAAGGAAAGTGTAGATATTAAAATAAGGGGTACCAATGTACAAAGATAAGTCACACCTTCCATGTGACATAAAAAGAAGGTGTAGGTGTAGATTTAAGAGGTGCCAAAGAAAGAAACCAAGTCATACTTCCCTTGTGACTAGGAATAGGCACCAAATTCAAACATTCTCCATTTGAATTTTCCCTCTTCAAATTCAGCCCTCTCACATTATAAATAGAGGTGCTTGGCTCTTGTAAATTTACATTGAATTTAAAGTAAAGAAACTCTATACAAATTGTGAGAGAATTGTGAGAATTGTTTCTCCTAATCTAGTCTCATCTCATGAGTGCCTGGGAAGGTCTCAAGTGGCGGCATCTTGCACTTATCTTGAATCAATCACCTTCCAAGTGGCGTGTTCTTCCCTTCCATGACTTCAACCACATAAGTTCTTCTTGCTTCATCTTCCATTTCCATTTTCGCACCTTGTTTGTCAATTTCAATCGGTTGATTTGACTTGTTCTTCAATTTTAATTGGTTCAATGTCTTTGTTGATGTGTTTCCTTTTCAATTCTGCACTTTAATCTTGTTTTCATTCAGTAACTTTGTTTCCTTTCGGTTTACATTTGTGTTGTTGTTGTGAATCATTTGTGTAATGGCACTCATGTCATGATTTTGGTTCATCATTTGGAAGACTTAAAGCTCCATTGATGTTTCCTTAAGTTCCTCCACTTGTACCGAATTGTTTTCCTTCTTTTACAACTCCTAATTGTCATCATTCTTCACCTATAATTGTGTTTTTACCTTGGACCTTTCGAAATGAACCTTCACATCTACCTAACACTTGTTAAGTTAATGTCTAGTGGGGATTTTCCTTAGGTGACTTATCTTAAATTGCTAAGAATCTTTATTCTAATTCTTAAAAAGTGTCACAATATCGATGAACCTAAACTCAACTCACGTCACTAGATCACTTCAAAATAGGTTCTCTGATAAGTGGATAGAGTAGGTTCAAAGTAGGTTCTCTTGAACACCTTCAATCTAATAATCTAGGTGCTCTATCAAGGATACATGCCCTCTTTTGTAAACTAGGAGCCCAAATTCTTGGATTTGAAAACATACAAGAACTATATAAAGAAGATCAGGATTTTGCACCCACGTATGCTAAGTGCCAACATATAGCATAAGGAGGTTTTTATGTTTATGAGGGGTACTTATTTAAAGAAGGAAAACTTTGCATACCCCAAGGAACACATAGAAAAATCCTTGTAAAAGAATCACATGAAGGAGGACTCAATGGCCATTTTGGAGTTGACAAAACTCTTGAGCTTTTAAAAGGAAAATTCTTTTGGCCACACATGAGGAAAGATGTCCAAAGACATTGTCATAGATGTATTTCATGTTTAAAAGCTAAGTCTAAGACAATGCCTCATGGACTCTACACTCCTTTACCTTTTCCAAGTGCTCCTTGGGAAGATATAAGCATGGATTTTGTTCTTGCCGGTTGACCCGCCTGTCGATTGACTCACGACACTCACACGCCTCCTTCCTCACGTTGATATGTGCTTGGTTCTTTCGAAGCAATCTGCACCTGCAAAAGAGAAAGGGGGCACCCTAGAGGCCGTTTGCACTCCGACGCTCAAGTTAGTGTAAGGCAAGGAACACCAAGTGTATTGAGTTTCTCTCTCTGTGTTTAGGTCTAGAAACTGCGTACCTTTGTGAAGTATTTTACTGTCCCTTATATAGTCTAGGGTTTACTGCGCCGCTAGCCCTAATTAGGGTTTACTGCGCTGCTAGCCATATTTAGGGTTTACTGGAATACCCTTGCGCCGCTATCACCCAATCTTAGGGTAATCTAGCACATAAGGTTTCCTTCTCTGGAGTGCAAACTCTCTAACAGGGTGACCACCTGGGTGCCTCCTTGTGCACCTAGTCTCTGGGGCCACCTGTTCTGGGAGTGCCTTCACTGTTCACGTGCCATGCATGTAGCTTTACTGGGAAAACCCTAGTTCTGGTGTGTACTCGTCCCCTCAGGACTCTACACCCAACTGTGCTCTCCCTGCTACCCGCATGGGCACTTCGTGATCCAGGGCTCTCCCTAACTCTGGGTATTTAACTGGTCATTGGCCCATTCTGGGAACCAATCTTAGCTGTTCTGTTTACGCTGTTCAAATCACCCAAGGCCGATGTCACCTCGCCACACTCTGTTGTCGAGGACTCCTCGACCTGCTGAGTGACGATGACACCTCCACCCATTCTGGTGATCTGACGACTACTCACCCGTCTCTGTAGGCTAATGACTCGTCACCCCTCTTTGTAGGCTGATGACTCATCACCCTTCCCTGTAGGCTGATGACTAATCACCCCTTTCTGTAGGCTGATGATTCATCGCCCTTCTCTGTTCAATACCCCCTGCGGGGTCCACTCCACGTGGCTTTGGCCCATGCTGTGGGACCCAGCTGACGTCCGAGGACTGGTGGTACACAAGCCCCCCAGTCTCAAGCTGTTAACTTGTTTCAGCGGAGAGACTAAGTGATGGGCGAGGACTGATCGGTACACAAGCCCCCCTAGTCTCGAGCTGTTAACTTATTTCAGCGTAGAGACTAAGTCATTGACTTGGGCGGCCTACGTGGCTCTGCGCATAAGTACATGAACAGTGCGCTGAAAGGACACTTCACCAACCCCCTTTCATCCGCTAACACGTGGCTGCATCAACGGTTTGAGATTCATAACGTTACGCTCCCTAGGGCTACGTTAAACCTCTTCAAAACCCCGCGCCACTTCACTGTTTCATCACTTTGCATTCTCACCTTCTGTAAACTCTATCTTCCAACGCACGCTCTCCTCCTCTCACCAAGCTTTTCGAACTTCTCTGCCCTCGCTCAACCAAAGGTATGATTTTTATGTCTTCTCCACCTTCATGACATAATCTCTGTTCTCCATATTGCATGCTGCTGTTCTGGGCCTGTGTGTGGTTTATGCATTCTAGGGTTTTGTTCTTCTTTTCTGGGTTCGTTCTACCTTCGAGTCTTCATCCACCATTGTTTTCTTATGAGCCTCTCTTCTTTTCCTACCTCTCATTTGTTTAGATTCGAGATGGCCAGAACCAAAACTACCTCCAACCCTCCTCCAACCGTAGCGGTCGATTACAAGGCCCTCTACCCATGGGCTTCTGAGGATCTCCTTGCCGAGACCTCCAAACTCACATCCTGCGAGGATCTTCGCAAGCACAGGGATGATGAGAATGAGATTAAAGGATGCGTCTTCGGCAGGGAAATTGATGCGTACGTCTCTGTGCGACCCGGTACAGCAAACGAGCCCGTGTGTGCCGATGATCGCTGCAACGATGGGGAACCGTTCTTCTTCTTCTACGCCACCATCTTCAAAAGAGTCAAAGTCCGTCTTCCTTTCACCGGGTTCGAAAGGGCTTTGCTCATAGAATTAAATGTGGCGCCTGCTCAACTGCACCCCAACAGTTGGGCCTTTATCAGGGTGTTCTCCATCCATCCTCTGCAATAATCTAGGGTTCACCCCCTCTGTCGATGTCTTTCTTTACTTCTTCGAGGCGAAGAGCCCCGGCAAGAGGCTTTGGGTGAGCCTGAATGGGGTGGCAGGGAGAGTCCTTCTAACTCTCTTCTCGCAGTCATACAAGAACTTCAAGGGAAGGTTCTTTCGAGTCTGCTGCAGCTCCTACGACCCCACCATGCTCGATGGGTTTCCATTATACTGGGTGGGGGAGTTGAAGTTCAAGAAGCCACGCAGGCTCGAGGAGTTGACTGTCCCTGATCAAGAACTCTGCCAGACCATTTCCAGTTGGGGCGTGGTGTTTGACTCCACCCAAATGATTAGGCATGAGTATGACGCTGAGACTCTTAGCGTGTACATTGGTACACCAACTTCATCTTGCACTTAACTGTTCACATACTTAACGCCTTGTCTTTCTCATACTTTTTATTGTTCACTGCAGGCATGGTACTCAGCACTGATAAGAAGAAAAGGCTGGCGGATGTGCTGAATCGCCGCAATGTTAGCGGTTCAGCCCCTGCAGGTCCTTCATCACCCGCGGGTGCTGCCTTGGAACCTATTGCTGAAAAGTCCAAGAGGGCAGCGCCTGTGGAGGTTTCTGATGACGAGGACACCTGTTCCGACCTTGTCTTCAAAAGGAAAAGGGTGGGGACAGCCGCGGAGGTCTCTTCAGCCACAGAAGGGCACCTTTCATCCTTTAGGGAGCACCCTCCCAGCGCCTCCTCCCCCCCTGAGCGAATCTTAACGCTTGAGGGGGGTGGGGAGAGTGCTCCTCCTTCTGGTCAGATGCCTTCTGCCCCAGAACTGCCTTCTCTGCTCCAAAGGTCACTTGCCCAGATGCCTGGCAGTGCTGTCTTGGAAGCCATGGACAGAAACTCCCTTGAGAACCTCCTCAGCCATCGTCTCGGGGAGTTCTTGGCCGCTTCCAACTCCTTGCTGGTCAAGGGCAACGTTGAGGCGGAGCTGCTTGAGGAGACTGCCCAACTGAAGAAAGAGCTGGAGCAAAAGGATCTCCAACTCCGTCAAGCGACCAAGCGCGAGACTGCCCTTAATCAAGAACTGGGTAGTCTCCGTCAATCTGAGAAGGAGACCAAAAAGCTTCTTTTCTCCAAGGGGCAGGAGGCCCTCCAGCTTGAAGCTAAGATACTCCCCCTCCGCAACAAGATCATCGAACTGGAAGAGCAAGCAGAGGGGGCTCAAGCCAAAATGACCAAGCTGGAGGAGAGGGCGACCGACCGAGAAGTTCAGCTGGGCAAGGTTGAGGAGGAACTTGCCCAACAGATTGAACTGCTGAAGAAGACCGAGACTGAGCTTATTAATGACGCCGCCGACGCTTATGAGGAAGGCTTTGGTGATGCCCTTACTTAGGTTTCCTGCATGCATCCTGAGATGGACCTCTCCCCATACTCCGCAACTATGCAGGTGGTCGACGGGCAAATAGTGCCCAGATAGGTCTTCTGAATGATTGTATTTAGCTGAACATCTTGTAATCACCCTCCTTTGTAATATAAAAACTTTGTTTTATGCATTGTTCATCTTTTTGTCGTGCTTTGTATTTGGTGGGTTCGCGATCACAAATAATGCACCTGCAAAAATGAACCTCAAGTAGCATGTTTTTTCTGCTAATTTCATTAGTGAACCTTTATTTTAATCTGGGCGTTCTCACTCGGAGGGGGAAGGTGTTCCTTATGAACTCCCCTTTCCCCTTACGAGACCTCTAACCCCAACTAATAGGTTCTGACTGACCTGTCATCGTCCATGGACGACGGAGGATTTAACCAGGCGAACCCTTCTTTCACATTGGAAGTTCTCATTCGAAGTGGAGGTGTTCTCTGCGAACCTACCTCTCCACTTACGAGACCTCTAACTCCAAGTGACAGATTCTAACTGACCTCACATCGCTCACAGGCGAGGAGGATTTCTCTGGGCGAATCCTTCTTTCACATTGGAAGTTCTCACTCGAAGTGGAGGTGTTCTCTGCGAACCTACCTCTCCACTTACGAGACCTCTAACTCCAAGTGACAGGTTCTAACTGACCTCACATCGTTCACAGGCGAGGAGGATTTCTCTGGGCGAACCCTTCTTTCACATTGGAAGTTCTCACTTGAAGTGGAGGTGTTCTCTGCGAACCTACCTCTCCACTTACGAGACCTCTAACTCCAAGTGACAGGTTCTAATAACATTGTACAAACACATTAAAAGCATATATCTTTAATTGAGTTTTATTGGGTGACCTCATTAAAAACCCTTAGAAGGGAAAAAAGAGTGTCCCCTGTATTGTGTAGTGTACAAGATTACATGGCTTTAACTGAAATAATACTTCAAGTGTGTCGCATTCCATGTTCAAGGAATCGGACCTCCTTCTAAAGTCTCAAGCCTATATGCTCCATTCCCTAGGGCCTCTGTCACTCTAAAAGGACCAGTCCACTTAGGGGATAGCTTGTTCTCTATCTGGTATGGAGACGCCTTCTGCATGACGAGGTCTGCCGCCTGGAACTGCCGAGCTCTCAGCTTGGAACTGTGTTTGAGCTCAACTCTTCTCTTTAGCGCCTCAGCCTTGATTCCAGCTTCTTCCCTGGCTTCATCCAAAAGATCAAGATTCACCTTCCTCTCTTCATTGGATTCCTCAGCCACAAAGTTCTGGAAACGTGGCGAACTCTCCTGGATCTCCACAGGGATCATGGCATCTGAACCATACACCAAACTAAAGGGAGTCTCCTTAGTAGTGGACTGGGGAGTAGTATGGTAAGCCCATACTATTCTGGGAACCTCCTCGACCTACCTTCCCTTTGCTTTCTCCAGCCTTCTCTTCAGTCCTCTGAGGAGGACTCAGTTGGCTGACTCGACCTGCCCATTGGTCTGTGGGTGCTCGACTGATGCAAACACCTGCTTGATTCCCAACTCTGTACATAGCTTTCCAAATTGTTGGCTTGCAAACTGCGTGCCATTGTCAGACACTAAGCGTTTTGGTACGCCGAAGCGGCAAACTATGTTCTTCCACACGAAGTGTTGGATCTTTTGTGCTGTAATCTGTGCGACTGGCTCAGCCTCAATCCACTTCGTGAAATATTCTACGGCGACCACAAGATACTTCATTTGTCGTATCGCCAAAGGGAAAGGCCCCAAGATGTTGATTCCCCATGTGTGAAACGGCCAAGGGCTGTATATCGACCTGAGCTCTTTTGGTGGTGCTTTAGGGCAATCAGCATGCAACTGGCATTGCTTGCATTGCTGCGCATACCTAGTGCAATCTTCCCTCATCGTCGGCCAGTAGTACCCTGCTCGAATGGCCTTAGAGGTCAGAGCTCGACCTCCGATGTGACTACCACAGATGCCTTCATGGAGCTCTGCCATTATCCTCACACACTGCTCGCCATGCACGCAGACTAAGATGGGGTGAGTAAACCCATGTCTGTACAACTCACCTTCAATGAGCGTGTATTTGGACGAGTTTTTCTTTATCTTCTTTGCCTCCGTCGGCTCTGCTGGGAGCATTCCATCCGCTATGTAACGCTTATAGGGCGTCATCCATGTCTCACCATTTTGTAGTAGGCAGATCTGTGACGCCTCTACCCCCATTAGCATGCATGCGTTGACTCGTGGTTTCTTCAAAGTTACTTAAGTCAACGAGCGATGACTCCTCTTCTCACCATCTGATTGACTGATCTGATGGACTCCCACCAAGTTATCAACGGTATAAGTACGAGGCGCCCTCAGGGTCTCCTGGATGACCGTCCTCTGTCTGCCCCCCTTGCCTGAGCTGGCGAGTTTGGCCAACAAGTCAGCTCTGACATTCTGCTCCCTGGGCACATGTACTAGTTCAAATATTTCAAATGAACTCTTCAGTCTCTGGACATACTCCAAGTAAGAGGCCATCTGAGGGTCTTTGGCCTAGTATTCTCCCGCCACTTGACCGGTGACCAACAATGAGTCACTCTTGGCCATAAGGCTCTGCGCTCCCATCTCCTTT
The DNA here is from genome assembly GCA_013389735.1 of Phaseolus lunatus. NCBI lineage: Eukaryota > Viridiplantae > Streptophyta > Magnoliopsida > Fabales > Fabaceae > Phaseolus > Phaseolus lunatus. The sequence continues at coordinate 20,850,907 of CM023857.1, forward strand.
GCCAACAACATCCCAACTATCAAAGCTTCATACTCCGCCTGGTTATTACTGGCTTTGAAAGCGAACCACAGGGCCTGCTCTATCAACAACCCCTTAGGTCCTTCCAAGATCACCCCCGCTCCGCTGCCTTGCTGATTCGAGGACCCGTCTACTGACAACACCCATTTGAAATTGGGTCCCTCCTGCTGGGCCTCGGTTGAAGACATCTCGCCACAAAGTCAGCGTAGACCTGTCCTTTGATCGGGCCCCTGGGTTCATATTGAATGTCGAATTCTGACAACTCGACTGCCCAACAAGCTGTTAACTTGTTTCAGCGGAGAGACTAAGTGATGGGCGAGGACTGATCGATACACAAGCTGTGTACCGACCAGTCCTCGAACGTCAGCTGGGTCCCACAGCATGGGCCAAAGCCACGTGGAGTGGACCCCGCAGGGGGTATTGAACAGAGAAGGGCGATGAATCATCAGCCTACAGAAAGGGGTGATTAGTCATCAGCCTACAGGGAAGGGTGATGAGTCATCAGCCTACAGAGAGGGGTGACGAGTCATCAGCCTACAGAGACGGGTGAGTAGTCGTCAGATCACCAGAATGGGCGGAGGTGTCATCATCACTCAGCAGGTCGAGGAGTCCTCGACAACAGAGTGTGGCGAGGTGACATCGGCCTTGGGTGATTTGAATAGCGTAAACAGAACAGCTAAGATTGGTTCCCAAAATGGGCCAATGACCAGTTAAATACCCAGAGTTAGGGAGAGGCCTGGATCACGAAGTTCCCATGCGGGTAGCAGGGAGAGCACAGTTGGGTGTAGAGTCCTGAGGGGACGAGTACACACCAGAACTAGGGTTTTCCCAGTAAAGCTACATGCATGGCACGTGAACAGTGAAAGCACTCCCAGAACAGGTGGCCCCAGAGACTAGGTGCACAAGGAGGCACCCAGGTGGTCACCCTGTTAGAGAGTTTGCACTCTAGAGAAGGAAACCTTATGTGCTAGATTACCCTAAGATTGGGTGATAGCGGCGCAAGGGTATTCCAGTAAACCCTAAATATGGCTAGCAGCGCAGTAAACCCTAATTAGGGCTAGCGGCACAGTAAACCCTAGACTATATAAGGGACAGTAAAATACTTCACAAAGGTACGCAGTTTCTAGACCTAAACACAGAGAGAGAAACTCAATACACTTGGTGTTCCTTGCCTTACACTGACTTGAGCGTCGGAGTGCAAACGGCCTCTAGGGCGCCCCCTTTCTCTTTTGCAGGTGCAGATTGCTTCGAAAGAACCAAGCACATATCAACGTGAGGAAAGAGGCGTGTGAGTGTCGTGAGTCAATCGACAGGCGGGTCAACCGGCAAGAACAGATTTCATATTAAAACTCCCTAGGACATAAAGAGGTTTTGATTCCATTTTTATGGAGTGGATAGGTTTAGCATGATGGCTCATTTCATACCCTGTCATAAAGTGGATGATGCTAGCAACATCTCTAAGCTCTTCTTTAGAAAAGTGGTAAGATTACATGGTTTACCTAAGACCATAGTGTCGGATAGAGATCCTAAATTTGTTTGCCATTTCTAGAGAACTCTTTGGGAAAGGCTAGGAACTAAGTTGAATTTCTCAACTTCTTGTCATCCTCAAACGGATGGACAAACTGAAGTTGTAAATAGATCTCTTTCCACTTTGCTTAGGTCAGTCATGAAGGGAAACCACAAATCTTAGGATGAGTACCTTCCTCATATTGAGTTTGCATATAATAAAGTACTTCATAAAACTACTAACATTTCTCCATTTGAGGCTGTGTATGGGTTCAATCCTCCTACTCCTTTGGATTTGTTACCTCTACCTAATCCACAAGATTTTGTTCATAAGGAAGGAGTAACAAAGGCTGAATTTGTAAAGAAAATGCATGAGAGGATTAAGAACAAAATACAACAACAAATAGAGAAATACACGAAACATAACAGTAAGTGATCCTGCCGCTGACTCGAACGTGGAGGATATGCCTCGTCACTCCTTTGTCTAGCCTTCTGCAACTACACGTTCTGCAAGAACGCTCCAAGAACCTTCACTGGAACTCCAAATGATGCCTGCAAAACACACAGACGGTGCCGCTAGCGGCCGTTGTAGCTCCGACGCTCAAGTCAGATAATAGGAACACCAAAAACTCTCACTGAATCTCTTTGTGAGACTCGTGTGTGCTCAGATCCACCTTCTCTCTCTCTGTAACTGAATTCTGTTATCACTATGCCACGTGTACAAACGTTCCCACAATGACTCAGAAACTGTGTGTAGTAAATCTATGTAAACTTGTAATCTGAAAAACTTGTGCGTACCTGACATATCGTGGAGTACTTTTATACTTGGGCCGCACCTCTCTCTCAGATGGTGACACGTGGAGGCATGCAACTGGCATCTAACCGTACACGTGTCACACCTGGAGGGCTTCTGCGCTTTTCTCTGTGCGGCTAAGTTATCCTCTTGCGGAGTAACTTAGCGCGTTTCTTCTCTCTGAGTGAGTGCATGCTCCCAGGAGAGTACCAGATGTGGCTGGTCTAAGCACACTCACCAGGCGCATCCTGCCTGCATGGTCTCACCGCACGTCCTCTGAGTGAGTGCATGCTCCCAGGAGAGCACCAGGTGTGGCTGGTATAAGCACACTCACCAGGCGCATCCTGCCTGCATGGTCTCACCGCACGTCCTCTGAGTGAGTGCATGCTCCTAGGAGAGCACCAGGTGTGGCTGGTATAAGCACACTCACCAGGCGCATCCTACCTGCATGGTCTCACCGCACGTCCTCTGAGTGAGTGCATGCTCCCAGGAGAGCACCAGGTGTGGCTAGTATAAGCACACTCACCAGGCGCATCTTGCCTGCATGGTCTCACCGCACGTCCTCTGAGTGAGTGCATGCTCCCAGTAGAGCACCAAGTGGGGCTGGTCTAAGCATACTCACCAGGCGCATCCTGCCTGCATGGCCTCATCGCACGGTGCTATGTACGTAATGGGTTAAGAGAGTCACTGATCACTGACCAATTTGATAGCTCCCTTATGCCATCCTCATGCACGAATTTACCGGCGAGCAGCTCTTCTTTTTTTGGTTTGACATCATGCGAGGTGCATGCGTAACACTCTCGCTAGGAGCCTGGGTCCCAGCTTAACACGTGTAGCAAGAAACCCTGATGACCATGCCCCGACGACCGTGCGGTGCCTCATTACTTTCCTCCGATGACCGTGCGGTGCCTCATTACTTTCCTCCGATGACCGTGTGGTGCGTCATTACTTTTCATGCTCTGCTTCCAGGCGCTTATCTAGGCACTGATCTAGGGGTGGTGGCCACTTGGTAACTGACCACCGATCACCGTTCTAAGTGATCTCCTTCCTGGTTCACCTGCTATCTCATTCCTCGTGTCACCCTGTGACTGGTCCACGTGGTCACTTGCTGTTGACGTCATTGACTACCGTTGACCGACCGGATCAGTAAGGAAATCTATAATCTGCAAGCCTTTTGGATTTTAACATGTGTTCCATCATGATACAAATCCAATTAATTTTTATTTGGTTCGTTATACAGTAAAGCAAAATGAGATCTTCTTCTTGGAGAACAACATGGTTACTACCTCGTGGAGTGAGTTGCCATGCAATGACATATGCTAGAATTTGTGGAGTAAGATTTAGATTACCAGCATGGAATCTGTTGACTGGTTGAGCTGGATCTTTTACACAACTCCTGTAAAACTGTATTTTATTAAATTCCTGGATCCCAATAGTGTTTCCTTTGCCTACCTTCAATCCAGAGTACTTAATCCCAACAATGTTACTCCAGACTTCATTCATGATTTTCAACTTTACTCCTTTAACATATGAGACTAGGCTTTTTCCTTCTAAGGTAAGGTTGGAGCAGAAAACCTTTACCTGGTTTGGATACACATTTCCACTCATCTCCAAGAAGTGCTTCAGTCTTTGATACTTGAGAATAGCTTTTGGTTCTGCTAAGTTATCACTCTTTAGCCAGGAAAACTCCAACACCTTAGGCACATTGATTTGCTTCCTGCTCATCTCGTGTATGAAAGAAGTCATAGCCTCAGCATCTTCAGCAAACCAGTTTTCCAGAATTCCTTGGCTGCTCCTATGTTGGTCTCAGGATTTCTTTCTCTTGTGTGAAAAAGATGCCATCTCTGAATTTGTTTTTACCCGCACCTATTCAATAAGAAGGAATACTAGCTAGAGAAAGTGTTAGTCAGACGAGCCACGATCATAGCCCTGTGATAGCAGAAAGTCACTTAACCTCTCATACCATTGTCTAGGGGCTTGTTTGAGTCCATGGAGTGCTTTCTTGAGTATGAACACGTGTTCTGGATATTTATAGTCCTCAAATCCTAGAGGCTATGAAACAGACACTTCTTCATTGATATATCCATTTAAGAATGCACTTTTCACATCCATTTGGAATAACTTGAACTCTTTTATGCAAGAAAATGCTAAGAGAAGTTTGATTGCTTCAAGTCGTGCTACTGGTGCATATGTTTCATCGTAGTCAGTTCCCTCTTCTTGGTTCTATCCCTTGGCTACCAGTCTTGCCTTGTTTCTTGTAATAACTCCATGCTCATCTCGTGTATAATCGGATGATTCAACTATGTAACATTTACTCATCTCACAGAGTACCTAGACTCGAGTGATCGTTCACACACCGAGTTGGCCCGACTTATCCTGTGTATAATCGAATGATTCAACTTTGCACTTACCCGTAGGGTGACTTCCCGAGGAAGGTCGTTTTATCTGCCATTGGTAAACACTTCGTACATAAGGCCCCTACTCAGGTATGATTACCGAGAAAGGTCGTCGTATCATGTGTCGACTTTAAACAAGCAAACCAAAAAAAAAAAAAACAATGCACCACCTTTCATAAACAAATTTTTCATTAGATGACCTCGTTAAAAGACCTTCTCGTGGGAAAAAGAGCATCATCTTTAAGCATCACATTGTTCAACAAGAAACATTAAATCCAATAGATTAACTGAAATAAAACATAAGATTTGCAGCATTCCATGTTCGAGGAATGGTTCCCCATTCCAAGGTTTCTAACCTATTGATGTGAGTTGATTTTAGATTCATTATATTTGTGCCACCTTTTAAGAATTAGGATGAAGATTCTTAGCAATTTAAAGGTGAGTCACCTAAGGAAAATCCCCACTAGACATTAACTTAACAAGTGTTAAGTAGATGTGAAGGTTAATTTCCAAAGGTCCAAGGTAAAAACACAATTGAGTGATGAATGGATGACAATTAAAAAGTGCAGAATAAGAAAAAAAAATGGTGCAGAACTGATGTGAGTATCTTATGAACCTTTCTTGGTTTGGGTTGAGTTGATATAGGTTTCATTGTATTCATGACACTTTCAAGAATTAGGATCAAAATTCTAAAGAACAATTAATAGAGTTTCTACTCAAGAACACAAAGGTTCATACTAAAAACACATGAATAGGTAACTTGTAGTGTAAGATAACAATGGAATATGAATGGGTAATTCAAGAACAGTACCAAACTTCAAAGGAAACACAAGAACATCATAAGAACACCAAGAAGAAGTGAAAATACTGATTGAAATTCAATAGGAATTAGAAAATCACAAGAAACTCATCAAAGAACAAAAAAACCCATGGATGGAAAACAAGAACAACACATGTATATGGAAAACCATGGTTTGGACGAAATTAAAACAGCAAGAAAACAAGGAAATAAACCAAAAAAAAGTGCAGAACAATGGCAGCAAATGAAAGGAAACAACTCATGGAAAAGATTGAACCGATTAAAAATGGAAAAACTACAAGAAAACACAAATGGGTATTTTTAGAAGATGAATAGAAATGACTTATGTGGTTGTAGCCTTTTGGAGATGTGATTCACGCCACTTGGAGGGTGGTTCTTCCAAGATGAGTGGGTGGTGCCGCCACTTGAGAGTCTCCAAAGCTCACAAGATAAGACATGGAGGAGAAGAAGAGACAAGTCTCACAAACTCTCTCTCTCAATTTCAAGATAGTTTCTTTTCTTCTAACTTTCAACTTGTTTTTATTCAAAGTACCAAGCACCCCTATTTATAATGGAGAGGGCTGGTCATGTTACAAAGGGGAAGGAGTGGGAAGAGTCACTCTTCTAGCTCCTTCTAGTGTCTAAGAGAGAAAGGAGTAGAATAGTCACTTTTTCCTAAAGAAAGTGCCTAAAATGCCTTACATTAGAGGTTTCTTTGGTTTCCCTCTTTGGCATATTCCTAAAGCTAATTTTATATTTATTTACAAATATTTACAAATGTTTATACATGGGTAATTACAAAAAGAGAAAACAATTGATGTTCTTTACCCAAATCTCTAGCCTTGCTCCTTGTGATCCTTTGAGGTATGAAGGATTTTGAGCTAACTTGTCCTTGAGGTTCTTGGCTTTTATCCTCACTTTCCTCTTCTATTTGATCTCCATCATGCTCCCCGGGTTGGAGAGAATTCATCCACGAATTTTGAAGACCTGTAGAAAAGGGAGTTAGATCACTGATATTAAAAGTATGACTACCAAGAAAAGTATCAGGTACATCTAACTCATAGGCATTATCATTAATCCTCTTGATGACCTGAAAAGGACCATCTCCATGAGGCATAAGCTTGGACTTGCTTTGAGTTGGGAATCTATCCTTTCTCAAATGAAGCCAAACCCAATCACCCGGGTCAAAGATTAATGCCTTTCTCCTTTTGTTGGCGTTTTCAGCATACTTGCCAACTTTCTTCTCAATTTGTAGCTTGATGTGATTATGCAAGTCTTTTATAAAAGAAGCTTTTTCAAATCCATCCTTGCATAAAAAATCATCAAGTACAGGAATTGGAAGAAGATCTAGAGGTGTCAAAGGATTAAAACCATAAACTACCTCAAAAGGAGAATGGGATGTGGTAGAATTGACTACTCTATTATAAGAAAATTCAATGTGAGGTAGTAAATTCTCCCATACCCTAGGATTTCCAGAAATAAAGCATCGAAGCATTTGACCCAAAGTTCTATTAACCACCTCAGTTTGACCATCAGTTTGGGGGTGGCAGGTAGTAGAAAACAAGAGTTTAGTGCCAAGTTTGCCCCATAAGGTCCTCCAAAAGTGGCTTAAGAACTTAGAATCTCTATCAGAAACAATGCTTCTAGGAATCCCATGCAATCTAACAATTTCCTTAAAGAATAGATTGGCAATATAACAAGCATCATCAACTATGTACGGATTTTCGCATGTGTGGCCAAAAGAAATGCTCATGCAATGTATCTAAAGTTTTGGCTACCCCAAAATGTCCCATTAAACCTCCCTCATGTGCTTCTCTAACAAGAGATTGCCGAATAGACCCATTTGGAACACAAAGTCGTTTGCCTTTAAAAAGGAATCCATCTTGTATGAAAAAATCTTTGTGACCACCTTTAGAACACTCTTGATAGATGCTAGAAAAATCAGGGTCATCATGATAAAGATCCTTTATGTGATCAAACCCAAGAAATTGAACATCTAAAAGATTTAACAAGGTATATCTTCTTGAAAGTGCATCGGCTACCACATTTATTTTACCTTGTTTGTGTTTGATCACATAAGGAAATTGCTCAATGAATTCCACCCATTTAGCATGCCTCTTGTTGAGCTTGCTTTGGCCTTTCAAATATTTAAGAGATTCATGATCACTATGTATCACAAACTCTTTAGGAAAAAGATAGTGTTGCCAATTGTGCAAAGCTCTAACAAGTGCATATAACTCTTTATCATAAGTGGAATAGTTGAGATGACTTCCTTTCAATTTCTCACTAAAATAAGCTATGGGGTGGCCCTCTTGAAGGAGAACAGCCCCAATGCCTATATTTGAAGCATCACATTCAATCTCAAATGTTTTAGCAAAGTTAGGAAGGGCTAAGATGGGAGCTTTAGTCAATTTTTCTTTCAAAGTATCAAAAGCTTTTTGTTGCTCTTCTCCCCACTTAAAAACCACATCCTTTTTTACTATAGCATTGAGTGGTGCGGCAATTGTACTAAAGTCTTTCACAAACCTTCTATAGAAAGAAGCAAGTCCATGAAAGCTTCGTACCTCGTTCACATTGGTGGGTGTAGGCCAATGTTGAATTGCTACAACCTTAGATTGATCAACATGCACCCCTTTATAACTTACAACAAACCCTAGGAATTCTATATGATCAAGCCCAAACATACATTTAGCAAGGTTAGCATACAAATGTTCCTTCCTAAGGGTTTCAAGAACTTCCCTAACATGCAACTCATGTTGTTCCAAAGACAAGCTATATATGAGAATGTCATCAAAATAAACTACAACAAACTTGCCAATGAATGCTCTTAAGACATGATGCATAATTCGCATGAAGGTACTAGGAGCATTAGTCAAACCAAATGGCATAACTAACCACTCATATAAACCAAATTTGGTCTTAAAAGCGGTTTTCCATTCATCACCTTTTTTAATTCTAATTTGATTATAGCCGCTTTTGAGATCAATCTTGGTAAATATTTTAGACCCATACAATTCATCCAACAAGTCATCTAGCCTAGGAATGGGATGCCTATATTTGATGGTAATGTTGTTTATGGCTCTACAATCCGTACACATCCTCCATGATCCATCCTTTTTAGGGACAAGTATCACAGGCATAGCACAAGGGCTCATACTATCTTGCACCCACCCCTTAGCAAGTAATTCCTCTACTTGTTGTTGGATTTCTTTTGTTTCGGTTGGGTTGGTCCTATAAGCTGGACGATTTGGTAAGGAAGCCCCGGGTATAAAATCAATTTGGTGTTCAATGCCTCTTAGAGGTGGTAAGCCTTTAGGAGGGTCTTGAAACACATCTTGGAATTCCTTAACCAAATTATCCAAATATGTTGGACTAACCTTAGCCGAATCACAATCAAGAGATCTAGGCATAGCTAAAGAAATAGGCTTTTGAGAAACAATTACCTTGTGGACCTCTTGGCTTGAAATAAGAAGGCTCTTTTTAGAAACTTTTTTTTTCATTTTCATTCTCTCTATTTTTCTTCATTGTAACTTGGTCCTCATGGACTTCTTTTGGAGAGAGTGACTTTAATATGACCTTGTGCCCATGGAAGTCAAAAGAAAGTTTGTTGGTAAAGCCATCATGAAAAACTTTTCTATCATATTGCCATGGCCTACCCAAAAGTACATGTGTTGCTTCCATAGGTACAACATCACACAAGACCTCATCTTTATATTTACCAATTGAGAATGCTATGAGGACTTGTTTGTTAACAATGATTTCTCCTACTTCACTCAACCATTGCAATTTATAGGGCTTTGCATGAGAGATAGTAGATAATCCAAGTTTATCTACCACTCTTGTGCTAGCCACATTAGCACAACTACCACCATCCACAATCAATGAACATAACTTGTTATTAATGAGACACCTTGTATGGAAAATGTTTTCTCTTTGGCTTTCATCAAAAGATTTTAAAACTTGGCCAAGCATGCGTCTCACTACTAACAAGTCACCTTCAAGTGGACTTTCACTATCACATTCATTAGATGAACTAGGCGGTGTAGAATGTCTAGAAGAAGATGAATCATGCTCACTAACTACTATGCCATCATGCATCATCATATTTCTTTTAGAAGGGCAATTAGAAGCTATGTGACCATATCCTAAACATTTAAAGCATTTCTTACTAGAAGATTTGGTTGGAGATTTATTAGTTGAAGTGGAAGGCTTTGAATCCTTGGATTTGAAAGATGAATCTTTAGAAGGAAATTTGGACAAAGACTTGTTTTTATTTTTCCAAGAGTTGTTGTAATAGCCATCATTATGAGTATTTTTGAAAGCATGTTTCTTTGCAATTTGGGTTTCAACCTTGATGGCAAGGTGAACCAAGTTTTCTAAAGAAGAGTACTCATAAAGTTCAACAACATCTTGAATGTCCCTTCTAAGACCACTTACAAATCTAGCCATCTTAGCTTCATCACTTTCATGTATATCAACTTTAAGCATAAGCGTTTCTAGCTCTTTAAAATAAGCATCCACACTTAGCGTGCCTTGGTGAAGCCTTTGGAGCTTCAACAATAGGTCTTTCCTAAAGTGTGGTGGAACAAATCTAGCGCGCATACACTCTTTCAAATTGTTCCAAGAAACCACGGGAGGTCTCTTGTTTAGCCCAATGTCCATAAGAGTTTTATGCCACCATTGCATGGCATAGTCTAGAAATTCTAAAGTAGCTAGTTTTACCCTTTGGTCTTCTTGGACCTCATGTACATGAAAGATTTGTTCAACCTTTGCTTCCCACCCCAAATATACATTTGGATCACCTTCACCACTAAAGCTAGGTAATTTTACAAAAGGCATATAAGGCTTTGCCACATGTTGAAGCCTTTCTTCATAATGATGATGCCTCCTCCATTCGGTTTCATCTTCATGTCCATGATAGTTGGAAGAAGTTCTTGATGAATGCCTTGAAGAATGGTGTCTTCTATGGTGTGTATGGCTGGACCTTTCATTAGTCACTTCAAGCCTTTGCAATCTTTCTTCCAATTGTCTTATAGCTTCATCTTTTTGTGCAAGTGACCTTTTGGCTTCTTTTAATTCACCAAGAATGAAAGCTTTTTGTGGAGAGTGTGGTTTGGAAGATTCTCCACTTGAATATTGAGCCATTTTCAAAACAGTACAGCAAACACAAATAGCAAACAATTAAAGAAAACAAGGTTAGAAAACAAAGAAATAAGTGGTGCGGTTTTGGTAAAAAAATTAAGGCACTCAAAATCACTCCAAGAAATTATACTTCCCTCAATCAAGCTTCTCTTGTGGAATGGAGTAACCTCAAATGAAATATGCCAAAGCACTCAACCACTCATCCAAAAATAACCACCACAAAACTTAAAGAACAATAAAAGACAAGCAAGAAAAGGTACAAAACAAGAAAGGGTAGTGCAAAAAGAATACAAGATATATGACAAAACTTAAGGAATGAAAGACAAGCAATAAAAGGTACACAATAAGACTCAAAGAATACTCACTAAACTTTATAATCAAGAAAGAAAGTACAGCTCATAAACTTGTCAAAATACAAGGATCAAAAGTTCCACAAAGTAGACAACAATTTGCCAATCACTATGAATCCAACTTTGGTATGAAAATTAATGTGCAAAAGAATGAATAGATGCAAATACCAAACTGTTTTGAAGGATTTAAAAACAGAATTGGTTCTGTTTTGTTCTGTTTCAGTTCTGTTTTTTTTTCTTTTTCTTTTTTATACCAAATGGAACTTATGTAGTGAAAGAACCATAATATGCATCATATGGAAGTTGAAACATCAATCAAATTGCACAAAAATTTTATGAAGGATTCAAGACAACTGAACACTTGAAATCAAATGTTTGAAACCTCCAATCACAAGTACTAAAACAAATTCAAGAGAAACACAAACTTTCAAAATCAAAAGCAAGCAAGTAGAGACAAGATTTGGACACCTAGAACACTATGAACATAAAACTCAAAGCAAAAAGTATGATCAATGAAAAGGCACAACTAAAACATATTCAAACCAAACAAAAGTATGAATATAAGGTGCTGGAAAAACAAGAAACACGAAATTATAGGTGCTGGAAAAAAAATTGCCCAAAAAGAAAGTGTCTATTCAACTCACAATCAACAAATCAACACCATGGCTCTAGATACCACATGATGTGAGTCTCTTATGAACCTTTCTTGGTTTGGGTTGAGTTGATATAGGTTTCATTGTATTCATGACACTTTCAAGAATTAGGATCAAAATTCTAAAGAACAATTAATAGAGTTTCTACTCAAGAACACAAAGGTTCATACTAAAAACACATGAATAGGTAACTTGTAGTGTAAGATAACAATGGAATATGAATGGGTAATTCAAGAACAGTACCAAACTTCAAAGGAAACACAAGAACATCATAAGAACACCAAGAAGAAGTGAAAATACTGATTGAAATTCAATAGGAATTAGAAAATCACAAGAAACTCATCAAAGAACAAAAAAACCCATGGATGGAAAACAAGAACAACACATGTATATGGAAACCCATGGTTTGGACGAAATTAAAACAGCAAGAAAACAAGGAAATAAACCAAAAAAAAGTGCAGAACAATGGCAGCAAATGAAAGGAAACAACTCATGGAAAAGATTGAACCGATTAAAAATGGAAAAACTACAAGAAAACACAAATGGGTATTTTTAGAAGATGAATAGAAATGACTTATGTGGTTGTAGCCTTTTGGAGATGTGATTCACGCCACTTGGAGGGTGGTTCTTCCAAGATGAGTGGGTGGTGCCGCCACTTGAGAGTCTCCAAAGCTCACAAGATAAGACATGGAGGAGAAGAAGAGACAAGTCTCACAAACTCTCTCTCTCAATTTCAAGATAGTTTCTTTTCTTCTAACTTTCAACTTGTTTTTATTCAAAGTACCAAGCACCCCTATTTATAATGGAGAGGGCTGGTCATGTTACAAAGGGGAAGGAGTGGGAAGAGTCACTCTTCTAGCTCCTTCTAGTGTCTAAGAGAGAAAGGAGTAGAATAGTCACTTTTTCCTAAAGAAAGTGCCTAAAATGCCTTACATTAGAGGTTTCTTTGGTTTCCCTCTTTGGCATATTCCTAAAGCTAATTTTATATTTATTTACAAATATTTACAAATGTTTATACATGGGTAATTACAAAAAGAGAAAACAATTGATGTTCTTTACCCAAATCTCTAGCCTTGCTCCTTGTGATCCTTTGAGGTATGAAGGATTTTGAGCTAACTTGTCCTTGAGGTTCTTGGCTTTTATCCTCACTTTCCTCTTCTATTTGATCTCCATCATGCTCCCCGGGTTGGAGAGAATTCATCCACGAATTTTGAAGACCTGTAGAAAGGGAGTTAGATCACTGATATTAAAAGTATGACTACCAAGAAAAGTATCAGGTACATCTAACTCATAGGCATTATCATTAATCCTCTTGATGACCTGAAAAGGACCATCTCCATGAGGCATAAGCTTGGACTTGCTTTGAGTTGGGAATCTATCCTTTCTCAAATGAAGCCAAACCCAATCACCCGGGTCAAAGATTAATGCCTTTCTCCTTTTGTTGGCGTTTTCAGCATACTTGCCAACTTTCTTCTCAATTTGTAGCTTGATGTGATTATGCAAGTCTTTTATAAAAGAAGCTTTTTCAAATCCATCCTTGCATAAAAAATCATCAAGTACAGGAATTGGAAGAAGATCTAGAGGTGTCAAAGGATTAAAACCATAAACTACCTCAAAAGGAGAATGGGATGTGGTAGAATTAACTACTCTATTATAAGAAAATTCAATGTGAGGTAGTAAATTCTCCCATACCCTAGGATTTCCAGAAATAAAGCATCGAAGCATTTGACCCAAAGTTCTATTAACCACCTCAGTTTGACCATCAGTTTGGGGGTGGCAGGTAGTAGAAAACAAGAGTTTAGTGCCAAGTTTGCCCCATAAGGTCCTCCAAAAGTGGCTTAAGAACTTAGAATCTCTATCAGAAACAATGCTTCTAGGAATCCCATGCAATCTAACAATTTCCTTAAAGAATAGATTGGCAATATAACAAGCATCATCAACTATGTACGGATTTTCGCATGTGTGGCCAAAAGAAATGCTCATGCAATGTATCTAAAGTTTTGGCTACCCCAAAATGTCCCATTAAACCTCCCTCATGTGCTTCTCTAACAAGAGATTGCCGAATAGACCCATTTGGAACACAAAGTCGTTTGCCTTTAAAAAGGAATCCATCTTGTATGAAAAAATCTTTGTGACCACCTTTAGAACACTCTTGATAGATGCTAGAAAAATCAGGGTCATCATGATAAAGATCCTTTATGTGATCAAACCCAAGAAATTGAACATCTAAAAGATTTAACAAGGTATATCTTCTTGAAAGTGCATCGGCTACCACATTTATTTTACCTTGTTTGTGTTTGATCACATAAGGAAATTGCTCAATGAATTCCACCCATTTAGCATGCCTCTTGTTGAGCTTGCTTTGGCCTTTCAAATATTTAAGAGATTCATGATCACTATGTATCACAAACTCTTTAGGAAAAAGATAGTGTTGCCAATTGTGCAAAGCTCTAACAAGTGCATATAACTCTTTATCATAAGTGGAATAGTTGAGATGACTTCCTTTCAATTTCTCACTAAAATAAGCTATGGGGTGGCCCTCTTGAAGGAGAACAGCCCCAATGCCTATATTTGAAGCATCACATTCAATCTCAAATGTTTTAGCAAAGTTAGGAAGGGCTAAGATGGGAGCTTTAGTCAATTTTTCTTTCAAAGTATCAAAAGCTTTTTGTTGCTCTTCTCCCCACTTAAAAACCACATCCTTTTTTACTATAGCATTGAGTGGTGCGGCAATTGTACTAAAGTCTTTCACAAACCTTCTATAGAAAGAAGCAAGTCCATGAAAGCTTCGTACCTCGTTCACATTGGTGGGTGTAGGCCAATGTTGAATTGCTACAACCTTAGATTGATCAACATGCACCCCTTTATAACTTACAACAAACCCTAGGAATTCTATATGATCAAGCCCAAACATACATTTAGCAAGGTTAGCATACAAATGTTCCTTCCTAAGGGTTTCAAGAACTTCCCTAACATGCAACTCATGTTGTTCCAAAGACAAGCTATATATGAGAATGTCATCAAAATAAACTACAACAAACTTGCCAATGAATGCTCTTAAGACATGATGCATAATTCGCATGAAGGTACTAGGAGCATTAGTCAAACCAAATGGCATAACTAACCACTCATATAAACCAAATTTGGTCTTAAAAGCGGTTTTCCATTCATCACCTTTTTTAATTCTAATTTGATTATAGCCGCTTTTGAGATCAATCTTGGTAAATATTTTAGACCCATACAATTCATCCAACAAGTCATCTAGCCTAGGAATGGGATGCCTATATTTGATGGTAATGTTGTTTATGGCTCTACAATCCGTACACATCCTCCATGATCCATCCTTTTTAGGGACAAGTATCACAGGCATAGCACAAGGGCTCATACTATCTTGCACCCACCCCTTAGCAAGTAATTCCTCTACTTGTTGTTGGATTTCTTTTGTTTCGGTTGGGTTGGTCCTATAAGCTGGACGATTTGGTAAGGAAGCCCCGGGTATAAAATCAATTTGGTGTTCAATGCCTCTTAGAGGTGGTAAGCCTTTAGGAGGGTCTTGAAACACATCTTGGAATTCCTTAACCAAATTATCCAAATATGTTGGACTAACCTTAGCCGAATCACAATCAAGAGATCTAGGCATAGCTAAAGAAATAGGCTTTTGAGAAACAATTACCTTGTGGACCTCTTGGCTTGAAATAAGAAGGCTCTTTTTAGAAACTTTTTTTTTCATTTTCATTCTCTCTATTTTTCTTCATTGTAACTTGGTCCTCATGGACTTCTTTTGGAGAGAGTGACTTTAATATGACCTTGTGCCCATGGAAGTCAAAAGAAAGTTTGTTGGTAAAGCCATCATGAAAAACTTTTCTATCATATTGCCATGGCCTACCCAAAAGTACATGTGTTGCTTCCATAGGTACAACATCACACAAGACCTCATCTTTATATTTACCAATTGAGAATGCTATGAGGACTTGTTTGTTAACAATGATTTCTCCTACTTCACTCAACCATTGCAATTTATAGGGCTTTGCATGAGAGATAGTAGATAATCCAAGTTTATCTACCACTCTTGTGCTAGCCACATTAGCACAACTACCACCATCCACAATCAATGAACATAACTTGTTATTAATGAGACACCTTGTATGGAAAATGTTTTCTCTTTGGCTTTCATCAAAAGATTTTAAAACTTGGCCAAGCATGCGTCTCACTACTAACAAGTCACCTTCAAGTGGACTTTCACTATCACATTCATTAGATGAACTAGGCGGTGTAGAATGTCTAGAAGAAGATGAATCATGCTCACTAACTACTATGCCATCATGCATCATCATATTTCTTTTAGAAGGGCAATTAGAAGCTATGTGACCATATCCTAAACATTTAAAGCATTTCTTACTAGAAGATTTGGTTGGAGATTTATTAGTTGAAGTGGAAGGCTTTGAATCCTTGGATTTGAAAGATGAATCTTTAGAAGGAAATTTGGACAAAGACTTGTTTTTATTTTTCCAAGAGTTGTTGTAATAGCCATCATTATGAGTATTTTTGAAAGCATGTTTCTTTGCAATTTGGGTTTCAACCTTGATGGCAAGGTGAACCAAGTTTTCTAAAGAAGAGTACTCATAAAGTTCAACAACATCTTGAATGTCCCTTCTAAGACCACTTACAAATCTAGCCATCTTAGCTTCATCACTTTCATGTATATCAACTTTAAGCATAAGCGTTTCTAGCTCTTTAAAATAAGCATCCACACTTAGCGTGCCTTGGTGAAGCCTTTGGAGCTTCAACAATAGGTCTTTCCTAAAGTGTGGTGGAACAAATCTAGCGCGCATACACTCTTTCAAATTGTTCCAAGAAACCACGGGAGGTCTCTTGTTTAGCCCAATGTCCATAAGAGTTTTATGCCACCATTGCATGGCATAGTCTAGAAATTCTAAAGTAGCTAGTTTTACCCTTTGGTCTTCTTGGACCTCATGTACATGAAAGATTTGTTCAACCTTTGCTTCCCACCCCAAATATACATTTGGATCACCTTCACCACTAAAGCTAGGTAATTTTACAAAAGGCATATAAGGCTTTGCCACATGTTGAAGCCTTTCTTCATAATGATGATGCCTCCTCCATTCGGTTTCATCTTCATGTCCATGATAGTTGGAAGAAGTTCTTGATGAATGCCTTGAAGAATGGTGTCTTCTATGGTGTGTATGGCTGGACCTTTCATTAGTCACTTCAAGCCTTTGCAATCTTTCTTCCAATTGTCTTATAGCTTCATCTTTTTGTGCAAGTGACCTTTTGGCTTCTTTTAATTCACCAAGAATGAAAGCTTTTTGTGGAGAGTGTGGTTTGGAAGATTCTCCACTTGAATATTGAGCCATTTTCAAAACAGTACAGCAAACACAAATAGCAAACAATTAAAGAAAACAAGGTTAGAAAACAAAGAAATAAGTGGTGCGGTTTTGGTAAAAAAATTAAGGCACTCAAAATCACTCCAAGAAATTATACTTCCCTCAATCAAGCTTCTCTTGTGGAATGGAGTAACCTCAAATGAAATATGCCAAAGCACTCAACCACTCATCCAAAAATAACCACCACAAAACTTAAAGAACAATAAAAGACAAGCAAGAAAAGGTACAAAACAAGAAAGGGTAGTGCAAAAAGAATACAAGATATATGACAAAACTTAAGGAATGAAAGACAAGCAATAAAAGGTACACAATAAGACTCAAAGAATACTCACTAAACTTTATAATCAAGAAAGAAAGTACAGCTCATAAACTTGTCAAAATACAAGGATCAAAAGTTCCACAAAGTAGACAACAATTTGCCAATCACTATGAATCCAACTTTGGTATGAAAATTAATGTGCAAAAGAATGAATAGATGCAAATACCAAACTGTTTTGAAGGATTTAAAAACAGAATTGGTTCTGTTTTGTTCTGTTTCAGTTCTGTTTTTTTTTTCTTTTTCTTTTTTATACCAAATGGAACTTATGTAGTGAAAGAACCATAATATGCATCATATGGAAGTTGAAACATCAATCAAATTGCACAAAAATTTTATGAAGGATTCAAGACAACTGAACACTTGAAATCAAATGTTTGAAACCTCCAATCACAAGTACTAAAACAAATTCAAGAGAAACACAAACTTTCAAAATCAAAAGCAAGCAAGTAGAGACAAGATTTGGACACCTAGAACACTATGAACATAAAACTCAAAGCAAAAAGTATGATCAATGAAAAGGCACAACTAAAACATATTCAAACCAAACAAAAGTATGAATATAAGGTGCTGGAAAAACAAGAAACACGAAATTATAGGTGCTGGAAAAAAAATTGCCCAAAAAGAAAGTGTCTATTCAACTCACAATCAACAAATCAACACCATGGCTCTAGATACCACATGATGTGAGTCTCTTATGAACCTTTCTTGGTTTGGGTTGAGTTGATATAGGTTTCATTGTATTCATGACACTTTCAAGAATTAGGATCAAAATTCTAAAGAACAATTAATAGAGTTTCTACTCAAGAACACAAAGGTTCATACTAAAAACACATGAATAGGTAACTTGTAGTGTAAGATAACAATGGAATATGAATGGGTAATTCAAGAACAGTACCAAACTTCAAAGGAAACACAAGAACATCATAAGAACACCAAGAAGAAGTGAAAATACTGATTGAAATTCAATAGGAATTAGAAAATCACAAGAAACTCATCAAAGAACAAAAAAACCCATGGATGGAAAACAAGAACAACACATGTATATGGAAACCCATGGTTTGGACGAAATTAAAACAGCAAGAAAACAAGGAAATAAACCAAAAAAAAGTGCAGAACAATGGCAGCAAATGAAAGGAAACAACTCATGGAAAAGATTGAACCGATTAAAAATGGAAAAACTACAAGAAAACACAAATGGGTATTTTTAGAAGATGAATAGAAATGACTTATGTGGTTGTAGCCTTTTGGAGATGTGATTCACGCCACTTGGAGGGTGGTTCTTCCAAGATGAGTGGGTGGTGCCGCCACTTGAGAGTCTCCAAAGCTCACAAGATAAGACATGGAGGAGAAGAAGAGACAAGTCTCACAAACTCTCTCTCTCAATTTCAAGATAGTTTCTTTTCTTCTAACTTTCAACTTGTTTTTATTCAAAGTACCAAGCACCCCTATTTATAATGGAGAGGGCTGGTCATGTTACAAAGGGGAAGGAGTGGGAAGAGTCACTCTTCTAGCTCCTTCTAGTGTCTAAGAGAGAAAGGAGTAGAATAGTCACTTTTTCCTAAAGAAAGTGCCTAAAATGCCTTACATTAGAGGTTTCTTTGGTTTCCCTCTTTGGCATATTCCTAAAGCTAATTTTATATTTATTTACAAATATTTACAAATGTTTATACATGGGTAATTACAAAAAGAGAAAACAATTGATGTTCTTTACCCAAATCTCTAGCCTTGCTCCTTGTGATCCTTTGAGGTATGAAGGATTTTGAGCTAACTTGTCCTTGAGGTTCTTGGCTTTTATCCTCACTTTCCTCTTCTATTTGATCTCCATCAAGAACAGAATTGGAAATTAAGGCACAAAACCAGAATTGAAACAACACACAAATTCAAGGAGGCTTAAGGAATCATCAATGGAGTTCAATGCCTTCCAAATGATAATCCAAACTCATATATCATGAGTGCCATATCCTTACAACACAATTGAATAAGAAGAACAAGAAAATAACCAAACATAATTGATTCTAAGCAAAAGAACCGAATAGAAACACAAGCTAAAGAAGATGAACCGATTAAAAATTGAAAACAAAGAAGAACAACTGATTGAAATGACTATGGAAGATGAAAGAAGATGAAACTTATGTGGTTGTAGCCATGGATGGGAATGGACACGCCACTTGGAGATGAATGATCCAAGATAAGTGTTGGAATTGCTGCCACTTGAGAGCTCCCAAAGCACTCACAAGATGAGACAAGGAAAAGGAGAACAAGTCTCACAAAACTCACTCACAATTTGAGTATAGTAACTTTACTTCTAATTTCAATATGAATTTACAATGACCAAGCACCTGTATTTATAGTTTTAGAGGGCTGAAATGAAAGTGAAACAAATTCAAAACCCACCTAATTTGAATTTGGTGCCAATCTAGAATCACAAGGGAGGTGTGACTTATTTTCTACTTTGGCACCTCCTAAAAACTACACCTACACCCTCTTTCTATGTCACATGGAAGGTGTGACTCATCTTTGTACAATAATACCCCCTATTTCGATATTAACACCTATCTTTATTATTCTTCTACAAACTACTCAAAAAGAAATTACAAAAAGAGTCATCCATTGATGCTTATCACCCAAAGCTTTAGCCTTGCTCCTATTAATCCTTTGAGGCATGAAGGATGTTGAGCTTGTAACATCCCGCCAAATTCTTTTCATAATTATAAAACGAATTAAAGGTAAAACAATAATATTGAAATGAACATAATTATATATATATGTAATGAAGTTTCTCCTCCCATGGAGTTTAATACATAATCGGTCAGTTTTCCAAAACTTAAACAAAATTACAGCAAAATAGAAAGACAGGCGATCTCCTAACAGCAAAACGGCGATCTCCTATCAGAAAACGGTGATCACCTATCAGAAAACCGAAAAAGGGTGATCGCCTAACAGAAACAGAAACAGGCGATCTCCTTCCGGCGACCACTCACTGAGGAGCTCTACTTCCTGCAACATCATCTGCTCCCGTGTAAATTATACACGATCATCACAGGTTTAAGAAAAAAGCCAAACACAACACCAAAATCACAGGGTAAGCTAGATATTTGAAAGAGAATTTAGATATGAAACTTTTAAAATCAAGATAAAACAAATTTAAGGCATCTACGTAAAAACCATCAATTTTCTCATTCCCTTCACATGACCATTAAGGAATCACACATTTCACAATTTCCTCAAGAGGCTTTCAATTCACATAATTCATCAAGTGTCTATCAATTTCAATGTTTCTCATTTCTCACGTCAGACTTCCACTGACTCATCACACAAGACACTTGACTCTACTTCCGGAAGACTCGTACATTGACTAGACTCAGAGATCTGCACCTGTCATACTACACTGCTGTAAAGTTTCCACAGCTATGCGCATCAACACAATCTCGATCTCAATTTCATCACTCTCACAGTATGACAGGGTGAATCCACACAACAGGTCAAGTAGTTATCTTTCAAACACTTACCCATACGTGTGAACCTCCATCGACTCTCAACGCCTGAATAACTTCATCTATATGAATTCATTATCTCAGGAGAGTCAGGATATCTCATTATAGACATCACCGATCAATGCACATCCTACACGATCTTACACGGTATTTTCTTTCCTGAAAATACTATGCCTTGATCCCATATTCACAACATTCAACACATCATATAACAATTAAATGAATGATTCCAATCACAACAACAATCATTCCATGGTCCAGATTTTCGAATATCACGTTTAAATCTCAAACAGTTTCAAACAACACAAAAACAGGGGAGTTCGAAAAACAAGGCCAAAACCGGCGATCTCGTCCAAAAACAGGGGATTTATGCAATAACAGTTGAAAACCGGCGACTACGTCGCCCCATCATCTCAATCATCTAATATAAGGTTTTCGTTGGAAATAAGGCTAGCTTCCCTTACCTGGACTTGCGCAAAACACCAAGAGTTCCAAAACCTACCGAGCTTAAAGGTGCCTTAGCTCTGTTTTAGCGTCTGGTCTGGAGAACTTGCAGAGAACCTCCCAGGTGCTCTAAGGGTAGTCGTCGCTCGTCGTACTCGTGCTTGAGGGTGCCTGAATCGCAGCGCAAAGGAGAGAAAAGAGAAAGATGAAGGTGAACCCACTCTGTCACTCTTGAACCACAGCAATGTTCTCTGCCCTCAGAAGTGAGTTTTTGAATCTTAAACCAACTTGTCCACAAAAGCCGCTGCCACCACCCACTCTGCAGGGAAGTTTGCGTGTATGCTTCCCTGAACAGTATGACTACGCGTGCCTCTGCGCAGGCCAACACTCTGATGTCACTATTCTGAACTACCCTTTTTGTCTACGTGTCGCGCGTGCAGTACGTCTCATGCTGAGAGCCTGGGTCCCACCTTATCTGTGTGAAACTCGACACCTCGCGATAATCTTCCACCGATGACCGCTCGCACGATGACCATCCACCGATGTCTCATCCTGGCGGACGACCGATGTCTCTTCCTGGAAAACGACTGATGTGTCCCTCATCCTGGCGATGACCGTCTGTCTCTCATACCGGCGATGACTGACGTGCCTCATCCCGATGATGACTGATTCCTCATCCTGGCAGACAACCGATGTCTCACCCTGGAGGAGCACCGATGTCTCACCCTGGAGGAGCACCGATGTCTCACCCTGGCAGACCACCGATGTGTTTCCCATCCTGGTTGATGATCGATGTTCCTCTCATCCTGTTGGCGATCTCTTATCGCCCTTGTGTGTGACGAGAACACATCGCCTTACTCTGCTCACCGATGTCGCATCGTCACACCTTGCTGAAGGTTCTTTATCCCACTATGTTACGTCCAAGGTATCACCTCCACATGGCTTGGTGACGTCGGTAGCTTCACATTTCCAAGAATAGATCAGCACTACTCCTCGTGCACCCATGCATGCAACGCTAAGGATGATTTCTTATGCTCAAGCATAGAGCTCCGCATGCCCAGCGTATCTAAGGCTTAACCCACACCTTGATACGCGCGGTTTTTGGAACCCACTATGGTTAATCCAGCACCTTGACAACATACTAAGTGCACATTCGGCGATCATGTACACCATAGGCGATTATGTGCCAGAGAGGTCGGAGCTCGCCTCCGTCTTCAATAACAGCGATCTCGTAGAAGACTTCTTAGCTACACTTTTCTTCCTTTACTCTTCTTGATCCACATGTCTTCCTCGAGCACATCCACGTGATTACCTCACGATAAAGTCATCGCACCTGACTACTTGGTTAATACAATGGTCAGCCGACCGACCTCTACCAGCTGACCCCATACCTTGGGCGACGTCCGAGGGCTGACTACTACGAAACTTCATTTACCAGCTCTTTGTATTTTAAATAATAACATCTTCTGAAATTATTTAAATATAACACTTTCATTCCAATTAAAGTTTCTAGGTCCTTACATTCTCCCCAACAAGAAAAATTTTCGTCCTCGAAAATTGAATTACAAGGAAAAGAGGTATGGATAGGCTGCTCTCATGGGTTCTTCCAACTCCCAAGTTGAATCACCCGACCTCTCATCCCACACCACTTTCACCATGTTGATGGTCTTGCCTCTGAGCTGCTTACTCTGCTGATCGTCAATCCTGACTGGTTTCGCTCCAACAACAAGTCATCCCTGATATGCACATCGTCTACTTCCAACACGTGACTAGGGTCTGCAAGATACTTCCTTAACTGTGACACGCGAAAGACATTATGCAGATTTGCTAATTGGGGAGGTAGGGCGATTTCATAAGCCACTGGACCGACCCTCCTCAAGATCTGATATGGCCCGACTAACTTAGGAGACAACTCCTTTGATCTGATAGCTCGTCCTACACCCTTGGTCAGTGTCACTTTCATAAATGCATGATCTCCAACTACAACTCCAAAGGTCTTTTCCTCATTGTCAACATCATCACTGCCTCTACAAGAGTTATTATCCTTGTTTTCATTTAAGGCCAGAAGTGTCTTCACAGCCTTGTCAGCTTCGTCCTCATAGCCACCACCAGAGTTGTTACCCTTGTCCTCATGAGCGACATAGAGTGGCTCCCTCAAAGTTATTCCCTTCATATTTTCCAGATCCACAGGGGTTTCCCAACCAAACGATTCCTGCTCACCTTCTTAGCAACTTCAACTTTGGGGATGGATGATGGTTCACTTTCTAAGGCAGAGCCATCCGACGAAGATCCCTCTACCACTGTCATTAGCTGCAGTTACAACACCTTCCCACCACCCATCATACCACCAGGCATACACTGCTGATTCAACTCAAGAGGGCAACCTGAATGGCGTTCAGGAGAGCATGGCTTGACTGTTAAGCGGTCTGAACATCGCATGCCCAAATAATCAGTAGCTGCCACTCTAGACGAAGGGACCCATTCCTCTAGTTTCTGTGGCCCTTCTTTATCAAGCAAATCATCGTACTGGACCTTCAGCAGCCTTGGAGACACACTCCATATTTTTCATCTAAATCAGCATTCTCTAACGCCACTATCATGCCAGAGTGCCTCTATACTAGTACCGACCCGGAAGAACAGACACAGCTGACAATGCAGCATTGTTTCTAAGATCAGAAACGAAATGCTGACCACCACAACTGCCCATCTAAAGGATTAGCTGCAAATCCCATCCCATTAGAAACACAAGGCACGGAAAGTTCTGCTTCCACATCCAACTTTCTGCAATTTACTAACATCGCTAGAAGAACTCAACATCATCATAACACGGCTTACCCTTATTCTATCCATAGCCATTACCTCCTTCCCTTCTACGTTCACAGGCAGAACTGCATCCTCATTGGCCAAGTTCAGGAGACTTACGACTTCAGGAGCCTTAAATCTCAACCCACCATTTCCATACTCATCTTTCAAATCACGATCAACAAAACAGCATCCATTCTGCGTGAAGCTTTCTCTCTTATCCCAGTAACTTCTCTACCTAGTATTCTTCAGCAATTTTCTCTGTCTAATTGAACTTTAGACATAAACATCTTCCAAGCTTCAAATAAAAGAAAATTCATTCTTTCATTCTTGGAACTTAACTCTGGTACTTCCCATGTATACACATGCTTAAGTCTTTAAACCCTCAACATACTGCTTATTTACTCTCCATAACTTATATGTAGCTGAAACTAAACCTTGGTACAACTAAATCTAACTTACACTTGCTTCCTTAATTCCATCAACTCAGTTGGAGCCATTGACACCGGTCCAGCTCCAGGTACCAAAACAATAGAGAGTTCCACTTCTCTCTTAGGAGGTAATCCAGGTATTTCTTCTGGAAATACATCCATGAAATCTTTCACCACAGGTATCCTGCTTACGTCCTCTTCATTCTTCACTCCCAACCGAGCTAGGATTCACGAAGCACCTTGCACCAAGTTACCTGACTGAGACACCTCTGCTCCTGTCATGGCAAGCACTCTCCCTGCTGCCTGAGGTCTGCTGCCTTTATTCCTCATCTGTTGGGAACCACCGGATTGAGTCATCCTATTTCTGCTAGGACAATCTCTAGAAATGTGCCCCATCTTTTGGCACGTGAAACATATGGGTTTCCATGTTCGTTGCTGCTGAAACTGGGGCGAAACTGCTCCTGCCCGATGTGGTGGAGGTCCCGCATAAGGCTTGCTTTGTGGGTGCTGCACCTTGGCCTTCCCACTGAAAGAACCCCCTGGGTGTGACCTGATCACCCGAGAATTACCCCTTTCCAAGGTTTCCACCATCTTTGCCTTCTCTACTAAGGCATGAAACTCTATGATGCACATGGGTGCTATGGTCTTCTTCAGCTCATGCTTTAAACCTTCTTCAAACTTCCTACACCTTCAAGCCTCAGAGGTCGCCTGGTTATAGAATCGGGCGAGGTACTCAAACCGAGCAGCATAGGCGTTCACAGACATATCCCCCTGTTCCAACCTTAGGAACTCAGCTTCCTTCGCAAACCTTGCGCTGTCTGGGAAGTATTTCTCCAGGAACCTCACCCTGAAGCTCTCCCAATCCAACACTTCCTCTCGGCCTCCATCATCTGCTGAGTTCTCAAAGCTCAGCTTCTCCAGACAGAAGATATGTGGCAAACACCAATTTCTTCTCTTCAGGGCAGGAGGTCGCCCTAAAGATTTTCTCCAACTCCCTGACCCACTGATCTACTTGATCAGGGGTAGCATTCCCACTGAACTTGGGTGGGTTGTGCCTCATGAACTCGGTCAGTCCCATCTGCTCCTGAGGCTGACCGACGTTGGGAGCTGTTGCAGCCGATCTGGCGGTCTCCTAATGCTGCAGTGTAGCTTGGTGATTCTGAGACATCGCCGTATTCTGCTGCTGGATGGCACTCGCCATCATCTCAATGGCCCTGGCGATCTGGCCCATTTCAGCAGAAGGTTGGGGAGGGGTAGGCTGTCTAGGAGCCATTCTTCTCTGTAGAAGATTAGGAAACTATTGGTTTCTATATCCCCCCCACAACTATAAGAATGAGATCGATAAGAAATCGATTCATTCAGGAGGAAACATCTAGACCTTACAAAGGTCAACATCTCAAAGTCATTTAGAATTTGAGTTTATCAACAGAATCATGATACTTATAACCTCAAGCAAAACACCAGAACAGCTGCTGGTATACAACCATCAATCCAAACAACCACTTTCAATCAATACAAAAACACTCAATAAACTGAAATAAAACACACCAGAATTCAATATATGCTAAACGTCAAACCTTCAGAATTTAAGATTGAGAATCATCTTGATCCAGTTATGAGTGTGCACCCTCACTACTTTATCAAGATCCTTTCATTCTTAATACTAAGATTTTCAGTTAGGGCATATATTCACTAAAGCACACACAAAATTTCAATACAAAAACATTTGAAAACCTTTCACTATAGTTGTTATTTAAAACTCAAATAAATTTTATGAGCAGAAGAAACACAATGGATCCACAGCCCTCAGGTCATCCTAAGGACGAACTGCTCTGATACCATTAATGTAACATCCCGCCAAATTCTTTTCATAATTATAAAACGAATTAAAGGTAAAAGAATAATATTGAAATGAACATAATTATATATATATGTAATGAAGTTTCTCCTCCCATGGAGTTTAATACATAATCGGTCAGTTTTCCAAAACTTAAACAAAATTACAGCAAAATAGAAAGACAGGCGATCTCCTAACAGCAAAAAGGCGATCTCCTATCAGAAAACGGCGATCACCTATCAGAAAACTGAAAAAGGGTGATCGCCTAACAGAAATAGAAACAGGCGATCTCCTTCCGGCAACCACTCACTGAGGAGCTCTACTTCCTGCAACATCATCTGCTCCCGTGTAAATTATACACGATCATCACAGGTTTAAGAAAAAAGCCAAACACAACACCAAAATCACAGGGTAAGCTAGATATTTGAAAGAGAATTTAGATATGAAACTTTTAAAATCAAGATAAAACAAATTTAAGGCATCTACGTAAAAACCATCAATTTTCTCATTCCCTTCACATGACCATCAAGGAATCACACATTTCACACCCTCCGACCGAGCGAGTATCACGAAGCACCTCGCCCCTTCTTCCAACGCTGACTGCCCTTGCTGAGCAGATATTACATCTGATCCTTGGAGGTCTGGAAATGCAATCCTCTGACCACCGCAGTCAATGAGAACGTGATTGGCAGCTAACCAATCCATTCCCAGGATAACATCTAGGTCCCGAAGAGGTAGGCAGATCAAGTTCACCTTGAATCTGCGTCCCTCTACTATCACTGGACATTCGGGGCAAACTGTAGAGGTCATCACCTGCCCTGACGCAGGTGTAGAGACCAACAGTTCGAAAGGTAACTCCTTCACTAGAAGGCCCAACTCGGCTACACACAGGCTTGACACAAAGGAGTGTGTCGCTCCAGAATCAAACAAAACTTTTACACTCCTACCAGCTATAAAACATATACTCTGCACGAGGTTACCTGACTGAGACGCCTCTGCTCCTGACATGGCAAACACTCTCCCTGTTGCCTGAGGTTTGCAGCCTTCATTCCTCAACTGCCGAGAACCACTGGGTTGAGTCATCCTTTTTCTGTTAGGACAATCTCTAGAAATGTGCCCCATTTCTTGGCATGTGAAACACCCTTTCTCTGAATTCCTCTTGGAGCACACCTTGACGTTATGTAACCCACCACAACGGAAACACTTTGGTTTCCATGGTTGTTGCCGCTGAAACTGGAGCGGAACTGCTCCTGCCCGACGTGGTGGAGGTCTCGCATAAGGCTTGCTTTGTGGGTGCTGCACCTTGGCCTTCCCACTGGAGGGACCCCCTGGGTGTGATCTGATTATCCTGGAATCACTCCTCTCCAGGGTCTCCACTACCTTTGCCTTCCTTACTAAGGCATGTAACTCCCTGGTCCACGGATCTGCTTGATCAGGGGTAGCACTCCCACTGAGCTTGGGTGGGTTGTGCCTTATGAACTCGGTCATCCCTACCTGCTCCCGAGGCTGATTGACCTGGGAAGCTGTTGCAGCCGATCCAGCAGTTCCCAAATGATTCATTACAGCCTGATGAATCTGGGCCATTACCGTATTCTGCTGTTGGATGGCAGTTGCCATCATCTCGATAGCCTTGGCAATCTGGCTCATCTCCGAAGGAGGTTGGGGAGGGGTAGAAGGTCTACGTGCCATCTCCTTCGTTTTCAGATTTTGAAATTATAAGATTCCTATATTCCCTACAACTACAAGAATGAGATCGATAAGAAATCAATTCATTCAAGGGGGGTAACAGCTAGACCTTACAAAGGTCAGCATCTCAAAATCATTAAGAATTTGAGCTCATCAACAGAATCATAATGCTTATAACATCAAGCATAACACCAGCACAACTACTGGTATGCAGTCACCAATCCAATCAACCATTTTCAATCAATTACAAAGACACTCAAGAGAATGAGATAGCTCACACCAGAATTTAATATATGCTAAACATCAAACCTTTGGAATTAAGATTGAGACTCATCTCGATCCAGTTATGAGTGTGCACCCTCACTACTTTATCAAGACCTTCTCATTCTTAATACTAAGATTTTCAATTAGAACATATATTCACCAAAGCACACACAAAATTTCAATACAAAAACGTTTGAAAACCTTTCACTATAGTTATTATTTTAAACTCAAATAACTTTCATGAGCAGAAGAAACACAATGGATCCACAGCCCTCAGGTCATCCTAAGGATGAACTGCTCTGATACCATTAATGTAACATCCCGCCAAAATACTATACAAATGTATATAATGAAAATAAAGGTAACAAATAGATTTTATGAACAAAATATTATATATATGCAATGTAGTTTCTCCTCACAGGGAGTTTAATACAAATTCGGTCAAATTTTTCCAGAAACATAAACAAAATACAGTAAAAAAAAACGAAGCAGGCGATCTCCTATCAGAAGAGACCGATCTCCTATCGGACGAGGCCGATCGCCCATCGGGGGGACCCAAAACAGCCGATCTGCTTCCGGCGACCACTCACTAAGGAGCTCTACTTCCTGGAAGATCATCTGCTCCCGTGTAAGTTATACACGATCATCACAGTTTTAAGAGAACAGCCACAGAACCAAAACACGCAGGGTAAGCTAGACATTTTAAAGAGAGTTTAAATAAGGATAATTAAAATAAAATCAAGGTAAACAATTTCAAGATATTCACGTAAGTTATCAAGTTTTCTCATACTCTTCACCTGATCACCCAGAAATCACACATTTCACAATATCCTCAAGAGTCATTCTATTTCACAACTGTACCAAGTGTCTATCAATTTCAAGTTCCTCATTTCACATGTCAGACCACCACTGACTCAACACACAAGACACTTGACACTACTTCCGGATTGACTCGTGCGTTGATTAGACTCAGAGATCTGCACCTGTCATACCACACCACTGTGAAATCCACACAGGGTCGCTGTGAATCCACACAGCATGCGCATATATCATCTCAATGTCAATAGTTCTCCTGGTATGACAGGGTTAATCCATAGGACAGGCGGAGCTCGTTCTTTTTCACACGAGACGCCCATCATATAGACCTCCTTCGACTCTCAACAACTGAGTAACTTCCTCTACGTGATTCCATTACCTCAGCAGAGTCAGGATATCCCCTTAGGAATCACCGATCAATGCACCTACTACAAGATCTTACACGGTATTTTCTTTCCTGAAAATACTATGCCTCGATCCCACATTCACAGCATTCAAAAACATCATACCACTCGAGTAATTGATTCAAGTCACAGCAACGAATCATTTCAAGGTTCAGATCTTCGAATACGTCATTTAAATCTCAAGTAGTTTCAAAACAACACCCAAAAACAGAGAGTTCACAAACAACGCCAAAACCGGCGATCTAGTTCAAAAACAGGGTGTTTCGAAGACTGTATATAAAACCGGCGACCACGTCGCCCAAGCACACAAACAGAGCATTTTACGCAGATGAAAACAAAAATGGCGACCACGTCGCCCTCACTTCAGAGATAGCTACACTATGGCTTGTATGGAAAAAGAGGTCTAGCTTCCCTTACCTGGACTTGCGCAAACACCTAGAGTTCCGAAACCCAACAAAGCTTGAAGAACGCCTTGGCTCTGTTTTTGCGTCTGGTCGAAGGACTTGCAGAGAACTGCCCAGGTGCTCTAATGGTGGCTGTCGCTCGTCGTACTCTCGTGTGAAGGTGCTAGAATCGCAGCGCGAAGGAGGCAACTGGAGGAGAAGGGAGGTAACTCACTCTTTCTCTCTTTGAAGGCTGCAACGTTTTTCCTCTCAGCAGTGGGTTTTCTGCATCTTAAACCAACTTATCCACCAAAAGCAGCTGCCACCACCCACTCTGCAGAGAAGTCTGAGAACCACTGCCCTGAACAGTACGACCACTGTTGTCTCTGGTGCATGCCAACCACTGCTCTGAACAGTACTGCCACTGTTGTCGCTTGTGCATGCCAGCCACTGCTCTGAACAGTACGACCGCGAGTGTCCCCTGCGCATGCCAACATTCTGATGTCACTATTCTGAACCACCCTTTTTGTCTACGTGGCGTGCGTACACTACGCTTCCTGCTGGGAGTCTGGGTCTTACCCCCTCTGTGTGCAACTCGACATCGCGCGATAACCTTTCGTCGATGACCCCTCGCGCGAAAACAATCCACCGAATGACATCTCGCGCGAAGACTATCCACCGATGACCTCTCGCGCGAAGGCTATCCACCGATGACCTCTCGCGCGAAGACTATCCACCGATGACCTCTCGCGCGAAGGCAATCCACCGATGACCTCTCGCGCGAAGACTATCCACTGATGACATCTTCTGCTGGACGACCGATGTCTCCCCCTGGAAGATGCCCGCATGCATCGCGCCCTGGCGACGTCTGCATGCCTCGCGCCCTGGCAAAGCCTGCATGCCTCTCGCGCCTTGGCCACGTCCACGTGCCTCGCGCTCTGGCAATGCCCGCATGCCTCACGCCCGCGCGATGCCCGCATGCCTCTCGCGCCCGCGCGATGCCTGCATGCCTCTCGCGCCCGCGCGATGCCTGCATGCCTCTCGCGCCCGCGCGATGCCTGCATGCCTCTCGCGCCCGCGCGATGCCTGCATGCCTCTCGCGCCCGCGCGATGCCTGCATGCCTCTCGCGCCCGCCCGATGCCTGCATGCCTCTCGCGCCCGCGCGATGCCTGCATGCCTCTCGCGCCCGCGCGATGCCTGCATGCCTCGCGCCCTGGCGACGTCCACCTGGCGCTCATGTGTAGTAGGCGACCGGCGATCTCATAGCCTTCTAAACTTAACTTTTCCTCCCTTTTTTTATTTTAAATAAAACATACATAGAATTCTTTTAAAATATAACCCTTTTTATTCCAATTCAATTTTACAGGTCCTTACACTCATGTAGGAACTGGTCTGCTGGTGGAGGTCACTCGGTAACTGACCACTGATCGTCGTTCTTGAACGATCTCCACCCTGGTTCATCTGCTATCCCATGCCACGCGTTGCTCTGTGACTGGCCAACGTGGTCATCTGCTGCTGACGTCATCGACTACCGATGACCGACTGGATCAACAGTGAAGCTATGAAAGTAATGACGGAACCTCCAAGGTACGAACACTACTGCTAAAGGGACATTCTTAATAGCTTGGTAACGCTCCTCTAGCCCTTGCAACACTTTACTGACGAAGTAGATTGGCCTTTGGGCCTTATCTTGGTCCTACACAATTACCGAGCTGATTGCCCGATCTGTGACAACAAAGTAAAGATAAAGGGGAGCACCTGGCAATGGCTTACCATGGACAGGGAGACTAACCAAGTACTTCTTTAGCTTGACGTGACGACCATGTCATCCACATATGCCTGGACATTTCGCTGAGCAAGGGGGCAAGAATTCTATCCATCAACCTCTGAAAAGTGGCACCAACATTTTTTAGGCTAAAAGGCATGACCTTATAACAGTAGCTTGCAAATTCAGCCATAAAAGCAGTCTTGCTCTCATCACTAGGGTGCATACAAATCTGATTGTACCCCGAGAATGCATCTAAAAAGCTTAGCAATCGGCAACCTGAGGCACTATCGACTAAGGAATCGATGCTTCATAATGGATACGAGTCCTTATGGTAGGCCTTATTCAACTCTATGAAGTCAACACACATCCTCCACTCCCCATTAGCTTTCTGTACCAACACCATGTTTGCTAGCCACTGATGGTATTGAATTTCCTTGATATGGTCGACATTCAACAGTTTTTGGGTTTCTACCCGGATAATCAGGCGTTTCTCTTCATTGAACTTTCTCCTTCGCTGGACCACTGGTCGGAGCCATTCACCTATCTCTCTTTCTTGAACGTCACCGGTAGGCCTTGGTCGCTGCTTGTTGGTGAATTCAGTCCACAACACCTCAATGTTCTCTCCTTCTTGAACAATGGCGGCCGAGTACGAACCCTTCCTATTCTTCAGACTACTTTAATAGCACTTTCAGGTAGCCTTCTGATCAAACCTGATAGTAATTACTCCCCCCTCATGGGAAGGTAATTTCATCTTCATGTGCTTTGTGGAGGCTACCACACCCAACCTGTTCAAAGAGGGTCTCTCCAAAAGCAAGTTATAAGTAGAAGGTGTATTAACTACAATATACCTCACAACAATAGCCTTTGTCGCGATGTCGTCAAAAAAGGTCGTCCCCAGATCAACATACCCCCACACCTCCACCTGATATCCCACAAAGCCAACTAGACACCTATCGTACGACCTCAGCTGGTCAGGAGACAGTTGTAAATTAATGAATGTCGACCAGAACATCACATCAACTAAGCTCCCCTGGTCAATAAGAACTTGGAGTACCTTTCTCCCTAAAGTAACAAAAGATATCACCACTGGGTCGTTGTCATGAGGGACCACATCTCCCAAATCAGACCTCGTGAAATAAAGGTCGGGCTCGGGCGAGTGATCAGGGCTTCTTGTTTCTAACGACATCACTGATCTCATGTATCGCTTGCGTTTCATAGTAGTGCTACCTCCTCCGGAGAATCTTCCCAAGATAGTGTTCAACTCCGCATGAACTGGTACTTCATGTGTTTGATCCCTTAGGGTAACTTCCCCCTTAGGTTCTTCCTGATCGATCTCCAAATATTCCTTCAAGAACCCCTCTTTCAGCAACTCAGCCAACTGGTAACCTAGAGCTATACACCGCTCTATGTCATGTCCAAATCCTTGTGAAACTCACACCAAACATCTTTCGTTGACCCTAAATTCCTATTAGATTTTTGGGGGAACCTCAGCTTGTCTGATACTCTAGGCATACTTATCAGTTCTTTGTATGGCATTCGGAACTTGGGACGGAACTCCTCCACCTTTCCCTTTTTCTTGGGCTCATTCTTCCTGTACGGTGCATGTCTCAAATCTAACTTCTTCCCGGTTGAGGTCTCATTAACCCTCAAAGGCTAAGAAGTTCTACTATTCTCCTTCAACTTGGATAGCCTAGAATACAAGCTGCAATTTTTCACGACCACCGCTTCCTTGGCGTTAATGTGGGCAATGATCCTTCGTCGAATCTCGGAGAAAGTCTTCTTCAAATTTCTGATCAGCAAATTGCTGAACGGTCCTGCTGCAATTCCTTGCTCGAAGGTGGTGACCATCACATCTTTTTCATGGGTCTGGAGTCTTACTGTGAGCACCCATAACCTATTAAAATATTCGTTCAATGCTTCCCCTTCTCTCTGCCGCACATAAAGAGGTCATACAATACTGGGGGTTTGACCTGGTAGGCAGAGAATTATTCTCGGAATAGCCTGGCGAATTGTGCAAAAGAGGTAATGTGGCCATCAGGTTGTTCACTGAACCATTGCAAAGTTGTACCTGTGAGGTGCTCATGAACATCTTGCACCGAATTGCGTCTGACCCTTCTGAATTAATCATCTGGGCATTAAATGTCGTGAGGTGATTTTCAGGATCCTCCATCCCTGTGAAGATAATCTTGGGCATGATGTAGTGCGCTGGCACCAGCTCGTCCATGATTGCTTGTGAAAAGGGCTCAGGGCAATCCCCCAAGGGTAGGTTTAAACCTCGCTCCCTTGTGGGACGTCGGTCACGCTGCTGTAGGTCTCTGCGCAAATCTTCATTGCTTTTGCGCAACTCTTCTCATAGTCTTTCTTGTTTCTATCTATATTGCTCATTAGCCTATTGAAAAGTCCTCATTGTCTCCATAAGTTGCTACAGTGTGGGAGCCTCGACTCTTTTAGATCCCAGCGGTACTTGTCTGGTGTTTCTCATCTAGTCCGAAGGCTTGAACATAACTGTGGGTGGGATCAAGTTTTATCGGGCCCCACGGTGGGTGCCAAATGTTCTCGCTGGTTAACCTGGGTTGAACACCTCCTTTCGGATCTGCCTCTTTTGGATTTTGATTCACATATTCTAGTTGCACTAGAATGTGGCTCCGTTGTGACACAGGGCACCCTACCTATTGATTACACTCCAACGCTCAAGTTAGTGCGGGTTTACAAAAAGTAAACAGTTTTCAGTCTAGTGTGCAAAAATACTGTGCCTTCACCTGGGGCCTCAAGCCCCTTTTATAACTATTCATGTAACAACATTTCCTCACAAGAATAAAATCTCAACTGAAAGCATAATTGGCAACATTAATCTTTTGTCTCTAACAGAAAAACCACCTATCGCGGGCACCAATTCTTTCAGGTGCTTACCATAGGCCAACATTCTGTTTTAAGTGCGCACCCCTATCTTTTAGGGTTATTATCAGCAACTATCAACAGGTATTATCATGCAACAAATAACAAACATGCACAAGTAAGAAATAACAAACACACACCCATCACAACCACCTGCACACGCTTATCTATAAGTATATACAATGCCCCCCCCCACATGGCAGTCTCATTATAATTATACCTTACGGGACTTATTAATTAAATTGTGCCAAACTCATAACCCTTACCTGGGCCCAATAGCTGAACTGACCATTCACCAGCCCAAATCGAGAATCGAGCTACTACCAACCCAAAACCGAGAACCAAACTCCTGCCTAGTACAATCATGTTTTTAATCTAAAAGATGTTCTTTATGGGTTAAAATAAGCTTCCAGAGCTTAGTATGAGGATCTAAAAACTTTTCTTATACAAAATGGTTTTACTCAAGGAAAAGTAGATACTACTATGTTTTGTAGATAACAATCTTCTAATTTTATTATTGTTCAAATTTATGTTGATGACATTATATTGGTGCTACTAATGAACCTATTTGTGAGGAATTTTCTACTATGATGCAGAAAGAATTTGAAATGAGTATGATAGGAGAACTCAAATTCTTTATAACCTTACAAATAAAATAATTAGACGGTCCAATATATATAAATTTGACAAAGTATGTAAGAGAGATTCTAAAAAAGTTTAGGCTAGATGATGTTAAAGAAATAAGCACTCCCAGGCACTCAACCTTGTCTTTCGATCTTGAAAAAAGATATAATTATATGAACAATACATTTTATCATCAAATGATTGGATCCCTCTTATATCTTGCAACATCTAGACTAGATATCATGTTCAATGTATGTTTATGTGCTCATTTTCAATCAAACCCAAATGAAGTGTATTTTATTGTTGTAAAACATATTTTTGTTATCTAAAAATCACTAAAAATATTGGTTTATGCTTTAGTGGAATAGAAAAATTTAAATTGTAGGGATAATGTGATGCATACTATTTCAGTGATAATAGAAAAGAAAAGCACAAGTGGTGGATGCCACTTCATTGGAGGAAATATTGTTTCTTGGACAAGTAACAAGCAACTATAACACTTTCCATAACCAAAGCATAATATATATCAACTGCTAGTTGTTGTTCCCAACTTCTATGAATAAAAAATCAACTAGATGATTAAAACATGCATGAGATAAGTATTCATGTCTTCTATGATAACAATGTAGCCATTACCCTATCTAAGAATCTTATCTTGCATTTTAGGATTAACCATATTGAGACTAAACATCATTTTATTAGAGATCATGTTGAAAAAGAGACTCTGAATTTACAGTTTGTACCCATAGACAATTAGTTAGATAATGTTTTTACAAAACCCCTTATTGAAGAAAGATTTAACCATTTACAAAATTGATTGGGATTGACCTTTGTTGAAGAGTGATTAATAAAAAATATGTCAATTATTAGAAGCATGCATTTGACTTTCCATGTCATGCATTAGGCAATCTATGGGTTACAAACATCAAGTTATTAATTTGTTTAAAAAGCACTGTACCGACTTGTCCTCGGACACTGAGAACAGCTAGTAATGGTGAGCCACGTCAGCTGGGTCCCACAGCATGTGATGGATATCAAGGAAGAGAGGATTTCACTAATGGAGGAAGAGGCCATCCACCAAAACATTTAAAGTTTTTATTATTAGTCTTTTTAAAAGAGGAGGCCCAAGCCCAAAGCCCAAGCCCAAGAAGCCCAAGTCCAACCCATGAGAAGCAAGGCCAAGCATTAAATAAAAGAGCATCATTTGTATTTCTTTTGTATAAGTTGTAGGAGGTGTGGATATTAAATATAGGAGTGTGAATATGTAAAATAAAGTCACATTGTACATGTGACTTAGGAGAGTAGGTGTAAGTGTAGTTTTTAGGAGGTGTCATAGTAGAAAAAGGTCACACCTCCCATGTGACTTGTTTTGGTGGGAATTTCAAAAGAGTTTCTTTTGAATTTTCCCACCTATTTTTCAGCACCCTCACACTATAAATAAAGGTGTGGGCTCTTGTAAAATGCAGATTTGAATTTTTGAATTTTGAATTAGAGAAACTTTACTCAATTTTTGAGTGAGCATTGGAGAGCTTTGCATCTTCTTCACTAGTCTTATCTTGAAGGTTCAATGGTTACCTCAAGTGGCGGCTTGCACACTCATCTAGGAGCCTTCATCCTCTTAGTGGCGTGATCATCCAACCATACCTCCATCTTCATGAGCATTCTCTTTTCCTTCCTTCCTTCTCTTTTAGTTTTCATGTCTTAGCTTGTGTTCTTGTGTTTTGGTTCGGTGCCTTTAATTTCCAGCACTTATATTCAGTTTTCTATCACTTTAATCGGTTCAATTTGACAATAATTGGAACTTCCATATGAGTTTGTGTTTTGGCATTAGTTTTTGGTGAGTTCTTGACTTAGAACATTGATCCAATTCTAAGAAAAAGTGCCTCTCTAATGACCAACTCAAGATGTTTCCTAAGAATGTCAAGAACCTTTCATCTTATGTTCTTGAATTCACATCATGTGGTATCTAGAGTTTAGGTGTGTTCTTGTTTAATTTTTTAGGTGTGTTGCACTTTGATTCAAGAGCTCTATATTCTTGTGTTTACATTTCTGTTTTTAGGCTTATTTTGAGTTTTATTGCTGTTTTCTTATTTGTGCCTATCATATGTTTGAGTATTTTCCTTTTTGAATCTATAATAGTTTTGTCATTGTCTTGTTTTTCCATAATGTCATCACTTTTTGTAGTACTTTTATTGCAATTTTTTGTTTCTTGCTTTGGTTTACATTCTGTTTTTTGAGTTTATTACTTATCCTTTATGCATTTTCTGTTTTAGATTGAGTTCATACTTGTATTTTAGACCTATACAAGTTCTATTACACAATTTCCATTATGTCTTTGCTAGTTCATAATTCTGTTTTTCATTCCTCTTAGGATTCCTCTGTTTCTGAAAACAAGTGCTTACTGTTTTTGCTTATTGCAATTGATTTACTCACTGGAAATTTCTGAAATTCTGGATTTGTGATCTTCAAAGTGTTAGAAAAGAATAGAAAAAAGAAGTACAAAAAAATTCAAAGTACACAAAATATGATAAATAAAATACGAAAAGTGTACATTCCTGCCGAAAAAAATACGGTAATCGGGCAGCAATTTTGAAAAATTTATTTCTCTCAATTGGCTTACTGTTTTTACATAATTCCAGTGCCATTTTTGAGTTAACATCTTGAAGTTTGTGTGGTTAAAATTTGATAGTCCAGTTCGCTGTATATCTTTCCAGATCAATCAATGAATCTCACGCACAGTTTGCATAGAAATTTTTTTTTTCCAGTAGCTAATTTTTGTTTTCTTCATCTACTCTAGTGCTTTTCTTTAAGTATTCTTTTGTGTGCCTACTTTCTCTTTGAGTTCCTTATTTTTCTTGCTTGTCTAATTGTTCATTAACCTTTGAGTTTGTATACATCTAGTATTCCTTTTGAAATTGCCTTTTCTTGCTTATACCTTTTCTTGTTTGTCTTTATTGTTTCTTTGGTTTTGTGGTGTTGGCTTTGAGATTGGTGTGCCTTGCTTTGACATATTTCATTTGAGGTTTCCAAGACCTCAAGATCAGATTGGTGCAAGGACTTTATTTCTTTGAGAGTGATATATTTTCTGCCTCAATTCAGTTCGGCAGTTTCATTGCCAAGCTCACTGTTTTGCCCATTTTAATTCTTAACTTGTTTGCTGTTTTGTGTCTTTGCTGTTTTTGTTTTTTTTAATTACAAATGGCAGGATTTTCAAGTGATGCATCCTACAAGCAGAATTCTCCTTCCAAAGCTTCAATCCTTGGTGAATTACATGAAGCACAAACAGCC
Source organism: Phaseolus lunatus (assembly GCA_013389735.1). NCBI lineage: Eukaryota > Viridiplantae > Streptophyta > Magnoliopsida > Fabales > Fabaceae > Phaseolus > Phaseolus lunatus. The sequence continues at coordinate 20,889,425 of CM023857.1, forward strand.
ATTAGACGCTTGGAAGAAAAATTACAAGAGATGGAGTTGCAACAGGCTAGGCCATCTCCCTCTCTTCATGATGGACATCATTCACCAAGACATTCCACAAGAGCTTCCTCAAATGACATAGGCCGTGAAGAGGACCATAGGAGAAGAAGAACTTCACCCCAATTTCATGGCCAAAGACATCACAATCAAGGGGAGAGACCTCACCATGGCAATGGATACTATCAAGATGCAAAGTCAAGGCTTCCTTCGGTCAAGCTTCCTAATTTTAGTGGCTCTAGTGATCCAAATGTATATTTAGATTGGGAAGCCAAGTGTGAACAAATATTTGAGATCCATGAGATCCAAGAAGAGCACAAACTTAAGCTAGCTACCTTAGAATTTAGTGATTATGCCATGAAATGGTGGCATGGAGTTGTAAAGGACATTATATATCACAAGGGTCCTCCCGTGGACTCTTGGAACTCTTTAAGATATCAAATGCGCGCAAGGTTTGTTCCTCCTTCTAGGAAGGAACACTTGTTGAAGTTCCAAAGGCTTCATCAAGGACATAGGACGGTAGATGAATACTTTAAAGATTTTGAAACAACTTTGACTAAAATGAATATGCATGCTAAAGAAGAGTCAAAGATAAAATGGTTTATAAGTGGTTTGAGAAGACATATTAGAGATTTGGTAGACCTAGATGCGTACTCTTCTTTAAAGAAAGTGGTTCACCGAGCCATCAAAATAGATTCATATTTGAAACCAACTTTCAAACATGCTAATGATGATGGTTTCTACAAATCTTCAAGACAAAATTTCTCCTCAAATTTCTCCTTCCAATTTTTCCAAACAAACCACTTTGCCAAAAAAAGTTTCTACTTCAAATCCTTCTACCCTTAAGTCACCTACCAAAACTTCACACACCAAATGTTTTCAATATTTAGGTTTTGGGCACATAGCTCTTCATTGTACACAAAAACAAACTTTCATGATAAACAGGGTAAATCAAGACCTAACTCAACCACCTACCAAAGGTGCAAAAGATAAAAACAAAGAAGGCCAAAGTGACAAGCGACTTATCCTTTCCCCTCCCAGGTGTTTTCCTTCCTTATCTTTTTCATTACCAAAGGTTCTTACTTCACCACCATCTTGGTTAAAAAATGTTAGGGATGATTTTTTCATACCTCCTAAATGGTTTTCACCATTTAAGCGGATTTTTTTCCAAAAAATATCATCATTCCCAAACAAATTTTTCCAACTTAGTCTGTCTATAGGACTTCCTTTTCTGAACTCCCACTACTTTCAAAATCTAAGTCATGTTTGCCTTTTTCTTTTTCATCTATTAATTTTGATAGTAAACTGACTTTGTCATATGCAGGGATTCAGAATTCGTGGGCGAATTCTCTCCAACTCGGGGAGTATGATGGATATCAAGGAAGAAAGGATTTCACTACTGGAGGAAGAGGCCATCCACCAAAACATTTAAAGTTTTTCTTATTAGTCTTTTTAAAAGAGGAGGCCCAAGCCCAAAGCCCAAGCCCAAGAAGCCCAAGTCCAACCCATGAGAAGCAAGGCCAAGCATTAAATAAAAGAGCATCATTTGTATTTCTTTTGTATAAGTTGTAGGAGGTGTGGATATCAAATATAGGAGTGTGAATATGTAAAATAAAGTCACATTGTACATGTGACTTAGGAGAGTAGGTGTAAGTGTAGTTTTTAGGAGGTGTCATAGTAGAAAAAGGTCACACCTCCCATGTGACTTGTTTTGGTGGGAATTTCAAAAGAGTTTCTTTTGAATTTTCCCACCTATTTTTCAGCACCCTCACACTATAAATAAAGGTGTGGGCTCTTGTAAAATGCAGATTTGAATTTTTGAATTTTGAATTAGAGAAACTTTACTCAATTTTTGAGTGAGCATTGGAGAGCTTTGCATCTTCTTCACTAGTCTTATCTTGAAGGTTCAATGGTTACCTCAAGTGGCGGCTTGCACACTCATCTAGGAGCCTTCATCCTCTTAGTGGCGTGATCATCCAACCATACCTCCATCTTCATGAGCATTCTCTTCTCCTTCCTTCCTTCTCTTTTAGTTTTCATGTCTTAGCTTGTGTTCTTGTGTTTTGGTTCGGTGCCTTTAATTTCCAGCACTTATATTCAGTTTTCTATCACTTTAATCGGTTCAATTTGACAATAATTGGAACTTCCATATGAGTTTGTGTTTTGGCATTAGTTTTTGGTGAGTTCTTGACTTAGAACATTGATCCAATTCTAAGAAAAAGTGCCTCTCTAATGACCAACTCAAGATGTTTCCTAAGAATGTCAAAAACCTTTCATCTTATGTTCTTGAATTCACATCAGCATGGGCCAGAGCCATGTGGGTTGGGTCCCACAGCTAGTATGGACTAGTGGGCTGATTAGTCATCAGTGCATTGATCACTAGAGTGGAACGATGTGTCCTCGTCACGCAACAGGGTAATGAGTCCTCGACAATAGGGTGTGACGAGGTGACATCGGTCTTGGGTGTTTTGAACGAAAGAGCTAGAACATCTAAGGTGGGTCCCTAGAGAAGACCAATTATCAGTAAAATGCCTAGAGGTAGGGAGAGGCCTAAGTCACGAAGCATCCATGTGTGTGGCAGGGAAAGCACAGTTAGGTGCAGAGTCTTGAAGGGTTGAGTGCCCATCAGGATTAAGGTTTCCAAGTGAAGCTACATGCATGGCATGTGAACAGTGAAGGCACTCCTAGGATAGGTGGCTCTAGAGATTAGGTGCACGAGGGGGTACTCAAGTGGCCATCCTATTAGAACTTGCACTCCAGTTAAGGGAAGCCTTACGCACAAGATTACCCTAAGTCTGGGTGATAGCAACGCAAGGGTATTCCTGTAAACCCTAAATATGGGTAGCGGCACAGAGGAAACCCTAGACTATATAAAGGGTAGTAAAACACTTCACAAAGGTACGCAGTTTCTAGACCTAAACTAAGATACTCAATACACTTTGTGTGCTTGCCCTAGTTTTTGACTTGAGCGTCGGAGTGCAAACGGCGTCTAGGGCATCCCCTTTCTGTCTTGCAGGTGTAGGTTGTTTCAACACAGCAAAGTGTAACCTAAGGAGAGGGAAGGAGGTGTGTGATTGTCGTAGAGTCAACCAATAGGAGAGTCAACCGGCAAGAACAAGCATTAAAAGTGAAATGGTTTATTGAGTTGTCTTTTACCCCAATGTCTCTTTTTAAGCTTAAACTAGACAATTGTTGTTTTTACCGTCTCTTTCAAACTTAATGCATTTGGTTACAAGTTTTGTGTTCTTTCTACTTTCTATTCTTAAAAAGTTCTTTTAAAGTTCATCAGAGAAAGTTCACATGGCAACCAAAGCGGTGCCTCTCTACAAGTTGAGCACCATATTGCCTTGGAAGAGCTAGATAGTCGAGGTTTAAATATCAATGTTACTCTAGAGAAGTGTGGAATAAAAATCAATTTTGTTGAGCTGCAAACCATACACCTAAGTCTGGTAAAAAAGTTCTAAAGGAATATAATTCTTGTGTAGAAAAGTGTGATAAAATCTTGTAGGGCTGAGAAGTGTTTTTAAACAAAGTGGTTGTTGTTGATGCCATTGGTTGTGACAAAGTAGCCAACTGCTACCATGAAGGATGGGAAAACATCTATTGTGTTACTCAAATGGTAGAGAAGCACCTATATGACTAGAAGTTATCAAAATAGCTTATAAGGCAATGTGTGGAATACAAGAAGTTGTGCTTCAAAGAAAATATTTAAAAGTAGATTTGCAATAAGTCTTTCATGTCCAAAGTGAATTCAAAGAATCATGTGACTGAGTATGGGAAGTTCATCATGTATCACTCACAACGCGATCTACCTTTCAACTTACCATACATGTTGTACATCGACCTCATCTATATAGGTTATGGAATGGAAAAAAACACAGAGTATTGCTTATGTTGCCTTTCTCATGACTCTTTGCAAACAAGGCATGTACTACAAATTTTATAAGATAGACAATATAATCTATCAAGAGTTGATCAACAAGGGTTGTTGTATAGTCAAGCAACCTACCTTCTTTGTCATAAAATAAATGCATTTGGGCTTGTTTCTAAAGAAAAAAGAGATATCACTACTTGGCACATCGCCTAGCCAACCTTAAACATCCTCACCTAGAAGCCTATGAAAGTTTATCCTTTGTGGAGGATAAGTTTGAGAAGAGGCAAGAAGAACAAAATGTGTGTTCTTCCAAGTGTAAGAAGAATCAAGATGTTAGAAGTCCTTTGATTCCCTCTCTGCCATCAGAACCATCTATAAGTAGTGGATCATTAAAGGATCCACTAGTTCAAGTTCAACAATAAACAATCATCGCTCCATCTCCAATTGCAATTGTTTCCCCTTAAAAAAGAAGATGAAGCAATCCTTCCTATGGCTAGAAGAGGAAAAAAGTTCTCATGAAGAAACAAAGAAAAGGTTGAATATTATTGAAGAACAACTGAGGCAATGGAGCCTTGAGTTTGGCCATGGTTGCAATGGAGGCAAGGGAAGACTTGTAGAGTGACACAACACTCACCAATCCAGAATTTATGTAAATTTTTCCATAAACTATTTTTTATAAAATTTTTATGTTAGAACCTCAACAAATTTTGGGTCAAAGACAACAATTTTTAGGTCAAATAGATGTATATTCTAATAGAAAAAAAATCAAACATCGTAGCACTAAGGCACATAAATTGAACCTGATTTTTCAGTGCTTGCAGAGAGGACTCAAAACTTTATTACAAAGGTTGTACAATGAATTTTAGGCTCAAATTTTTATCACAAATCATAAATAGAATTAGGAAGGCTTGGTAAAAATTTCAAGTTAAAACACAGAAAGAATAAGGCATAAGAAATTTCAGATCGAGAACAATCAACACTGAAAACTTGTTTGTCTAGGCAAAACATCCTGAATTTTGATGTTTATATATTTTTTTCTATTTTGTTGTTGGACGTACCTTTTTAACTTAGTACAAACAACATCTAAAAGAAATTCTATAAAAAAATTTCAGATTTTTCCAACATAAAACAAATTGAAAATAAAATTCCAAAATCGAGACAAAATTTTCACAAATGTGGACAAGAAAAAATCCTAGGAAGTCAATGGAAAAGAACAAACTAACAAGACATAAAGGAAAAATTATGTAATGGAATGTACTAATGAATAAATAGAACACAAGTACTCGGATTATAAAAGAAAAAGGCACAAAAGCTTAAACTCTAGTTTTATGACTCATACAAAAACACAAACACATGGTGTGCACTTCTAAGAGACATTTTTTCCAACACATGTATGGGTTGAAAAACTAGAATTATGAGACAATTGAAACAAAAATTAGACAATAATAATGACAAAACAAGATTAGAAACAAAAAATAACACCTACTAGTCAACCTATCATGAATAAAAACAACAAAAAAATAGCAAAATCAAAACAAAAATGAAGACAACATGTTTCTATTATAGGTTTTTGGTACGGATGGTGTATACAACACAAAGAAACAACAAAAGTTGAAAACACAAGGATTTAAACTAATTGAATTGACAAGAAAAGAAACTAAACGGTTCAAAAGATCAAGAACATGAAGAAATACCCATGAAACATCAATAAACATCAAGAAAATTGGATGAACATCAAGAACAAAGAAAATAAACAGTGAAAATTTAAAATAATTGGTGGAAACTCAAAATAAATGGTGGAAAACATGTGTAAACTATGGAAACACAAGATTAATTTGTGGAAAAGCAAGAAAAAAAATGGAAGAACACATCAAGAACATCAAGAACAAGGTTCGGCCATTCAAGGAAACCAAGAACACAACCAAACAAAATTTAGAGACTAAGGCTTATATAAATTGTGTGTCCTTACTCTGATTCAGATGATGCAATGGTGCTTTGATTTTGGCCATGGATGCAATGGCGACAGCAGAAGACTTGTAGAGTTATGGAGGAAACACCAAAATGGTATGGGTTTCGGATAGTGAAGGGGCAATTTTGTAGGTGTTAAGGGCCATGGAAGAGCTTAGGCCAACTTCCTTGAGTTCTAGAATGCAAGAGAGCATGATAGAGAGAGACTTGAGAGAAATGTGTTTAAGAGTTTCAAAAACACAAATTCAAGATATCATCCAAGTCTAAACACTTACAAAAGAGAAGCCTCTTACTTATAGGCTAAGGAGGCTCCTAAGATGACTATTTGAGTTCTAAAATACTCTCCATTCTTAGCATGTCATGTGGAAATCCTAAGTGCAAGAAACTCCCCATTCATGAGTTGATACATGACACAAGAGGATTGGAGAGTCCTTGAAGAGGTGCCTAGCTGGGACTTTTGACAAGAGCTTCAAAAGTCACTCCATGGAAAGAAGAGGCGCCTAAAAGGATGTCTTGTTTTGAGAGAAAATACAAAGCCATAAAATACTATTCTACTATTTATAAATTTATACAAAACTAAGGCAAATATTTTCTTCTGTATTTTCTAAGGTTGATCCCTACTCTTAGCTGAGAAAGATGGTGGCTTTAGCAAGGATGATCCTCCATCAACAACCCTTTGTTCAATGTCCTTTAATATTTGATGATGAGATCATGGAGTCTGAAAAGCTAATTTTTATTGAAGATGGATGAAGCTTCTCCTCGGCCAAGTCTTAGTGTGTGTTTGATGTAGAAAATTGCAAGTTTGCTTTGAAGGTTGTAATGATGTAATAAGGTGATCTTGTATATAGGTTAGAGTGATTTTAAGGTAGCATTTTGCTTCATGACCTATCTCATATGCCTAATCAAGGTGATAAGATCAAGCACAAGGAGTTCTTAAAAATTTTTCTTAAAAAATACCTTAAGTTTTCTCATAATAAGTTTTCTGCACTAAAATAAATCTATTGTTCTGTAAAACAACAGTTTCTTTCTTAACTGGTGCTTTCCTTTTAAAGTTTTTTCAAAGTTTTGTTTGGCACCAAGAAGTTTGACTCAGCCTCATTTATTATCGTTATGCTGAGCTGAAGGTGATTTCAAAATAAATCTATTCATTTTAACTTCAATATGTTCTTTTTATAACAACTTTTTGTTAGGGGTCTATTAGAGTCTAAGTTCAAGAAGGGGAGTGAATTGAGCTTATAAAATTTTTGCAAACCGAAACTGTTTTTTCAGTTATTCATAGAAAAAGAACATATTGATTTTGAATAGAACAGATTTATTTTCTGATTACTTTTAACAAAGTCAGAAATAAGATCAGATTAGATTTGAGATTAAACAGACTTTTCCATAATAGATTAGGTACTTTGATAGCAACTTTAAGAACAACTTGAAACAAAGAGTTGAATCTTTAATAGGGTTATTAAAAAAGATTTTATGATATTCGTTATTCAGCAATCACACATACTCATATGTTTATAAGCACCAAAGAACATTCACTGAAACTTGAAGGACAATATACATAAGCCCAGAAATAACAGATTCAATTTTAGTTCAACAGATTTATTTTTTGGCTGATTATTCAATTATGCAGAATATTAGTGCAGAGATTAAGAAGAGAGATGCACACATAGTTTATATTGGTTCACTCATCAAGAGCTACATCCATTTTTACCTTACACCAAGGAAAAATCCACTAAAACAGATCAAAACAATTAGAACACCTTGCAGTTCTTGAATCCTACAAGAACAAGGCATTCAAAGCTAAAAAATCCTATTTCAGCACTACATGCACTTCAAGAAACCCTATCAAGAAGTGTCTAACACAAACACCTTTACAGAAATTAGTTAAGGAACGAAAAAACCTTTAATAAGGATGCAAAAACCCAAAAAAGTGGTCCAGATTGTAGACCAGCAGTGACAGCGACAACACCTCCACTAAGATCAAGACTTCATAAAGACCAAGCATTCATGAAGTTCTTTTAGAAAACCTTTCATAAACTCATTCAAATCCTTTTTCCTTTCACTGAAAACTTTTTATCTCTATTTAAAATGTGATTGCATAGTGATGTGAATTAAATTCATTTTTGTTTAATTTGTAACACTTTATGAAGAATTGGATCAAGATTCTTAGGACAATTATGGTGAGTCACCTAGAGAAAATCCCCACTGGACATTAACTTAGCAAGTGCTAAGTAGATGTGAAGGTTCATTTCTAAAGGTCCAAAGGAAAAACACATGTTTAAGTGGGTTTTATGAATTAACTGGATTAAAACCGTGTGGGTATCATAAGAACAATAAGGTATATGTATGAACAACACAAGAATAGTTCAAGAAGACAAGATTAAAAAAAGAAACACAATAAGAATTGAAACTGTACTGACCAGTCCTCGGACATGGAGACCTGCTGATGACAGCAAGCCATGTCAACTGGGCCCTACAGTGCGGGCCAGAGCCATGTGGGAATGGTTCCACAAGTGGCATGGAATAGTGGGTCGATGAGTAATCAGTGGTGTCGATCACCAGAGTAGGCTGATGTGTCCTCGTCACTCTGCAGGTTGATGAGTCCTCGGCAACAGAGTGTGACGAGGTGACATCGGTCTTGAATGGTTTTGGATAATATGACCAGAACAATTAAGATTGGTTCCCAGAGTGGGCCAATGAGAAGGAAAAACCCAGGGATAAGGTGAGGCCCAAATCACGAAGAGCTTATGCGTGTGGCAGGGAAAGCACAGTTAGGGGTAGAGTCTTGAGGGGTCGAGTACTCATCGAAACTAGGGTTTCCCACTAGAGCTACATGCATGGCACGTGAACAGTGAAGGCACTCCCAGAATAGGTGGCCCCAGAGACTAGGTGCACGAGGAGGCACCCAGGTGGTCACCCTGTTAGAGTTTGCACTCCAGATAAGGAAACCTTATGTGCTAGATTACCCTAAGACTAGGTGATAGCGGCGCGAGGGTATTCCAGTAAACCATGAATATGTCTAGCAGCGCAGTGAACCCTAAGTAGGGCTAGAGAAAACCCCAGACTATATAAAGGGAATTAAAATACTTCACAAAGGTACGCAGTTTCAAACCTTAAACACAGTTACCTAAACACTTGGTGTTGCTTGCCCAATCTTGACTTGAGCATCGGAGTGCAAATGGCCTCTAGGGCGCTCCCTTTCTCTTTTGCAGGTGCAGATTGCTTCGAAAGAACCAAGCACATATCAACGTGAGGAAGGAGGCGTGTGAGTGTTGCAGAGTCAACTGACGGAGAGTCAACCGGCGAGAACATTTGGCATTCACCGTGGGGCCCGAAATAAAACAAGGTCCCATACACGAGAGTAAGAGAAGAAACCACAGAGATGAGGAATACTAGACAAGGATCCGTTCCACCAAATGGGGGTGAGAGTGTTACCATGCAACAACTCATTGAAACGATGCGCGCTCTCCAGGAGACGGTGGCGGAGTCTAGAGCGCATCAGGTGTGTATACAGGCGGACCTGGCCGTATCACAGGCCAGGAATGAGGAACTACACAGGCGAATAAGGAGTTACGTGTAAACCTGCACCATTTACAGCAAACTGGGGATCACGTGGGGGACGATCGGGCTCCACCAACGCTGCCAAGGGCTTTCCCCATGCCCTTCTCCCAAGCGATCATGGACACGGTGGTCCCAGCCACCTTCGTGGGGCCTAAGACCGTGTTCACTGGGGTAGAAGATCCTGAAGCGCATCTCACAACATTCCACACACAGATGATGCTGTCCGGTGGGTCTGATGCAGTGCATTGTAAGCTCTTCATGACCATGTTGACAGGGCAGCGCTGGAGTGGTTTGTTAGCTTGCCTGAGGGACATATTACGTCTTTCGCGCAATTCTCCATGCTATTCAGAGAACAATACATTATCAATCGGGCCCCTCCACCAGTGTCTTATGATCTCTTCGACGTGAGGCAGTATCAGAGGGAGTCCCTTAAAGATTACCTCAACAGATTTGGGGCAATGGTGGTGAGGTTGCAAACCAAAGATGAAGATATGGTGGTGCATGCCTTCAGGAAGGGAATATTGCCAGGACCTTTTAGCGAGTCCCTTATCCGAAATCGCCCTAAGACCTTTGGTGACATAAAACGATGTGTTGTTGCTCACATTGTCGCAGAAGGAGAGCTCCATGAGAAGCGAGAGAGCTCAGTCTCTTCAAGGCCGTGAGTGCCTAGTCGACCTCAACCCTTGCGGGTGCATGAGGCGACAACAGAAAAGAGGGCTCAAGGAAAGTAGAAGCCCTATGAGGCCAGGAAGCCCCAGACTAGGGCGCGTGCTAAGGAGGATGTGCCCCCTAGACATGATTTCCTGGTGGAACTGAAGGAGCTGATCGTCATTCCTAATGTGGCAGAAAGGTTGAAGATGCCCCCAAAGACGGACCAAAGGCTGGGGCCCAACAAGAACGCTTGGTGTGAGTTCCATCAGGCTTTTGGCCATCCCATTCACAACTGTCTGGCCTTAGGGCACCAGTTGGACGAGTTGGTCAAGAGTGGGTTCTTGAGTGATTACCTGAGGGAGACACAAGGGGGCGAGGTGGTGCTAGCCCCGAGGGCTGATCAGGGGCACGAAGTGCCCATACATGGCGAGATCCACACTATAGCAGGTGGATTCTCAGGAGGAGGGTGCACCTCATCGCAGCGCAAGAAGTATGCGCGTTCGGTGATGGCAGTGGAAACATGTGAGGACGACCACTTCCTAGACATCGACCTTGTCTTCACAAAGGCCAATCGTTGGGACGTTGTCCCCCACGATAACGATCCAGTGGTGATATCAGTGGTCACTCCGGGATGCAGGGTGCATCGAGTCTTGGTGGATTAAGGAAGTTCGGCCGATGTGATGTTCTGGTCGACCTTCAACAAATTGCAGCTATCTCCTGATCAGTTGACACCTTACGTAGGCTGTCTGTATGGATTCGCGGGAGACAAGGTAGAAGTGCGGGGGTACATAGAGTTAAAGACCAATTTCACTGATGGAGTGGCCTCCCGCACCGAGAACATTAAGTATTTGGTGGTGAACGCCCCGTCTGCCTATAACATGCTATTGGGCAGACCAGCCCTAAACAGGTTGGGGGCAGTGGCGTCCACAAGACATATGAAGGTGAAGTTACCCTCGATGGAAGGGATAGTGATCACCATCAAATCAGATCAAAAGGAGGCTAAGAAGTGCTATGAGAACAGCCTCAAGACAAGAAGGGGAGTGTTCACGGTGACCACCCAACCTCCAGGTGGGGAGTGCGATGACACTGACCTACACCGAGGAGACATCGGGGTCATGCGAGCAGAGGTCGCCCGGGAGAGCCGACCTGAGCCAGCAGAGGAGGTTGTAGAGAGGGACATCGGAGGCAAGATGTTTAAACTTGGCAAATCCCTACGCCAGGAGACGTAGGACCAAGTAGCGGGAGTCATAGAGCGACACTTGGATGCTTTTGCTTGGTCTGAGTCATAGATCCAGATTTCTTATGTCACCGCCTTGCGTTAGATTCCCAAGCCAAACCTGTTCGATAGCGGAGGCATAAGTTCAACGAGGAAAGGAGGCAGGTGGTCAAGGAGGAGACGCAGAAGCTGCTCAACGCAGGCCACATATGAGAAATCCAGTACCCTGAGTGGTTGGTGAATGTCGTGTTGGTGAAAAAGGCCAACGAAAAATGGAGGATGTGCGTAGATTTCACTGACCTCAACAAGGCATGCCCGAAAGACTCCTACCCCTTACCCAACATTGACGCGTTGGTAGATAGCGCCTCGGGGTGCAAGTTGCTTAGTTTCTTGGATGCCTTCTCTAGGTATAATCACATAAAGATGCACCCAAGAAACGAAAGCAAGACAGCTTTCATGACTGAGCTATCCTGCTATTGCTACAAATTCATGGCATTTGGGCTGAAGAATGCAGCCGCCACCTATCAAAGGTTGATGGACAAAGTCCTTGCACCCATGCTAGGGCGCAATGAGCTGGCCTACGTGGATGACATGGTGGTGACATCCCAGGTGCGAGATCAGCATGTCGCTGATTTGGAAGAGCTATTTAATACAATAGCCAAGTACGGGTTGAACCTAAACCCAGAGAAGTGTGTCTTTAGGGTAGAAGCAAGCAAGTTCCTCAGTTTCTTGCTCACTGAACGAGGGATTGAAGCCAACCCAAACAAGTGTGCGGCAATCTTGGCCATGAGGAGCCTGACGTCGGTCAAGGAAGTGCAGCAATTGACAGGTCAGATGGTTGCGCTTTCAAGGTTTGTGTCAGCAGGAGGAGACAAGGGCCACCCCTATTTCCAATGTTTGAGGAGAAACAGCAGATTTTCATGGACCCCGGAGTGTGAACAGGCGTTCCTGAAGCTCAAGGAGTACCTGGCCAGCCCACTAGTCTTGTGCAAACCCCAGCTCGGCACCCCGCTACGACTATACTTCGCAGTCACAGAGAAGGCGGTGAGTTCGGTCTTGGTCCAAGAACAGGAGCAGAGCCAGAGGCCCATCTACTTTGTTAGCAAAGTGCTACAGGGGCGAGAGGCAAGGTACCAAGCCATCGAAAAGGTAGCTTTGGCCGTTGTATTCTCAGCGCGCAGACTTCGTCCCCACTTTCAGAGTTTCACTATGATGGTGATGACAGATCTGCCCATACGTAAGGTTTTGCAAAAACTAGACATTGCTGGAAGAATGGTGTGGTGGGCGGTCGAGTTGTCAAAGTTCGACATTCAGTATGAGCCCAGAGGTTTAATCAAGGGATAGGTCTACGCTAATTTCATGGCCGAGATGTCCTCGACAGAGACCCAGCAGGAGGGACCTAGTTTCAAGTGGGTGTTGTTAGTGGATGGGTCCTCAAATCAGCAAGGTAGTGGAGCGGGGGTAATTCTGGAAGGGCCCAAGGGGTTGTTAATAGAGCAGGCCCTGTGGTTCGCTTTCAAAGCCAGTAACAACCAAGCAGAATACGAAGCCTTGATTGCTGGTGTAACATCTCGCCAAATCCTTTTCATATTTATATAATGAAATAAAGGTAAAACAATAATATCGAAGTGAACAGATATATATATATATATATATATATAATGAGATTTCTCCTCACAGGGAGTTTAATACATATCCAGTCAGTTTCCAAACTTAAACAAAATACAGCAAAATAGAAAACAGGCGATCTCCTAACAGAAACAGAAGACAGGCGATCTTCTTCCGGCGACCACTCACTGAGGAGCTCTACTCCCTGCAACATCATCTGCTCCCGTGTAAATTGTACACGATCATCACAGGTTTAAGAAAACATCCACAAAACAAAAACGCAGGGTAAGCTAGATATTTTTAAAGAGAATTTAGATATGAAACTTAAAATCAAGATAAAACAAATTTAAGACACCCACGTAAAAACCATCAACTTTCTCATTCCCTTCACATGACCATCAAGTAATCACATATTTCACAATTTCCTCAAGAGTCGTTCAATTCACATAATCCATCAAGTGTCTATCAATTTCAATGTTTCTCATTTCTCACGTCAGATTTCCACTGACTCATCACACATAGACACTTGACACTACTTCCGGAAGACACGTGCATTGACTAGACTCAGAGATCTGCACCTGTCATACTGCACCACTGTGAAATCACACACATTCACAGGGTCGCTGTGAAATCACACACATTCACAAGCGTATAAATGAATCTCAATATCATCACTATCCTAGCATGACAGGGTTAATCCATACAATGGGTCAAGCTCGTTCTCTTTCAAACAACTCACCCATACATATGAACCTCCTTCGACTCTCAACGCCTGAATAACTTCATCTATATGATTCCATTATATCAGGAGAGTCAGGATATCTCATAATAAACGAATCACCGATCAATGCACACTCTACACGATCTTACACGGTATTTTCTTTCCTGAAAATACTATGCCTTGATCCCACATTCACCACATTCCATACATCATACCACACATAAAGAACAATTCCATCACAGAATACTTTGAATCTTTTCTTAAACAACCCCACTCACCAAAAACAAGCATACCACCGTTCAGGTTTTCGAATAGCATATACATTTTTCATTTCAATCTCAACAAGTTCAAAGCGACACTAAAACAGGGGAGTTCAAAAACAACATTAAAACCGGCGATCACATCCAAAAACAGGGGATTATGCAATAACAGTTGAAAACCAGCGACCACGTCGCCCCATCATCAAAATCATCTAACTTAAGTTTTTCGTTGGAAATAAGGCTAGCTTCCCTTACCTGGACTTGTGTAGAATCTCACTACGAGCTCTAACCCACCGAACTTAAGGATACCCGAACTCTATTTTCGCGTCCTGATCGGAAAACTCGCAGAGAACTTCCCAGGAGTCCAAGGGCAGTCGTCGCTCGTCGTACTGGTGCTTGAGGATGCCTGAATCGCAGCGCGAAGGAGAGAAAAGAGAAGGATGAAGGTAAACTCACTCTGTCACTCTTGAACCACTGCAACGTTCTTTGCCTCTCAGAAGTGAGTTTTTGAATCTAAACCAACTTGTCCACAATTGCCGCTGCCACTACCCACTCTGCAGGAAAGCTTGCGTGCACACTTCCTTAAACAGTATGACCACGTGGGTTTTGCGCACACCAACTCTCTGACGCTAACTATTCTGAAACACCCTTTCTGTCTACGTGTCGTGCATGCAGAAAGTCTCATGCTGGGAGCCTGGGTCCCACCTTATCTGTGTGAAACATGACATCGCGCGATAACCTTCCACCGATGACTCATCATGGCGGACGTCCGATGTCTCTCTCTGGAGGACGACCGATGTCTCTCTCTGGAAGATGACCGATGTCTCTCCCTGGAAAACGACCAATGTCTCTCCCTGGAAGACGACCGATGTCTCTCCTTGGAAGACGACCGATGTCTCTACCTGGAAGACGACCGATGTCTCTACCTGGAAGACGACCGATGCGTCCCTCATCCTGGCGATGACCGTGTGTCTCTCGCCCTGGCGATCCCCGCGTGTCTCTCGCCCTGGCGATGCCTGCATGTCTCTCGCCCTGGCGATGCCCGCATGTCTCTCGCCCTGGCGATGCCCGCATGTCTCTCGCCCTGGCGATGACTGATGACACATCGCCACGCCTTGCTGAAGGTTCTTCATCCCACTATGTTACGTCCAAGGTATCACCTCCAGATGGCTTGGTGACGTCGGTAGCTTCACATTTCCAAGAATAGATCAGCACTACTCCTCGTGCGCCCATGCATGCAACACTAAGGACGATTTCTTATGCTCAAGCATAGAGCTTCGCATGCACAGCGTATCTAAGGCTTAACCCACACCTTGATACGCGTGGTTTTTGGAACCCACTATGGTTCATCCAGCATCTTGACCACATACTAAGTGCACTCCCGTCGATCACGTACACCATAGGCGATTGGTGATCATGTGTCCTCTAGGCGACAGGCGATTATGTGCCAGAGAAGTCAGAGATTGCCTCCGTCTCCAACAGCGGCGATCTCGTAGACTTCTAAGCCACACTTTTCTTCCTTTACTCTTGTTGATCCACATGTCTTCCTCGAGCACACCCACGTGATTACCTCACGATAAAGTCATCGCACCTGACTACTTGGTTAATATAATGGTCAGCCGACCGACCTCTACCAGCTGACCCCAGACCTTGGGCGACGTCCGAGGTCCGACTACTACGAAACTTCTATTACCAGCTCTTTGTATTTTAAATAATAACATCTTCTGAAATTATTTAAATATAACACTTTTATTCCAATTAAAGTTTCTAGGTCCTTACAGCTGGAATGTTGTTGGCCAAAGAGATGGGAGCGCAGAGTCTTGTGGCGAAGAGTGATTCATTGTTGGTCACAGGTCAGGTGGCGGGAGAGTACCAGCTAAAGATCCCCAGATGGCCTCCTACTTGGTGTATGTCCAGCAGTTGAAGACTTCTTTTGAAACCTTCGAGCTACTGCATGTGCCCAGGGAACAGAATGCCCGAGCTGACTTGTTGGCCAAACTCGCCAGCTTAGGCAAGGGGGGCAGGCAGAGGACGGTTATCCAGGAGACCCTGAGGGCACCTCACACCTATACAGCTGATAATTTGGTGGTAGTCCATCAGATCAGCTAGTCAAACGGTGAGAAGAGGAGTCATCGGTCGTTGACTCAAGAAACTCTGAAGAAGCCACGGGTCAACGCGTGCACGCCACTAGAGGAGGGGTCGCCGCAAGTCTGCCTATTGCAGAGTGGAGAGACATGGATGACGCCCTATAAGCGCTACATAGCTGATGGGATGCTCCCAATGGAGCCAATCGAAGCAAGGAAGATAAAGAAGAATTCGGCCAAGTACACACTCATTGATGGCGAGTTGTACAGGCATGGGTTTACCAACCCCATCCTGGTGTGTGTGCATGGTGAGCAGTGCGTGAGGATAATGGCAGAGCTCCATGAAGGCATATGTGGGAGTCACATCGGAGGTCGCACTTTGGCATCCAAGGCCATTCGCGTAGGGTACTATTGGCCAACTATGAGGGAGGATTGCACTAAGTATGCGCAGTAGTGCAACCAGTGTCAATTGCATGCTAATTGGTATAAGGCGCCACCAGAGGAGCTCAGGTCAATATATAGCCCTTGGCCATTCCACACCTGGGGAATTGACATCCTGGGGCCTTTTTCTTTGACGGTGCGGCAGATGAAGTACCTCATTGTCGCCATAGAATACTTCACGAAGTGGATCGAGGCTGAACCAGTGGCACAGATCACAGCCCATAAGATCCAACACTTTGTGTGGAAGAATATAGTGTGCACTTTGGTGTACCCAAGTGCCTGGTGTCTGATAATGGCACTCAGTTCGCAAGTCAACAGTTGGGAAAGCTATGCACGGAGTTGGGAATCAAGCAAGTATTCGCATCGGTCGAGCATCCTCAAACCAATGGGCAGGTTGAGTCGGCCAATCAAGTCCTACTCAGGGGACTGAAGAGAAGGCTAGAGAAGGCGAAGGGGATGTGGGCTGAGGAGGTTCCCAGAATTATATAGGCCTACCATACCACTCCCCAGTCCACTACCAAGGAAACCCCTTTCAGCTTGGTGTATGGTTCAGATGACATGATCCCTATAGAGATTTAGGAGAGCTCGCTGCGTTTCCAGAACTTCGTGGCTGAGGAGTCCAATGAAGAAAGGAAGGTGAACTTGGATCTCTTAGACGAAGTTAGGGAAGAGGCAGGAATCAAAGCCGAGGCGCTGAAAAGGAGGGTTGAGCTCAAGCATAGTTCTAAGTTGAGAGCTCGGCAGTTCCAGGTGGCTGACCTAGTCATGCGAAAGGCATCTCCCTACCAGATAGAGAACACGCTATCCCCTAAGTGGACTGGTCCCTTCAGAGTGACAGAGGCCCTGGGGAATGGAGCATATAGGCTTGAGACTTTAGAAGGTGGTCCGATTCCTCGTACATGGAATGCGACTCACTTGAAGTTTTATTTTAGCTAAAGCCATGTAACATTGTACATAGTTTAGGGGACACTCTTTTTTCCCTTTTAAGGGTTTTTAATAAGGTCACCCAATAAAATTTTCAGTTAAAGATATATCTCTGAATGTGTTTGTACAATCCAGATAGAATCTGTCATTTGGGGTTAGAGGTCTCATAAGTGGGAAGGTAGGTTCATAAAGAACACCTCCTCTTCGAGTGAGAACTCCCAACTTGAAAGAAAGAGTCACCAGTGAAATCCTCTTTCGCCTAAGAGCGATGTGAGGTCAGATAGAATCTGTCATTTGGGGTTAGAGGTCTCGTAAGTGGGAAGTTAGGTTCATAAAGAACACCTCCTCTTCGAGTGAGAACTCCTAACTTGAAAGAAAGGTTCACCAGTGAAATCCTCTTTCGCCTAAGGGAGATGTGAGGTCAGTTAGAGCCTATCATTTGGGGTTAGAGGTCTCGTAAGTGGGAAGGTAGGTTCATAAAGAACACCTCCTCTTCGAGTGAGAACTCCCAACTTGAAAGAAAGGTTCACCAATGAAAGCCTCCTTCGCCTAAGAGTGATGTGAGGTCAATCTGAACCTATCCTTTGGGGTTAGAGGTCTCGACAGTTGGAAGGTAGGTTCGTATGGAACACCTCTTCTTCGAGTGAGAACTCCCAATTTGAACAGAAGGGTTCACTAGTGACATCCACCCTCGCCCAAGGGTGATGAGTGTTTAGACGAAATACGTTAGCATTCCCCTCTGCCTCGAGCAAGGAGGGGTCATGTGCATACAGATCGGCGCTGAAGTCCTCATAAGACTAAGAGATATGGGTGATGACGAGGTGGTGAGGTACTCTTCAGCAAAGAAGTTATCATAAAGTCTTGCTCATAGCGATCCAACAGAATTAAACATGCTACCTATGGGTCATTCTGAGTCGAGCGTGCTACTTATGGTTTTATTCTATGCCGAGTGGTGAGTTCAACCAGGTATGCCAAACAGTCAAACAACAGCAGACATGTGAATGCAAGTCAATTGGAGTACAAAGGTGAACAAGTATGATAGACAAAGTAATTATATTTTATTGGAGAAATGTTTACAAAAGATAATTACAAGAGGTTCAGCTATAGGATACAGCTGCTCAGTAGACCTAACTAGGCACTATTTGCCCGTCGACTACTTGCATAGTTACAGAGAATGGCGAGAGGTCCATCTCAAGATGCACGCAGGCAAACTGAACAAAGGCATCGCTAAATCCCTCCCCATAGGCGTCGACGGCATCTACAATTAGCTCAGCCTCATTCTTCTTAAGAAGCTCCGTTTGTTGGGCAAGTTCCTCCTCAACTTTGCCCAGTTGAACCTCTCGGTTGGTAGCCCTTTCCTCCAACTTGGTCATTTTGGTTTGAGCCCCCTCCAACTGCTCTTCCAGTTCAATGATTTTGTTGCGGAGGGGGAGAATCTTAGCCTCAAGCTGGAGGGCCTCCTGCCCTTTGGAGAAGTGGAGCTTCTTGGCCTCCTTCTCAGATTGGTGGAGACTGCCTAGCTCCTGGTTCAGAGTAGTCTCGCGCTTTCCAGCTTGGTGGACTTGGAGATCCAAGTCTTTTCTCTGCTCCAGCTCCTTCTCCAGGTTGGCAACTTTCTCCAGCAATTTTGCCTCTGCATTGCCTTTGACCAGTAAGAAGTTGGAGGCAGCAAGGAACTCCCTAAGGCCATGGCTAATGAGGTCCCCCAGAGAGTTCCTGTCCATGGCCTCCATGGCAGCTTGGCCAGGCATTTGAGCAAGGGTTCGTTGGAGGAGAGGAGGCAGTTCAGGAGCAGGAGGCGCTTGGCTAAACGAAGGGGCACTCTACCCTCCACCCTCGAGCGCCAAGAGTGGCTCGGGTGGAGATGAAGCATTGGGAGGGTGCTCCCTGAAGGAAGGAGGTTGCCCCTCTGTTGCGGAAGAGACCTCTGCAGCGACCTCCACCCTCTTTCTCTTGAAGACGAGACCGGAGCAGGTGTCTTCATCTTCAGATTGGAATTTTATAGAAAAGAAACTCTACTCAAATTTTGAGAGAACATTGGAGAGCTTTGAGCCTTCTTCTCTAGTCTTATCTTGAAGGATCCATGGTGTCCTCAAGTGGCGGCAGCACACTCATCTAGGAGCATCCATCACTTCTAGTGGCGTTTTCATACCAATCTACATCCATTTTCATAAGTTTTCTATTCTCCTTCCTTTCTTCTCTTTAGTTGTTCATGTTTTGAGTTGGTTTTCTTGACTTTTTGGTTCTGTTTTTAGTTTTCCAGCAACTATTCTTTCTTTTATTTGTTTTGATCGGTTCATTTCTGTTTTCCTTCAATTATTTTCGGTTCAATTGATAGTAAATGGATCTTCCATGTGAGTTTGGTTTGTGGTGCAAGATTTGGTGAGTTCTTGAAATATAGAACATTGATCCTCTTCTATAAATGTGCCTAATCTTTGCCAACTCAAGTTGATTCCATAGAATATCAAAGAATCATGTTATTGTGGCTAGTGGAGTCACATCATGTGGTATCATGAGTCTTAGGTTCATTCTTGTTTAATTGTTGAGTTGTGTGCACTTTATTTCAAGAGCTCTTTTAATTTTCTTGCAATTTAAGTTTCTGTTTTAGGCTTAATTGAGTTTTCTTGCTGTTTTTCTTTTGTTACACCAAGTGTTTGTGAAAAGGTTTATGGCATTCATTATTCATATGAGTATGGTTGCTCTTTTGGAAATGCATTCTCCTTCCTAGAGCTGACCTTAAGCTTCCTTTCACTTGTTATATCTTGTGATATGTCTTTTAATTTTGTAATCATGTCAAGTTTTGTCTTAAGTCATGTTATTCCATAATTGTCATTACTTCTAGTAGTACTTTTATTGCTTTGATTGTTTCTTGCTGTGGTTTACATTCTGTTTTTGAGTTTATTGCTTGATCCTTTGTGCATTTTCATTTTTAGATTTGAGTTCATGCTTGTATTCTAGACCTATACAAGTTCCTTTACACAATTTCCATTATGTCTTTGCTAGTTCTTCATACTGTTTTTCATTCCTAAATAGGATACTCTGTTTTCTTATAAACGTGCTACTGTTTTCAATTTACTGAAATTAATTGGCTCACTGGAAATTTGTGAAAATTTAGATTTATATTCTTCAAAGTGTTACAAAAGCATAGCAAAAAAAATTATTCAAAAATTCCAAGTACACAAAATATGATAAATAAAATACGAAAAGTGTACATTCCTGCCGAAAAAAAGACAGTAATTGGGCAGCAATTTTGAAACATTTATTCTCTCAATTGGCTTACTGTTTTTACCTCATTCCAGTGCCATTGTTGAGTTGAGACATTGAAGTTTCTGTGGTAAATTTTTCACATTCCAGTTCGCTTCCAATCATTCCAGTTAACTCTGTAAAAATAGCACAGTTTGCATACAACAATTTTCTTGTAGTTTTGTTTTTGGTTTCTTAAATCTACTCTAGTACTTTTCTCTAGAACTCTTTTGGTGTGCCTTCTTTCTTCATTGAGTTCTTTATTTTCTTGCTTGTCTTTCATTCTTTACTCTTTGAGTTTGTATTACATATAGTTTTCCTTTTGCAATTACCTTTCTTTGCTTATACCTTTTCTTGTTTGTCTTTATTGTTCATTGGTTTTGTGGTGGTTGACTTTGAGATTGGTGTGCTTGCTTTGACATCTTTCATTTGAGGACTCCAAGGCCTCAAGATCAGATTAGTGCAAGGACATTATTTCTTTGAGAGTGACCCCAATCTTTCTGCCTAAATTCAATTCGGCTTTATTTTTTTACTTAAAACACTCACTGTTTTGCTAATTTTTGTTTCTTGCCTTGTTTGCTGTTTTTGTGTGTTGCTGTTTTTTTTTTTTTAATTACCAATGGCTGGCTTTTCAAGTGATGCATCATACAAGCAGAATTCTCCTTCCAAAGCTTCAATCCTTGGTGAATTAAATGCAGCACAAAGAACCATTAGACATTTGGAAGAGCAATTGCAAAAGCTAGAGGTGCAACAAGATAGACCATCTCCTTCAATCCATGATGAGCATCATTCACATAGACATTCAACAAGAGCCTCTTCAAATGATTTTGGCAGTGGAGATGCGCATAGGAGAAGGAGACCTCCACCCCAATTCTTTGACTGTAGACATCACAACCAAGGGGAGAGACCTCACTATGGCAATGGCTACTATCAAGATGCAAAGGCTAGGCTACCTTCGGTCAAACTTCCTACTTTCAATGGATCTAGTGATCCTAATGTGTATTTAGATTGGGAGGCTAAGTGTGAACAAATCTTTGAGCTCCATGACATCAAAGATGAACAACACAAGTATAAGCTAGCCACCTTAGAATTTGTAGATTATGCCATGAAATGGTGGCATGGTGTTGTAAAGGACTTTATGTTTCACAAGGGTCCTCCCGTGGACTCTTGGAACTCTTTGAGATATCAAATGCGCGCTAGGTTTGTGCCCCCACATTTTAGGAAAGACCTCATGTTGAAACTCCAACGGTTTCAACAAGGCACGCTAAATGTGGATGAATATTACAAAGAGTTAGAAACGCTTGTGCTTAAACTTGAATTAGAAGAAAGTGAGGAAGCTATGATTGCTAGGTTTGTAAGTGGTCTTAGGAAGGATATTCAAAACATTGTTGAGTTACGAGAGTATTCATCATTGGGATCTTTAGTTCATCTTGCAATGAAGGCGGAAGCCCAACTTGCTTAGAAAAACTCTTTCAAAAACATTTCCAATGATGGATACTACTCCAAGTCTTGGAGAAACAAAAATTCTTTTTCTAAACCTCCTTCCAAAGATTCTTCTTTCAAACCCAAGGAAACTAAGACATCTACTTCTAGGCCTAAATCTCCCACTAGAACATCTAATACTAAATGCTTTAAATGTTTGGGTTATGGTCATATTCCACTAGAACATCTAATACTAAATGCTTTAAATGTTTGGGTTATGGTCATATTGCTGCAAATTGTCCTTCTAAACGAAGTATGTACATACATGAGGGCATTGTAGTTAGTGAGCATGATTCGGATTCTCCTACGCATTCATTGCATTCTCATGCATCTAGTGAGGAAGAAAGTGAGTGTCCACTTGAAGGAGATTTGTTAGTTGTGAGAAGACTTCTTGGGCAAGTTTCACAACCTTTTGATGAAAGTCAAAGGGAAAATATTTTCCACACAAGATGTCTTATTCAAAACAACATTTGTTCTTTGATAGTGGATGGGGGTAGTTGTGCAAATGTGGCAAGTACAAGAGTGGTAGAGAAACTTGCTTTACCTACCATCTCTCATACAAAGCCCTATAAATTACAATGGCTTAGTGAAGTAGGAGAAATAGTTGTAAATAAACAAGTCCTCATCCATTTGTCCATTGGAAAATACAAAGATGAGGTATTATGTGATGTTGTGCCCATGGAAGCCACTCATGTTCTTTTGGGAAGGCCTTGGCAATTTGATAGAAAAGTTTTACATGATGACTTTACCAACAAACTCTCTTTTGAATTCCATGGTCACAAGGTTAGTTTAAAATCTCTCTCTCCAAGAGAAGTCCATGAGGACCAAGTTATTATGAAGAAAAAAAGGGAGAGTGAAAAAGATAAAAAAGATAAAAAAGATAAAAACGATAAGAGTTCTAAGCCTACACTCCTTGTGTCTAGGCATGAGATTCAAAGGGATAGTTAGAACCACTTGTTGATAGTTCTCATTGCTTGGAACATTTGGTAGAAGAGTTTCAAAATGTGTTTCAAGATCCTCCAAAAGGACTTCCACCTTTGAGAGGGATTGAGCACCAAATTGATTTGATACCGGGCTCTTCTTTACCAAACCGTCCAGCATATAGAACCAATCCAAGTGAAACCCAGGAAATTTGCCAACAAGTTGAGGCTTTGATTGAAAAAGGGTGGGTTCAAGATAGCATGAGTCCTTGTGCTATGCCTATCATCTTAGTGATGGAAGAGGCCCAAGCTCCAACCCAAGTTCAGGCCCAACATAAGGTCCATGGCCAAGCACATTCACGCCCAAATGAGTCAAGCCACGGATGGGAGGGAGAAGACCTTGTACATGCTACTTGGAGGCCCATTAGGGGTAGCTTAGTAGATTAGTGTAGTGTAGAAAGCAAAACTTGCTCACTTAGGGGTGTGCTATCAAAAAGGTGCCCTTAGCAATAGAAGGAGGGGTGTGCTAGCAAATAGGTGCCTTTAGCAAAAGAAGGAGAGGTGTACTATCAAATGTTGCATTTTTGACATATCTTCTAGAATATTAGGATGATGGTGTGGTTTGACTAAAGTCAATACCCTAGGCAGCCCCACTTTTTGTATTTCCATCCCTACCCTTTAAGCTTGCTCACCAAGGCTCCTAAATCTATAAATAAGGAGGCCTACCTCATGTATTTTCAAGATTAAATAGAGTATTGTTATGCTGCCAAAATTGTGCCATACACCACTCTTTGCCTAACACTTAGGTTTTAGTTTTCAATTCATCACTACCAAAGGGGCTGGCCAAACCTCCCCATTTCCTCACTCTTCATGCACCTTCAAGGCACCCATGCTTCCTAGGAAGGCCTTGCTCACCTCCTCCATAAGCTTCCGCATCCATCATCACCAAGGAACTTCAACATCCAAGGAGAGCTCAACATGTGAAGGCTATCATTTGGTATCTAGAGCTATGGTTCTTCAAAGATAAGTATCTCTTTTCATTTTCTTTTTGAGTTCTTCTTTTCTCCAAGTTGTTCATCTTTATTCCAAGTTGTCTTGCTGTTTTTTGTGTTTTAATATGATTTGAATGCTTGTTTATTCATTTCATTTGGTGGGTTTGTTCAAACTTGTGCTTGAACATCTATTTTCAATTTTGTGTAGGATTCTTGATATATTTGTGTTGCTGTTTTTATTTTTAGGTATTTGAGTCTTGCTTGAAATTTCATTTGGGTCATATGATGTTCTTGTGTCTTTTCATTTTATGAATCCATAAGTTTTGTCTAAGTCATGTGTTTCCATATTTGTCATCAAATCCTAGTAGTACTCTTTTTGATTTATTTGTTTCTTGTTTTTGGTCTGAATGTTTGATCTGAAATCTGTTTTGTGTTGATCCTTTGGTGCATTTTTAATTTTAGTTTGAGTTCTTATTTGTGTGTTAGATCCACACAAATTCCATCATATTAACTCCATTGTGTTTTTAAGGTATATCATTCTGTTTTTCATTCCAGTTTTCAGAACCCCTTGTTTTTCACTTTTCTGTGCTGACTGTTTTGATTTATGAAAATCACATACATCATCAAAAATTTCTGAGCCTCTGGATTTCACAAATTTGAGGTGTTAGCAAAAGGAAAAAAAAAGAACCATCTGAAAAGAAGAAATAGAAAAAAAAAGATAAATATTACAAAAAAAGTGTGCAATCCTGACGTTCCAGCTGGCAGCTCTGAGCACTGATTTTATAAAATTTACCAAAATTAATTGGTACATGCGTTTGGAGTGAAACCAACGCCAAAAGTTTGTTAAGATCTTGTTCTGATTCTGATTGTGTCTAATTTTCAGAAGCAAATACAAAAGGGTCAGCTCAGCATAAATCTTTTAAAGATACGCTTTCTGGACCACAACAATTTGTGCTTTTCTGTGGTGCTGTTTTTTGGTTTTTAAATCAAATCTAGTGCTATTCCTAGGTTCCTTTTTGTGTGCCATCCATTATTTGAGTACCTTTTATTTGCTTGTCTAATTTCATTTGAACTCTTTCTAGTTGTGTCACATTTAAATTCCATTTGTGTGGTACTGTTTTTCAAATTAATTTGTTTCTTGCTTTCTTTCTTTGGCCTCTAAGCTTGTTGGTGGATTAAATATCAATTGGTACTTGTTGAGTGAGAATTTGACTTGAGGGGAGTCTAGCTTGCTTAATAGGTGCTGGATTGAAGATTTTATTGACCTAATTCCAAGAGGAACAAAGGCAAAGGGCAGCAACAAACACCATACTACAAATACACCACACACTTTGGAAGGCCCAACAAGTAGAAAAGCAACAAAAGGGGTGCAACTAGAAGAACAACAAAAGGGGTGCAAATTGTAACATCCCGCCAAAATAAAGCCATACATACATGTATAATGAAAATAAAGGTGAACAAATAATTTTGAAGAATGATAATATATATATATAAGTAATGAAGTTGCTCCTCTTAGGGAGTTTAATACATAACCAGTCAACTGTTTTCAAAATTTAACGAATTCAATCAAATACAACAAGACCGGCGGTCTCCACACATGAACCGGCGATCTGGTAACAGGCCCAAACAGGCGATCTGCTAGCAGGACATAAATCCGGCGATCACCACCAAGAGATAGAAAACCGGCGATCTCTTCCTCGACGACCACTCACTAAGGAGCTCTACATCCTGGAAGATCATCTGCTCCCGTGTAAGTTATACACGATCATCACAGTTTAAAGAGAAAAACAGCCAACGAACAAAACACGCAGGGTAAGCTAGATATTTTAAAGAGAGTTTAAATAAGAACATTAAAATCAGGGTAAGCAATTTTCAAGATATTCACGTAAAGCTATAGATTTTCTCAATACCCTTCACCTGATCGCCCAGAAATCACACATTTCACAATATTCTCAAGAGTCATTCTATTTCACAAAACTGCATCAAGTGTCTATAAATTTCAAGTTCCTCATTTCACATGTCAGACCACCACTGACCCAGCACACAAGACACTTGACACTACTTCCGGAAGACTCGTGCATTGACTAGACTCAGAGATTCTGCACCTGTCATACTAAGCTGTTGTAATGTTTACCAGCTATGTGCATCAACACAATCTCAATCTCAAGTTCATCATTCTCACAGTATGACAGGGTTAATCCATATAACAGACCGAGCTCGTCTTGTTCACACGAGACACCTATTCATATGAACCTCCCTCGACTCTCAACGCCTGAATAACTTCATCTATGTGAATTCATTATCTCAGGAGAGTCAGGATAATCTCATTATAGACATCACCGATCAATGCACATCCTACACGATCTTACACGGTATTTTCTTTCCTGAAAATACTATGCCTCGATCCCACATTCACCACATCCAACACATCACATAACACTTAAAGGAAAGATTTCAATCACAGCAAAAGCTCACTCCAAGGTCCTTATTTTCGAATATCTCATTTAAATCTCATACCGTTTCAAAGCAACATAAAAAACAGCGAGTTCGCAAATAACGCCAAAACCAGCGATCTGGTTCAAAAACAAGGTATTTCGAAGTCTGTATATAAAACCGGCGACCACGTCGCCCAAACGCATAGAAACAGAGCATTCACGAAGATGAAAACGAAACCGGCGACCACGTCGCCCTCACTTCAGAAACAACTAATCTATGGCTTGTATTGAAAATAAAGCTAGCTTCCCTTACCTGGACTTGCGCAAAACACCAGGAGCTCCGAAACCCAACGAAGCTTGAACAACGCCTTGGCTCTGTTTTTGCGTCTGGTTGAAGGACTTGCAGAGAACCTCCCAGGTGCTCTAATGGTGCTGCCTCTCGTCGTACTCTTGTGTGAAGATGCTAGAATCGCAGCGCGAAGGAGATATCTGGAGGAGAAGGGAGGTAACTCACTCTTTCTCTCTTTGAATGCTGCAACGTTTTTTTTTCTCTCAGCAGTGGGTCTCTGCATCTTAAACCAACTTATCCACCAAAAGCAGCTGCCACACCCACTCTGCAGAGAAGTCTGAGTGTACGTTTCCCTGAACAGTACGACTACAGTTGTCTCTTGCGCAGGCCAACCACTCCCTGAACAGTACTACTGAGCGTGCCTCTGCGCAGGCTAACACTCTGAGGTCACTATTCTGAACCACTCTTTTTGTCTACGTGGCGCGCGTGCAGAACGTTCCATGCTAGAAGTCTGGGTCCCACCTTCTCTGTGTGTAACTCGACGTCGCGCGATGACCTTTCACCGATGACCACAGGCGCGAAGTCTATCCACCGATGACCTCTCCCGCGAAGGCTATCCACCGATGACCTCTCGTGCGAAGGCCATCCACTGATGACCTCTCGCGCGAAGACAATCCACCGATGACCTCTCGCGCAAAGACAATCCACCGATGACCTCTCGCGCGAAGACAATCCACCGATGACCTCTCCCTGGCGAACGACCGATGTCTCCCCCCGATGATGCCCGCATGCATCTTGCCCTGGCGACGCCTGCATGCCTCGCGCCCTGGCGACGACATGCAGTCTAGGCGACCGGCGATTATGTATTAACAAAGAACTCTTATCGTTTTCTAGACTGCACTTTCCTTCCTTTTTAATTTAAATAAAACATATTTAGAATTTATTTAAAATATACTCTTTTATTCCAATAAATTTTTCAGGTCCTTACACAAATAGTAAAAGCAACAAAGGGAGTGTCATTTAATTTCTTTGCAATCTTGCTTGTGTTAATTACTTGTTAATCACGCAATTAGTCGGTGAGTGTGTCTTCAAGGGCTCCAAGTGTCCAAGAAGCCTCACCTAAGGCCGTCTAGCTTAATTTTGTTTTTATTAATTGCTTTAATTGAACCAACTTGATTTAATCACTTCGTTAATTTCTTGTTTAATCTTGTTTAAGGCTTTGATAGCTTGTATTGTTTTCTTGCATTAAAAATTTGATTTCTTCATCCTCATTGTGTTCTAAGTGTTTTACCTAAAGAAGAACTTGTGTAAAGGTTTTGGAGGGATAGTTTTTGGCTAAGGCAAGACTTGGTATTTAAGTAGTCCATTGTGACTCACCTCTCTTACCTGGAAAGCTACCTTCATTAACTTTCCTCTTCTTTCTTAAAAGTAAAACATTTCTATACACAAAGTTCTAGTCATGTCTACTCACTCTTCCAAGTCCATTGAAAGTGATGTAAGGTCCATAAAATCTCTTTTGAAACAACTTGCCAAGGATGTACAACATCTTTCATATAGACAATTGGAAAATGAATCTAAAATCAATGAATTGGCTAGAGCAAGGAAAGAGAAATCACAAAATTCAAAAAAATCTCATTCACATGCATCTCATTCTCAACTCCAAGAGTCTTTAGGAGAGGTAAGCATTAGAAACCATGAGTATTACCAACCACCACCTAGAAGACTTAGGCAAAGAGAGGAAGAAGCCCCAAGGGAAGTAAGGGTAGACCTACCACATTTCTATGGTAAGGACAATGTAGAAGTTTGCCTAGATGGGGAAATGAAAGTGGAACAACTCTTTGCTTGTCATAGGGTGAGTGAAGAGAGAAAGGTACCCTTAGCCACCCTTAGTTTTCAAGGAAATGCCATGTATTGGTGGACCTCTCTAGAGAGAGATAGACGTCTTCATAGGGACCCTCCCATAGAGTATTGGAATGACCTTAGGGGAGTCCTAAGACGTCGCCACATACCTTCCTACTACCATAGGGAGCTAATGGACAAGCTCTAAAGGCTCCAACAAAAGAACATGAGTGTGGAAGAGTATAGGCAAAAAATGGAGCTATACATGATGAGAGCCTCTATTAGAGAGGAAGAGGTCACCACCATATCTCGGTTTTTAAGTGGACTCAACCTTGAGATAAGAGATAAAGTAGAGCTTCTTCCCTACCAAGACTTGAATGATTTTGTTCAACTTTGCATTAAAGTTGAACAACAAAATTTGCGCAAAACTTCAAGTCAAAGGGTGGGAATCTACTCTAACTCTTATCCCAAGAGAGAGTATAAAAGAGAAAGGGAGGATAGTTTTTCAAAGGATAAATCCAAAGAAACTCCCAAGAGTGTCGGAAAAGATGTGTCTACCTCACAACCCCGCAGTAGAGACACCCAGTGCTTCAAGTGTTTTGGTAGAGGCCATATAGAATCCCAGTGCCCAAATAGGAGAACCATGATCTTAAGAGGGAGGGATGAGTATAGCAGCCAAGATGAAGAGTCTAGTGGGGAAGAAGAGAAGGAAAGTAGTGAGGGGGCATATCCTTGTGAGGGAGAATTAATGATGATCAGAAGAACCCTCAACAATCAACCTACTGTGAACCATGAAACACAGAGAGAGAACATCTTTCATACAAGATGTAAAGTTTCAGAAAACATTTGTTCTCTCATTGTGGATAGTGGCTCTTGCTGCAATTGTTGTAGCACTAGGATGGTTGAAAACCTTAATCTACAATTAATACCTCATCCAAAACCTTACAAACTTCAGTGTATAAATGAAGATGGGGAATTAACTGTAGATAAGCGAGTAAAAATCAGTCTTTCTGTGGGGAACTATAAAGATGAGATTTTATGTGATGTAGTACCCATGGAAGCCTGCCACATCTTATTGGGAAGACCATGGAAATTTGACAAGAAAACTATGCATAATGGTCTCACCAACGAGATAACTTTTACCCATAGGGAGAAAAAGTTTGTACTCTATCCTTTAACACCTTCACAAGTGGTAAAGGACCAAGTACAAATGAAAATAAAAAGAGAAAATGAGAAAAAGAAAAAAGAATTAAAGGAAAATCCTTTGTTTGGAGTTGAACCAGGCATTGACTTAAATTCTTCTTCCACAGAAAACTCTTGTGAGAATATGCTTGAAGATAAATCTGTGTCTGGAGCTGAACCAGATATAGATATAAACCTTTCCTCCACAGAAAAGCCAAGTGAGGGGTTGTTTGAAAAAGAAGAAGAGGAATCTAAAAAGAATGAAGAGTATCTTACAACACCTCCTACAAGCATAGTGGGAAAAGAATCCTTAAAGGGGGATTGCAATAATTTTAACTCTCCTTTTCCTTTGAATCATGATGCTTACTCTTATTTTCAAAAATCACAAAAATAACACTTTGTGATGTTGTTGCTTATCTTGGGCAATGAACAACACAAAGGAAGCAAAAATATTTTTGTAAAGGGCCCTATTTCTTTCCAACAAAACTTTTATAAAAATAGCAAAGGGGCTTATTTCCTTACTATTTTATTTGAATACACTAGTCTTAATTTTCTTATCTCACTTTTATTTTATGTTTATTGTAGGTTAATATTTGATCATGGAGGACAAGCATAGTTTTCAAAGCAAGAATAAGGCTGTTGTTTGAGATCAACCCTGTAGATCTGAGGACAGATCCTCTCAAGAAGGAGGGGATGATGGAAGAGGCCCAAGCTCCAACCCAAGTTCAGGCCCAACACAAGGTCCATGGCCAAGCACATTCACGCCCAAATGAGTCAAGCCACGAATGGGAGGGAGAAGACCTTGTACATGCTACTTGGAGGCCCATTAGGGGTAGCTTAGTAGATTAGTGTAGTGTAGAAAGCAAAACTTGCTCACTTAGGGGTGTGCTATCAAAAAGGTGCCCTTAGCAATAGAAGGAGGGGTGTGCTAGCAAATAGGTGCCTTTAGCAAAAGAAGGAGGGGTGTACTATCAAATGTTGCATTTTTGACCTATCTTCTAGAATATTAGGATGATGGTGTGGTTTGACTAAAGTCAATACCCTAGGCAGCCCCACTTTTTGTATTTCCATCCCTACCCTTTAAGCTTGCTCACCAAGGCTCCTAAATCTATAAATAAGGAGGCCTACCTCATGTATTTTCAAGATTAAATAGAGTATTGTTATGTTGCCAAAATTGTGCCATACAGCACTCTTTGCCTAACACTTAGGTTTTAGTCTTCAATTCATCACTACCAAAGGGGCTGGCCAAACCTCCCCATTTCCTCACTCTTCATGCACCTTCAAGGCACCCATGCTTCCTAGGAAGGCCTTGATCACCTCCTCCATAAGCTTCCGCATCCATCATCACCAAGGAACTTCAACATCCAAGGAGAGCTCAACATGTGAAGGCTATCACTTAGTGCCTAAAAAGGATGGCACATGGCGAATGTGTTCGAATTGTAGGGCCATAAATAACATTACAATTAAGTATAGGCATCCCATACCTAGGCTTGATGATTTGTTGGATGAATTGCATGGTTCCAAAATCATTTCAAAGATTGATCTTAAAAGCGGCTACAATCAAATCCGTATCAAACCGGGTGATGAATGGAAGACGGCTTTTAAGACCAACTTTGGTCTATATGAGTGGTTAGTTATGCCCTTTGGTTTAACTAATGCACCAAGTACCTTCATGCGCCTCATGCATCATGTTCTTAGACCATTCATTGGTAAGTTTGTTGTTGTTTACTTTGATGACATTCTCATTTATAGCTTATCTTTGGATGAACATAGGTTGCATGTTAGGCAAGTTTTAGAAACCCTTAGGAAGGAACATTTGTATGCTAATATTGCTAAATGTATGTTTGCTCTTGATCATATAGAATTCCTAGGGTTTGTTGTGAGTTGCAAAGGGGTCCATGTGGACAAAACAAAGGTGATGGCCATTCAAAATTGGCCTACACCGAAATCTTTGAATGAGGTCCGAAGTTTTCATGGACTTGCTTCTTTCTATAGAAGATTTGTCCCAAACTTTGGAACCATTGCTGCACCACTCAATGACAGTGAAAAAGGTTGTGGTCTTTCAATGGGGAGAAGCACAACAAAAAGCCTTTGAAACTTTGAAAGAAAAATTGACTAATGCTCCCATCTTGGCCCTTCCTAATTTCACTAAGACATTTGAGATTGAGTGTGATGCTTCTAGCATAGGTATTGGGGCTGTTCTCCTTCAAGAGGGCCACCCCATAGCCTATTTTAGTGAGAAATTGAAAGGAAGTCATCTCAATTATTCCACTTATGATAAAGAATTATATGCACTTGTTAGGGCTTTGTTCACTTGGCAACACTATCTTTTTCCCAAAGAGTTTGTGATACATAGTGATCATGAATCTCTTAAATATTTGAAAAGCCAAAACAAGCTTAACAAGAGGCATGGTAAGTGGGTGGAATTCATTGAGCAATTTCCTTATGTGA
Organism: Phaseolus lunatus; assembly: GCA_013389735.1. Classification (NCBI taxonomy): domain Eukaryota; kingdom Viridiplantae; phylum Streptophyta; class Magnoliopsida; order Fabales; family Fabaceae; genus Phaseolus; species Phaseolus lunatus. The sequence continues at coordinate 20,921,599 of CM023857.1, forward strand.
TCAAACACAAGCAAGGCAAAGTAAACATTGTGGCGGATGCTTTTTCTAGAAGATATACTTTGCTAAATCTTTTAAGCTCTCAATATCTTGGTTTTGATCACATTAAGGACCTTTATCATGATGACCTTGATTTTTCTCTCATCTATCAAGAGTGTCTTAAGGGAGGACACAAAGACTTTTTTATACAAGATGACTTTCTTTTTAAAGGAAAACATCTTTGTGTTCCTCAATGCTCTATTAGATTATCTCTTGTTAGAGAAGCTCATGAGGGGGGTTTAATGGGACATTTTGGGGTTGCTAAAACTTTGGGTGTGTTGCATGAACATTTCTTTTGGCCTCATATGCATAAACATGTTCATAGTTTGTGTGATAAGTGCATAGCTTGCCACAAAGCTAAGTCTAAGATGCATTCCCATGGTCTATATATTCCTCTTCCTATCCCTTCAATGCCTTGGGTAGATATATCTATGGATTTCATCTTAGGCTTACCCAAGACATCAAAGGGAAAGGTGTAACATCCCTCCAAAACCTTTTCCTATTTATATAATAGAATAAAGCGTAGATATTAAATTTATAAAATCAACATATGTATTAGATATTGAAAATACATCATCCCGTACATCGTATTCAAAAAGAGACGTCCCTCTTATAGGGTTTTAATACATTCCATCAATTGTTTCGAAATAAAAACCAAATACAGCATGAAAAGGACAAAACAGGCGATCTCCTATCAGAAGACCCAAAACAGCCGATCTGCTATCAGAATAGAAAACAGACGATCACCACGTAGAGACAGAAACAGGCGATCTCCTCCCGATGACCACTCACTGAGGAGATCTACTCTCTGGAAGATCATCTGCTCCCGTGTAACATACACGATCATCACAGTTTTAAGAGAAAACAGCCACATAACAATACAAAGGGTAAGCTAGATATTTTTAAACTTTAAATTATGAACTGGACAACCAACATAGATCAGCCTTTTTAAACATTCACAAAAGTCCATCACTTCCTCATTCATATCACACAGCCATCAAGAAATCACATATTTCACAATTCCTCAAAAGTCTTTCAATTCACATAATGCATCAAGTGTCTATCAATTTCAATGTTCCTCATTTCTCACGTCAGACTTCCACTGACTCATCACACAAGACACTTGAAACTACTTCCGGAAGACTCGTTCGTTGACTCAGGCTCAGAGATCTGCACCTGTCATACCACACCACTGTGAAATCCACACAGCCATGCGCATACATAATCTCAATATCATCACTCTCCCAGTATGACAGGGTTAATTCATATAATAGGTCAAGTCAGTTATCTTTCAAACAACTTACCCATACTGGCGATAACCTTCCACCGATGACTCATACCGGCGATAACCTTCCACCGATGACTCATACCGGCGATGACTGATGTGCCTCATCTCGGTGATGACTGATTCCTCACACTGGCAGACAACCGATGTCTCACCCTGGCAGACCACCGATGTCTCTCCCTGGCAGACCACCGATGTCTCTCCCATCCTGGTTGATGACCGATGTTCCTCTCATGCTGTTGGCGATCTCTTATCGCCCTTGTGTGTGACGAGAACACATCGCCTTACTCTGGTCACCGATGTCACATCGTCACACCTTGCTGAAGGTTCATCCTCCCATTATGTTACGTCCAAGGTATCACCTCCAGATGACTTGGTTACGTCGGTAGCTTCACATTTCCAAGAGTAGATCAGCACTACTCCTCGTGCTCCCATGCATGCAACACTAAGGATGACTTCTTATGCTCAAGCATAGAGCTTTGCATGCACAGCGTATCTAAGGCTTAACCCACACCTTGATACGTGTGGTTTTGTGGAACCCACTCTGGTTGATCCAGTATCTAGACCACATACTACGTGCACTCCCGTCGATCACGTACGCCATAGGCGATTGGCGGTCATGTCTCCTCTAGGCGACAGGCGATTATGTGCCAGAGAAGTCGGAGATCGCCTCCGTCTTCAATAACGGCGATCTCGTAGGAGACTTCTTAGCTACACTTTTCTTCCTTTACTCTTCTTGATCCACATGTCTTCTTCGAGCAGATCCACGTGATTACTTCACAATACATTCATCGCACCTGACTACTTGGTTAATACAATGGTCAGCCGACCGACCTCGACCAGCTGACCCCAGACCTTGGGCGACGTCCGAGGTCCGACTACTACGAAACTTCATTTTCCAGCTCTTTGTATTTTAAATAATAACATCTTCTGAAATTATTTAAATATAATACTTTTGTTCCAATTAAAGTTTCTAGGTCCTTACATTCTCCCCAACAAGAAAAATTTTCGTCCTCAAAAATTGGATTACAAGGAAAAAAGGTAGGGATAGGCTTCTCTCATGGTTTCTTCTAAATCCCAAGTTGTATCACCCGATCTGTCATCCCATACCACCTTCACCATGTCGATGATCTTGCCTCTGAGCTGCTTACTCTGCTGATCGTCAATCCTGACTGGTTTCGCTCCAAACAACAAGTCATCCCTGATCTGCACATCGTCTACTTCCAACACGTGACTAGGGTCTGCAAGATACTTCCTTAGCTGTGACACGTGAAAGACATTATGCAGATTTGCTAATTGGGGAGGTAGGGCGATTTCATAAGCCACTGGACTGACCCTCCTCAAGCTCTGATATGGCCCGACTAACTTAGGAGACAGCTCCTTTGATCTGATAGCTCGTCCTACACCCTTGGTCGGTGTCACTTTCATAAATGCATGATCTCCAACTACAACTCCAAAGGTCTTCTCCTCATTGTCAACATCATCACTGCCTCTACAAGAGTTATTATCCTTGTCCTCATGAGCGACATAGAGTGGCTCCCTCAAAGTTATTCCCTTCATATTTTCCAGATCCACAAGGGTTTCCCAACCAAACGATTCTTGCTCACCTTCTTAGCAACTTCAACTTTGGGGATGGATGATGATTCACTTTCTAAGGTAGAGCAATCCGACGAAGATCCATCTACTACTGACATTAGCTGCAGTCACAACACCTTCCCGCCACCCATCATACCACTAGGCATACACTGCTAATTCAACTCAAGAGGGCGACCTGAATGGCGTTGAGCAGAGCATGGCTTGACTGTTAAGCGGTCTGAACATTGCATACCCAAATTAATCAGTAGCTGCCACTCTAGACGAAGGGACCCATTCCTCTAGTTTCTGTGGTCCCTCTTTATCAAGTAACTCATCGTACTAGACCTCCAGCAGCCTTGGAGACACACTCCAGATTTTTTTCATCTAAATCAGCATTCTCTAACGCCACCATCACGCCAGAGTACCCCTATACTAGCACCGACCTGGAAGAACAGATACAGCTGAAAATGCAGCATTGTTTCTAAGATCAGAAACGTAACACTGACCACCACAACTACCCATCTAAAGGATTAGCTGCAAATCCCATCCCATTAGAAACACAAGGCACGGGAAGTTTCTGCTTCCACCTCCAACTCTCTGCAATTTACTAACATTGCTAGAAGAACTCAACATCATCATAACACGGCTTACCCTTATTCTATCCATAGCCATTACCTCCTTCCCTTCTACGTTCACAGGCAGAACTGCATCCTCATTTGACAAGTTCAGGAGACTCAAATCTCAACCCACCATTTCCATACTCATCTTCCAAATCACGATCAACAAAACAGCATCCATTCTGCGTGAAACTTTCTCTCTTATCCCAGTAACTTCTCTACCTAGTATTTTTCAGCAATTTCTTTGTCTAATTGAACTTTGGACATAAATACAATATCTCATCTTTCCTTTTAAGCTTGTGGTTAAGCTAGAGTCATCTCATGCTGTTTCATCGACATAAACATCTTCCAAGCTTCAAATAAAAGAAGATTCATTCTTTCATCCTTGGAACTTAACTCTGGTACTTCCCATGGATACACATGCTTAAGTCTTTAAACCCTCAACATACTGCCTATTTACTCTCCATAACTTATATGCAGCTGAAACTAAACCTTGGTACAACTAAATCTAACTTACACATGCTTCTTTAATTTCATCAACTCAGTTGGAGCCATTTTGTAGGGAGCCATTGACACTGGTCCAGCTCCAGGTATCAAATCAATAGAGAGTCCCACCTCTCTCTTAGGAGGTAATCCAGGTATTTCTTCTGGAAATACATCCATGAAATCTTTCACCACAGGTATCCTGCTTACGTCCTCTTCATTCTTCACTCCCAACCGAGCTAGGATTCACGAAGCACCTGCCACCAAGTTACCTGACTGAGGCACCTCTGCTCCTGTCATGGCAACCATTCTCCCTGCTGCTTGAGGTTTGCTGCCTTCATTCCTCATCTGTTGGGAACCACTGGATTGAGTCATCCTATTTCTGCTAGGATAATCTCTGGATATGTGCCCCATCTTTTGGCACGTGAAACATCTAGGTTTCCATCTTTGTTGCTGCTGGAACTGGGGCGAAACTGCTCCTGCCCGATGTGGTGGAGGTCCCGCATAAGGCTTGCTTTGTGGGTGCTGCACCTTGGCCTTCCCACTGAAAGAACCCCCTGGGTGTGACCTGATCACCCGAGAGTCACTCTTCTCCAGTGCCTCCACCATCATCGCCTTCTCCACTAAGGTGTGAAATTCTCTTGTGCACATCGGGGATATGGTCTTCTTCAGCTCATGCTTCAGTTCCTCTTCAAACTCCCTACACCTCCAGGCCTCGGAGGTCGCCTGGGTATAGAATCGGGCGAGGTACTCAAACCGAGCAGCATAGGCGTTCACAGACATATCCCCCTGCTCCAACTTTAGGAACTCAGCTTCCTTCGCAAACCTTGCGCTGTCTGGGAAATGTTTCTCTAGGAACCTCACCCTGAAGCTCTCCCAATCCAACACTTCCTCTCGGGCCTCCATCATCTGCTGAGTTCCCATCCACCAGAGCTCAGCTTCTCCAGACAGAAGATATGTGGCGAATACCAGCTTCTTATCTTCAGGGAAGGAGGTCGCCCTGAAGATTTTATCCAACTCCCTGACCCACTGATCTGCTTGATCAGGGGTAGCATTCCCACTGAACTTGGGTGGGTTGTGCCTCATGAACTCGGTCAGTCCCATCTGCCCCTGAGGCTGACCGACATTGGGGGCTGTTGCAGCCGATCTGGCGGTCTCCTAATGCTGCAGCGTAGCTTGGTGATTCTGAGACATCGCCGTACTCTGCTGCTGGATGGCACTCGCCATCATCCCAATGGCCCTGGCGATCTGGCCCATTTCAGCAGAAGGTTTGGGAGGGGTAGGCTGTCTAGGAGCCATTCTTCTCTGTAGAAGATTAGGAAACTATTGGTTTCTATATCCCCCCCACAACTATAAGAATGAGATCGATAAGAAATCGATTCATTCAGGAGGTAACATCTAGACCTTACAAAGGTCAACATCTCAAAGTCATTTAGAATTTGAGTTCATCAACAGAATCATAATACTCAGAACCTCAAGCAAAACACAAGAACAGCTACTGGTATACAACCATCAATCCAAACAACCACTTTCAGTCAATTACAAAACACTCAATAAACTGAAATAAAACACACCAGAATTCAATATATGCTAAACGTCAAACCTTCAGAATTTAAGTTTGAGAATCATCTTGATCCAGTTATGAGTGTGCACCCTCACCACTTTATCAAGACCCTCTCATTCTTAATACTAAGATTTTCAGTTAGGGCATATATTCACTAAAGCACACACAAAATTTCAATACAAAAACATTTGAAAACCTTTCACTATAGTTGTTATTTAAAACTCCAATAAATTTTGTGAGCAGAAGAAACACAATGGATCCACAGCCCTCAGGTCATCCTAAGGACGAACTGCTCTGATACCATTAATGTAACATCCCTCCAAAACCTTTTCCTATTTATATAATAGAATAAAGCGTAGATATGAAATTTATAAAGTCAACATATGTATTAGATATTGAAAATACATCATCCCGTACATCGTATTCAAAAAGAGACGTCCCTCTTATAGGGTTTTAATACATTCCATCAATTGTTTCGAAATAAAAACCAAATACAGCATGAAAAGGACAAAACAGGCGATCTCCTATCAGAAGACCCAAAACAGCCGATCTGCTATCAGAACAGAAAACAGGCGATCACCACGTAGAGACAGAAACAGGCGATCTCCTCCCGGCGACCACTCACTGAGGAGATCTACTCCCTGGAAGATCATCTGCTCCCGTGTAACATACACGATCATCACAGTTTTAAGAGAAAACAGCCACATAACAATACAAAGGGTAAGCTAGATATTTTTAAACTTTAAATTATGAACTGGACAACCAACATAGATCAGCCTTTTTAAACATTCACAAAAGTCCATCACTTCCTCATTCATATCACACAGCCATCAAGAAATCACATATTTCACAATTCCTCAAAAGTCTTTCAATTCACATAATGCATCAAGTGTCTATCAATTTCAATGTTCCTCATTTCTCACGTCAGACTTCCACTGACTCATCACACAAGACACTTGACACTACTTCCGAAAGACTCGTACGTTGACTCAGGCTCAGAGATCTGCACCTGTCATACCACACCACTGTGAAATCCACACAGGGTCGCTGTGAAATCCACACAGCCATGCGCATACATAATCTCAATATCATCACTCTCCCAGTATGACAGGGTTAATTCATATAACAGGCCGAGCTCGTTCTTTTTCACACGACTCACCCATTCATATGAACCTCCTTCGACTCTCCACAACTGAATAACTTCATCTATGTGATTCCATTATATCAGCAGAGTCAGGATATCTCCTTCTAGACAGCCCCCTAGTCAATACACATTACACACGATCTTACACGGTATTTTCTTTCCTGAAAATACTATGCCTTGATCCCACATTCACAACAATCAATACATCATACCACACTGAATGAACGATTCAGTCACAACAACATTCATTCCACGGTTCAGATTTTCAAATATCACATGTATTTCACATTTAAATCTCAAACAGTTTTCAAACAGCACCAAAAACAGGGCAGTTTGAAAAACAACGCCAAAACCGGCGATCACGTCCAAAACAGGGGATTTCGAAATCTGTATTTAAAACCGGCGATCACGTCGCCCAAACACATAAGAACAGAACATCATGAAAAAGAATATGAAACCGGCGACCACGTCGCCCTCACTTCAGAAACAGCAAATCTACGGCTTTTATTGAAAATAAAGCTAGCTTCCCTTACCTGGACTTGCGCAAAACACCAAGAGCTCCAAAACCCACCGAGCTTAAAGGATGCCTTGGCTCTGTTTTAGCGTCTGGTTTGTAGAACTTGCAGAGAACCTCCCAGGTGCTCCAAGGGCAGTCGTCGCTCGTCGCACTGGTGCTTGAGGATGCCTGAATCGCAGCGCGAAGGAGAGAAAAGAGAAGGATGAAGGTAACTCACTCACTCACTCTGTCACTCTTGAACCACAGCACCTTCTTTGCCTCTCAGAAGTGAGTTTTTAAATCTTAAACCAACTTGTCCACAAAAGCCGCTGCCACCACCCACTCTGTAGGGAAGTTTGCGTGTACGCTTCCCTGAACAGTACGACTACGCGTGCCTCTGCGCAGGCTAACACTCTGAGGTCACTATTCTGAACCACCCTTTTTGTCTACGTGTCGCGCGTGCAGTACATCTGATGCTGCAAGCCTGGGTCCCACCTTATCTGCGTGAAACTCGACATCGCGCGATAACCTTCCACCGATGACCGCTCGCGCAATGACTATCCACTGAGGCCTCATCCTGGAGGACGACCGATGTCTCTCCCTGGGAGACGACCGATGTGTCTCTCATACCGGCGATGACTGATGTGCCTCATCCCGGTGATGACTGATTCCTCACACTGGCAGACAACCGATGTCTCACCCTGGCAGACCACCGATGTCTCTCCCTGGCAGACCACCGATGTCTCTCCCATCCTGGTTGATGACCGATGTTCCTCTCATGCTGTTGGCGATCTCTTATCGCCCTTGTGTGTGACGAGAACACATCGCCTTACTCTGGTCACCGATGTCACATCGTCACACCTTGCTGAAGGTTCATCCTCCCATTATGTTACGTCCAAGGTATCACCTCCAGATGACTTGGTTACGTCGGTAGCTTCACATTTCCAAGAGTAGATCAGCACTACTCCTCGTGCTCCCATGCATGCAACACTAAGGATGACTTCTTATGCTCAAGCATAGAGCTTTGCATGCACAGCGTATCTAAGGCTTAACCCACACCTTGATACGTGTGGTTTTGTGGAACCCACTCTGGTTGATCCAGTATCTAGACCACATACTACGTGCACTCCCGTCGATCACGTACGCCATAGGCGATTGGCGGTCATGTCTCCTCTAGGCGACAGGCGATTATGTGCCAGAGAAGTCGGAGATCGCCTCCGTCTTCAATAACGGCGATCTCGTAGGAGACTTCTTAGCTACACTTTTCTTCCTTTACTCTTCTTGATCCACATGTCTTCTTCGAGCAGATCCACGTGATTACTTCACAATACATTCATCGCACCTGACTACTTGGTTAATACAATGGTCAACCGACCGACCTCGACCAGCTGACCCCAGACCTTGGGCGACGTCCGAGGTCCGACTACTACGAAACTTCATTTACCAGCTCTTTGTATTTTAAATAATAACATCTTCTGAAATTATTTAAATATAATACTTTTATTCCAATTAAAGTTTCTAGGTCCTTACACATGGGACGTGCCTTAGCTGGTGTGGGTGTGCCTATCTCTCCCATCGCGTGCTCTCCCATTCCCCTTCTCAACTCTTTGTTGGCCCTACGCAACTCTTCATTGGTTGCCAACGACGCGTCCAGTTCAGCCCTGAATTGATCCTGTTTGAGGGTTTGTTTAGCACGAACCTCAGCCAAAACCCTTTCCTGGTCAGCCCTGGACGCCGTGAATGCCTGCTGAAGTTTGCGGATAGTCTCCATGAGTTCCTGCATGGTTACGTGATCCTCCTCATCCCTTCTAGCAGCACCTTGCCTAGTGTTCCTCATGTCGCCTGTCGTCTTTGATCACAACTATGGAAGGGACCTAGTTTTATCGGGCCCCACGGTGGGCGCCAAATGTTCTCGCCGGTTGACTTAGCTGCCGTTGACTCTGAGGCAAGGGGTGGCTTCTCCTACCTTCATAGTGGTTCTCCAAAGTACGGCTTCGTTGAAACAGAGGGGGGGGCCTACCTGTAACTGCACTCCGTCGCTCAAGTCAATATATGGCAAGAAACATCAAACAAGCAAAAAGGTTCCTAAGCTTATATTGTGTGTAACAACAATGTCTTGCTTAAAAGACAACATGCCTTTACCTTGGGGTTTACCCCCCTTATATAATTGTTTCTAGGTTAACCTGTCGCTGACATTCTCTTGCCAAAGCCTTGCCTCTAACGAATTTAGGGTTACCTTTTCGGGATACTATTGCACAGTCTTAGTGCAACTCCCGTGGCAACATTCCTTTCTTAGAGTGCAACTCTTGTGGCAACATTCCATTTCTGGAGTGGGTATCTAATGGTATGGCCGCTAAGGTTACCACGTGTCTACCAGCGCCGCGAGACCGACCCGCTCTTATAAGTGCCCTAATTTCTCATGTGCCTTGCATGCAGCTTTCTTCTAAGAACACTAGCGTTCTTGGGCATTGGCACCCCTAGGGGTAATCTACTTGTTTCATACCCAAATGTCTTACACACGTTCCGCATGCAAAGTATCTCTGTGATTCAGGCTTTCACTAATGTAATACGTTACTGTGCCGACCTCTGCCACGTCGACCTCTACTGTACACTGTCTGATGAAAACCAAGCCCACAAGGTGATGATCAAGGATGCTAAAGAATATAAAGAGAAGTCACCTCAAAGTAGAGACCTCACCAGATGGAGAATGGGACAAAGACCAGAGCACCTAAAGTTCTTCCTGCTGGTCTTCTTAATGATTAGAAAATATTGTAAATAATTTGGGCTCACTTTGGGGGTCCAAATAGCAAATATAGGCTAGAATAAGGTGCCTTTAGTATAATAAGGGGTGTAGTTAGCATTTTAGGATGTTATTGGCCCTTTTGGAAGGCTTTTTGACCTAGTTTCTAGAAGGACAAGCCATGGATGCGGGTTTGACTTAATCAAACCCTAAGGCTGCCCATTTTTTTACTCTTCCCATCCTACCCCTTATGCTTGCTCTCCAAGGCTCCTTCACCTATATATAAGGAGGCCTACCTCATGTATTTTCATGTTGAATTTAGAATAAAGTTACTATACACAATTTGTGTTAGAGTTTGTGAGCTTTGTCTCCTTACACCATTGTCTTATCTTGTGAGAATTAGAGAGCTCTCAAGTGGCGGCATTCCTCACTCATCTTGGAGCAAACCACCATCCAAGTGGCGTGATCCTTCTCTAGCTTCATCCTCCTAAGCTTCCTTTTCCTTCATCTTTTCCTTCCATTATCATTCCATCTATTCATAAACATGTTCTTATTTTGCTTCATTATGTCTATTTGGTTTTTATATGTTGCTCTTGTTTTCCTTATGTAATTCCACACCATAACTTTTCATCATCATCACCTTATAATTGTGTTTTCCTTTTGCCTTTGTGAAATGAACCTTCACATCTACTTAACCACTTGGTTAAGTTAATGTCCAGTGGGGATTTTCATTAGGTTCTCACCTTAATCATCCTAAAATCTCAATCCTAATTAAAGTGCCACCATAAAATGCTAAATCATAAAAATCAACTCACATCATGTGGTTATCAGAGCTTAGGTTCTTATGCTTAATTTTTTGAGTTGATTTGGCACTTTACATTCAAGCAATTTAAATTCTAGCACCTTTAAATTCAAGTACCTTTAATTTCTTGTCATTTATTTTCTTGCTTTTATTTTCCAGCCCTTTATTTAGTGCAGATTTTTTTTTTCCAGCACCTTATATTCATAGCATTTTTCGTTTTGAATATGTTCCTTCTTATACCTTTCTTTGATCTTGCTTTTTACTTTGAGTCTTATGTTCATTAGTGTTCTAGGTGTCCTTGTTTTTGCTTCTACTTACTTGCTTTTAATTTTGAAAGTTTGCAAAGTCTTTAGATATTTGTTTTAGTAGAGGTTGATTTAGAGTTCCAAACATATGATTTCAAGTGTTCAATTATATTGAATCCACCACAAAACTTTTTGTGCAAATTGAATGTTCTTCAAAATTGTCATGATGCAATCTATGGATCTTTCTTTCCATAATTCAATTTAAGTATTGTTCTTGCCGGTTGACTTTCCCGCCGATTGACTCTACGACACTCACACGCCTCCTTCCTCACCTTGATAAATGCTTGGTTCTTTCGAAGCAATCTGCACCTGCAAAAGAGAAAGGGGCGCCCTAGAGGCCGTTTGCACTCCGACGCTCAAGTCAAGATGGGGCAAAAAATGCCAAGTGTATTGAGTCTCTCTGTGTTTAGGTCTAGAAACTGCGTACCTTTGTAAAGTATTTCACTTTCCCTTATATAGTCTAGGGTTTACTGCGCCACTAACCCTAATTAGGGTTCACTGTGCTGCTAGCCATATTCAGGGTTTACTGGAATACCCTCACGCCGCTATCACCCAATCTTAGGGTAATCTAGCACGTAAGATTTCCTTTTCTGGAGTGCAAACTCTAACAGGGTGACCACCTGGGTGCCTCCTCGTGCACCTAGTCTCTGGGGCCACCTGTTCTGGGAGTGCCTTCACTGTTCAAGTGCCATGCATGTAGCCTTTACCGGGAAACCCTAGTTCTGATGAGTACTCGACCCCTCAGGACTCTGCACCTAACTGTGCTTTCCCTGCCACCCGCATGTGCTCTTCGTGATTTAGGCCTCTCCTTACCTCTGGGTATTTAACTGGTAACTGGTCTCATCTCAGGACTCACACTGGATGTTCTAGCTTTGCTGTTCGAAACACCCAAGACCGATGTCACCTCGTCACAATCTGTTGCTGAGGACTGATCCCCATGCGGTGTGATGATGACACCTCAGTATACTCTAGTGATCAACACGCTGATGACTAATCACCTTTGTCCGTGGGGTCAAGCTGATGACTAGTCACCCTGCTAATCTATACCACTTGCGGGGCCCATTCACGTGGCTTTGGCCCATGCGTGGGACCCAGCTGACATGGCTTACCCTTTACTAGCTGTTCTCGGTGTTCGAGGACTGGTCGGTACGCAAGCCCCCCAGTCTCAAGTTGTTAACTTGTTTCAGCGAAGAGACTAAGTCATTGGCCCAGGCAACCTACGTGGCTCTGCGCGTAAGGACGTGAACAGTGCGCTGAGGGGACGTTTCACCAACCCCCTTTTTATCTGTAGACACGTGGCCGTATCAACGGTCTGGGATTCCTAACATTTGCGCTCCCTAGGGCTACGCTAAACCTCTTCAAAACCCCGCGCAACTTCACTGTTCCATCATTTTGCATTCTCAACTTCTGCGAACTCTATCTTCTAGTGCACGCTTTCTTCCTCGCGCCAACTCCTTCAAACCTTTTCGTCTTCATTCAACTAAAGGTATGATTTTTATGTCTTCTCCTCTCTTCGTAGTGTAATCTTAATCCCCCTTGTTGCATGCTGTAACTATTCTGGGCCTGTTTTTGATTTCTGTCTTTAGGGTTTTTGTTCTCCATTCCTGAGTTTCGTTCTTCTTTTAAGTCTTCGTCCGCCATTGTTTTCTTCTAAGCAATCTACTGTTCCTTCTCAAGCACTGGAAATATGGATGGCCCTTGTCTCCGCCTGCTGAGACAAACCTGGAAAGGGCAGCCATTCGACCTGTCAATTGCTGCACCTCCTTAACCGATGTAGGGCTCCTCATGGCGATGATCGCCGCGCACTTGTCTGGGTTGGCCTCAATTCCCCGTTCCGTAAGGAGGAAACCAAGGAACTTGCCTGCCTCTACCCCGAAAACGCACTTTTCAGGATTCAGCTTTAACCTGTACTTGGCTATGGTATCGAATAGCTCCTCCAAGTTAGTGACGTGCTGATCTCGTGCCTGGGACGTCACCACCATGTCATCCACATAGGCTTGTACATTGCCTCCCAGCATAGACGCAAGGACTTTATCCATCAGCCTCTGATAAGTAGCGCCCACATTCTTTAACCCAAATGGCATGACGGTGTAGCAGTAGCAAGATAGCTCAGTCATGAACGCTGTCTTGCATTCGTCCATCGGGTGCATCTTGATCTGATTATATCCAGAGAAGGCATCCAAGAAACTGAGCAGCTTGCACCCCGAGGCGTTATCTACCAACGCATCAATGTTGGGTAGAGGGTAGGAGTCCTTCGGGCATGCCTTGTTGAGATCTGTGAAGTCTACGCACCTCCTCCATTTCCCATTGGCCTTCTTTACCAATACGACGTTCGCTAGCCACTCAGGGTATTGGATTTCCCGTATGTGGCCTGCCTTTAGTAACTTCAGCGTCTCCTCCCTAATCACCCGCCTACGCTCTTGGTTGAACTTCCTTCTCCTTTGGCGGACTAGTCTGACTTGGGGATCCAGCGCCAGGCGATGACACAGGAAATCACAGTTGATTCCTGGCATGTCAAAAGCGGACCAGGCAAAGGCGTCCATGTGTCGCTCTATCACTCCTACCACTTGGTCCTGGGTCTCTTGAGCCAGGGATTTGCCATGTTTAAAAATCCTGCCCCCAATCGCCTTCTCTACCACCTCCTCTGCCGGTTCAGGTCGCCTCTCCCGGGCGACCTCTGCTCGTATGGTCCCGTTGTCACCTCGGGGCATATTAGTGTCATTGCGACTCCCACCTGGAGGTTGGGTGGTCACCATGCAGACTCCTCTTCTCGTCTTGAGGCTATTCTCACAGCACTTCTTAGCCTCCTTCTGATCTGATATGATGGTTATGACCATCCCCTCCATCGAAGGCAACTTCATTTTCATATGCCTTGTGGATGCCACCGCCCCCAACCTGTTCAAGGCTGGTCTACCCAACAGCATGTTATAAGCAGATGGGGCGTTCACTATGAGGTATTTGATGTTCTTTGTGCGGGAGGCCACTCCATCAGTGAAAGTGGTCCTTAACTCTATATATCCCCGCACCTCTACTTGGTCTCCCACAAACCCATATAGACAACCGACGTAGGGCCGCAGCTGGTGAGGAGACAACTGCAATTTGTTGAAGGTTGACCAGAACATCACATCGGCCGAACTTCCTTGATCCACCAGAACTCGATGCACCCTGCATCCCGCGGTGACAACTGATATCACCACCGGATCGTTATCGTGGGGGACAACATCCCGGCGATCAGCCTTTATGAAGACAAGGTTGATGTCTGGGAAGTGGTCTTCCTCACATGTCTCCACAGTCATCACTGAACGCGCATATTTTTTGCGCTGCGATGAGGTGCACCCTCCTCCTGAGAATCCACCTGTTATAGTGTGGATCTCACCATGTATGGGCACTTCGTGCCCCTGATCGGCCCTCGGTGCCACCACCACCTCGCCCCCTTGTGCCTCCTTCAGGTAGTCACTCAAGAACCCACTCTTCACCAACTCGTCTAACTGATGGCCCAAGGCCAGACAGTTGCGAATGGGGTGGCCGAAGGCCTGATGGAACTCGCACCAGGCATTCTTGTTTGGCCCCAACCTCTTATCCGTCTTTGGGGGCATCTTCAACCTTTCTGCCACATTAGGAATGGTAATCAGCTCCTTCAGATCCACCAGGAAATCATGCCTAGGGGGCACATCATCCTTGGCGCATGCCCTAGTCTGGGGCTTTCGGGGCTCATAGGGCTTCTGCTTTCCTTGAGCCTTCTTTTCTGTGGTCGCCTCATGCACCCGCAGGGGTTGAGGTCGACTAGGCACTCGGGGCCTGGATGAGACTACGCTTTCTCGCTTCTCATTGAGCTCTCCCTCGGCGACAATGTGTGCAACAACACGTCGCTTAATGTCACCAAAGGTCTTGGGGCGATTGCGGATCAAAGACTCGCTAAAAGGCCCTGGCAATACCCCTTTCCTGAAGGCATGCACCACCATATCTTCATCTTTGGTGTGCAACCTCACCACCATGGCCCCAAACCTGTTGAGGTAATCTCTAAGGGACTCCCTCTGGTGCTGCCTTACATCGAAAAGATCATAAGACACCGGCGGAGGGACCCTGTTAACAAGATACTGTTCCCTGAACAGCGTGGAGAATTGCGCGAAGGACGTGATATGTCCCTCGGGCAAACTCACAAACCATTCCAACGCAGTTCCTGTCAACGTGGTCATGAAGAGCTTGCAGTGCACTGCGTCAGACCCACCTGACAGCATCACCTGCGTGTGGAAGGCAGTGAGATGTGCTTCAGGATCTTCTTTCCCATTGAACACGGTCATGGGCCCCACGAAGGTGGCTGGGACCACCGTGTCCATAATCGCCTGGGAGAAAGGCATGGGAAAGGCCCTTGGGGGCATTGGTGGAGCCCGATCATCTCTCCCGCGGTCTCCAGCTTGCTGCATGTGGTGCAGGTTCAAGCGTAGCTCCTCATTTGCTCTATGCAACGCCTCATTCCTGGCCTGGGAGGCGGCCAAGTCCTCCTGCATATGTGCCTGATGCGCTCTAGACTCCGCCACCGTCTCCTGGAGGGTGCGCATCGTCTCCATGAGTTGTTGCATGGTGACGCTCTCATTTCCATTTGGTGGAACGGGTCCCTGTCTGGTATTCCTCATCTCTGTGGTTTCTACTCTTGCTCTCGTGTATGGGACCTAGTTTTATTTCGGCCCCACGGTGGGCGTCAAATGTTCTTGCCCGTTGACTTTCCCGCCGGTTGACTCTACGACACTCACACGCCTCCTTCCTCACCTTGATAAATGATTGGTTCTTTCGAAACAATCTGCACCTGCAAAAGAGAAAGGGGCGCCCTAGAGGCCGTTTGCACTCCGACGCTCAAGTCAAGATGGGGCAAAAAACACCAAGTGTATTGAGTCTCTCTGTGTTTAGGTCTAGAAACTACATAAATTTGTGAAGTATTTCACTTTCCCTTATATAGTCTAGGGTTTACTGCGCCGCTAACCCTAATTAGGGTTCACTGCGCTGCTAGCCATATTCAGGGTTTACTGGAATACCCTCGCACCGCTATCACCCAATCTTAAGGTAATCTAGCACGTAAGATTTCCTTTTCTGGAGTGCAAACTCTAACAGGGTGACCACCTGGGTGCCTCCTCGTGCCCCTAGTCTCTGGGGCCACCTGTTTTCGGAGTGCCTTCACTGTTCAAGTGCCATGCATGTAGCCTTTACCGGGAAACCCTAGTTTTGATGAGTACTCGACCCCTCAGGACTCTGCACCTAACTGTGCTTTCCCTGCTCTTCGTGATTTAGGCCTCTCCTTACCTCTGGGTATTTAACTGGTAACTGGTCTCATCTCAGGACTTACACTGGATGTTCTAGCTCTGTTGTTCGAAACACCCAAGACCAGTGTCACCTCGTCACAATCTGTTGCTGAGGACTGATCCCCCTATGGTGTGACGATGACACCTCAGTATACTCTGGTGATCAACACGCTGATGACTAATCACCCTTCTCCGTGGGGTCACGCTGATGACTAGTCACCCTGCTAATCTATACCACTTGCGGGGCCCATCTCACGTGGCTTTGGCCCATGCGTGGGACCCAGCTGACATGGCTTACCCTTTACTAGCTGTTCTCGGTGTTCGAGGACTGGTCGGTACAAGTATAAAAAAAAAAAAGCAAAACAGTACCAAAAACAGTATAAAATAGATTGGTACTGCACCTGATCCGGTCGGTCATCGGTAGTCGATGACATCAGCAGCAGTTGACCACGTGGACCATTCACAGGGTGACATGTGGTAGAAGATAGCAGGTGAATCAGGGAGGAAGATCACTTATAATGGTGATCGGTGATTGGTTGCCAAGGAACCACCACCCGCAGATCAATGCCAGGTGAGCGCCTGGAAGCAGAGCGCGAGAAGTAAAGAAGCACTGATCGGTCATCGGGGGTTTCCTATTACACACACCGTTAAGCTGGGACCCAGGCTCCCAATGAGATCATCGCGCAAGAAGCACAGATCAGTGATCGCCTATCGCCATGTGTGAGGATGAATAATCGCCTATCGCCGTGTGTGAGGATGAATAATCGCCTATCGCCGTGTGTGAAGATCAGTAATCGCCTAGATTGCACATGATCGCCGTGTGTGAAGGTTAGGAGATCAGGTGGTCAGCAAGTCGCCAAAAGAGAACATCGCCGGGTATTTAGGAAGACTTGGTAAGCACTTGTTATATGGTATAAATACAGAAGATAAGTGGCATGTCTGCCACCATGTGTAGTGTGAGCTGTGATACCCAGTGTTAACCAACTCGCCATGTTAAGGTTGCGCCTAGGGTAGCCTGTGCACTAAGCTACTCCCTGTGTGGATAACTTAGTCGCAGGAGCAAAGTGGAAGTAACGTTTCAGCTGCAGGTACTCCAGATGGTGACACGTGTATGACCAGATGTTATCCACGTGTCAAGAGGAATAACCGTCAGGAGAGAGAAAGACTCAGGTATATATACGAAATTCTTAACGAAATTAGGGGGGGGATTCATTTTTGGTAGTGATTCACTAGTACACAGTTCTGAGTTTTTCTTTAAAGTTCTTTGTTGATTCAATCACTGACTTGAGCGTCGGAGCGCAACCGGCCGCAGAGGCGCCACACTGTTCTTTCAGGTTTCCTGGAGGACTATCAACTGAAGGTCATCGGAGATTCGGTGTGAAGCTGGTGAGGACGAGGTTCAAGAAGGAGAAGCTCTGACGCTTTGGTCAAAAGGCTGGATCAGCACCTATACCTCTCATTTGCACATTAAATTCACCTTCAAATTTGGATTCAACTTGATTGGCAAATTGTTATCAACTTTGTGGAATTTTTTATCCTTTTGCTTTTACAAGTTCTAAAGAAAACATAAAATTTCTTGGTTAAAAGTTTAGTAAGTTTCTTAGAGTCTTCTTTTGTGCTTTTCTTGCTTGTCTTCCTTTCTTAAGTTTTGTCATAATCTCTTTTCCACCTTTGGTTTAGCTCTTTCTTGTTTACACCTTTTCTTGGTTGTCTTTTCTTCTTTTCCCTCAAATTTTTGTGGTGTTTTTTTGCTTTGGATTGAGTGTTGAAGGCTTTGACCTTTTTCACTTGAGAATTTCTCATCCACAAGAAAGAACTTGGTTAAGGGAAGAAAAAAAAAATTCTTTGAGTGGTTTAGTGTTTTTCTTCATATTGCCGCAAGACTTCTTGTCTTACTAACTTGTTTTCTTTAATTGTTTGTTCTTTGTGTTTTGTGGTTTTTGTTTTATTATGGATCATCTTTCAAGTGGTGAATCATCTAAGCCCCATTCTCCTCAAAAGGCTTTCCTTATTGGAGAATTGAAGGAGGCTAAGCGCACCATTGCACAAAAAGAGGAAGAGATGAGGCAAATCGAGGAAAGACTCCAAAGGCTAGAATTGGCCTATGAAAGACCCCCCCACCGAGGAAGAAGACATCATCAAAGGCATGAATCAAGAAGTTACCAAACCTATGGTAGCCATGAAGAAGAAGACAAATGGAGGGTGAACAATTTTGAAGAAAGGCGCCGAAATGTGGCAAAGCCTTATTTACCCTTTGTAAAATTGCCTAGTTTTAGTGGGGAAGGTGATCCCAAGGTGTATTTAGGTTGGGAGGCTAAAGTAGAACAAATTTTTAATGTACATGAGGTCCAAGATGACCAAAGAGTTAGGTTAGCCTTCTTAGAATTTTTGGGATTATGCCATGCAATGGTGGCACAAGACTGTAATGGACATTGGGCTAAACAAGAGGCCAGCCGTGGTCTCTTGAGAGGATTTGAAGTTATGCATGCGCGCTAGATTTGTACCTCCACACTATAGGAAAGAGCTCTTGTTGAAGCTCCAAAGGCTTCAACAAGGAACACAACAATGAAGATGAAGAAGATGATGTTGTTCCTATAGAAGATGAGACTGTACAAGAAGGAGAACAATCCTGCTATGAGATGCCTCACTCACCATCACACAGGGTGGAATCACTAGCTCGATTATCTATGCATTGCAGAACAGATTCACTAGCACCACCATCTATGCATGATCACATTGTTTCTACAAACTACAATGCACTTGCTGCTTATCATGCTCCTGAATATAGAGGTGAACCTATGTCTATGTTTGAAAGACAAGATCTTCATCGTCTTGACACACTCACAAATGACCTGAAAACCTACTTTGAGATGACCCAAGCTAGGTTTCAGCACCTAGACTACCAGATTGAAGGGGTCCAGGAACAACTAGCTGAGCTTTGCTACAAGCACTAGTTATCTCTTTTCCAAATATTGCTTTTTCTATGTCTGTTGAACATTCAGTTTTCATTTTCATGTCATGTTGCATGTTTAAATTTCGGGACTGTAATAGCGCTTTAAGGATCTATTTTGAACTATCATGTATGGCTATTGTGTGTTTCTTTTTATTCTATGCTCCCATTCTATTTGATGAATCCAAAGGGGGAGAAGAATAGCTCATACAGGTTGCTATTAGTTGAAGAATAGCTTATGCAGGTTGTTGCAAGTTAAATCAGGCTTAATAAGTTGCTACAAGTTCAGGTATTAATGATACAAACCCAAAGATGACTAAAAACACTACAACCAAAATCCAAAAAGGGCAGTCATCTCAAAATACAAAGCTAAGGCTCACCAAACATCAAGACAATATCAGTAGAAGAAGAAGCCATGAGCCAGAGCATCTCAAATTCTTCCTGCTAGTCTTCTTAAATATTTAGAAAATGTTGTAAATAATTTGGACTCAAATGAGGGGTCCAAATAGTAGAAATAAGGTAGAATAAAGTGCCTTTATCATAGTAGGGGGTGTGGGTAGCATTCTAGCTTGTTTCTAGCCCATTTGAAGGCATTTTGACCTAGTTTCTAGAAGGATAAGCCTAGAATACGAGATTGACTTAGTCAAACCCTATGGCTGCCCAATTTTTTCCCTTTTCCCATTCTACCCTCTTCTTCTTTTCCAAGGCTCCTAAATCTATAAATAGGGAGGCCTACCTCATGTATTGATAAGTTGAAAATTAGAGTAAAGTTACTATACACAAATTCTTGTGTAAATTGTGAGTGAGTGAGCTCCTCCAAAATTGGTCTTATCTTGTGGGTGATGTAAGGACCTAGAAACTTTAATTGGAATAAAAGTGTTAGACTTAAATAATTTCAGAGGATGTTATTATTTAAAATACAAAGAGTTGGTAATTGAAGTTTCGTAGTAGTCGGACCTCGGACGTCGCCCAAGATCTGGGGTCAGCTGGTAGAGGTCGGTCGGATGACGTGTGGATCAAGAAGAGTAAAGGAAGAAAAGTGTAGTTAAGAAGTCTTCTACGAGATCGCCGTTATTGAAGACGGAGGCGATCTCCGACTTCTCTGGGACATAATCGCCTATCGCCTAGAGGAGACATGACCGCCAATCGCCTATGGTGTACGTGATCGACGGGAGTGCACGTAGTACGTAGTCAAGATACTGGATCAACCAGTGTGGGTTCCACAAAACCACACGTATCAAGGTGTGGGTTAAGCCTTAGATACGCTGTGCATGCAAAGCTCTATGCTTGAGCATAAGAAGTCATCCTTAGTGTTGCATGCATGGGAGCACGAGGAGTACTGCTGATCTACTCTTGGAAATGTGAAGCTACCGATGTCACCAAGTCATCTGGAGGTGATACCTTGGACGTAACATGATGGGAGGATGAACCTTCAGCAAGGTGTGACGATGTGACATCGGTGAGCAGAGTGAGGCGATGTGTTCTCGTCACACACAAGGGCGATAAGAGATCGCCAACAGGATGAGAGGAACATCGGTCATCAACCAGGATGGGAGACACATCGGTGGTCTGCCAGGGTGAGACATCGGTTGTCTGCCAGTGTGAGGAATCAGTCATCACCGGGATGAGGCACATCAGTCATCGCCGGTATGAGAGACACATCGGTCGTCTCCCAGGGAGAGACATCGGTCGTCCTCCAGGATGGGGCCTCGGTGGATAGTCATCGTGCGAGCGGTAATCGGTGGAAGGTTATCGCGCGATGTCGAGTTTCACGCAGATAGGGTGGGACCCAGGCTCGCAGTATCAGACGTACTGCACGCGCGACACGTAGACAAAAAGGGTGGTTCAGAATAGTGACATCAGAAAGTTGGCATGCGCAAGAGACACTCGCGGTCGTACTGTTCAGGGAAGTGGTTGGCATGCGCAAGAGACAACCGTGGCCATACTGTTCAGTGAAACGTACACTCTGGCTTTCTTGCAGAGGGGGTGGTGGCAGCAGCATGCGTGGACAAGTAGGCTTGGATTCAAAAACCCACTGCGAGGAGGCAAAGAACGGGGCAGTGACTCAAGAGTGAAAGAGTGAGTGCATCTTCATCCCCCTCTTTTCTCTCCTTCGCGCTGCATTTCAGGCATCCTCAAGCACCAGTGCAACGAGCGACGACTACCCTTGGAGCACCTGGGAGGTTCTCTGCAAGTTCTACAAACCAGACGCTAAAACAAAGCCAAGGCATCCTTTAAGTTCGGTGGGTTAGAGCTCGAAGTGAGGTTTTACGCAAGTCCAAGTAAGGGAAGCTAGCTTTATTTTCAATAAAAGCCGTAGATTTGCTGTTTCTGAAGTGAGGGCGACGTGGTCGCCGGTTTCATATTCTTTTTCGTGATACTCTGTTCTATGTGTTTGGGCAACGTGGTCGCCAGTTTTAAACCCCTTTTTCATGATGTTCTGTTCTTATGTGTTTGGGCGACGTGATCGCCAGTTTTAAATACAGATTTCGAAACTCCCCTATTTTGTGTTGTTTGAAGCTGTTTGAGATTTAAATGTGATATTCGAAAATATGAACCATGGAATAATTGTTGTTGTGATTGGAATCATTCATTTAAGTGTTATATGATGTGTGGAATGTCGTGAATGTGGGATCAAGACATAGTATTTTCAGGAAAGGAAATACCATGTTGAGATTTGGTTATGAAGTGTATTGATCTGTGAGTATCCTGTGAATGAGACGATCCTGACTCTGCTGAGATAATGGAATCACATAGAGGAAGTTATTCAGTTGGTGAGAGTCGAAGGAGGTTCATATGAATGGGTGAGTCGTGTGTAAAAGAACGAGCTCGGCCTGTTATATGGATTAACCCTGTCATACTGTGAGAGTGATGAAATTGAGATCGAGATTGTGTTGATGCGCATGGCTGTGGAAACATTACAGCAAATGAAGTATGACAGGTGCATGTCTCTGGATGCTAAGTTCAACGCACGAGTCTTCCAGAAGTAGTGTCAAGTGTCTTGTGTGATGAGTCAGTGGAAGTCTGACGTGAGAAATAAGGAACATTGAAATTGATAGACACTTGATGCATTATGTGAATTGAAAGACTTTTGAGGAATTGTGAAATATGTGATTTCTTGATGGCTGTGTGATATGAATGAGAAAGTGATGGACTTTTGTGAATGTTTAAAAAGGCTGATCTATGTTCGTTGTCCAGTTCATAATTTAAAGTTTAAAAATATCTAGCTTACCCTTTGTATTGTTATGTGGCTGTTTTCTCTTAAAACTGTGATGATCGTGTATTTTACACGGGAGCAGATGATCTTCCAGGGAGTAGATCTCCTCAGTGAGTGGTCGCCGGGAGGAGATCGCCTGTTTCTGTCTCTACGTGGTGATCGCCTGTTTTCTGTTCTGATAGCAGATCGGCTGTTTTGGGTCTTCTGATAGGAGATCGCCTGTTTTGTCCTTTTCATGCTGTATTTGGTTTTTATTTCGAAACAATTGATGGAATGTATTAAAACCCTATAAGAGGGACGTCTCTTTTGAATACGATGTACGGGATGATGTATTTTCAATATCTAATACATATGTTGATTTTATAAATTTAATATCTACGCTTTATTCTATTATATAAATAAGAAAAGGTTTTGGAGGGATGTTACAGGTGATGATGCTTTCAAGTGGCGGCCTCCCTTCACTTATCTTGGTGGTTCCATCCTATCAAGTGGCATGATTCACCATTGCTCCACCTCCATAAGTTCTTTCTTTCATCATCTCTTCCATTATTCCATTCCAATTTTATGTCTTAGTTTCTTTTGTTCTTTAATCTTGTTCTCAATTTTGGAGACTCCTTTGTGAGTTGGTAGCATCATTTGAAATGGCTTGTACACCATTGATGCATTCCTTTTTTTTCTTTTCTAAATTCTAAGTTTCAGTTTTGCATCATAATCACCTTAATCCATGTATTTTACTTTTGCCTTTGTGAAATGAACCTTCACATCTACTTAACCACTTGGTTAAGTTAATGTCCAGTGGGGATTTTTCTTAGGTTTTCACCATACTTGTCTCATAAAAATCCAATCCTAAGTAAAGTGTCACCATAAAAATGAACAATCATAAAATCAACTCACATCAATTAAGCTGCAGGAAGGTATAACACTTCTCCAATCTGTTCTGGTTTGCTTTTAAAATTTCTCTTTGTATTTTCTGAAATCTAGTGCAGTACAGGTGTTGACCATGACCTTTCTTCAAAGCTATACAAAGCAATGGGGATTTGTCTCCATCAAACAGGGGGAGATTGTCGAAGATGGATGAAGCTTCTTCTTTGCCAAGTCTTAGTGTGTGTTTGATGTAGAAAATTACAAGTTTGCTTTAAAGGTTGTAATGATGTAATAAGGTGATCTTGTATATAGGTTAGAGTGATTTTAAGGTAGCCTTTTGCTTCATGACCTATCTCATATGCCTAATCAAGGTGATAAGATCAAGCACAAGGAGTTCTTAAAAATTTTTCTTAAAAACTACCTTAGGTTTTCTCATAATAAGTTTTCTGCACTAAAATAAATCTGTTGTTCTGTAAAACAACAGATTCTTTCTGAACTGGTGTTTTCCTTTTAAAGTTTTTTCAAACTTCTGTCTGGCACCAAGAAGTTTGACTCAGACTCATTTATTACCGTTATGCTGAGCTGAAGGCGATTTCAAAATAAATCTATTCATTTTAACTTCAATCTGTTCTTTTTATAACAACTTTTAACTGTTTTTTGAAAAGTTTTTATAAATTGTTTCTATATAAAGAGAGGCATATCTCTCATGAAAACAAGTTGAGCAATCACGTCTTAAATCGAGATAAAAGGCTTTCTGTGTGAGGAAAAAGTTTTTGAATGAATTTTTGAAAAGTGTTCTTAAAGAACTTCAAGAGAGCTTGTTCTTAGTGTGCCTTGATTTTGGTGAAGGTGTTGTCACTACTGTGCTGCAATCTAGGTTGTTATTTCTCAGTGTCTTGCATCCTTGTTTCAGGTGTTTTCATTTCTTAATTCTTTCTTGTGTAAAGGTGGTTGTGTAGACAGTTCAAGATAGGGTTTCTTGGAGTGTTCTTACTGCTGAAATAGAGTTTGTCAACTTTGAATGCCTTGTTCTTGTAGGGTTCAAGAACTGCAAGGTTTTGTAATTGTTTTGAACTAGTTTTAGTGGATTTCACCTTGGTGTGAGGTGAGACTAGATGTAGCTCTTTATGTGTGAACCAATATAAACTGTGCTTGCATCTTTCTTCTCAATCCCTGCACTCTTTTTTGCTTAATTGGATAATTTGTCATGAAATAAATCTGTTCATTTAAAATTGAATATGTTATTTCTGGGCTTGTTCATACTGTTCTTCTTTGTTCTGGAAAAATATTTTAATCACAATTAGCCTTCTGAATCTTTTTGTTGACTGGTTTAAAGAAAAAACAATTTTTTTATAATAATCTTGTTTTAAGATTCACTTTCTTTAAAGAATTGTATCAAAAGCACTTGTGTTGATCTCTTAATGTAAATCTTGTTCTTATTGCTGTTGTAGAATAACTCATCTTGTTCTAGAAAACTTCTCTATTTAATCTCAAAGCTAATCTGACCTTGTTTCTGGTTTTGTTAAAGTGTTTTGAAAAATAAATCTGTTCTTTTTCTTCAGAATTACTGTAAACCAGTTTGTGTTTGCAAAAATTTTATAGCTTCAATTGAGTCCTCCCCCCTTCTTGAACTTAGACTCTAATAAACCCAACAATGTTCACCTCTCTAAAGAGACAATTTATAAGACTCGGATAAGTGCAACACACCTCAACTACAATCTCCACTCCATATGTTGAAAAGATAACCCCTTCTACCATTATCCTTCCACTGCTTGGATCATCACCTATTGAACCTCAATAAAACCTTCTTTAGTCTCTACACCTCTTTTAAAAGATCCCTCTTCCACAATCCAACAAGATTTTAATGTCAATTTACTTAGTCTATTTGATACCTTTATATTAGACTTAAGCTACCTTGAACTCGTTAGGCCACCACCCTCAATAAACTATCAATCCTTTCACACTTCTCTAACAACCAAACCACCTACCACTTGGTCTCTCTTATAGCTTCAACACCCTTCATATTATATATTCGAGGACCTGTCCACCATAGAAAAGAAAAAACCTTCTAGTCCATCCTTCACCTCTCACACAGATAACACCAGGCCTTCCACCCCATCTCAAAACTTTCCATCCTCATCAGAATACCTTAACCTTCCAGATGATGCCATCATCCTATATCCTCCACCAAATATGACTAGACCAATCTATCCTAACCTTGTTTGCCTACCTGGTCCCTTCCTGCCTAAACACTCCATAGGTTTGATGATTAGGACTTATTCGATGTTAAACCTCCAACCACTACTCCTCATAATGATTATGTTGCGAAGCCTAGTTCACTGAAGAAGACCACCAAGAAAGAAAATAAGAAATTTAAGATAACCGACTCAAAAGTTGAAGAGAAAAAAGAGGAAAGGCAACCGCAAACTACTATTACAAAAAGTCACGTGTTGTCATGAGTTTTTGTGACTTGCTAATGTGAGTTGATTTTTAGAGGGTTCCATTTTATGGTGACACTTTACTTAGAGTTATGATTTTAACAATTAGAGGTGAAACCTAAGGAAGATTTCCACTGTACACGAACTTAACCAAGTGGTTAAGTAAGTTTGAAGGTTCACTTCACAGAGGCAAAGATAAAAATCAATATACGGTGATGGATGGAATGCAAAGCGGAAAAGAAAAACTATGAGCTAACATCAATGGTGGACATGGTTGAACCAAATGATGATCCACAAGCATACAATTCAGAGAAAATAACCGAGACAAGAAAATAAGCTAAAGACAATAATGAAAAAATGGGAATGGAAATGGAAAGAAGATGGAAGAGGGAACTTATGGAGTGGTGGTGAGAATGGTTCACACCACTTCGGGTGTGGTAGCCACCAAGATGAGTGAAGGGCCTCCACTTGAGAGTCTCACACCCCTCAAGATAAGACCAAGTTCAGAGGAATCAAGCCTCACTCAGAGCTCACACAATTTATGTAGAGTTTCTTTACTTCAAATTCAACATGAAATTACATGAGGCAAGGCACCCTATTTATAGGGATGGGTGCCTTGGTGGGCAAGGAGGGGAGGGGTAGGATGGGAAAAGAGGGAGGGGCAGCCAAGGAGGGTTGACTAAGGTCAAAACTGCCCTTTAGGCTCTCCTTCTAGAAACTAGGTCAAAAACCCTAATTCTAGGTGCCTTGTCTTGAAAAAGTGGGCTTGTGCAAGCACATTTTGCTAAGGACTCTCCCTTTTATGCTATATGAACCTACTCTAGCCTATTTTGCTATTTGGACCCCTAAAGTGAGCCCGAATTCTTTACATGTTTTTATTTTTTTAGTAGACCAGAAGAAAAAACAATTGGTGTTCTGGTTTACGCTTACTTCTTCTTCCGGTGAGGTCCACTAGATCTTTGGTGGGTCTTGACTTGATTGTTGAGATGAATGTGAATGGTCTCTTGGGTCCTTGGTCATCTCCTTGCTGACTTGGATTGTATCACTTGCACACCATCTTTTTAAATGATATATAACCCGAGCTGGAATAGAATATTATTGATGGGTTAGAGAAGAAACATCTAGAGGATAATCTAAAATAGAAGATGACAACGTATCTTCCAGCAGGACAAGAAGAAGCCTTATCCTTAGCTGAAGTCGAAGCACAAACTGAAGCTCAAGCCTTGAAAGATACTGAAGCCCAATATTAAGTTAAAGTTTAGGTTACCAAAGATGAACAAGCTCGACCAGTTGCAAAATCTTTGGTAAAACTCATGTTGAAGTTGAAATAGGCGATAATCATCTAATATTAATGCTAAAAGTTATTCCTTCAATTCTTAAAGTGCTTAGCCTTTTCTAGTTTTTCCCATGATTAGTCAACCAACTAATGTTGTTAACATTGTCCAGCTGATGATAAAAGATGTTTCAAAGGAAGAACACCTGCTATAGTGATACAAATCATCTTGACAAATAGATGACTAAGGATACAATAGACACTTCACAATTAAGTCAGTCATCTTAGCATTCAAGACAAGGCCCCACCAACCTTTAGAAGGACCTCAACAGAAGAAGAACTGGACATAGTGATGGAGATCAAATAGAAAAGGAAAGTGAGGAGAAAATCCAAGAACCTCAAGAACAAGATAGCTCAAAATCCTTCATACCTCAAAGGATCACAAGGAGCAAAGCTAGAGATTTGGGTAAAGAACATCAATTGTTTTCTCTTTTTGTAATTACCCATGTATAAACACTTGTAAATATTTGTAAATAACTATAGAATTAGCTTTAGGAAATATGCCAAAGAGGGAAACCAAAGAAACCTCTAGTGTAAGGCATTGTTTGGGACGGTTTTAAGTAAAAAGAGTGGAAGAAGTGACTCTTCCTACTCCTTCTAGACTTAGGCGCTAAGAAGGACCTAGAAGAGTGACTCTTCCCACTCCTTCTCCCTTGTAACATGTCCAACCCTCCTTATTATAAATAGGAGTGCTTAGTTCTTATAATACAAGTTGAAAGTTAGAAGTAAAGAAACTATCTTGAAATTGAGAGAGAGTGAGTTTGTGAGACTTGTCTCTTCTTCTCCTCCATGTCTTATCTTGTGAGCTTTGGAGACTCTCAAGTGGCAGAACCACTGATGTGAGTTCATTATGAACCTTTCTTGGTTTGGGTTGAGTTGATATAGGTTTCATTGTATTCATGACACTTTCAAGAATTAGGATCAAAATTCTAAAGAGCAATTAATAGAGTTTCTACTCAAGAAAACAAAGGTTCATACTAAAAACACATGAATAACTTGTAGTGTAAGATAACAATGGAATATGAATGGGTAATTCAAGAACAGTACCAAACTTCAAAGGAAACACAAGAACAACATAAGAACACCAAGAAAAAGTGAAAATACTGATTGAAATTCAATAGGAATTAAAGAATCACAAAGAAATTCATCAAAGAACAAAAACCCATGGATGGAAAACAAGAACAACACATGTATATGGAAACACATGGTTTGGACGAAATTAAAACAGCAAGAAAACAAGGAAATAAACCAACAAAGTGCAGAACAATGGCAGCAAATGAAAGGAAACAACTCATGGAAAAGATTGAACCGATTAAAAATGGAAAAACTACAAGAAAACACAAATGGGTATTTTTAGAAGATGAATAGAAATTACTTATGTGGTTGTAGCCTTTTGGAGATGTGATTCACGCCACTTGGAGGGTGGTTCTTCCAAGATGAGTGGGTGGTGCCGCCACTTGAGAGTCTCCAAAGCTCACAAGATAAGACATGAAGGAGAAGAAGAGACAAGTCTCACAAACTCACTCTCTCTCAATTTCAAGATAGTTTCTTTTCTTCTAACTTTCAACTTTTTTTTTATTAAGAACCAAGCACTCCTATTTATAATAAGGAGGGCTGGACATGTTACAAAGGGAAAGGAGTGGGAAGAGTCACTCTTCTAGCTCCTTCTAGTGCCTAAGAGAGAAAGGAGTAGAATAGTCACTTTTTCCACTTTTTCCTAAAGAAAGTGCCTAAAATGCCTTACATTTAGAGGTTTCTTTTGGTTTTCCTCTTTGGCATACTCCTAAGGCTATTTTTATATTATTTACAAATTTATACAAGACTATTTACAAAGATTTATTTATACTACTATCTTTTGAATTTTCAAGAGAACCCAAAATGTTCTACTTTTTAAGAATACTAGTAAGAAGAATTTTAAATGCTTGGGTGGATGGCCTCTTCCTCCATTATTTAAATCCTCTTCTACATGATTTCCATCAACCACCCACTCATCTTGGAAGAACCACCCTCCAAGTGGCGTGAATCACATCTCCAAAAGGCTACAACCACATAAGTCATTTCTATTCATCTTCTAAAAATACCTATTTTTGTTCTACTTGTTTGTTTTCAATTCTAATCGGTTCATTCTCTTCCTTGTGATGTCCTCTATCATTTGATGTGTTGTTCTTCCATTTTAATTGGTGCAAACATGTTATACCAACCTGTTTTCTATTCGGCTTCCATGAAAACCCATGTTCATGATGTTTTCTTGAATTTCCATTAGTTGGTTGTGTTCTTGTTGTGTTTCTACTACTAGTTTCAATTCTTGTTGTGTTCTT
Source organism: Phaseolus lunatus (assembly GCA_013389735.1). Classification (NCBI taxonomy): domain Eukaryota; kingdom Viridiplantae; phylum Streptophyta; class Magnoliopsida; order Fabales; family Fabaceae; genus Phaseolus; species Phaseolus lunatus. Next base: position 20,951,060 of record CM023857.1, read on the forward strand.
ATTTTAATTCTTGTTTCCTTGTATTGGTTTTTTGTTGTTACTGCACTTTGGTTGCTATTCTTGAATTACCCATTCATATTCCATTGTTATCTTGCACTACAAGTTACCTATTCATGTGTTTTTAGTATGAACCTTTGTTTTCTTGAGTAGAAACTCTATTAATTGTTCTTTAGAATTTTGATCCTAATTCTTGAAAGTGTTTTGTATACAATGAAACCTACATCAACTCAACCCAAACTAAGAAAGGTTCATAAGAGACTCACATCACATAGGCTAGAGCATCAAATGTTCTTTCTAATGGTCTTTTTAAAAGACAAGTTTATGTAAATAAAATGGGCTCACTTTAGGGGTCCAAATAGAAGAATAAGCTAGAGTAAGGTGTGCTCAGTAATTTTAGTAGGGTGCGCTTAGTAATTTGGGCTTTTGTCAATCCCACCTTGTTGAAGATGGTTGCTGCCCCTTCAAGATTGTGTTTGATGAAGACTTCTATGTACATTTCATTTGTATTTTGCTTTGCTTTAAGTATGTCTTAGGTAGTGCTTAGAGGTTGTCTAAGAGTGGGCTTTTGCTGAGTATCTCACCTCATAACCACTTGCCATGTGATAAGAACAAGCATAAGTTTTCTTAAACTGTTTTTCACATGTTTTACAAAAAACACGTTTACTGCATAAACATTATATCTGTTCTTTTCTAAATAAACAGATTCTTTTTTTTTTCTCTGATGCCTTGGCTAAGTCTTGTAAAAATTAGATGTTGTGCATCAGGTATTTTGACTACGTCTTCTTCTTTTCAAAACGACTGAGTTTCAAACAGTTAAGCTTTTCTGTTTTCGTTTTGAAAAATAAATCTGTTCATCCGTAAATGAATAGATTCTTTTTGTCTCTGGTGCCATGTCAAGCTTAAACGGTTTTCAGCTTTATCTCTGCACCAGAATGGTTGACTAAGTCTCCTCACTTAACAAATTCTCTAACTGCTTTTGAAAATAAATCTGTTCATTTTATTTTCAATCTATTCATTTTATAACAACTTTAACTGTTTTTCAAAAATCTGTTATAAGTTGGTTTTCTATAAAATGCAAACTTGTTTATGAGTTTATTACTGATTCATACATTTGCAAAAACAAGTTTTGACAGCAGAAAGTTAAGTGTTTACAAAGGATTAGCATTTGTTCTTCAAAGATTTCAAAAATCACAAAGTGCTTGTTCTTGGTTTGGTTCCAAAAGCTTGGTGTGAGGTGCTGCTACTGTTCTAGCAATCTTGCCTACTGGTTTAAGGCAGATCTTTGTATCCTTAATCAGGTGTAGTCGTTTCACTTCTCATTTCTTGTAATAGTTTGGTTAAACACTCTTCTTGATAGGTTTTCTTGGAGAGTGTGTGTGTGTGAGCTGAAATAAGTTTTTTTTTTTTTGGCAAGAGTACCTAAGTTCTTGTAGGTTTCAAGAACAGTGGGAATTGTACTTGGTTGTACTGTGTTTTAGTGATTTCCACCTAGTTTTGGTGAAGACTGGATGTAGCTCAGTTGAGTGAACCAGTATAACTGCTTGTGCTCATTCTCTCTCACTCTCTGCAATTTCGTTTCTGCATAATTGATAAAACAGCGAAGAAATAAATCTGTTCAATTGAAAATAAATCTTTTCTTTTTGGGCACTGTGCATACTGTTCTTAATTTCTAAAAAATTTGTTTAAATCTGATAAGACCATATAAAATCTGCAAAAAGCCATTGGAATAGATTGGCTGTGATAGGTTGCTCAAGAAATTGTTAAAACTATTAATTGAACCTTAAATAATTGCTTAAAGTTGAAGCTTGTTGTTTGTGATTCATTGTTCTTAATTTCTGGAAAACTGTCTGGTTTCAATAAGAACACTGATAATCTGTTAAAGGCTAATAAAACAGGTTGTGTGTAATAGATTGTCTCACTAATTGTCAAGCCCTTAACTGAACCTAAATCACACGAATTGGAATTAAGGTTTGCTGTTTTTGAGTTACACTATTTTTCAATCTGATATCTGTGTGTGTGCATCTTGAAATTCTATCTGCATAATCTTGTGATTAACCTTGTTGAATTAAAAGCTTTTCAAACAAAAACAGTGCTGAAATAAATCTGTTCATTTTCACATAAATCGATTTATTTTTCTGTAAAACTGTGTTAAACACTGTTTCTGCGAGAAAGTTTTAAAAGGTCAATTCACCCCCCCTCTTGAACTTTGGCACTATTAAACCCAACAATTGGTATCAAGAGCTAGGACTTGTATTTTAATCAAGTTTGTTTGTAATAATGTCTGAGTTTAATGTGCTTTTTGCTGAGGGTTCTGCTGTTAATAGACCACCTATGTTCAATGGAATGAATTATGCATTTTGGAAAGTTAGAATGAGAATTTTCATGGAATCCATTGATGCATTAATTTAGGAAGCTGTGGTCAATGGACCTTTTGTGCCAATGTAGGTTGTCAAGGATGAAGAAAAGGTAAAGCCAAGATCAGAATGGAATGAGACCGAAAGGAGGAAGGCTCAACATGATCTTATGGCCAAGAACATCATAACCTCTGCACTGACAATGGATGAGTTCTTCAGGATATCTCAATGTAAGTCAGCTAAGGAGATGTGGGAAGTCTTAGAAGTGACTCATGAGGGGACTGAAGATGTGAAAAGGTCAAGGAAACATGCGCTCATCCAAGAATATGAGCTGTTCAGAATGCAACCCGAGCAGAGCATTGCTGATGTGCAGAAAAGATTCACCCATATTGTGAATCACCTCACTGGTTTGGGAAAAGAATTTGACAGAGAGGAGCTCAACATAAAGATATTGAAGTGCCTCGACAGAAGCTAGCAACCAAAGGTGACAGCTATCTCTGAAAGCCATGATCTGTCAAAATTGGGAACTGCTGCACTGTTTGGAAAGCTGATGGAGCATGAGCTAGAGCTTAAAAGACTTAAAGAGCAGGAAACAACAGAGAGAAAACCCAAAGGTCTTGCACTAAAAGCAACTGAACTAAATGAGATCAAGGAAGAAAAAGAAGATGCTGAAGATGATGATACAATCAGTCTTCTTACAAAAAGATTCAGTAAATTCCTGAGGAAGAAAAGCAAAAATAGGAACCAGCAGAAAAGAAGGTATCCTAAACTCAATGATTCAAATTCCTCTAAATATACTTGCTTTGGATGTGGCAAAACAGGGCATATCAAAACAGATTGTCTAGACAATCAAACTAAGGACAAATCTGCCAGCAAGAAATTTGAAAGGAACAAAGGAAGAAGAGCCTACATCTCATGGGAGGAAAATGAAGCATCCTCAACCAGCAGCTCTTCAACAGAAGATGAGGAGAACAATTTGTGTTTCATGATGAAGGATGAGGAGTCAAGCTCTGATTCAGTAAGTAATTTTTCTGCTGATTTTGATAACTATGATGATTTGCTTGCTACCTTCAAGGAAACACATGATGAAGCAAATAGGCTAGCTATAATATGCAATAAGCTGCAAAAGGTAAATAATGTGTTGGCACCTAAAGTAAAAACACTTGAGGAAGAATTGCATAAGGCCAAAACAGATTTAGTAAGCCTTGAACTAACTTGCTTGCATGCCTCTATTAAATCCTGTGAAAACTGCAAAAAATTGGAAAAACAAGTGGAGTATTTGCTAAAAACCCTTTCCAATTTCACCAAGGGAAGAGAAAACCTTGAGTCTCTCCTTGGATCACAGAATGCTGTTTTCAATAAGAATGGACTTGGTTATATCCTTGGAAATGTAACCAATGTCAAAAAGCTTTCAAGTTTTTTTGTTCCAGCAAAATCAGTTTTTTCAGCTTTTAACAGTGGCAAAAAGGCATCTCATGTAACCTGTTTTTACTGCATGAAATCTGGTCATACCTCTAGGTCTTGCATTGCTAGAAAGCATCTTGTGCCTAAGAACTTAGCAAAATGGCTACCAAAGGGAAGGTTTTAATCTGTGCTGGACCCTATACTGAAAATGGTACCATTTTTATCATTTTTATTCTGTTTTGCAGATTGGCAGCAAGAAAAATCAGTGGTACTTGGACAGTGGCTGTTCCTGTAACATCCCGCCAAAATAAAGCCATACATACATGTATAATGAAAATAAAGGTGAACAAATAATATTGAAGAATGATAATATATATATAAGTAATGAAGTTACTCCTCTTAGGAAGTTTAATACATAACCAGTCAAATGTTTTCAAAAATTTAACGAATTCAATCAAATACAACAAGACCGGCGGTCTCCACACATGAACCGGCGATCTGGTAACAGAAGGCCCAAACAGGCAATCTGCTAGCAGGACATAAATCCGGCGATCACCACCAAGAGATAGAAAACCGGCGATCTCTTCCTCGGCGACCACTCACTAAGGAGCTCTACATCCTGGAAGATCATCTGCTCCCGTGTAAGTTATACACGATCATCACAGTTTAAAGAGAAAAACAGCCAACGAGCAAAACACGCAGGGTAAGCTAGATATTTTAAAGAGAGTTTAAATAAGAACATTAAAATCAGGGTAAGCAATTTTCAAGATATTCACGTAAAGCTATAGATTTTCTCAATACCCTTCCCCTGATCGCCCAGAAATCACACATTTCACAATATTCTCAAGAGTCATTCTATTTCACAAAACTGCATCAAGTGTCTATAAATTTCAAGTTCCTCATTTCACATGTCAGACCACCACTGACCCAGCACACAAGACACTTGACACTACTTCCGGAAGACTCGTGCATTGACTAGACTCAGAGATTCTGCACCTGTCATACAAAGCTGTTGTAGTGTTTCCACAGCTATGCGCATCAACACATTCTCGATCTCAAGTTCACCATTCTCACAGTATGACAGGGTTAATCCATATAACAGGCCGAGCTCGTTCTGTTTCACACGACTCACCCATACATATGAACCTCCTTCGACTCTCAACGCCTGAATAACTTCATCTATATGAATCCATTATCTCAGGAGAGTCAGGATAATCTCATTATAGACATCACCGATCAATGCACATCCTACACGATCTTACACGGTATTTTCTTTCCTGAAAATACTATGCCTCGATCCCACATTCACCACATTCAACACATCACATAACACTTAAAGGAATGATTTCAATCACAGCAAAACTCACTCCAAGGTTCTTATTCTCGAATATCTCATTTAAATCTCAAACCGTTTCAAAGCAACACCAAAAACAGGGAGTTCGCAAACCACGCCAAAACCGGCGATCTAGTTCAAAAACGGGGTATTTCGAAGTCTGCATTTTAAACCGGCGACCACGTCGCCCAAACACATAGCACAGAGCATTTTACAAAGATGAAAACGAAAACCGGCGACCACGTCGCCCTCACTTCAGAAATAGCTAAACTATGGCTTGTATTGAAAATGAAGGCTAGCTTCCCTTACCAAGACTTGCGCAAAACACCAGGAGCTCCGAAACCCAACGAAGCTTGAACAACGCCTTGGTTCTGTTTTTGCGTCTGGTTGAAGGACTTGCAGAGAACCTCCCAGGTGCTCTAATGGTGCTGCCTCTCGTCGTACTCTTGTGTGAAGATGCTAGAATCGCAGCGCGAAGGAGATATCTGGAGGAGAAGGGAGGTAACTCACTCTTTCTCTCTTTGAATGCTGCAACGTTTTTTTTTTCTCAGCAGTGGGTCTCTGCATCTTAAACCAACTTATCCACCAAAAGCAGCTGCCACACCCACTCTGCAGAGAAGTCTGAGTGTACGTTTCCCTGAACAGTACGACTACAGTTGTCTCTTGCGCAGGCCAACTGTAACATCCCGCCAAAATACTATACAAATGTATATAATGAAAATAAAGGTAACAAATAGATCCTATGAACAAAATATTATATATATGAAATGTAGTTTCTCCTCACAGGGAGTTTAATACAAATTCGGTCAAATTTTCCAGAAACATAAACAAATTACAGTAAAAAAAACAAAGCAGGCGATCTCCTATCGGAAGAGACTGATCTCCTATCGGACGAGGCCGAT